>CP106718.1:106071041-107321041 GCA_025503065.1 Gossypium bickii | reverse complement strand
CGATCGAATTGGTGATATAGAATTAGGCATATATCAAATTGTTGTGAATTGATAAAAAAATTGAAAACTGGAACAAAAATTTTTTTTAGTTCAACCGACTAAATCGATTTATAATTTTTTATGATTTATAATTTTTATTTAATTTTTGTTGAATTGACAATTCAAGTGGTTTGAAAAATATAACCTAGACCGATTTAATCCCGATTCAATTTTTACTACGTTAAAAATTACATAAGAATTTGAATAATTTCTATGAATTAAAATTACTGACATGGCTCCAATTTCTAATAAAAAAAGTCAATAAAAAGTAAAGGGGTTAATAACAAAAAGGAAAAAGGGGAGGGTAATGTTTTTAGAATCGGGATGGTGATTAAATCGATTAGACCACCAATTTATCAATCGGATCAGTTTGGTTAAAAAATTTAAAAAACATAAAATTTAGTTTCAACGAATATTTTATTCAATTTATTGATTTTGATCCAACTAATTTAATACTATTCTCCAACTTAATATCTTAATCAATTTCCGATATAATCAATCGTGTTTAAACATATTTGGGAAGGGGCATTGCTAAAAATAAGTGAAGCATCCAAAATGATTAAGGAGCCAAATGCATGTGATTCACTAATCATTAACAGTTGATGATTTGATTTAAATTTAATTTAGATTTGATTCTATTTAAATTGTTATTTGATCTAAAATTAATTTATTTTAATTTTATATATTATATGAATATCTTTATTTGAGATTTTGGCAGACAAGCATGGATTATACAAACATCCCAAACATGCATATTAATGTACTAACCACATGGATTGATCTTGGGAGTTTAATATAGATTAGATTAGTTTAGGTTTCTAAAATTTTCAATCTTTTGATTTGGGTTAATTTCGATTTTAAGTCATTTTGAGATTTGGGTCTTTTAAAATTTTTCGAATCATATCATTATGTATTTGAATTATTGTGGGTGCTAATTATTTTGAACTTCGGATTTATATTAATATCGAATTTTCACATTCGAATTAAAGCTTGCATGACTACATATAACGTAAGGAAAAAAAAAAAACTTACTATAGAATTCATCTTCCCTACCATGCTTCATTAGTGCCGAAATGCCATGCTATGGGTTGGATTGGGTTAGATCTAAGTATAATATAACATATTTTATATTTACTCAAGTTTGATCCGAAATATGGGCTTAAAATTTAAGCCTACCAATGTTGTAAATGATCAACTCAAGCATATTTTAGACTCACCCATATTATTTTTTAAAATTTTTAAAAATATATTGATATTATTTTAATTTAATATTTAATGCTTTTATATTTTTATTTATTAAAATTATATATATCTTAACATTTTTTTATGTTTACATTATAGTATGTAATTTAATTTTTATTTGTTATAAATTACGTAATATATAAAACTAACATAATATAAAACATTAAACTTAAAAATACACCGGGTTGTAAATGTTGAAGCCTAAGTCAAACTCATATTTTAAACGAATTTTTTTTCTCAAACTTATTTTTTGACTTAATTTTTTTATCCAAACCCTTTTAAATTCCGAATAAACTTTCAAATTGGAATAAATAAATTGACACCTAACAATTATGAAATAGGAAGAGGATGGGGACCTATTATAATTAATAAAATTCTCTAACTTCTTTCAATATCTCATTATTACATGCATACAAATCAACCAAACCAACATGCAACGTATTATTCATTATGATTACTTAGAATTTATGATTTTGTCCCACAAATTGTGATTCTAAATTAATATATAATTAATGTGAGATTTTTGATGTCTTTTTTAGTATCATGACACATTATTCAAAATCGAAAAATTTGTGAAGTGTTATTTATTTGAATATATTCGACATTTTAATAAGTTAATATTGTCCATATGTCGAGTTAAGGTTTTATTTTTTGACTCTGACTAGAGCTCGAGTGCTTGAGGTCGGGTTCTCAGAGCAGGAGCGATGTGAACCTATGCCTTATGCAGTCTCTTCAGAAACTCTAGCGAGAGACAAAACCTTGACTCAACTTAGGAACAATATTGATCTGTTGAAGGGTCTACTAACTCCAAATATATGACACTTTATAAACTTCTCGTGAAAGAATTAACATCCCCAAACAAAGATAAATTATAAAAAGATTCAATAAAGAACCAATACAATACAATCAAAGTGAGCATGCATTGTAAGTAATTTATGTATTACATCAATAACGCAACAACACTTTCACTTGTCTTAGGAAAGGAAAAGTCATTAGAGCAATAAGGTACACCGAACATCTGGCTACTTTCAGGCACCCCCATTAATTCACCATGCAACTTTCTAACTCATACATACATACATACATTGACATGAGTTAGCAGTATAGAAATGAAGAGGTAGAGATTAAATACAGTCTGCAATGGAGGGGACATCCACAGAGACCAGCATCAAGCAAGGCGAAGATCATTGGTTCCATCGTGAAGTACAAGTGGAGGCTGTTGGTTTTGGTAAAGGCGAAGGGCATATAAATTAGAAGCTCCATTTGGTAGTAGTCCCATTGTTGATTCATAATATCCTCCGGTGTCAACTATTCCATCTTGACCATCAAGCTTTGCCTCCTTATAATGAACCACAAAAAGAAAGGGGAAATGAATCAATTCACCACTATCGTTTAACAAAAATGAAAATTAATACATGGGTTGGCACTCGAGTCTAACGTGGTATCTGTAAATTTATTAATAGGTAAATATACTTTTTTGGTATCTAAATTTAGTTTTAATGTTGAAATTGATACGTGTTTTTTTTATTGTTTAAATTGGTATCTAAATTTGGCTTTCGTCACACATTTGACAACCTATTTTTGTAACTCAGTCAAATTTAGATGACGTGGACCAATTAAGTTTAGACACGTGACACACATGCCACATCATTAGCTGATGTACCTGTTACATGTAACTTGATGTTTGGTCCACTTCATCCAATTTTAATGAAGTTACAAAAATAAATTTGGGTACTAATTTGAGCAAGAATAAACATATGTATCAATTTGAACATTGAATCCAAATTCAACTACCAAAAATTATATTTACCCTTAACTAATAATATCAACAATTAGCTTTCATCAATTCAACTCTATAACCCAAAAAAACACAAGCATCAAACTTATATAACAAATTAAACACAATTAAAACTAAATCTATTTTATTAACAAAATCATGAAAATTCAACACTAGTAATACTAATAATTAATTTTCATCGTATTAACCTTAAAACCAGAATTAAACAATAAAATATTTATATTGCTACTTTTTGGAACCAAAATATATAACTTTACTAAAGTGTACCAAATTGAAAAAAAGAAGAAGAAATTTCTATATTAAAAAAAGTGCCAAACCTGCTTTACCCTACATTTCATTCAACTATTGGATGATCATAATTATAACATTAAGAAAATTACAAATTACTATGAAATTCAATCCCAAAGATTCTTACCAAGTCCATGACAAGATTTGCATGTCTTTCCTCTAAATTCCTTACCTGCAACAAGAAAAGGTTTAAAATTTCTCCAAATTTTGAATCAAATAAAACCCTTTTTTTTTTAAGAAAAAGGTTGATAATTTGAGTTGTTCAATTTACTTACCTTCTTCTTGTGTTTGTCTGTTTGAGTTTTGATGACATGATACTGTGAAACCATCAATTCATATTCATTAGTTTATCAATTGCAGTGATTTTGTAGATAAATTAAATCAGATTTTAGGGTTTATTATGTCTAAGCTTTATGTAATTACATATAATTACTTACAAATACTCACTTACAAATACTCTTACATATATATATCGCCTAGCTAACTTAACAACATTGCTTCACTGGGATTTGTCGAATTTTTGAACCCACAAATGGAAAGGCAAAGTGCTTGAATGAGACACTAATACTCGTAATTTATTTGAATTTGATTTGAAAATTTAAATTTAAATTGATAATTATTGAGTCAAATTCAAGTTCGAGTAGCTTGAGCTATCGTCGAGCTGAATTTAAGCACTATAATATTCGTTTTGGACAGCTTGAAATCTTAATCGAACTGTTCATTTTAATATATATTTATAATAAAATTATATTTTTACTTTTATTATATAATATAAATGAACGAACTTAATCGAATTTAAATTTAAATTTAAGTATAAAAATTGATAAATAAACTTAATTGAATTTAACTCGATTAATTGTTGAGGCAGATTTAATCAACTAAATTCAAAGACTAAGCTTCCTATCATTCAAATTCAACTTTGTTTAATCATACCCTAATTGGAAATGCCAAAAGAAACACCATTAGCCTTGTTTTTACCCCAAAAACATTGTCAGGAGTCTTTTCAATGGAGGCTGAAATGGAGTTAAAATTAGCAGAAAGATAATATATATATATATAAACTATGAAAAAAGAAACAAAAACCCAATATATATAATAATGCACATATACACACAACATATATATATATATATATACACACCCTTTTGGTACAAAAAAAGAGTTCCAATAATTTCAAACCTTTCTCTCACGTATAGCTAGCAAAGAAATATCCATTTTAGCTTCAAGAGCTTGCAGTTCCTTAATGTTAAGTTCATTCAAGTCTCCACCCATTCTCTGCCTGCAAATAAAAAAAAAAAAAAACCCGTTCCCTTAATCAACAACAACAAAAAAAGCATGAACCCTTTTTTTCATTGACAAATAAACCCTAGCTTTGGTTTATATATATATATATACACAATGGGAAAGGGCTATAATTTTCATTATACCTAATCTCCCTTCTCAGCTTCTTGTTTATCTCCTTCAACCTCCTGTAATTTTCTTCCATTCTCTGCAAAAACACACACAAAAATGGAATAAACCACAACAACAACAACAAAAAGAACCCCACAAAGCTTAAAAACTGAATTGTAAACCTCATAATGGGAGTTCCATAGATCAATCCCTGTGGTCTTTTGGTATAGATCGAAAAACCCTTTTGTCCTGATTCAGAAAGAAACAAAACCCCAAATCAATGAATCATTTGTTATATGCATAAGTACATAAATTCATGGAGATCGAAAAAGAAAAGGTTTAGGGATTTGAAGGGTATTACGAGGTGTTGGGGCTAAGGAACTCATGGAATTTGCCAGTGCTGGAGAACATAATCAATGAAACCTTGGCGTCACAAAGAACAGTGAGCTCTTGGGCTTTCTTGAATAAACCGTTCCTTCGTTTTGAGTACGTGACTTGCCTGTTTGTAGCGTTCTCGATCTTCTTGATCTCGATCTTCCCACGACCCATTGTTGGTTTTTTTCAAGTGAATGATCAAATGAGAGAGAGGGTAGCAGCTAGGCTTAAAGGGGTTTGCAGCAAAATAAGGTTAAATGAGAAAAATGGTGATGAAAAGGGAATTGAATCCTATATCGGGAAAGAGGTCCTGAAGGGATGGAAAGTATTATTGTTTGATAACTAGAAATAGTTGTTGAAATTCAGTGAAACACTGATACAAGTTTACAGTGTGAGGGTATCTCGAGGTTAATCATGGCTGATAACTAGTGGGATTGTATAGTTTTCCTGTTCATGGAGATTAATCCGAAATTGTGACAACTCGTTTTCAAAATTAGAATTTGAATTCTCAACGTTATACTCAATATTTGATTGTATACGAGTTTAGACATTCTAATCATATCATTTTTAAAATTGAAATCCGAGTTTTATTTTTGAGAGTGATATTGCGCCCAACATTGGGATTGCATATTTCGGTTTTACAACTAATTCTTTTCGGGTTCTGTGGTTGTTTATTCCAATAAGGTCGTCTCTAAAATTAAAACCCGAGTTCTCTTCTTGAGAGCAAACTACACCTGACACTGGGATTGTATATTTTTCTGGTTTTACAGTTAGTGAAGACTAACCATTTCGAGGTTCGTGATTGTCTATTCTAATAATATCGTCTCTAACATTAGAACCCAAATTCTCCTCTTGGGAGTGACGTTGCACTCAACACTTGGATTGTATATTTTTCAAAAGGAAACTAATTCTTTTAGGGTTCGTAACTGTTCATTCCAATAATATCATTTCCAAAATTAGAACAAGTTCTCCTCTTGAAAGTGACATTGCATTCAACACTTATTGGTAAACTATATTGCTTCTACCACTTAGATATCTAAAGTTATATATATATATATATATATATATATCAAAACTAAGATTGTAAATAAGACATTAGTGCTCGCAAGTTATAACTACTTGAACTTGAATAGCTCAAACTATCAATTGAGCCAAATTCGATCTTAGTGATACTCGATTTGAATGGCTTGTGAGCTTTATTGAGCATTACATTTTTAATATAAATTTTAAATATTTTATATTATTAAAGTACAATATTACTATTAATATATATATTATTAATCTTAAGTTTAATTATCGAGCTAAGTTAAAGCTTGAATATATACGAGTTTAATCTAGTATATCTTGATCCAAGCTCAAACTTAGAAATAGATGTTCAATTGAGCTCAGGCATAGTATTTGAGTTTCAAATTTTAAGTTGCGCCTGAGCTCAAGCTTGCTAGTGTTCGGACTCGGCTTGGCTCAATTACACTTCAAGTCAAAAGTGATATTTAAATTATCAATTTTGTCTCTTTTTATCTCAAAACACGATATTAGCCTATAAAAATATAACACGTGAAATGCCGTTATTGAAAATTATACACTTTTTTGAAAAAAAATGAAAAATTAATAATTTTTTATTAAAAAACTTTAATTACTTAATAAAAAAATTGTATAATTTATTTTAAGTACATAACCTATTTTAGACGTTTACAAAATCATAAACGTTTATTGTGTTGAGTGATAAGGTGTTTAATGCAAGTAAGATTTCGAGTTTGAGTGTTATGGATAGAAACTCTCGTTTAAGAGTCTAACTTGACTTGACTCGGATTTAATTGAGGTTTGACCATTATAATCAAATTGGCTCTACATTGGCTCTACATAGAACGGGGTTAAGAGGTTAGCAAATTCCCTTGCCCCTAAACTTCTCAAATTTCATTTTAGCCATTATAGCAAAATGTTTAGAAATATGATAATTTATGTTCTAGCTCTCTAAATTATTTTAAATTTCATTTTAGTCTTTATAGTAAATATCTAAAAAATATGATAAATTATGCTTTTTTCTTCCCTCAAAGTTTTTTTCTTAAATTAGAATTCTATTCAATATTAATAACAAATTTAATACTTCCATATCCAAATTCTGTTGGATCAAAGCTTAGATGGCAAAAAAAAAATTACTTTCTCAAAGATTAATCATTAATAATAACAAATCATTTTTTTATAACTGTAAATATTTCATAAAAATTTTAATTTTACTTTAAATATATATATTCGTCGTCCCCTTAAGAGCGAAGCCATATGATAAACCATAAATGTAACATATTTTAATTCTATACTTGGCATATTTTTGGATGTTTTATGATGAGAATTAGTGAATTTGATGCTCCTCATCCCTTAAATTCATGTTTCTATACTTAGGAGAGCATTTGAGAGCAAAAGGAGCGAAAAAGGGGCCAAAATCAGAGTTTTCAGGATCCACACGGGCTGGGCACATGCCCATGTGCTAGCCCGTGTCGATTTCGCACCCTGCTTCCCTGTTACGCGGAAAAACCCAATTTTTAGGGTTTTTGAGCATTCTAAAGTCTATAAATACACACTAGAAGAGGACCTAAGGGGACACGCAGAGTAGAACGAAGAAATTACTCGAAGGAAGCCGTCAGAATCATTTCAGAATCAGATCCACTCCAAGATCAAAGATCTCCAGTCAAAATTTCCTTCGAAGTTTTATTGGGTTTTTCACGTCTTGTTGTTTTCTTTATTTTGAGATGTTTTCCTCTATGAGTATGAACTAAACCCCCTAAATACCTAGGGAGGATGAACCTATGATGAATCTTATTATTTAATTATCTGAATTTCATGATAAATACTTGTTCTTGTTCTTAATTATGTGTTCTTAAGCCTTGCTTTAATATTTTCAGGATATTAATCCAAGTTTGATGTATTTAATCAGTGGAGCAAAAGTCCCTGCTTAAGAGTAGATCTAGCATAATTAAGCGGAGTTGATTGCAATCCTAGAAATAGGACGACATAAATCTATCGGATTAGAGTCAAATCTAATAAGGGAATCCATAGATCGAGATAATGCGACAATAGGGGTTTTAATTAGAAAGAGATTTCAATTAATCAACCTAAAGTCAGTTGTTCTTAGTCTCGAAAGAGATATTAACATAATTTAGGGATTTCTATGGATCAAGGCAAGTGAATAAATCGTTTAATTCAGAATCATAATAATAAGTGAAATCTAGGTAGGTTTCTCCTTGGGTATTGTCTCTCTTATTGATTTTTCTTCGAATATTTTCCCGATTTTATCTCTGTCGCATTCATAGTTAATTAGTTTAGATTTAGATTAAAAACAATCCCCTTAATTATTAGGCTAAATAATAGAAAGATAGTTATTACTAGTACTTTTAGTCCTTGTGGATACGATATTCCAGACTCACCATAGCTATACTACTGTTCGATAGGTGCGCTTGCCTTCGTCGAATTATTAGTTAGTTTCGAGACCATCACCAGAAATTTTACATAGAGAGGCTAGAAGTAAATTATAAATATTTAGGGACTAAAATAAAATTTTACCATTATATTAATTTGTATTCTTACAATTTCTAAAAGGGTTCTAAAGCAATTCTACTATTTTGGGGTCAAGGTCACCGTCAGTTGCTCTAATTCTACCCTTACCCTTAATAATATATCTAACTTCACCTCTAGATTAAACAAAATTATCTATATAATCGATTTGACCCCAATTTTTTTTTGGTGAATTATAAGAGGAGGGCAAAGCCTTAACAACAACGCGACTAGTGCAACTCAAACCCAAACCACACCTGAAGCGATTAACACCTTGACCATTAGGCTATCACACGAATTTTACCCCTATTTTTTAATTTTTTTCGCTCGATCAAAGGTCATACATAGTAGCCAACAAACGAAGAAAGATACAAACAACAAGGACCAACCACCCCCATGAAAAACCAACACACAAAACAAAACCCAAACTCAAAAACAAAGACAATTGTACACCACTAAGGCCATCTCACCCCCACAGACACTCTACCCACAAAAAACAGAGCACAAAACATAGAAAACCAACATCAAAAGACTAACCAAAGTGCAGAAACCAATACCAAAATTGTTGAGACAAAAACAACAACCAAAACCCAAAAAAAAACTTACCACCAAGCCTTGTACATACCATGCCTTCTAATACCTGCAACCGCCAGAGCAAACGTCAAATCATTTCCATTATTATCAACAATCGCAAAACAGACATTGCCTATTCTAGCCAATATTGAATCAATTTCCCTGAACCAAGGAAGCAGCACCCAGGTCTCAACCCATTGTTCTCTATCCAACAACATACCTCTTTAGAACCAGGTTCAATAATTAAAGAACATTTACTATTCCACCCCAAAGGTGAAAACATATCCAATGCAAATATAATCGTACCCACCTCAGCAGCTAAGGAGTCTTTAGCAACCACTAGACCCAAAAAAACTGCCCTTGCCACCCAATCCAACTCTCTTAAAACCCCACCACACCCCGCTTCGTCCTCATTCACAACCCCACATAAGTTAAATTTAACCCAACCCTTTCTCAGAGGACACTATAATCTGCCACCCATCTTAACTTGTCTAGCCTCAGTCCAACTTCTAATCGGACAAATCCACCAAAGCCTCTTCTCCACGCTTAGTTCATCTTGAACAACCCTCATCCACATCAGTGCCCGCAACTTGGATTGAAACACCAAGCCATAAATTGAAGGACATTTGCTATCAAACACCAGGTCATTTCTGGCCAGCTAAACAGACCAACATGCCGCAGTAACCGAAATCAACCATAAACTTTTGCCTACTCCTGAATAAGAAACATAGTTGCATAAAGAGAAAAAAAAAATCAAAAACCCCTTCTACAGGAAACCACTTAGTATCCCACCATTCAAAATTTTTTCTCCAAAACCCTTTAATGAACTTGCATCGGAAAAAAAGATGCTTCACTTTCTCCGGTTCACTATTGCACCAAGGACAACTCATCTCCAAATTACTAAATTGCAGCCCTCTTCTACTCAAGAAATCCTTAGTAGGAAGTCTATCAATTGAGATCATCCAAATAAAGCTTCTCACTCTAAGAGGCACCTTCAACTTCCAAATATTGTCAAAATCAAACTTAAGTCTTCTAGTCCCTCCTCTATTAATAATTCCGATAATTTTTTTACCGAGAGCTATTCCTTATTATCATGGACCCATATCAATCTATCCTCCACATCTGGCACCAACATCTTATTGCAAACAATTTCCTTTAACCGATTAAGCAAAATCAGCTCCCTATCCAATAACGGTAGAATAAAAAGATCCAACCAGATAACCTCCATAAAACCGTTTAGGAACGAATAATCTTTCACCACTTCACTCTTAATTTTTGCTAACCGAAATAGCCTTGGAAAATCCACTCTCAGAGGTCGGACCCCACACCAAATGTCCTTTTAGGACAAACACTTGTTCCCCTTCCCAATCTCCCAACGAAAAGAAGCATTCTCCATCCATTTTGCCACTAACGAATCTTTTGTGTTTTCCATGATGCCCTTCCAAACCATCGACATATCTCTTGTGTTGCTCGTTCTAAATCTCCACTGAAGCACAGGAGAACCATACATCGCTGTGATAATCTTTCTTCCCAAAACATCCCTTTCCAACGCAAATCTCCAACTCCATTTGGCCAGAAGTGTAATGACTCAAAATTCACGGGCACCAGAAAAGCGAGTTATAGGGCCTCCGTCTTAGTGATCGAGTTCGTAAATATTTATTAGGAATATTTGTGAGGCTAGTTGTGTGTTTAATTAGGCTTTAATTAAGTGAATTTAGCTTAATTAAGAGAAATTAGGAAAAACAGCTGAATTGAATAAGGGGTAAAAGTAGAATTATAGATTAATAAAAAGAAAGGGGGACCAAAATGGCAAATATACCATTCACCATAAATGAGGCGGCAAATGTTGATAAAAATCTAAGATTTTTATTGTTTAATTATTATTAAATTACAATGTTTATAATTATTTTATTATATGATAATTTATATTAGTTATAAATTAAAAATGGGTAAATATCCAATATATACCAAAAAATTAGAATATTTACGGAAATGGGCCAGTTTGAAGAATATTTACGGAAATGTGCCGTTTCCCCTAAAAACGCATCCATATCAGCGCGTTTTTGGGGGATGCAGGGCTAAAGCGCGCCCCAAGGATGCGCTTTGTGCCACCTCGGCAAAAGCGCTTACGTGGGCACGCTTTTGCTAAGGTGGCACAAAGCGCGTCTCCTGGCGCGCTTTAGACTGCATCCCCAAAAACGCTACGACGTGAAGCGTTTTTGCCCTCCCTTTCCCGTCCACTTACAGTATGAAAAATTAATTGAATTTTGGGCTAGGGAAAAAATAATTGAATTTTTTTGACAGTAGCCTCCGGCAAAATAATTTTGAGGAGATGTTTCCGAACAAACAGTGGCCAAAAACGCTTCTAGCAGGGTGCACTGTCAGCAGAAGTACTGAAAAGAGCTCCCACGTGGACGCTCTTTTGCTACAGTAGCCTCCAGTAAAATAATTTTGAGGAGACGTTTTTGAACAAATAGTGGCCAAAAACGCTTCCAACAGGGTGCACTGTCAGCAGGAGTACTGAAAAGAGCTCCCACGTGGACACTCTTTTGCTACAGTGGTCTCCGGTAAAATTAATTTGAGGAGACATTTCTGAACAAACAGTGGCCAAAAACGCTTCCAGCAGGGTGCACTGTCAGCAGGAGTACTGAAAAGAACTCCCACATGGACGCTCTTTTGCTACAGTGGTCTCCGGCAAAATTAGGCTATAAATCAGCCAAATTTCATTCTCAGGTTGCATAAGGGAAATTGAGGCAAAAGAACATAAAAATAAAAATGAGTGAACGTATTAATACTGTTATTTACTATAATGGTGAAGTTCGTGACATCGAAAATGGTGTTGTTTTCTTATCGGAGAACACATCGCGGCTGAGTTTTAATCGGAACGTCGATTTGGTAGAACTTCGCAAAAGAATTAGGTGTAAAATATTCGGAACAACGCCAATGAAAGTTCAGTCAATTAAGTATAGATTTTGCGCTTTAATTGATCCGGTGAGATATGACTCATTCGACATCAAAGGTCCTCGGAGCTTTGAGGCAATGGTGGAGACTCATCTTGCCAGTGGATCACCGTATATCGAGGTATATGTAGAATTTTCACCTCCAATTGATCTTTCTGCGATCTCAACATCTACTACCGTTCGAAGGGAATACACGACCCCAAGCCGACACTCTGTAAGTGGGAGGCAAAACATAGAAGTGCCGGTGTGCGGTGGTAGTATGGAAAACATAACCCCTACACGACACTTAGTTGGTGGATGGGACATGCATATCCGTCATTCGACGTCCGATGATAAAAATACGTATTGAGGGATGTCATCAACTTCTAGTGGTTGGTAATCCACATATGATTGGGATCTTTACGAAAGATGTTTAAGGAGGGATGATGTACTCCCAACGACATCCACCGGCGAGGGGCCCTCATTTGTTGCAGGTTATGGAGGGTCGGACGATAAATCCGATGTGGATCCACCTTGGGAGCCAGGACCCGACGGTGCTGAAGTTGGATTATTTTCTGAACCGGAGCCCATTCCAATTGTACCTGAAGATGTTGAGGGCGGTTCAGACGAAGAAGAAGAAGATCCGCTATTCAGGGCGTACTCGCATCCAGCCCACATGCATGATGTCGATCTGTCTCAAGATGATGCATTGGAGTTTCCTGAACTTCCACACCGGACGCGTGACCTTACAAATTCTTCGTTAGATTCAGACCAATTAGAAGTTGGTAACCAGTTTTCCAACGAGAATACTTTTCTTGCTGCATTGAAACAATACAGTATTAGGAACGGGGTTAACTACAATGTGGTTAAATCCAGGGTCGATAAGTACGAGGCGAAGTGTGCAGTGCAAGACGGCACATGTTCATGGAAAATCATGGTGTCGTTGAGGAAAAGGACAGGGTTGTGGGAGATCAAAAAGTACAAAGGTCCACATACATGTCTTGCCAGTACAGTACCACTATGTGTTCAATGATTTCGAATAACACTAATATTATGTAATGTTGCATTATTTAACGTACTTCATTGACAGGAGTAACACAAGATCATCCGAGGATGGATTCAGACATGTTGGCTGACTTAATAATCCCGACGGTGAAGGCCGATCCCAAGACTACGGTGCTGGCCTTAATTGGTAATATTCGTAGCCAAATGGGGTACACGCCCTCTTACAGAAAGGTTTGGATAGCCAAGCAGAAGGCGTTAGAAAAGTTGCACGTCGGTGGAACGCTTCATATAATGAAGTGTGGCAGTGGTGTCAGTCTTTGGAGAGATATATCCGAGCAAAGACAACGAGACCTTGAAGCGTAAGCAGGCGTACTATAACGATCGTCTGCTCCGTGGATGCGCAGTGTTCAAGCATCTGTTCTGGACATTTAAGCAATGCCAGGATGCCTTTATATACTGCAAGCCATTGGTACAAATTGACGGTACCTTTATCATCGGCTATTGCTAGCTGTGGCACAAGACTGCTGTGGGAGAATCCTTCCGATTGCGTTCGCAATAACACCGGGGGAGTCAGCTGATGACTGAGACTTCTTCCTATCTAGGTTAAGGAGGCATGTCTGCCCCCAACCTAACATATGCGTTATATCGGATCGGGGCCCTGGAATACTTGTGGCAATAGAATGTCAGGGAAGCATGTAGCATCGCACACACCATCGATATTGCCTGAGGCATGTTTCATCCAACTACTATGGGCAACATCGATCTAAAAGACAGAAACTGCAAGTGACCGATATGGGTATGAAATATCTATTAATATAATTTTGTTTGTAATATTCAATTTATTCTCAATTGAAGAGTGGTATGTAATATTCGCTATCAACGTATATTGGCAGGGTACGAGATCAATAAAGACCGTTTTCACGAGATGTTGGCCAGTTTGCGCTCAGATAACGCCAATGGCGCAAACTATCTGTGCAATATTCCTTTCAAACAGTGGACACAAGCATATGACAGCGGCCTACGATATGGTCATATGACCACAAACTTGGCCGAATGTATACATTCTGTTCTGAAAGGAACCCGTCATCTGCCGATTACATCGGTTGTGCGAGAGACATATTTTCGTTTAGCGACACTATTTCCGAAGAGAGTAGCGAATTATAGAGGGCAGATGCAAGGAGGCCATGTATGGAGCCCGTAGGTCTTGCAAGAAATAAACTGTGGGAAGGCACGGGCCAACACCATGCACACAGTGTGTCATGATCGCGACAGCCTATGGTTTCGTGTCACGGAGTTTGACAGATTGAACCAAGGTATTGTTGGCGGGCATTATCGTGTACACTTGACAAATAGGACCTGCGACTGTGGGATATTTGATGCACTTCGTTACCCATGTGCTCATGTACTTGCGGCTTGTCAGAATCTCCATCTTAATCCCATGAGCTATGTCGACGAAGTGTATAAATTAGAAAAAATGTACAACGTGTGGAGACACGTATTCCCACCAGTCCTAGATGAACGTAAGTGGTCGTCGGTATCGCTTGCACCGTATAAGCTGTTGCTGGATAGACAATTGAGACGCAAACCAAAAGGTCGACCTTGCTCGACTAGAATATGCAACAATATAGATATCCAAGAAACGAGCAACCAAAGTCTCTGTGCCGATGGTGTAGGAACCCGGGCCATACATCTCGCTTGTGTCCAAATCGGAATAGTTGACCGTGTTCTTAGCTTTTTTGTCTCCTGCTGGCTATGTAATTTCTATTTTTTTGGAGGAAAACGGTGAACTTTTGTACAAGAACTTTTATTTTGTTCAAGTTATTAAAATTAAATTACAAAATTACAAAAAAAAATTAAACCATTTCTATTTTATCAAAATTATTAAAATTATATTAAAAAATAAATTACAAAAAAAATAAAATGAAACTCAATTTTTTTAAATATAAAAAAATTAAATTACAAAAAAAAATTAAACCATTTCTATTTTATCAAAGATATTAAAATTAAATTAACAAAAATTAAATTACAAAAAAAATTAAACTCAAATTTTATTAAATATATTAGAACTAAATTACAAAAAAAAATTAGACAATTTCTATTTTATCAAAGAGATAAAAATTAAATTACAATAACAAATCAAAATTAAATTATAATAACAAAATAAAATTCGGGGGTTTAGGGTTTAGGGCTGATGCCGGTGGAAACCAGTGCCACACGGGGGCAGTCGGCGGTTACGCGCTGGATTCCTCCTTCTTCTAGCTTCCGACGGGGGTCGTGGAACCTCGGGCAGAGAATCGAGTTAGTCCGGCAGTGGGTCTGGTTCTAGGTGTTGCGATGATGACCCACCTTGATAAAATAATGACCCCGGAGGTGTTTGCATAAACCACGGTGGGGGTTATTTGGCTTGTATTTTTACTGTTGTTCTTTTATTTATTCTATCTTTACGAACAAGAAATAAAAAAAAAAGAAAGGGGAAGGGCCTTACCGAAACTCCCGGAGTCGTGAAGTCCGAGTCTCCACTTTGTCGTCGGAATCAAACCCAAAACGGAGGGGAACCTTTCCCCTCTCTTCTTAAACGCCGAGATCGGGGTTTCAAAAGGGGGCTCCCTCTCTTCCAAAATTTTCAAGAATCATCAGCATTCAAAAATTCTAAGGTTGATTTAGTTTTTATATTTTTACTTGTTTTTATGTTTATTCTCTTTTATGATTTTATTTTTTTAAAAAAAATTACAAAAAAATCGAAAGAGGAAAAGTAACGAGATCTTACCCAAATCGGCCTTTATAAGAACCGACCACCACCACGCGGTGGAGCCACGCATGCTCGGTGCCATGCGATGATGGGTTGTTCAAAAAAACCCAGCAGAATAAAAGAAGAAAAGGTTGAGGAGTTTGCTTTTTTTGTTTAAAAAAAAAAAAGAAAGAAGAACATGTTAGCTAAAAAAAAAGAGAGAGTATAATAAAGACTATTAAAATATTTTAAATGGTAATTAAGGATAGTGGAGGCCAGCATTGACGTTTGATAGCTGGATATGCACCTTTTTAGTTTCAATGGGGAATTTATGCACACAATCCTTTCTCATTTCCAGGCTTCCGCAATCAAGTTTTCGTGTTCCTTTAATTTGGCCCTAAACGTCCATTTGATTTTCAATCAAGTCCCCATTCATGTAACGTGTTTTGAAGGAGTGTTTATTTCTGGATTTGGTCCCCTGCCTTTCATATGCGTTTCAATAAAGCCCTTCCCTCTGTTATTTATTTCAAATTTGCCCCAATTTTCATCCTTTTGACTATTTTCGTTTATTTATTAATTTCTTTTTATATATATTATACTTCACATTTAGTACTGTATTTAATACTATATTATTATCATATTTATTATTACTCCTAGTATTATTATTTATTGTATTATTATTAGTATATCTATTATTACCATTATTATATATTTATGTACATATTATTATTATTATTTTATTGTGGTATCATTATCATTATTATTTTCTATTATTATTATTATTATTATTATTATTATTATTATATTTATTATATTTATATTATTATATTGTACATATTTATTATTATTATTATTATTACTATTATTATTATTATTATTATATTTTTATGTATATATTTTACTATTATTTTGTTTAACTAACTTTATTATTGTTATTAGTATTAATTATTATTATTATCACTATATTAGTATATTGTATATATTTAGTATCTTTGTCATTGTTATTTTATTTTTATTATTATATCATTGTTATTATTATTATTACTACCATTATTGTATTATTATATACTACCACCATATCTATATTATCTTTGTACATATTTTTGCATTATTATTATTATTATTATTATTACTACTTTTATACTTAATATTTTCTCTATAGCTACTAACATTTTTAGTTTTTTATTTATTTATTGTTACTATTTTTATATTATCTCTTCTTGTTTTTATTATTACATCTTTTATCATCATGTGTTGTTAATTTCTCGTCTTCGCCATTTCATGTGGATCAACGGTTTTAAATCACAATCCGACTTTTTTTATTTATACAAAAGAGGTAATATTTGTGCGTTTAGAAGGCTGAAAAATTACACCCTAACGTGTTGGGTGTCGATCTTTTCGTTCGACTAAATGATCAAATATCCTTTTCTTGTCGAAGATGATCTTGGTATCGAAATATAAGGGTGTTATATCCTAACGTGTTGGGTATGATACTTTTATTCCTTCGAAACGAGGTTATCTTAAGATTCAATCCTGACTCAATTAATCAATTCTTTTAATTCTTTTTTTAAAAATATTTTCAACTTTTCGACATTAGGACATTGATTAATCAATTTGGTACCGATTTTGGGCGTTGTGAGGGTGCTAATCCTTCCTCACACGTAACCGACTCCCGAACCTATTTTCTTAAACTTTCGCAGACCAGAAACACTGTTTTAGTAAACCGAAACGTTTTAATAAAACAAAGGTGATCCGATCACACCTAATAAAAGATCGGTGGCGACTCCCGTTTTATCCGTTTTCAAAACCCAAGTTTGATTCCCTTTTTGTCAAAAAATGGTTATGACAGCTTGGCGACTCCACTGGGGACATCGAGAGTCAGGCCGTAAATTGATTGATTTTCGTCCCTTTGAGTGAAAAGTTGGAAAAATGTTTTGAAAAATCATGTTTCTCTTTGATGCATTTGTGTGTGCCATAGTGTCGAGTCCCGTAAAATATTTTGGCATTGCATTGCATGACCGTCGGTCACACCTTTAAGTGGGAGTAAGAAACTAAGCCTTCGTGAGGTTTTCATCTCCGCATGGGCTAGTGGATTGCTTCCGGGAGACATCCGTACCTACGTGTTTCGTGAGGTTTTCACCTCTGCATGGCCGTAGGGAAATGTATCCCCTTGAATCGAACTCTCATCCGTATGAGCCTATAATGGGTGAGGATCGAAGAATCTCTTTGGTTCAAGTACCCTCTCAGTAAACCAGACCTCATATAGAAGCCTAGAGCCTACCCTAGGCATAGTGTCGAAATAATTACCCGGATAAGCGTCTATTGATATTTTGCTTGTTTGACTATGCAATACTAACTTGCATTGTTTTGTTTGATTTGCATGTCATTCCATATAGTAGAGGTGTCAATTTCTGCTCAGTTGCCAAAATAGGAAGTTTGCTATGGAAAACGACTTTCTTGATAAAGTAGAGGACAATGCAGCCGTGTGCACGTGGTCAGAAAAGTTGCAATCCGAAGAAGGAGATAGCTTAGTCGAGGGTCATACATCAGAGCTGTGGGACTTCACCCGTGTTAGTGTGACGCAAAATGAGCTTCGAGAGTTGCGGGATATCTGGATCCATTGGGAAAATGAAGCTAAACAGATATTCTACCGCCGTTACGGTGATATCTCTCGCTTGTTGGATGTCAAAATAGATAAACACTTGTTTCGGGCTATGGTCCAGTTTTGGAATTCTGCATACAGTTGCTTCACTTTTGGGGAAGTGGATTTGGTGCCAACAATAGAAGAATATACCACTTTACTTCGTATTCTCGAGATGCAAGTTGATAAGGTTTATATTAGGCCTGCCTATGTCCCTTCTTTGGCAAAGAAGTTGATGAAGATTACGGAAATGAGTGAACAGTGGATCTCGGCTAAGATTCAACAGAAAGGCGAAGGGAGATGTTTTCCTTGGGTGAATTTAAGGGATTTGATTTCGACACACCCTGACATGGGGAGGAAGGTTGATATTTTCGCCTTAAGCCTTTACGGTTTAGTCATCTTCCCAAAAGCTCTGAGACACATAGACGAAGCGGTGGTGGATCTGTTCGACCGATTGGATAAGCAAGTCACACCTGTCCCAGCGATCCTTGCGGAGACTTTCAGATCATTAAATGCATGCAGGAAGAGAGCGGGGAGGAAGGTTTATTGGATGCGCATGCCTGACTATTGTCGGTATGGTTTCATGGGCATTTTTGGAAGATGGATAAAGTCTCTTGTCGACCTTTTTTCAGAGATTATTCACCAATAAAAGAGGAAGCGGCCATGTCGAGGAGAGAAGATATAATGAAGAGGATGGATGGCAATTTTTGAACCTTCAAGGAAAAGACGTTGAGTGGAGAGCTCGCTGGATGATGACTGGAGAGATCCTTTATAGATGCGGAGACTTCAATTGGGTGCCTCTACCCGGAATTTGGGGAGTCATCGGGTATACCCCATTGCTAGCAGCAAGACAATACCAGTCTAGACAGTTCATGCCAGCAACACATGGGTTGGGTCGAAGCGAGTTCTCTTATACGGGAGAGGGTTACAAGAAAAAGATTAAGGAAACGGCAAATGCTTGGAAACAAACTCGCCGGATGAAGAGGTTAGCTGCGGGCGAAATGGCGACTTCTGAATACAAAGCATGGTTAAACAAGAGAATCAATGATAATATCCCGGGACCAAGTTCAGAAAATGCTCAGTCTTTGGAGGAACGGTTGCGAGTGATACCAACAGAGTTAGAAATTATAAAGCAAGATTTCATACAGTGAAGTTCGGAGCTTGAAAAGAGAATTGAGCAGTTGGAGGAGGAAAAGATGTTTTTGAAATTAGATATAGAGATACAGAAATCAGAGACGGAAAAGGTGAAAAAGGGGAAGAGCAAAGCCGAAGAAGAATTGGATAGCCTAAAGGGGGACTACAAGAAGATGCGCCTCTCAATGAGAACTGCCGGGCTAGGAAAGACTTCGAGCCAATGGCGACAAGAGTTACAAGAGGAAAGAGCTAAGACCGAGCAATGGGAAAGGAAATTTCGAGAAATGAAGGTTCAGAATGAGATCCTAGAAAAGCAAATATCAGAAGGCCGAAATAGAAGAAACGAATTGAAGTCAAGGGTGTCAGAGTTGGAAAAGTCCCTCGACCATTATCGAAACCGTAACTCGGCGAGAGAGTTAAAAGCAAGTCTGAGTAGAATCGAAGAAATGAAAAAGAGGACCGAAGAGTTAGAAATGGAGCTACTGAACTGTCAAAATCATATTGGGCATTTAAAAGAAAACGAAGAACGAAGGAAAGCGGAGACGTACCATTCTCAGAATCAAGTCAGAGATAGAGATTACCTCATAGGGGAGGCTATAATCCGGATACGAGAGATAGCCGAGTACTTTCAAACTCTAGCTATACAAGCTGACACATTGAGCATACAGTTCGAGACACAATCGGATCGTGGACAGGAACTAGCTTCCCTACTCACAAAGATTAAAGCCTTAGGTGTTAAAGCAAGGCCGTTTCTGTAATCTATTTTAGGTAAAGAGCTTTGTTATCTAAGGAAGTTTTCTATGGGGAATTGAATCAGAGTTGACACCTTTTTTGCATTCATACCATGCATTTGCATTACATTACATACATTAGCATCATATCACCTTAACTATTCTCTAAACTTAAAATCACATAATCCGCAGCAATGACATTACGAACCTGGAATCACATCATCCCTATAGGACACGCTTAAGAACTAGAGCTATGGACGCCGAACTCAATGAGAGGATCGAAAGGATGGAAAGAACCCAAAAAGAGTTGCAAGAAACAGATTAGCCAAGTCACGAAGAAGAAGCAAGGACACGATGATGAGATCCCGCGAGGAATCACGAGAACATAAGGATCAAATGGATAGAATGTTGGAGATGTTGACGGCCATGGCCAAAGGAAAGGACTCGTGCAAAGTCCCGACATTACGGAGCCCCATTCGAGGATAATCAAGATCCGCTCTATCCCCGTGATTCACGCCACCCCATGCTCACGCAACGCAAAGAGGATATCCTCGAGGAACCCAGGTGAGCTGGAACAACAACCCATCCCACCTACCCATCTCGGGGCAAGATATATACATATCAAACATTTGGAGATAATTCTACTAATCCGATTGTTCCAGATTTGGATGATCCGATGGAAATAGCTAGGTTAAAGAGGGATGGCCATGATGATTTGAAGAAAAATATAAGAGTCTCAGAGGAAAGACTCAAGGCGGTGGGTACTGGAGTCTTCTCGCACTAAGTGCCAAAGAGCTTAGTCCGTGCCCGATCTAGTTCTACCTCCAAAGTTTAAGGTGCGGACTTGAAAAGTATGAGGAGGCGAGATGTCCGAAGGCACATCTTATTATGTTTGTCGAAAGATGGCTGGGCACTTGAATGAGGACAAGCTGTTAATACACTGTTTCCAGGATAGCTTGATCGGATCAGCCCTCTGATGGTATGATCAGCTTAGCACAGAAAGGATCCGGTCATGGAAGGATCTCGCATGCGCATTGCGTGAACAATATAAGCATGTTTCGATGTGGCTCGACCACCATTTGTGGCGCTACAAATGTTGGAAAAGAAGCCAACGGAGACCTTCAGAGAATGCGCTCGAGAGAGATGGAGGATCTCTCGGTCCAAGTCGAGCCCCACTAACTAAAAAGTGAGGTAACGGTGCTTTTTATCAATACTTTGAGGGCGCCATTCTACGACAAACTGGTGGGAAATACCACAAAAGACTTCGCCGACCTCATAATATCTGGCGAACTCATCGAAAACGGCATCAAAAGTGGAAGAATGGAGGGCCCTGAGAGCTAGAAAAAACTAACACCTGCAAAGAAAAAAGATCCCGAAGCCCATATGGTGGGGACCGGGGGTCACCATGCTCCTAATCCATATCCGACCCAGCCACGACCTCAGTTTCGCCCGCCGCCAAATTTATACTTTCCTCCACAAAGCCCTTACTATCAAGCACCTCCTCCCTACCCCGTCTATGTCGCCGATAATCAAAGGCCATTCACCATATTCCCACAAAATACCATGCCTGCCCAAAGCCAGCCAAAAAACGAACAAAGACCAGTAAAGCCCAATCCTGATAGACCCGGTTCACCCCTCATTCCGTGTCATACGAGAACTGTGCCCAAAGCTATTGGAAAAACAGTTAATCTCACCACATTACATGGCACCATTGAAGCCCCCATTCCCAAAGTGGTACGATCCCAACGCTAATTGCATGTATCATGCCGGGAATCAGGGGCACTCTACAGATAACTGTTTAGCCTTTAAGAGAAGAGTTCAAGGCCTTATCGACGTCGGGATCTTGCGATTTGACAGTACCGACAGTACGGCGAGAAACCCGCTCCCTAACCATGCCACAGAGAACGTGAATATGGTGACGCAGGAAGATAGATGGCAAGCCAGGAGTTGTATCTCCAGGATAAGGACACCTTTGGAGAAGGTCTGGGAAGTATTGATTGAGAAAGGCATGCTCTACAAGAATTTCAAGGAGGAAAACATGAAGAGTCCAAGTTTTTGCGTCTTTCACAGCATAGAGGGACACTACATTCATTCTTGCGAGAAGTTCAAAGAGCTGCTTTAGGGCATGATGGACAATAAGGAGGTAGAAATCTACAATAAGATGGAAGAGACTGATGGAAAGGATATATGTGCATCTGAGGGCCAATCATCAGGCCCTTCCTACAGTGCCGATCGGCCTTTAGTAATCTACTACGAGGCAAAGAAGGAAGAGAGGAAACCAAAAATGATAATCCAAGTACCTTTCCCTTTCTCTTACAAGGATAGCAAGGCGGTGCCGTGGAAATATGATGTCAACGTCGCCATACCCGATGCTACAACTGGAAACATCAGTGAGGTGGGGCATTTTACCCGCAGTGGGAGGTGCTATTCCCCTGAGATGGTTGAGACGAAGAAGAAAGCCGTTGGCACGAGTCAGAAAGGGAAGGCACCAATACACGAGGCCGAGGGTGAGGTTGAAATGCAATCTGAACAAGGAACTAAGGAACCGGTGAACGAGGATGAAGCACAGGAATTCTTAAAGTTCATTAAGCACAGCGAATACAATGTCGTGGAGAACCTGAATAAACAACCGGCGAAAATTTCAGTATTATCCCTATTGTTGAACTCAGAGCCACATCGAAACGCTTTACTGAAGGTGTTAAACTAAGCGTACGTACCAAGCAATGTACCCGTTGCAAAACTCGATAGGTGGGTGAACAATTTAAACACGGTAATGGCCTAAATTCAAGGTTATCGGAACAATGGTTTCGTAACCATAAATCCGATTTAAAGAAAAATTTATTTTAATATTTTTGCATGAATATTTATATGATAGGAAATCGTATTAAAATATCGAAAGAAAAATTTTACCGATTTAGTGGTTAGTTAGAAAAAGGAATTATTGAAGGAATTGGGTAAAAACAAGGTATCGAGACCTTGATCTCATAAAATTGAGTAGGAAATATTTTTATAAATATTTATAAAATGTTAGTAATATAGTATTAAAATTTCGTTAGAAAATTTTAACGTTTGAGTATGTAATTAAATGAAAAGGACTAAATTGTAACAAATGTAAAGTTATGAGAAATGATTAAATAGCTTAAATGATAAAAGAAGGAGGTCTTAAAAGGCAAATAGACCTAAGGTCTATTTGGGCTGGACGGAAAGGGCATGAAATCAGAGAAAATAAGGAGAAATAAGGGTAAAATTGGAATATTGCAAAATTTACTTAATAAAGTTAGGACTAAAGTGGAATTATCTAGATTCCTCTTTATTTTTCTGCATTCTCATCAGCAAAACACCATAGAAGGGTTTTCCCTAAGCTGGTTTTTCATAATTCTACTGCAAGTAAGTTCAATTCTTGATTGTTTCTTGAAATTTATGTGTTTTTGTGACTTTTACAACTAGGTCCACTTGTTGAATTCATTAGTTTTAGATTTTATGAATAAAGTTGGAAGTTGCTATGAATATGTTCTGGAAGTATATGATGATTTAGCATGGAATTTTAACTTTAAATGGTTTATATGCTGATTTTATTGAAAGAATTGCATAGAAAGTGAATGTTTGGGACCTAATTTTAAAAGAATATGAAGTGAGGGTTTTTATGTGGAAATTCTGAATTCCAATAGGTTTGAAATAACTCATAATAATTAGGTAAAGTATTAATTTACAAAAATTATCTTAATTGAGGGGTAATTGATCAAGGACTGAATTGTATGAACTCTGAAATTTGGGGCAAAATGGAAATCAACACTTTGCACTAAAACAGTTTTTGACAGTAGCAGTAGTCTAACTTTGAAAAATCACCATAAATTGTACAAGTTGAATTAGAAGATGAACAAAATATGAAATTAAAGCTTATTGAGTCTAGTTTCATATAAAAGAAACAGGGAAAGCAAAGGAATTCTGTAATTTGAGATATTTATATTTTTGTAAGACTGGTTTAGAGGATTTCAGGATCCCCTGTTCTGACTTTGAAAAATCATAACAAATTGTAGAAAAATAATTAGGGGCTTAACTTTATATGTTTAGAATCCTGAATGAGTCTATTTTCAAATGAAATAAATAAGAAGGTCATATGAATTCTGTACAAAGAGTAATTTGATTCGTAGTGAAGAGAGGTCAGAACAGTCAGACAGTAAAACAGGGGAAACTTTAAGAATAATCTGGTATTGATTGGCCATACCAAAAATTCTGGAAAAATTATAGTAAAAAGATATATGAGTCTAGTTTTAAGGAAAATTAACGGTTCTTCATTTGGAGTTCTGTAGCTCGAGAAATAAATAATTTAGTGACTATGACACAAAAGGACAGCTTTGAATAAGTTTATGAGTAAATGATTAAATTGAAATGTGAGCAAAAGTAAGAAAGCATGAAATTATCATAAAATACATGTTTATTTTATTAAATATTACAGGAAATTATTTGATTATTTTTAACATATAAATGTTATATGTTTATATGAAATTAAAGAAAAAGAAAAGGAAGGAGAGGACCGAATCGAAGGAAAAGGAAAAGAGAAGGTTAAGGAGTGAAGGAAGAAGAATTCATATCACCTCAATCTTTTATTGTAAGTACTACAAGAATTTTAAATTATTGTTATTTATCCTTTTTGAAATATTTATGTGAATTATTTAAATACATGAGATTCAATTTTTAATGCCCAAGTAGGCGAAATTAGAACCATTTGGGATATTAGTGGCATGCCATTAAGGAACTTTAGCGCTTCTCTCGATATTAGCACGTTGGTGCTCTCTGATATTAGCACGTTGGTGCTCTCTGATATTAGCACGTTGGTGCTCTCTGAATATTAGCACGTCAGTGCTCTCTGATTATTAGCACATTGGTGCTCTCTGTTCACTTGTGCATCATAATGCACCTCTGTATATGTTCCGTATATCCGATGTGTTCTATAAAGTCTACTTTGGGCTAAGAATTGAAACGAGGACAAAGTGAATTACTGATGTGTTAAGGTAAGATTTATACCTTACAAAAGATAAGTTAAATTTTATTAAAGCAAGGCATACATGAAGAAACTTATATGTGAGAAAATATGCAATAATTGATTGAGTTAAAATATTCTGTTATGATTGTTTATTTAATTATTCTTGTGGTGCTTACTAAGCCTTCATTCGCTTAACGCGTTTATTTTAACGCGTAGGTACAATTAGACTAAGAGAAAAGTCCAACTAAAAGATCGCTCATCTCATCACATCCTCAAGGGCTTCAAAGGTAGTTACTATATTTTGTATTAAAATGGCATGTACATATGTAGTTCAAAGGTGTCCCCATGTGATAGGGACTAAAATGTAGATTCTTGAAATTTTATCTATTTTCAGTTATTTGAAGTATTTTAGTATATATGGAATGAATTAATAAACAATAAATTTGTTATCAAAAATGGTTGGAAAGTTAAAATATTATATTCAAATGTTTTAATTAGACAGTATCTGGCCATAATTGTTTTGGCACCAAATGTAATAGTCTTATACCGGGTTTGCATAATTGAACCGGGTATAGGGGTATTACAGATAATTTCATCTCCTTCAGCGATGATAAAATACCACCAAATGGTAGGGCTCTGTTAAGGCATTGCACATTACAACTGGGTGCAAAGGATATATAATACCGCATGTGCTTATTGACAATGGGTCTGCGCTCAATGTCATGCCGTTGGCTACACTGTCTAGGATGCCCGTCGACATGTCTTATCTGAGGCCTTGTCATTCTGCGGTAAGGGCATTCGATGGAACACGACGGGAAGTCATGGGAAAGATCGAGATTCCTCTGGAAGTGGGCCCGTGCACATATAATGTCGAGTTCCAGGTCATGGACATTGCACCTTCGTACAATTGCCTTTTAGGAAGGCCCTGGATCCATTCCGCTGGTGCAATTCCCTCATCTCTCCATCAGAAATTAAAGTTTATCATGGATAATCGCTTGATTATGATCGTTGGTGAAGAAGACATCATCGCATCACTCTCTACCGATGCACCCTATATCGAGGCAAACAAAGATGCGCCAGAATGCTCCTTCCGTTCCTTCGAATTTATCAACGCTACATTTGTCGCTGAATGAGACAGGGCTCCTACACCCAAACTATCAAGAAACACCAAGATGGGAATCAAGTTGATTGTAGGAAAAGGCGCCCGAGCAGGGGAAGGTTTAGGAAAACACCAACAAGGGATAGCTAGAGCGCTAAACCCGGTACACCACAAGACTCAATACACTTAGCAGGTTTAAAACCGATGGACGACAAAGAAGGAAACAGTTACAGAAAGATCAGGGAAAGAGGATGGCAAGAGCCTCAGGTCGAGAGGTAGAATGGGAGCCCATGACGTACCCACCCTTGTCGAAAACTTTTACGTCCGCAGGAATGATGTACCCGGAGGGAGATGATTCACGAAACACGCTGCTATTAGTTGAAAAGGATTTTTAGAACTTCAACATAAACGTCATCGACGAAGCGGACGATACGATGAAAGGCCTTTCAAAGATACGCCCTGGTCCTCCGGGATTCGTGTTGAACAATTGGACCGCCGAGGATCTCTTTGTAGTTTCTAGGGCCCCTCCATAGTAATTCTCAACAACAACTTTCTGTATACCCCTAAGTTGAAGGGGAATCTGTTATAAGAGTTTGTGTCGGCTGTTTAACTTTTAAATGAACAATCAATGAAGATGCATTTTGTCACTGTCTCTCATTCTCATTGGCCCTATATTCATTCCCTCTTCTCATAGTCTGTCTTTATATATATTTCATGTCATGCCATAGAATCACATTTGTAAGTTCCAATACCTCGATGTTCCTCTATAGTTTCTTTTTCATTTACCTTTCAGGTGCTCAGATATCGACGACGTGAATAATCCCGTTACTGATCCTAAAATCGACTTTGAGCAAGCTGCTTGTTTAGGAGAATCCAAAGCCGACGAAAATGCTGAAGATTATGTCTCAACCCCTGACTTGTTAAGGATGATAGAACAGGAAGATAGACAAATACTCCCCCACCAAGAATCTGTCGAGACGGTGAACCTGGGAAATGAAGAAAAGAGGCAAGAAGTGAAAATTGGGACCTCCATCTCAGAGCCCACCAAACACGACTTGGTCACCTTGCTTCATGAGTACAAAGACATATTTGCATGGTCATATCAGGACATGCCAGGATTAAGCGAGGATGTAGTGGTCCACAGGCTCCCAGTGAAACCAGAATGCAAGCCAATCCAGCAGAAGCTAAGACGAATGAGACCCAAAATGCTCTTAAAGATAAAAGAAGAGGTCAAAAAGCAGTTCGATGCCGGTTTCTTACAAGTCTCCAAATATCCGAAATGGGTGGCTAATATAGTCCCAGTGCCAAAGAAAGACGGCAAGGTGCGAATGTGTGTGGACTATCGTGATCTCAATCGAGCAAGCCCCAAAGATAATTTTCCCTTACCGCACATCGATACGTTGGTGGATAACACGGCAAATCATTCATTATTTTCTTTCATGGATGGATTTTCGGGTTATAACCAGATAAAGATGGCTCCCGAGGATATGGAGAAGACTACATTCGTGACAATGTGGGGAACATTCTGCTACAAGGTGATGCCGTTTGGATTAAAAAACGCTGGGGCAACATATCAAAGGGCAATGGTGATGTTGTTTCACGACATGATGCACAAAGAAATAGAAGTTTATGTCGACGATATGATTGCCAAATCTCGGGGAGAAAAAGAGCACGTTGGAAACCTCAGGAAATTATTTGAAAGATTGAGAAAATTCCAACTGAAGCTTAATCCAGCCAAGTGCACATTTGGAGCAACCTCAGGGAAATTACTGGGCTTTATCGTTAGCGAGAGAGGTATCGAGGTCGATCCTGACAAAATAAAGGCCATACAAGACTTACCACCTCCGCAGACACAAAAGGAAGTCAGAGGGTTTCTAGGAAGATTAAACTACATCGCTCGGTTCATTGCTCAGCTTACGAACCAATGCGACCCAATTTTCCGACTATTGAGAAAGCACAATCCTGGGGAATGGAATGAGGAATGCTAAGCGGCCTTCGACAAGATAAAATGATATTTGTCTAACCCCCCTGTGCTAGTACCACCAACTCTCGGGAGACCGTTAATATTGTATCTGACAGTGTTCGAAAATTCAATAGGATGTGTACTACGGCAACATGATGAATCGGGAAAAAGAGAGAAGGCGATCTATTACCTCAGCAATAAGTTCACAGAGTATGAAGCAAAATACCCGTCAATTGAAAAATTCTGTTGTGCTCTGGTTTGGGCAACTCGAAGGCTCAGACAATATATGCTGTATCACACGACGTGGTTGATCTCAAAGCTGGACCCAATAAAGTACATGATGGAATCACCTGCACTCTCAGGAAGAATGGCACGATGGCAAATCTTGCTATCGTATCACGACATCATTTATGTGAACGAAGTCGATAAAAGGGAGCGCGATAGGCGACTTCCTAGCAGCCCGAGCCACAGAGGAATATGAGCCATTAAGATTTGATTTCCCGGATGAAGACTTGATGTGCATCACGAAAAAAGAATATGAGGAACCATGGAAGATGAGCTTTGATGGCGCATCAAATGCATTGGGGCACGGGATTGGAGCGATCTTGGTGTCGCCGTAGGAATCATTACCCATTCACCGCCCGATTAAACTTCTTCGTACCAATAACATAGCGGAATACGAGGCTTGCATCATGGGGCTTCGCGCGGCTATTGAACGAGACATCAAAATCCTAAAGGTATCAGGGGATTCGGCATTGGTGATTTACCAAATCCGTAGAGATTGGGAAGTGAGAGACTCAAAGCTGGTCAAATATCATGATCTTGTTATGGATCTGGTCAAAGAATTCGAGGAAGTAACCTTTAATTACTTCCCACGAGAGGAAAACCAATTGGCTGATGCCCTGGCCACCTTAGCTTCTATGTTCAAAGTGAATCGAGAAGCAGAAATAATGCCTCTCCAGATGAGCATATATGAAGCCCCGGCGTATTGTTTTAGCATCGAAAAAGAGGCAGATGGACGACCATGGTTCCATGATATCTTGGAGTATGTCAAGCATCAAAGGTATCCGGAGTAAACAAACGAGAACGACAAAAGAACAATCAGAAGAATGGCAGCGGGATTTGTTCTTGATAGGGACATCCTATACAATAGAGGAAAAGATCAAGTGCTTCTAAGATGCGCGGATGATGTCGAAGCCAGAAAAATACTTGAGGAGGTCCATGAAGGAACTTATGGAACGCATGCCAATGGTTTCACTATGGCCAGGAAAATTATGAGACTCGGTTATTACTGGTTGACGATAGAAAATGACTGCATCAGCTACGCGCGAAAGTGTCACAAATGCCAAATTTATGGCGACAAAATTCATGCAGCACCTTCGCCCCTCCACGTTATGACCTCTCCGTGGCCTTTTTCCATGTGGGGCATGGATGTCATAGGGCCAATTTCCCCAAAAGCTTCTAATGGCCATCGATTCATCTTCGTGGTCATAGATTACTTCACAAAATGGGTTGAGGCCGTTTCGTTTGCGAACGTGACAAAGACCGCGGTTTGCAAGTTCTTGAAAAAGGAGATTATATGTCGATATGGATTACCAGAGAAAATCATCTCAAATAATGCCTTGAATCTGAACAACAGGATGATGAAGGAAGTGTGTGAACAATTTCAAATAAAGCATCACAATTCCTCACCCTATCACCCAAAGATGAACGGAGCAGTAGAGGCCGCCAACAAAAACATTAAGAGAATTATTGGAAAGATGACCGAAACGTATAAAGACTGGCACGAGAAACTACCATTCGCCCTATACGCGTACCGCACGTGTGTGCGGACCTCCACAGGGGCGACTCCTTTCTCTCTGGTATATGGAATGGAAGCTGTACTACCCATCGAGGTAGAAATCCCTTCCTTACGAGTCTTAATGGAGTCAAAACTAGAAGAATCAGAATGGGTGCAAGCTCGATATGACCAACTAAACTTGATCGAAGAAAAACGCTTAAAAGCCATCTGTCATGGGCAGATGTACCAGAAGAGAATGATCACGGCCCATGACAAGAAGATACGACCAAGGGAATTTCGCGAAGGAGAGCTCGTGCTGAGAAAGATTCTTCCAATACAAAAAGACTTCCGAGGAAAATGGGCGCCAAATTGGGAAAGACCATATATCGTAAAGAAAGCCTTCTCGGGCGGAGCTTTGATCCTTACCGAGATGGATGGTAAAGAGGTACCAAATCCAGTGAACTCAGATGCCGTGAAAAAGTACTACGCCTAAAAAAAAAAATGAGAAAAAGAAAAAAAAGATTGAGATGAAAACCTGAAAAGACATCTTGATTTAAAAAAAAAAAAGAAGAAAAGTCAGAAAAGGGCGTCTTGATAAACAAATTGGGATGAAAACCTGAAAAGGCATCCTAACGAAGGGATTCGCACGTAAAGAACAAGAACGGTTTGAACGGAGAGTCAAGGGGCGAGATTATAATATTCGAAACAGACTCGGAAGCTCAGAATCTTCTACGCAAGAAGCTTCGCTTGAAAAGATTCAGGATGAAGGAACATGGAGAAGTTCATGCGTTGGATATCTAGAGCATTTGTGACGATTGAATCCACTTTCTTATGTTTTCCTTATTGAATTATTCTTTGTAAATTTTCTTTGCTTATTACTTTGAACTAAAAACAAATGTAAGGCATTTCTTTCACACCTACCTGGCCATTGTCATGTATCTCGTGTTTGGTTCATTTAAATGGTAAATAGTGAAATTACATACTCTAAACAAAAGAAACGTTGAGCATTACCTGGATGAGAACCTGATAAATATAAGAGTTTCAAAGCAAGGATAAAAGTTCAATAAGGGGGCAAAATGGATGATATATGAGAAGTGCAGGCTATTCGTAAAACTTGAGGGTGAGAACAAAACCTAAAAGAAAAGTCGAGAATCGAAGTAATGAATACAAGTCATCACAAAAGTCGTAACAAGAGACACATGACAAACAAGCCTAGAGTGCATGGCATAATCACGTAGGCATAAAAGCATTAAAAAAAAAAACATGTGCATATCATGACAACATCACGCATAATACATACAAGTACACCAATAAAGCGAGAAATCTTGATAGTTGTACCAAATCAAGGAAAAAGAAGACATCCGAATTCCACCAGATTCCTGTTCAAAAATCAACTCATAATGCGAGAGGTGAGTTGGGCTTCGGGACACGTCGAGGTATTTAATTTCTGTCTTTAAATTTCTGTTCAAAAATCAACTCATAATACGAGAGGTGAGTTGGGCCTCGGGACACGTCGAGGTATTTAATTTCTGTCTTTAAATTTCTGTTCAAAAATCAACTCATAATACGAGAGGTGAGTTAGGCCTCGGGACACGTCGAGGTATTTAATTTCTGTCTTTAAATTTCTGTTCAAAAATCAACACATAATACGAGAGGTGAGTTGGGCCTCGGGACACGTCGAGGTATTTAATTTCTGTCTTTAAATTTCTGTTCAAAAGTCAACTCATAATACGAGAGGTGAGTTGGACCTCGGGACACGCCGAGGTATTTAATTTCCGTCTTTTAATTTCTATTTTTCAATTTCTATTTTCTGTTTTTCAATTCTCATTTTTCAAAAAAAAAAGAGAAAAAAGAAGAAGGAAAAAGGAAAGAGTCGATTCATGTTGCGAGAACAAGGAAGCAGTTCGAAAAGTTCAGATTTATTTCCTCAAAGTCCCAGTGGAGCGGTTGGTATATCGAAGCTACAAATCTCGTCATCATGAAGTCACATTGGAGCAAACAAATCTCATCCTTTCGAAGATTGAGGAAAAGCAGATTGAAGCTACGGGTCATGACTCGCAAAAGGAACAGTGGAGTGGATCAAAGCGACAGATTACAAGGGAGTTTGAAGATGTTTGAGGAAGACGAGGACCAATAAGCCAAGGCAAGGCCAAGACCGGGCAAAATTGGTTCTTCTATTGTCTTTGCTCTATTCTCGTTTCACGATAATGAGCAAAGAGTATAAAAGATCTTTTAGAAGCACATATTCCTCCGGGAGGACGATTGGGGCGGGGGGGCAGCTGTAATAACCAATTTATGCCCGGGCCTGTTAGAAGCAACCAAGGCCCATCAATAAATAAAATAAAACCCAAATAGTCTAATGTCCATTTACAAAATAAATTACAACAATTAACAACCCAATTCCAAAACCAAACCCAAAATTGAAACCAGCCCAAAATAATTCAGCCCAATAATAACCCTAAACCCAATGAGTAAACCTAGCCCAATAAACCCAAAATCTAAAAGTTAAGTCGGTAAACAAGAAGCCATAGCTGCTCCCTAGGCGCCGCTCCCTCGGTCCACAGCCCCATGAGCGCACTACGCCCACCACTGTCGGCCACCACCAGCGCCGTTCTCGTGCCTCGGTCAACATCCGCACGCCTCATCCATACACTGCAAAAGAGACCGACAAGCAGAGAAATAGAGACAACGAAGCAGAGAAATAGAGGCAACGAAGTAGATAAGTATGGAACAAAAATAATAGATTAATAAAAAGTGTTGTATCTTCCGGCTATAAAGCCATTCGAAAATTAGTGTAGAAGAGGGGACTTTTATTTTTTTCGACAATCAGAGCAAGAAATAAAAAGATCAAATTCTAGGTGACTTTCAGTCTTTTGGCTTGTATTTTTACTGTTGTTCTTTTATTTATTCTATCTTTACGAACAAGAAATAAAAAAAAGAAAGGGGAAGGGCCTTACCGAAACTCCCGGAGTCGTGAAGTCCGAGTCCCCACTTTGTCGTCGGAATCAAACCCAAAACGGAGGGGAACCTTTCCCCTCTCTTCTTAAACGCCGAGATCGAGGTTTCAAAAGGGGGCTCCCTCTCTTCCAAAATTTTCAAGAATCATCAGCAATCAAAAATTCTAAAGTTGATTTAGTTTTTATATTTTTACTTGTTTTTATGTTTATTCTCTTTTATGATTTTATTTTTAAAAAAAAATTACAAAAAAATCGAAAGAGGAAAAGTAACGAGATCTTACCCAAATCTGGCCTTTGCGCGACCGACCACCACCCACGGTGGAGCCACGGCGGCTCGGTGCCATGCGATGATGGGTTGTTCAAAAAAAACCCAGCAGAATAAAAGAAGAAAAGGTTGAGGAGTTTGCTTTTTTTGTTTAAAAAAAAAAGAAAGAAGAACATGTTAGCTAAAAAAAAAAGAGAGAGTATAATAAAGACTATTAAAATATTTTAAATGGTAATTAAGGATAGTGGAGGCCAGCATTGACGTTTGATAGCTGGATATGCACCTTTTTAGTTTCAATGGGGAATTTATGCACACAGTCCTTTCTCATTTTTAGGCTTCCGCAATCAAGTTTTCGTGTTCCTTTAATTTGGCCCTAAACATCCATTTGATTTTCAATCAAGTCCCCATTCATGTAACGTGTTTTGAAGGAGTGTTTATTTCTGGATTTAGTCCCCTGCCTTTCATATGCGTTTCAATAAAGCCCTTCCCTCTGTTATTTATTTCAAATTTGCCCCAATTTTCATCCTTTTGACTATTTTCGTTTATTTATTAATTTCTTTTTATTTATATTATACTTCACATTTAGTACTGTATTTAATACTATATTATTATCATATTTATTATTACTCCTAGTATTATTATTTATTGTATTATTATTAGTATATCTATTATTACCATTATTATATATTTATGTACATATTATTATTATTTTATTGTGGTATCATTATCATTATTATTTTCTATTATTATTATTATTATTATTATTATTATTATTATTATTATTATTATATTTGCTATTATTATTATATTTATATTATTATATTGTACATATTTATTATTATTATTATTATTACTATTATTATTATTATATTTTTATGTATATATTTTACTATTATTTTGTTTAACTAACTTTATTATTGTTATTAGTATTAATTATTATTATCACTATATTAGTATATTGTATATATTTCGTATCACTGTCATTGTTATTTTATTTTTATTATTATACTGTTATTATTATTATTACTACTTTTATACTTAATATTTTCTCTATAGCTACTAACATTTTTAGTTTTTTATTTATTTATTGTTACTATTTTTATATTATCTCTTCTTGTTTTTATTATTACATCTTTTATCATCATGTGTTGTTAATTTCTCGTCTTCGCCATTTCATGTGGATCAACGGTTTTAAATCACAATCCGACTTTTTTTATTTATACAAAAGAGGTAATATTTGTGCGTTTAGAAGGCCGAAAAATTACACCCTAACGTGTTGGGTGTCGATCTTTTCGTTCGACTAAATGATCAAATATCTTTTTCTTGTCGAAGATGATCTTGGTATCGAAATATAATGGTGTTATATCCTAACGTGTTGGGTATGATACTTTTATTCCTTCGAAACGAGGTTATCTTAAGATTCAATCCTGATTCAATTAATCCATTCTTTTAATTCTTTTTTTTTTTAAATATTTTCAACTTTTCGACATTAGGACATTGATTAATCAATTTGGTACCGATTTTGGGCGTTGTGAGGTTGCTAATCCTTCCTCACACGTAACCGACTCCCGAACCTATTTTCTTAAACTTTCGCAGACCAGAAACACTGTTTTAGTAAACCGAAACGTTTTATTAAAACAAAGGTGATCCGATCACACCTAATAAAAGGTCGGTGGCGACTCCCGTTTTATCCGTTTTCAAAACCCAAGTTTGATTCCCTTTTTGTCAAAAAATGGTTACGACAGAAACCACATTACCACAATATTAGTTATATACATAATACTAGACACTACATACGAAATACTAAATTATAATAACGAAATTCGAAACTTACTTGTGATTCCGACCGTTGGTCCAATAGGAGCCGTATATCCTCAAGCGAGTTAGGTATTCCAACATGACTCGCCGAATGGTTCCACTTAATTAAATAAACTTTTAGCATGCAATTATACTATAAATCTACAAAATAATTGTAAAATATAATATTAAATTTACCTCGTTATCAGTGGGAATGAAACCATGCCCATGACTGCAGTAGTGATAGGCAACCTCCGATTTTTACTTTACTCGGCCGCGTCGCCCCGCACATCTCTCGGTACAACCTCGATAGTACGGCAGACCCCCAACTCAATTCATCGGCTGCTCTGAAATCAACAAGTTTTAGGAGCCATCTCAGGTGGACGAGGTTTCTAAAGAGGTCCGGCATCAGATAGCCTCCAATTATCTGAAGAATGTATGCCCAAGCATACCGTATTCTTTCTACTTCGGTTGAACCCTCGTTCGGCTCCGGGAATGTGTCTCGTAACCAGGTCATATCGATCCGAGCTCCTTGAATTCTATCCAGAATGGCATCTAGAAACTCATAGCATACGGCCATCCAATCGGTAGATGTTACGGACCCGGTGACTACCGACCCGTCCACCGGTAATCCCAACTGCAACTGCACATCTTCTAGAGTGATGGTACACTCTCCGAATGGTAGTTGGAAAGTGTGCGTCTCGGGTCTCCACCTCTCTATCAACGCGCTGATCAAAGGCGGCTCCAACTTGAACCCCCGGCTTATCGTGGCCACGTGCCAAAAACCCGCTTCCCGCAGGTAATTCTCGATCAACGGCGATGGGGGACCATACATGTTGCGAATATAACATTCCAACACCCGATCTACAGACTGTTTAAAAAATTATAAAATTAAAAATTAATTAAAATTGCATAATTGAAAAAAAATTAAATAATATTGAAAAATTAAAATTAAAACTTACCATTTTCATTTGCTCGATGGAGATGTGCTTGTTGGTTAGGCGAAGTAATTCCCCGGCCATTGTAATCCGATAAAAAATTTTAAAGTTTTCAAAAAATATATATATTAAAAAAATTATAAAGGGCTTTTTCGTAAATAGTAAAGGACTATTTTGAAATTTGAGTGTAAATTTCAAGGACTTTGAGAGAAAATTGAGAAAGGATTAAAGTGTGATTAAAATGAAGGGTTGGGGGCCTTTTATAGTTTTTTTTACCGTTGGGGGAAAATTGGCCGTTGGGATGCCCTGCATCCCAAAAACGCGCTGACGTGGACGCGTTTTTGGGGGAAACGGCACATTTCCGTAAATATTCTAGATTTTTGGTATATATTGGATATTTGCCCATTAAAAATATTATATAATATGAATAAATCAAATATTTGTCAAATGGATGGTGATAATATTGTAGAATTGTAAAAAAAAAAAAAATGTACATTTGTAATACTTATATTTAATTAGTAAATAGATATTTATTATCTAAAAGATATTTATTAGATAAATAATTAAATTGTGAGATTTTTGTATAATAAACAAATTGGATAGTGACAATTAGAGGTGATCATGGGTTGGGCTACCCGGCCCGGCCAGATGGCCCGCCCGAAAAATGGGAGGGTTCGGGTAAAAAATATAGGCCCGAAATATAGGTTCGGGTAAAAAAACGGGTCGGGCCTCTAGTAAAACTTTTTTGGCCCGGGCCCGACCCGAATTATATATTAAATATATATTTTATTTTTATTCAAATATACTTTTAAAATTTATATATTTTTTATTTGTTTTATTTGTTTTAATATTTTTTATTTAATGAAAAAAGCTAAAAAAATTAATATGGGCCGGGCTCGGGTTTATCAATTTTATTTTGGGTCGGGCTTGAACAAATTTTTAGGCCCATATTTCGGGCCGGACCGAGCACTGGCCTAAAATTTTGTCCAGGCCCGGCTCGGCCCATGATCACCTCTAGTGACAATTGTAATAATGTAAATATATACATTTGTATTTTATTTATTTATTTACTTGAAATTAAGTAAAAGATAGTTATTAATTAAATAATTATATTATGATAATTTTTTGTATGATAAACAAATTAAGTGGTGACAAATGTAATGTAAATATGTGTTATTAAAAGATATTTATTATAATTATTATCATTACTAACTAATATATAAGATATAAAAGAAATGAAAATAAAAAAAGAAAGCAAAAGAAAGAATAGCAGAAGCCATTCGAAAACAAGAAGAAAGAAAGGGGAAAGAAAAGAAAATGGAGAAAACTAGGGTTTGAAGGTTTAAAGCTTTAATAGGTAAGTCAATTAAGTCTTTTTTACTTAATTTTGATGTTTTAGAAGCTTTGGAACAAGGTTTTGATGAAATTAAGTTGATACTTTAAAAGTTCATAGGTTTATAAGTATAGTTCATGTTGAACAAAAAGATGAATTAGGGATTTAATTGAATGAATTTCAAGTTAGATTTGGTAAGGGATTGAATTGTAAAAGAAGCTATAAGTTTTGCATAGTAGGGACTAAATTGAAAGAATTTAGAAATTAGAGATTTATGATGAAATTTTGATAGATATGTATAAGTTGGTTGAAATTTGAATGGAAATAAAGTATGAATTGAGTTAGAAAAGTAAGTGAATTTAGTTAGGATCAAATTGAAAATAAGGTAGAAATTGAATAGAAATTCAATTATTCAATATAAATTAGTGCTATATTAATAGTATAAATTATTTTAATTTACGTAGCTAGCAAAGAACTTGAGACATCGGCATCGAAAGGAAAAGAAAAGGTTATCGAGAAATAATCGAGCAAATCACGGTTTGTATTAGTATAATTCAAATCTATTTATTATTAATTGTTATATTTTAATTAAAATGCATGGTGGATAAAATTAGGCAAGTAATTGAAATAATGATATTGATTTGAATGAAATTGATTTAAAAATGTTTATGGCTATTATTGAAATTGAATGTGAACAAATTAGAAATTAAAAGTGATTTGAATTGAATCAAAATGAATTGAATGAAGAAAATATGTGATTATTTGAAATGTATATTAATTGAAAAGTGATTAGTGATTTGAACTTGATTGAAAAATGAATGAAAATATGAATTGAATAAAAGTGAATTAAATTATGAATATGGTGAATATGTGAATTGTGTATTGATTGAAAAGTGGATTGAATTGAATCAAAGTATGATTATATGTGATTATCTGAAATATGTATCGGTATTGAATTGTATATTGATTAGAAAGTGAAAAGGTGAACTTGAATTGAATTGTGATTGAATTGAAAGTGAATTTGAAATAGAAAAATAATTTGAATACCCTATTAACTAGTCGGGCTGAGTCGGATATAGTTGGCATGCCATAGGATTTGGAAGAGTACGGGATTTATCGGCTTTGCCGATCAGGCACTTTATGTGTTGTATTCCAGGCACCTCGTGTGTTGTTCCAGGCACTTATGTGTCGTATACTGATTAGGTACTATGTACCGTTTTAAGCACAATGTGTCGTCCTAGTGTGTTTGGGTTGGAATCCGTGTCTCCGTCAAAGTCCAGGTTTGTTAATAGGGTGAATAACTAAAATGAGAAAATTAAATAAATTTGATTGATCGTACTATTAAAAATATGAGAAACTGAAATTATGAATTGAAATGTGAATTGAAATTGAGATATCGAAATAAGAAGTGAAAATAGAATGTATAGAAAATAATGAAATAGTGTATGAGTTAATTGAATATAATTTTATGAATTAATTATAATTATTTTTATTGAAAAATGTTGGTTTAAATAATTATTGAAAGACTAATGTTGTAAGGTTTTAGATATGGAATAGAATATGTCACTGAATTAGGATATAGAAATGAAATATATGAAATAATGATTTTATGAAATGGTTATTGATGAAATGCATGAAATGGATATTGATATACTAAGAAGATATATAAATTAAAATAAAGAAAAGTTATTTAAAATACATATTATTAGAATAAATTTAAAGTTTAAATGCTTGAATGATTTATTGAAGTAATAGTGGTAAGATTTAATGTGTATATATATTGTTTTTACCTTAAGTATTTGAATTATAGTAATACCACTAGGTGTATACTCAGCGTACGGTTTGTTTCCGTGCGCAGATTAGGTACAAAAATCTTTGAGAGTCGAATGTGAGATTGCAAGCTTTCATCTCATCACATCTTCAAGCAACAATGGCGTATGTTTTAAAATTTTGAATGGAATGGCATGTACTTAGGAAAAATTAAGTATGTCTCAAGTAGTAGTAATGGATTTAAATTTAAATTATTTAAATTTATTATTTATCCGTTTTTAGTTCAAATATAATAGTAATTAGCCAAGAATTACTTTGGCATCAAATGTAATATTCCTATATTAGGTTCCTTGAGTCGAACATGGTATAAGGGTGTTACTAGAAGAGACTTATTTTCAATCCTGATATCAACCGCCCCCGCTCCTCCCTTGTTTTTAGGCAAACAAATCAGATTCCACTTTATTCTCGTCAATTTTCTACTGCCTCCAATGCTTCCCCATAAAAAGTTCCTTCTAATTTTATCAATTTTATTGACCACAGCAGCAGGAGCTTGGAAAATTGACATGAAATAAATGGGCAACGATGATAATACTGCGCTAATAAGCACAATACAACCCGCCCAAGAAAGAGAGCGACATTTCCAGCCCGATAGTTTCCTCTCTACTCTATCAATAATTTCATTCCACGAAGAAATCTTCCTAGGATCAGCCTCAAGAGGAATTCCCAAATAATTGAACGGTAATTCCCCAATCTTACACCTGCAAACAGCCACCATTCGATACAAAAACTCTTCTTCAATATCAAACCCCACGATGCAAGACTTACTAAAAATTAATACTCAGTCCTGAGAAAATTTCAAAGCATCGGATAATGTATTTATAATTTCTCACCACGCCTTCATCCGCCTTTAAAAATAAGATTGTATCGTCCGCGAATTGTAAATGTGAAATAGACAGTTTAGGAATAACATTTTTTATCCCCTCTATAATCCCCAACGTCTCCACTTCCACCAACAATAAGTGCAAAACTTCCCTCGCCATAATGAATAGAAAAGGAGATAGTGGGTCTCCTTGCCTAAGACCTCTGGAGAAGCTGAATTCATTTGTGACCGCCCCATTAATCAAAACAGCAGCTCTCGCTGTTGATACACACTCAAGCATCCATCTAGTCCACCTCACACTAAAACCCATTTTCAACATAACCGGCTCCAAGAAGTCCCATCGCACACAGTCATAGGCCTTAGAAAAATCCAGTTTAAATATCAAAGAAGCCCCCACAACAGCCTTTTTCTTAATCGAATGAATAACCTCATTTGCAATTAGAATACCATCGAAAATTTGTCTGCCACGGATAAACGCGCATTGTGTATCACTTACCACTCCCCCAATAACTTCACGTAATCCCCTTGATAAAACTTTCGCAACAATTTTATATAACGAATTCACCAAAATAGTTTAGTAGTAAGCTGTTGTGGTCCTCCTAGTATAGATTCTGAAGTGATAGATACCTAAAGTAGGCGTGGAACAAATTTCATCCATCATCATATCTGTTCCTAATAAAGGCTCTTTAATATCTTAATTAATTTTGTGACTTAGCCGAATTTCATTAAATGATCGGATTTTGTTTTTCTGGAAATTTTTGGTCTCAAATAATTATATTCAATCTCGGTTAAATTCGAATTTTAAGAAAGGTTGGAGCATTAAAAGAGAGCAAGGTCTTCTTAAGCTGTTTTTTGTTTTCCATCAACAAGACCCGAACCTATGATCTTACTTAAGGGGTATTGAACTTTTTACCACACGATTCAGTAGACGTTAATAAGTGAATCGACCAATCGCACTCAATACACGTTAATAAGTGAATAAGATTTTTATCATCTTTATTTGAAGCAATCACCTAGTGTTATTGGAGCCAGATTGACCAATCAGACTGAGAACTGACCAGTATATTGATCCGGACAAAGGGTCGACCTAATCTTTATATGAATCGCTTGGAATTGGTAAATAAAAAAAAATTAGGACACAGAAAAACGACGATCGAATTGGTTTTATAAGTTTTATTTTTATGTTTTATAATTTTATAATGGTTTATTTAATTATTGTTGGACCGATGGCTAAATTGAAATCTTATGAATTGATCCGTTTCATCACAAATCTGATCCAACTATATTTGTAAATGATTAATCCAATTATGTTTTAGGTTTGCTCATACCATTCAAAATTTTTTAAAAATAAATATAGATAGCTTAATATTTTTTTAATATTTGCATGATAGCATTATATATTTATTTGTATGTGGTATAAAATTTCTTAATATATAAAAATAAAATAATATATTACAAAAATTAGAAACCAAGCCGAGTTAGGTTTAGGCTTTGAAAGCTGAAATCCAAGCGCGATTTATATTTTAAACAGACCTAATATTTTAATTCAAACCATTTTAATATCGAGAGAGAATTAAATTTGAACAAATATTTGTACCATTACCAAGGATCATGTATACATTGTATATCGTATATATATATATGAGAGATTTTTTTATTTAATTAGATAATATTATTAAATTTTTCCATTAAACCCTTAATAGAAGAATTAATAGTTCAACAATTTATTTATAATAAATAAGTAAAAAGTAATTGTTTAAATTCTCATGTTATTAATAATTAGATTAATTTTGTTGATTGAGTCTTAATCCGATTGGCATGGGTATCGTTGCCAATATAAGAGGATGTGAGTTCGAGCGCTGAAACACATTATTCTTCTATTTATGGGTTGGGGAGGGGCTATAAGTAGTTTTAGGCATTGTATAAAAAGCAACAGATATGATCAGAACTTATAATGGGATTAATCATATATACTCTTTTTCACAAACCTATAAATAGAAAAATAATGTGCTTCAACGCAATCGAATCCATACCCTCCTGCATCGATAATAATGTCTACAAAACTTAATTGAGAGATGAATTTTATAATTAAATCCAAAATGAATGAAGTGGTTGAAGTAGTTCATCTTTTACACGTAACTAGCTATGAGTGGTCACATTAAACACGAATGGCGTTAACAGTTTTGAAGGAATGCAGTTAAATTTATGGTTCACATGTTGTTCATGGCGAACCCCCAAAAATAAAAATGTAAAGTAATTAAAAAATCCGATTGGTGGTCCATCTTTCAAGTGATTGGTTTAAAAATCAGTTCAATCTTTTTTGTTCGGATTGATGTATTAGTCGATTTTCAATTTAATGAGTTTGATCTGATTCAATTTAAATAATATTGGCACTTCTAATGAGGAAAAAAAAACTCAAATTGGAACCTGAAGATAATATTATTGGAAAGGATAGTCATGAACATCGTAAGAATTAATATTTATGAAACGTAAAACAGACTTAAAAAATTTATAAACCAGTTCAACCATCGGTTTTTATCTTGATTTTTCTTTTTTTACTGATTTTGAGCGATTCACTCAAAAACCAGTTCAATTCCTTTATCTAGATTAGTATATCGCTCGGTTTGATCCGGTTTCAACAACATTGACACTCTCAATGAAGATGACATAATTAGAAAAGATAAAATTACAAACTACGAAAGAAGTAGTCTTCATAAACCGTGAAACAAATATAAATGATACCTTAGAACCTGATCTATGTTAGATGGTACAGGTAGTTGAATTGCATAAAAGAGCTTTAAAAGAGGAAGATAAGCGATGGGGACAACACATTCGGAAGTCCTTTTGGCCATTATTTAAGGACCTTAACAAGCAAAGGCAAAGAAAAAAAGGTGGGTGAAAAGGCATATTATCATCAATGGAAAAAAACATAGCTGAGCTAAGGGAAACCTTCAAAAATGGAGGAACTAAAAGCATTTCATGGAGGAAGAGCCAACTTAAGGCTTTGCTTCAGCTCATAAATCAAAACGAAGACTCCATTTTCAAAGCATTGGATCAAGATCTTGGAAAGAGTCCTGTTGAATCTTACAGAGATGAGGTAACTTTCATACCTACATACATACATACATATAGAAGCAGGAAAATTTTGGCTGGAATTGAATTATAATTTTTTTTTGTGAGGTTAAAGAGTAGTTTTATCTTGTATTAACTTATAATTTCATCAATTTTAAGAGGATTGAATAGAAATATTTTCTTTTGGGATCAAAATGCAATTTCACCATATTAACTTTAATATATACACACATACACATACTTACAAGGGTTTTATTCGGGTGGTCGAGATTAAATTATACATTTTTATGAGAGCTAAAATGTAATTTCATCATTGTATTGACATGTCTTTATAGTTTTTAGAATGACTAAATCAAAATTTTATCATTTTTAAGGGGGTTAAACTATAATTTTACCATTTATTGACACGACTAAACCAAAATTTCTCATTTTAGAACTAACAGAAGCAAATCGCCATCAACACACACTGGAAAGCAAATTTTCCAATTTAAGAGAGCAAATACCCTGTTTGCCCCACCCCCACCTTTCTCTCTCTCTAGATTTTGACTAGAATGTATGTTTACATGCAGGTTGGGGTTTTGAAGAAATCAGTCACTTATACTTTGAGCTGCTTGGAGAAATGGGTGGCACCTAAAAAGGTTTATTATTATTACATGGAAGTGAGTGTGTTGGTGTTATTACAGCCATTGGTTGGGTTCTTATTTTGGTTTTAAATACAGGCTGAAGTGCCATTGCTTTTTTTTCCTGCTAAAGCTGAAGTGATGCCTCAACCACTTGGTGTTGTTCTCATTTTCTCATCTTGGAATTTCCCTTTCAGTGAGTTTTCTTATAGCAGCCTCTTTTTATTTTCATAAGGGGTAAATCAACACTTAGTCCTTCAATTTAATAATTTTTTCATCTTGGTCCATTTTAGTTTTGGAACTTGGCAGGTTTACCTTTTTTAATTTCGCTCCAAGAACTTGGATTTCATTAAGGTGTACTGATGAGATTGCCATCACTGCAAGAACTTGGATTTCATTAAATTTTATATAATTTTTTAAAGTGTGGCATTATCTCATAATGTCACTTTATCGCACCTTAACGAAATTCAAATTTAAAAATCAAATTAGAAAAATAAAAAAAAAGTTACGAAATTCAAAAGACTAAATGTTAATTCTCAAATTCTACTTTAATTTTATCATTTCTAGTTCTATAATTTTCGAATATTAAAATTTCAATCCTAATCAAATATTAGCCGTTAAATTTATTACGTTATATTATTAAAAGTCCGATGCAGATGCGATAAAATTTTGCTATTTTCATATATTACTCATACATACAATTCATTCATTTGCTTATATAGCACTGGCATTGGACCCATTGATCGGAGCAATATCTGCCGGCAACACGGTTCTTTTAAAACCATCTGATCTGGCACCGGCATGCATGTCGTTTCTCGTCGAGACCATCCCTAAATACTTGGACAACAAAGCCATTAAGGTCGTTGCCGGTGGAGCAGATATCGGTGAACGACTGCTCCAGCTAAAATGGGACAAAATATTCTTCACCGGTAATTTAATTTTCCCACCATTTTAAAAAGACCCCAAATGCATCAATGAAATGGAATTTACAATATATATATATATATATGTATGTATATATATATGTGCATTATGTTGATGATCTCTTAGGGAGTCCACGAGTGGGTCGCTTGGTTTTGGCTGCCGCTGCAAAGCATTTGACACCGGTTACTTTAGAACTTGGTGGCAAATGCCCCGCTATTGTGGATACCCTCTCTACTACTCCTTCAAAAGCAAAGGTACTAATTGTTTTATAATCAGAACGGTAGTTGAATTGGTCTTATCAATAGATCAATTAGCTGATCCGACTCAATTTCAACAATTTTGGAAAGCACTCGACAGATCCTTTTATTATAGGGATTGGATTAAATTAATCCCTCTTTTAATGGATCAATTTAGTTCATATACCAAAAAGAATTAAATAAAATAAAATTTAAATGGGTTAACATTTGTTGTTTCAAAAAAATGTTATTTTTTGTTTAAGAGAATTAATATTTTGAAAGTTTTTTTTTATAATTTTGCAGATTAAATCTTTTGTTTAGAGTTGAGCTGCAAGTGGAAAATAATAATTTTTCATGTCATTTTATTAGATTATTTTTAATAGTACAGGGACTAAATTGATTTATTTAATAATAAATGGATTAATTTCATGATGTAAAGCTTTAAGAGTATATATGTACATTTTATATGAGGTTAATTGCATTAGATGCCCTAAAACCTCAAAATGTTGTAATTGAATTTTTAAAGTATCATTTTCATATCAATTAAGTCCTTTTTATCAGCTTAATCGTCAATTTGAGCATTAAATGATAGTTCAACAAGTGGATCTTGTTTGTTCAAAAAGTAGATAGTGACCCTTAAATTTAGGAGTTATTTTTTTAACACGTCAATTTAAAGTTATCATGCGATATGTACACGTGCTTAAAATTTGATCTGCATATTTCAAACATCCTTCATTTTAGGTTCGAGTTAGCTTTTAACACCCAAATTAATAACTAGATTGATTAAATGACCTGATTGATATGAGATTAATATTTTTAAGGGCTTATGCAATTAACCCATACATACATATATGATTATATTCCAAGGATTAATGGTTAATTTGATGTTGTAATTTGCTTCTTTCCATGTTGTGTCAAGGTGACTGCTAAAAGAATTGTAGGGGGCAAGTGGGGGCCTTGCACCGGACAAGCTTGCATTGCAATTGATTATCTTCTTGTTGAAGAAAAATTAGCTTCTACTCTGGTATTATCTATACTTGTATCGATTTTTTTGTGTCACGAGTCAATTAGATATAAATTTTTAAAATATCCTTTTAATACAAAATACGTACTAGCATTATGAGGGTACTTTATCTTTTTTGAATTTTCATATAAAACCAATAAAATTTCAATCACGGCTAGATTTAAACTCGTGACACAATGGAACAAAAAACTCGGGTTTCGATCTGAATTCCATGAATTGTTCTTTTTGGATTTCAGATTGAGTTATTAAAGAAGACAATCAAGAGGTTTTATGGTGAAAACATCAAAAGCTTGAAAAGCATTTCCAGGATTGTTAACAAGCACCAGTTTCAAAGATTGGTTAATCTTTTAAAAGATCCCAATGTTGCAGACTCAATTGTTTATGGTGGTACAGTTGATGAAGGAAAACTGTAATTTCTTCTATCTTATTTGGTTCTTTTTAATAATATAAAGAATAATTTGATCTGATACTTATAATAGAGGGATCTATTAGCGATTTTCCCCTCTTAATCGCATAATCTTTATTTTTATAACTTATTGCAGTGTTATTGAGCCAACAATCTTATTAGATCCCCCACTTGATTCCGAGATCATGAGTGAAGAAATCTTCGGCCCATTACTTCCAATAATTACAGTGAGAGTCCTTCAACTTTTTTCTTTTTTGCCAATTGATCCTTGCAAATGGTCCCCGATATCTCTTTGTTCTAAAGGAAAGTCACCATTGTTGTACAATGTACAGTTGAAGAACATTGAAGAAAGCATCGACTTTATCAACTCGAAGTCGAATCCTCTCGTTATTTATGCTTTCACTGAGGATGAAACCTTCAAGAAACGAATTTTATCAAAGACATCTTCAGGAACTGTGACATTCAATGATTCCATGGTTCAAGTATGGCTCAACATTCTCTTTTTATCTATAGGAAAATGCTAAAGGGTTTTAATTCATCAAACAGGTCCCTGAACTTCAAAATTTTTTGATTGCGTTCTTAAAGTAATAATATTGTATCGATAAAAGGACTTGATTGATTAACGAGTGCGTGCTTACTGAATGAACAACTTGATAGAAGAACCTGATTAATATAGCTCTGATACTTAATGACCTGATTAGAATGTTTTGAAGTCCAATTTAGAAAATAGGTTCTAAACTATGCAATATAATGACATTGCTTAAATGTGCTACAATGTGTGTGCAGTTTCTATGTGATTCTCTACCATTTGGAGGAGTGGGTCAAAGTGGCTTTGGAAGGTATCATGGGAAGTACTCTTTCGACACTTTTAGTCACGAAAAATCGATCTTGCATCGAGGTTTTTATCCGGAAATAGAACCAAGGTATCCTCCATGGACCGATTTTAAGCTTTCGTTCATCAAATTAGCTTACAAATTTGACTACTTTGGGTTGATTCTCCTCTTGTTAGGGTTCAAAAGGTCTTAGTTGAATCCCTCCTTAATATGAAAATCTTTGCCACTAATTTATATTAAGGATGTTTAGTTCTTTTCATTATATGCTTTGTTATAAAAATAATATATTTAATTTTGAATATATATCTCTTTACTTTACGAAAATTGAGAAATTGATCCTTTTATTATAATTAGTTAGAATTTTATCCTCGATTTGATGAAAATAAGTCTGATCGAGTAATATTATTAAACCCTGTTGTTAACTCGCTGACCTAAAAAACAATAGTTTAACAATTTATATGTTTACTAAAAATTGGATTAACTTGTTAATTTTTATAAAATAGAGGTATGAAATTTAAAATTAGCTTAAAGCAAGAGATATACTTTAAATCTATGATAGCTTTAGGGTTTTTTTTCATGTACATTTCTTAAATTATTCATAAATTCTCCGTATCTCAATTAATTAAATCGAAAAATATTACGTGTTTAAGTGTGCTTGAGCCCACAACTTCCAAATTGTTGCAATACCAATGATACCAACCAAACTATTATTTAATTGATTATGATATTTTTTTGTTAAAATATGCTCTAAGTCTATTTACTCTTTGTATATTTAGAATTTAGTCCATTTATTTTTACTATAAAGAATTTAGTCCCTCTACAATTCAAATTTTAAAAAAAAGAATGGAAAATGTAATTGTTAACATTATTAAAAGAAATTTATTAAATTCAGCTTCATTACAATCATGGGCGAAGCCAGAAATTTTTTTTAGGCGGGCCGAAATTAAATTGTAATTTTTAAAGGATTAAATCAAAATTTTGTCAACAATTTTACCTTTATTAATTTAAAATTTCAAAAATTTTAAAGAGTTAAAATGGAAGGGCCCCTGCCAACTCTTTAAATTCGTCCCTGATTACAATGTCACTTTTTTTTACATGACTATTAGGTGAGTTTTTTTTTTTTAATTTTAAAATATCACACCAATAATTTTAACAGAAAAATTTTAAAGAAATACTAACAATTGAACCTGAAATTAGAAATATGAAAAATAATTGAACTAATTTACCATTATAACTCAAATGGAATTGGAAATGCAATTGAGATGGTAATGAATCACTAAGCCAACGATCTTACAATTAAACTTTAATCATGGCTCGAGATATTCGCTACGCCTAGAAGTTTGCTCGCAATTTGAGGGGTATAGGTAAAAATATTAAGTTAAAAAAATGAATTTGGGCAAAAAGAAAATTAGGCTCGTTCAAAATATAGGCTAGATTTGGGCTTGAACATTGAAGGCCTAAACCCGATTCGATCCGATTTTTAAGTTTCTAATATTTTATATTATGTTATTTTTATATATTAGCATATTACTATAATGTAAATGATGGACGTCGAAACTACTAAATATAAATTCATACGCCAAAATAACAATAATTAGCAGTATAGAGCAGTAAGGTCGAATCTGTAGGGACTGACTATCTAATTTCACCTTTTTCCGTGACTAGAATCGCTGTCAAGGTCACAGTCATGCTCACGACCTATGTGCAGAAATGCTGGAAAAAAAAAGGGGTTAAATTGATTAAGATAATAAAATAAGGAAATACGGAAAATAAAATAAAATAAAAACAGATTTGAAAATGCAAAAATAAATTTAAAAAATAAAATAAATGGATAAATAAAATATTTTTTAAGCTTAGCCTTAGCCTCGGTGTACTTCAATCTTGAATCAATCCTTCAAATAGATTTTCTCTTCCAAGCAATAAGCTGGTTATAGCGACGAAGAACGTCCCGGTTGCTTTTCCTTATGTAGTCGATCCTGGTACGACCTGCAAACCGACTCTTGCCAAATTTCTAACTGTGATACAAGTGTTTGCAATTTAAGATTTCGACAGCCTTGCTATCTGAAAAACCCAACTCGAATCAATGGCCTCAACCATGTGGGTAGTTTAAATCCGATCTCTATCTCCCTTGACGGAATCCAATTGGCTTTTTCCACCTAGACACGCCAATTTGTTCGCGGGAATTCGAACACAGCACGGCCGATTTGTCTTCCCAACTGTACGCCAAACAACTCCAATCCAACGTGTACTTTTTGAATCGAAGTTGAATCAACTTTAAGGGACGAATTTGTACCATCTCATATACCGGAGAGATAGAAAATACTGCGTTGAGAGGTTTTTTGAGTGGGTTCGTATCTCACGATTGTTTTGTTGGAGCAATTTCCGAGCTAAAACTAAAAAATGTTTAGTTAATCATGAAAAGAATCATAATAAATAGTTTAAATGGAATTATGGAAAGTGAAAAGGAAAAGGGCTTGGAAGATAATTAAACCTAAAGTTGAAAGTAAAAGAAAAAAAATTTTGAAAAAACATAATAAGAAAATAAGGAATTTGATTATTCCAAAAGCCAAGTGTGTGTTCAATTGGTTGTAGCCACTAGGTATTTATACACACTTTTAGTGCTAAAATTTAGCTAGATTTTTCCTAAATATTATCACTAAATAATTCAAAATTTAAAAATAAAATTTAAACTAATTGCGGAGTTGTAACACTATCAAAAATCCTTCAATCTTTTTTCGGCCACTTTTAAAAAACATCTTCAACACTTCAATCATTATCCAGTCATCTTTGAATCTTCAGTCTTTCAATCAAGCCCTCCTCTTTGCTTTTTGTTTCAATTTAGCCCCTTTATGTAAAAGTTTGAATTCAGCACACCAACTTTATTCCTGATAAGAAAAACTCAAATTTAATAGCATTTGGTTCGATAACTTGCCAAAAATAAATATATTAAAAATACGAATTTATCTTGCTATCAGTAAACACTAAAAAACCTTAAAAACAATATATATAACTTTAATAAAGAAAAATATATAAAATTATTAAATATTAAATTATAAATATAAATATATTTTTTAAAAAAATTTAAAACAATGTGAGTGTACTTAAATATGCTTGTGTTAGCTATTTACAGATATAAATAGATTTGGATAAATATAAAGTGTTTTAATACCATATTATGGCCAACCCGACCTATGAACACCTCTACCCACAAGCAAGGCCTGTTAGAATCTATTCAAAATTTAATATTTTCGAGTAATTTCGATTAGGATCAATATCGAGTTCAAATCATGTACAATTTGAATCAATTTTAAAATTTGAAGGTAGAGTTTTCGAATAAAATCGTTATGAGTGTTGATCACTTCATATTCAAATAATTTCGAACAACTTATTTAGATAGTTACGAATTTAGATCAACCACACAAGTCAAAACTTCCTACATTATTATAGTCAATATAGACTAAAGGTGCTCATGGGTTGAGTGGGACCTCAGTATGATATTAACATACTTTATACTTGTCTAAGCCCGACCCGACTCGAAATCTGAGCCCACAATTTTGCTCAAATCTGCCCATATTATTTTTAAATTTTAAAAAAATATATTTAATTATATTATTTTAATATTTAATAATTTTATACATTTTTTGTTTAATAAATTTTTTTATATAATCATCTTAACATTATTTTAATGTTTACATTAGAATAGTATTATATATTTAGTATAGGTTTATTTTTTTTAATGTGTTCTAACTTACATAATATATAAAATATTATAAATTTAAATTGGTCGGAATGAGTTGAATTTAGGCGTTGAATGTTTAAGCACGAGTCTAACTCATATTTTAAACTTATTTTTCGGGACTAATATTTTTACTCAAATCTTTATAAATTTTAAGCAGGTAACTCAGTCCATGAATGTAATATACAACTCAAAAAGACAGAGAATCTGGCGCCCAACAAAAAGCCCAATAACAGCGCCTAACGTTGATCAATGCCCACTCATTCATATCATCAATTTCCACCAACTTTCCTCAACCAATCGCCGCCAACTGACAAATTAATCAATACCCAATCCCATGTTGGCCATTCAATGACCATCATCAAACACCCAACGTCGACGACCCTTAGATTCCTTTCCTCCATCAACATCCGTAGATTTCAATACCCACGGCGGCGATTTCTTCTCGTCAACGGTTCCGTTCGATTCAAACCCATGGCTACGAAGTTGGAAGAGACGATGATAAAGGGTGCCGGCGAAGATAGCAAAAAGGGAGGTAAAGGGGAAGAATCGGGTAAGGGAATACAACCGCCGCCGCCACCACCGGAGAAGCCTGAGCCTGGAGATTGTTGCGGCAGCGGTTGCGTGCGGTGCGTTTGGGATGTGTATTATGAGGAACTTGAGGCTTATAATAAGCTTTACAAATCAGATTCCAATGGAACCAAATCAAATTCATCTTAATTTCTTCTTCCTTTTTTCAATTTTTTATTGTTTTTTTAATTTGCCTTTTTTTTTTCTAGGTTTAGTGAATTGTTGTTGTTGTGGTTGTGGTTGTCGGGTTTTGACAACATAAAGATTATTGTTTCTCCACTTTGTGGATTTATTTGATAAAATTTAAATCATACGAATTCAAATTTTATCATTCATTCTCGCATTTTCTCGATATTAAGATTTACAATGATTAAAAAATTACTATGACAATGGTGGCCATGAAATAAAATATATGATCTAATAGCAACGTGACTAGCGCAACTTGAATCTAGACTATACCGGAGACAGTAAATACCCTAATCAACAAGTCAACACATAATATTCATGTAAATGTATATATTAATGTTAAATAATAGTTGAAAGTTAAGAGTTATTAAATTTATATTTATATTAAAAACTAAATGAATAGAATATATTTCTCAAGTGAGTGATTAGCTTAGGATTGGAAGTTAATATATGGTTAGTCACATTGTATGTAGACCTAAATTTTGAAGATGATATGAGATGACCACAAACATTGAACATAAATCGTGAAATAAACATGATGAATACCGAAGAAAAAAATCTTAAAAAAAACCCTTAAAAATAATGTAATGGGCCTGATATGAAATACCCAATAACCCAATTTTTTCTTATGGGCCAAAGATGACTCAAATCATATTAATAAGATTGAAATTTAAAAACCTTTCAAAACCCATTTATTGTCATCTTTTGTTGAGATTATAGGTTCTGATCATATCTGCTCTTTTTGACACATGTCTAGAACTATTCATAGTCTCTTCTCCTGCATTGGCAATAATACCATGCTAATCGAGGTAAGACTCAATTTGCATTGATAACTTATTTTAAATCATTTTAGATAATTCAAAATTTTTAAAAAATCCGGCCAAATCCAACAACTGAGCTCACACTTATCCCAAGCTATCTCTTTTATGCTACACAAAAAAAAAAAAAAAAAAAAAAAAAAAACAAATCATGTGAGTGGATGTGACAATTTTTAATATTGTAAAGATGAGATTATTATTATAGTAATATTGTAATGCAATTTGTTGTAATTGGGGTAGCTTAAAGTTTGAATAATGTGAAGGCTTATCCATTCAGCTTTGTCACCTCCAAACAACATATATAGGACCCATAATGCAAGACAAGTTGGAAGATGATCTAAGGGACAAAAGGAGGTTTAGGTTTTTTGGTCCCATAGAAGAGGCAACATTGTATGCTATTAAAAAGAAGAATAATTGTGTTGTTTCCATTACCCCCAAGGCAGATTTTGTGGCAAAAGTGTTTTTGTGCCAACTTTTTTTTAAAATTATTTTTTAGAGGTTTATTTTCTTATTATATAAGCATTAGTAAACCCAATCCAAATCTATTCTCCAATCATTCAATCCTTTTGAAACCAAAATTAAAAGGTTTTATTAGTAAACCCATCCATAAGTTATGCCCCAGTTTTCGATTTATTACTTAAGTTTTACTTAAATCATTATTTTTGTCCTGATTTATAAAAAAATATTAATAAATAAAGACGTGACATGTGATAGGTTGTTATTAGATTCATTTTTGGTATAGTTTGAGAATATATTTACAATTCAAAAGTTGAAAATCACAAGAATGTTTTGAACTCAAAAACCCAATTTCTATTATTTGGTTTCGAATCAAATGTAATCCGGTTTGATCATAAAAAGTTTATCATTTGAAATGATCTGGAATCAAAATGACTCAGAACTTTAGTGAATGAACTTAAAAAAAACCCTAAAATAATTCATTAAAAGATCCCATGTTAACACAATTAGCTCAATTGACAGGATTGAATTTACAAAGAGATGGTAATGGATCACAAACAGCCTAACACTAAATCTAGACAAATTTGCAGCATGACAGCATTACCCCTTTTCTTCCCCTTTGAAGAAAACACTCACACACAAGCACAGTAATGCCTTTTGTTTTTAAGTTATACACACACGTATATATATGTATATATGTATATATCACTGCAAGTTGAGCAATTGAATAGCCAGTTTTGGGACCACAAAAATGAACAATATGTAATATGTATGCCTAGAAATACCCAAAAATTGGCTGATACTGTTGTTTTAGCAGAAGATTTTATCTCACTGCTCACTGATCACTGCCCTACTGACCACACCCTAGGATTAACGAATCTGAGTAGTATTTTTGGGACATTTTTGGCTGTTTTATGGGTTTCAGCTCAATGCCAAAACTTTTGGATGTGCATAATCATTGTTGTTCTTTCACTCTCTCTTCTGCTAGTCTTTCTGGTATATATATTAATTTCACTCTCTTTTTTCATTCACTTAGCTCCAATCTATATGCAGCCACCATGGCTCTTGGTTCTATGCTTGTTATTTTCACCTGTCTGTGGTCTACAGTTTGTTGAACCAAAGTGGACTGATGATGTACCCGTGGTTGGTTTTGAGTCAGATGAATCTAAGTTTTGTTAATTGGGATTTTGAGATTTTTAAATTATTTCGGCATTTGAGAATCAGATTGTATTTTACCTTCTTTACTTAAAAAAAGGTAACTTAATCTCTATATAAAGACTAATTTTTAACAATCTAACTCCTATTACGAGAACTTTCATGATACTTTTAATTTATCAAATTCATAGAGTTGAATCATCTCGAGATCTTATCATTCCAAACTTGTTAGATTTTGAGTTTAGATTCGTGTTAAAACTCCTAAGTTTAGATATATGAACATTATTCTCATTTCGAAAAACATATTATTCATTCGAGTCGTAACATCTAAATCTTTAAATCATTTTTAAATAAAATAGTCGACTCGAAACCCCAACTTTAGTCGATTAAAATTATTGAAACAAACATGGGCACGTTATGGACCATAACTCATGGTCAATGCACTAGATAATCCAATGGGTAAAAAGAACTGAAATTATTCCAATGTTATTTCTTTCAGACAAGATTGCCGACAGTTATGAGTTGCAGAACAAAAAGACTGTTAATGGAAAATCCATTGAGTGAGAATCTGAGAAAAAGTTTTGTTTTTCTTTACCCCATGTTTTTAGAGCTTGGAAGCATGGGGTACATACATACATAAAATACATGCATTCATGCATGAATATGATTTTTCATAGCTTGATATGTCCCCATAAAACCCTAAAGGCAAACATATTTTCAGTTGATCCATTAATGCATATATATATATAATATATATTATACATATACAACAGACAAAGATGAAACATGATTTAACTATTTTTTTAATATTATCCTCCTATTTGTAGCCACCTTGTTCCCTTACTTATATACAATCTATTAAATTCAGTCCCTACATGCAAACAACAAATAAATTTTTTTTTTTTTAAATGTGGTCACTCGAAAAGCCAAATAATTGGGATTTTTCTCATTTCCCAACTATCCAGACAAGAAGTAGTTTGAGTATTCATGCATGTCAATTGCTACTCAGACTTTTCATTTTTCTTAAAATATCGGGATTCATCACATGAATATAAGGATATGATCGAGACACATTGAAAAATTTATAAAAAGCTAATCCTATACTTGTGTTAGATACACATCCGACACTTACACTCGAATCAGAATTACCTAGATTCAACCTCTCAAAGCATACCCTAAATCAAGTTATTATGCAAAGTAGTCTGTATGTCACATGAAATTCCATATATGCGGAAAACAAACTCGGGGAAAGCAAGATTTTACTATCGTGTTTTGTCCGGCACAATCCATGAACAACTCTATTTTAAGAATTTCACATCATAAAGGACAGTTTTTTTCTTATACGATTTTTAAACTACCCAAACCTCTAAATCAAAGATATTAGGTGCTTCTCCAAGTTGCTGCAAGCCTGTAACAGTAACGATGCCGAACTGAACTAGTACTCAATCAACACGCTAGCCGAACTAAATTAAACCTACACAAACCCTAGCATGCATATAAACTAAAAATGACCTAACATCATTGGCTTTATGCAGCTTCATTGATCTAAGACCCTAATATCCATTTGCTGTTTTGTTGATCAGTGTCTCATAGTTCCATCCATTGTACTTCAACACCATGATTCCTTTTAGGTTGAAAAAAGCATACATATTTTGTCAGTTCTGAAAAATCTTTTTTTCTATTTTTACAAGATTGTGTGTGATCTTGAAGTTTCCTCTTTGACTCTATAATTGGTACTATAAGAAAACACTAAAGCCATAAAAAAAGGGAGAATATTTTACCATGTACAAATCTCGTGCACTATCCGTGAATAATAACATGACACTCCATCATTAAATAAAATAAAAAATAGTGAAAGACTTATAAATAAATACCGATAACTTCATTTAAACATATAAATGCTAAAACGTTAAACCCGAGATCCTAAATTCGAAAGTTAGTAGTATTTATATATAATAGTTACGATTAATAATTAATTTTTTTAATTTAATAATAAAATGTCATGTTATTATTTATTGAAAATGCATGAGACTTATTCCGAAAAGAAAACAATGAATCTTATGTAACTCAAAGTCTTTATTTTTCTTAAAATACTCGTATCTAACACGTAACAAGACATATCCGAACAAAATTATTTAAATATATGAAAAAATTTTAAATAAGAGTTAAAAAGAGAGTTATGGTTATGATTTTAATTTGCATTTATGGCAGAGCATTAGTATACATAGCAGCTGGCATTTTGTGTTAGCATTAATTGAAACATGCTATATAAACCTGTCCTAGAAAAAGCATGCAAGAACAAAAACCCTTCCCAAATCCCAAAAATTTCAAATCCTATATATAAGACTTAAGGAAACGTTGTATTTATGCATATCTTTTTCATTACACTCGACATTTATTGATTTATCACTTTAAAAATAGAAAAAAACAATAGTAAAAATATTTACATCCGAAACATAAAACAAGATTCAATCTAACTCGATTTTCGAATATTAAGGATTTCAAGACTAAAGAAAAAACAAAATGCAAAAATATGAATAAGTTAGTTGCATATAGATGGGAAATATTTCCCATTTTATCAACAAAGCAAGTCACATTCAAGTCATGCATGTTTATACTAATGCATGATGATGATGATGATAATGATGTATGAAAACATGAAACAATGCCATACTCATTGCTCAATCATTCATTCATTCATGGCTAAACCGCCCATACCTTGAGAAGCAAAAAGATATGCCCTTTTGTGGTTTTATCCATCCAAAGAAGAAACCCAATATATACACATATATATTGGTTTTCCCGTTTATAATCTTTTTTTGATTTAATTTCGAACATGAAGCGAAAAATTTTAAAAAAAAATAGTGTTTTTTTTTTTTTCATTTATGGGAAAACATATTGTAAGAGAAGAATTAGAATTTATATTTAATGATTTAAGCCAAAAGGGTTCAAATTTTTTTCACTAGAAAAAAAACAAACATCAACTCCTTAGATCAATGGTGGATGTATCATAAACATAATGTCATGAATAATTTTGTTTTTTCTTTGGTTTTTTTTAGGGTCTTGGATTTGGGAAGAACTGCGTACCAGCCATGAAATTAGTGTTGAGTGTTGGATATAGAGAAGAAGGGTCTATAAACGGTGTCGTAGATGAAGGAGAAGCACCGCCGCTTGCGGTGGTTGCAGCGGTGGTTGCAACACCACCAGCTGTTGTTGTTGTTGTTGCTGCTGCTGCCATGTCGTAGTTAGTTTCAGGGCCTTGATTATAAAGAATTCCCTTGAAAACATGTCCACCAATGTTCACCGCCGTTTGATAAGCATACTGATCGTCGGCGTCTTCAACGTTACTAACCCTTACACATCGGAACACAGCTTCCGAGCTCAATTCCGCCGGAAAATTCCCCAGTTCTAACCCTAAAAAACAAGATCAACCCTTCATCATATAAAAAAGATCTGGGTTTTTACTTGTAAATGGAAAGCAAAAAGAAAAAATAAAAAAAACAGTTTCTTCACTGTCGAAACACTCGTTATGGCTACTAAAAAACAGTGTTTCTAAAAAGATGAAAAAGAAATGATACCGTCGTTATTACAGTAACTAAAAAGACATAATTCGAGTGTATTTAAGGGCGTTTTTTCTTACCCGTTGGATTCTCTCGATGTCTTTTAGATTGTTCTGCACGAACAAATTGTTGATGTTGTTGTGGAGCGACAAGTAGTTGTTGTTGTTGTTGCCGTTCACGGCGTTTAGAAGCAGGAACCCAAGTACTTTTAACATGTGTTTGACAATCAAAACCTCGAGTTTTACAACATGTTCTACACCTCATATGAGGACAATCTTTTTTAGCTTGGTTACCACAATCTTGGCAACTTATACCACTAGTATTACCACCTCCACCGTCGTTACCACCGCCGCTTGTCATCATCATGAAATTTGATGATCCTCTACTAGGACCACCAACACCTAACCCAGACATGTAAATATGTTGTTGTTGTTGTTGTTCTTGTTGTTGCCATAGTTCAAAACCCTTGTAAGGAATATCTTCATTTCTACACCAAAACCAGTTTTCAGTTTGATCAGTTGGTGGTGAACTGTTGTCTTGTTGATCTTGTCCTCTTAAAAAAAACCCTGCCATTGTTGTTCTCGTTGTTGTTGTTTCACCTCTATACAATCCATATCAAACAACTCCTCTCTAACACAATTCTCTTGTGAATTAATTCATGTTGGGCTTTCAAATAACACCGAAGAAAAGAAACAAGAAGAAGATCCCCCTTGTGTCTTTTGCTTTTACAACTTAAACTGTGTTTTGTTGCAAGAAAAAGGAGCATTTAAGAAACAACTAAAGAATTTACAACTTCTTTTTCTTTTTTCTCTGCCAACGCCGCCATGCCCAACCTTCTCTTTCTTCTGCTGAAACCCAAATTTAAGTCCCTTCCCATAAACCCATGTTTCTCTGATTTTTTGCAGCTTTCCTTTTTTTTTATTTTCTGATGAAACAAACAATACCCAGAAAAAAAGAAAAAAAAAACACTAAGGGAATAGTAAATGTTTTGTAGTTGAAATGAACTGCCTTTGTATCTATAAACAGTTGTTGGGTTTTCTTTTGGTTAAAATCTTTCATGAATTCGTATATTTTTAAGAATTTAAAATTTAGTCCTTATACTTTTATTTTTAAACTTTATTTTTCAAAAATTAAAATTTAAGTCTACATATTAACGCCGTCGGAATTCAGATTCATTGTAATGTCATTTCTTCAGTTATTGACTATTAAATGAGTTTTTTTAAAAAATTAACTGTGCTAATAATTTGACCTAAAATTTGAAATCTGAAAGGTACAGAAACTAAATTCTTGAAAATAGAAGTACAAGTGAATTTAGTCCATGTACTTGTATTTCTAGAAATTTGGTCCCTCTACTTTTTAGATTTCAAAATTCAAGTCTGATTGTTAATATTGTGAATTTCTCTCGTTTGTTAAATTTATTACTTTGAGAATTTTAAATAAAAAATATACACTATATAATGAAAAAAATAACATTATAATAAACCTAAGTTTAATAAAATAATTTTAACAGCATCAACAATTAAATTTTAATTTTAAAATCTGAAAAAAATGGAGTTAAAATTCTAAAAAGATAAAAAGTATAGGGATCAAATTCATAATTTGTGAAGAATACATAAAATTATTTTTCTCTTTCATTTCACTATAAGGCAAATGTCATGTCATCTCAAAAAAAAAAGAAATCTAATGATCATTATCTTCCTGCCATACCTTTACATTCCTATCTAACGGCTTAGAATCAGCCACGTGTCATAACTCCAGCCTTTTTCCCCTAAAACCCGCTACCTTGTCTTTTTCTAATTTTTGGTTTGAATGAATTTTTCCAAAAATTGAAAGGGTAAATCCCGAAAATAATATGGTTAAGAAGAAATTTAAAAGAATTATATTTGTATTAATGTAAAACGAAAATAAATAAAATTTATTACATTTATGTTTTGTAATAAAAAGTTCGACATATCTGACCACAAGAATTCGGTGAGATAGTAAAAGCCTTTCCTACCTTTATCAGTGGTCAAGAGTTCAATCATTCCCTTAAGTATGGAGCAACTTTAAAACTCATGACAAGAATGGAGGATTAATTATGGGGCTTGCTCCGATAAATATGTTGAAAGAAAAAGTTTGACATCCCTAACTACGGGAGTTATGTGAGATAGCAAAGATGTCTCTTACCTTAATCATTGGTTGAGAGCTTGATCCTTGCCATGGGTATGAAGCAGCTTTAAAACTCGTGACAAGTATCTACCCCTTAATGAGCCTATAGAACATGGAGGATTAATTATCGGACTTACTCCGATTGGTACCCTAAAAAATAAAAATAAAAAAAGTTCGACATCTCATGATGCAAGTTTTGGTGAATGAAAAATAAAGTATATTAATTGAAGTTTTACTTGGCTTAATTCTCTATTTAATCAAGATGCAATGTGAATAACGCATGTTGTAACTAAAAATCTTATAAATAATATTTTTAATTATTTTTAAAAAAATTAAATGATATATTATTATCTATATTATTATAAATATATATTTTTTCTAAATAATTTTTATATAAAATTAGAAAATTTAATAGTATTTATTGGTAACATGGAAAGTTATATTACTATTACTATTATATAATTAATAGTTGCAGCTGTAAAGCAAATTCTCTTCCACTGTTTAACAGGACATTTATCTTTCCTAAGGGCATATCTGTCAATTGAATTACTTTTTTTTTTTAAGATTACTAATTAAAATTTGGGATTAGTTTATTATTATTTTAACAATTTCATTATAGGTTTGAATCATATTTGTTCTTTTTGACACTATATTTAAAAACTATTCATAATCCCTTCCCAACTCATAAATAGGTGGATAATGCGCTTCAGCGCACTCGAATCTACGTCCACTTGCGTTAAAACTTGAGATTAGCTTCTTATTTTTTTTAACAATTTTATTATAAGTTTTGATCATATTTATTTTTTTACACAATATCTAAAACTACATATAGCCCCTTGCAACCCGTAAATAGGAGGATAATGCGTTTCAGTGCACTCGAATTTACTTCTTCTTACATTAACAACAATACTTATGCCAATTGAGCTAAAACTCGATAGGTTGGGATTAATTTATTAATATAGAGAGAGATTTGGGCAGTGAAAAAGAGGGGAATTGAATCAAAGACAGTGTAATATTTATCGATTTCTTAAAAATATAATAATTATTTTTAATTAAAAAATATGGTATTAATTATTATTATTATTATTATTAATCATCTTTCTGTCAGTCATTCAGGTATAAATTGTGGTGTTAGAGGGGAACACTGCGCCACCCTGCCTTTGTCCCTTTTTTATTTTTTCTTAATTACTATTACTTTCTTCAATGAATTATTATAATAATAAATTTCTCCTAATGTAATTTTCCTTTTCTTTAATACTTCCAATGTAATTATAGATACATGTTTTCCTCTTGAGTTTTTAAATGAATAAATTAATTAATTAATTGCAAAGCTTTATAATTTCGGATTAAATCGTAATAGAATTAACATTTATTTTGTAAAAAGGACTAATATAAGAATACGTGACTGATAAAAACTAGTAAACATTAATTTCGTTGAATTCTTTTTAATAATATATGAACTAAATTGATTCACATAATAACAGACAAATCTGACTACTGATGAATGTAACCTTTCGATTCAAATCGAAAGGAAATACGTGATTAAACATGTTTAAAACCCTTAATTTTTTCAGATTTTTTAAAAAAATTTGACTCAATTTAACTCAAAAAGTATATAATATAGGTTTTCTTTAATGTACATGAGAGATTTGATTTATAAGGTGAAAGTGATAAATCACTGGATTTTATTTTTATATTTTAAGTTTGTTCAAATGTCAACATTTTGTGATTGGATTGTTAATAATATTTAGCCCCTCTTTTTGTTTGTTCCCCCTTTGCTTGTAACTTTAATTAATAGGATAAGATACTTCAGAAATATAGGACAAATCCTTCACATGCAAACCCTAACATATATATATGCAATGTTAAAATTTGTTTACAACAATGATTAACATTATATATATAATATGAATTCAAATTATGTATGCATTTATCGAATTTGATTGAGTTTTAATTCGATTAATATGGGTATTGTTGTCAATGTAGGAGATGTGATTCGAGTGCGCTGAAGCGTATTATCCTTCTATTTAAGGGTTGGGGAGGAGCTATGGGTAATTCTAGACATTGTATTGCAAGAGCAGATATGAGCAGAATCTATAATTAGATTATTCAAAAAAATAATGTAGATTGAAACCCTAATTTACACATATATATATATCCTTTATTGCAAACTCTAATTTATATATATTCATTATTATAAAATAATACGAATTTAAATCATGTGATTTCTATTTTCATGTAGTAAAAAAATCTTATTTAAAAATAATATCTGCTCAATCAAAATAATATGTCTAAAATAAAATAAAACTTTTACCTAACGTAACAAAATTTGTTAGGAGGCACAGTTATGAACCCCGAACATGGACCGTATAATATAATACTAAAAAGAATTATATAATATAAAGTTTAATTTAAATTGAAAAAGAAAACAAAATATGACTTGTGTTTAGTGATGTAGTAGTAGTGCTTGTCAATTTAGCTGTGCCCAAAATAATATTACAAAATTGACCTCCAATAACCCCATATTTAAGATCAAGTCCTTACCAACATTTCATAAAGCTATTTTTCTTCTTCAATAAATACATATATTAAGCAAGTCCCTGAACCTATCATATTGAATTTTGATAATTTAATACCCATTGATGAGAAAAAAAATTTTAAACCGTTAAGAGCAAAGATTGTAAAAATAACATATTCGAGTTTTCAATTATTATAAACGGTGCAAATAAAAAAAGTCGTATATTAGCTATTTAAATATTTTCGAAAAATTTCCTAATTTTGAATAGGAAAAGTAAGTTTTTAATTTGGGTTGATAATATAAGGGGAAATATATAGACAGTGAAGAGTGTGGGAGTCCCAATAATTGAGTAGGTCAGTAACTGACACTGACAAAGACACAGACACAAGAGAGACACCGGTCCTATTCTTTCTCATTCATTCACTCATTCTCGAGCCCTGTGCTTGTTCCCATGGACAATCGTTGACTGCCCCTTTGCCTTTGCCTTCCTTTACACTATATCTTCTACAGTCTCTGATGTTGTTGTGGAGCGACAAGTTGTTGTTGTTATTGTTGCCATTCACGGCGTTTAGAAGCGGGAACCCAAGTACTTTTAACATGTGTGTGACAATCAAAACCTCGAGTTTTACAACATGTTCTACACCTCATACGAGGACAATCTTTTTTAGCTTGGCTACCACAATCTTGGCAACTTATACTACAAGTATTACCACCACCACCACCACCACCGTCGTTACCATCGCCGCTTGTCATCATCATGATATTTGATGATCCTCTACTAGGACCACCAACACTTAACCCAGACATGTAAATATGTTGTTGTCGTTGTTCTTGTTGCCATAGTTCAAAACCCTTGTATGGAATATCTTCATTTCTACACCAAAACCAGTTTTCAGTTTGATCAGTTGGTGGTGAATTGTTGTCTTGTTGATCTTCTCCTCTTAAAAAAAAAACCCTGTTGTCGTTGTTGTTTGTTTCACCTCTATACAATCCATATCAAACAGCTCCTCTCTAACACAATTCTCTTGTGAATTAATTCATGTTGGGTTTTCAAATAACACCCAAGAAAAGAAACAAGAGGAAGATGCCCCTTGTGTCTTTTGCTTTTACAACGTAAACTGTGTTTTGTTGCAAGAAAAAGGAGCATTTAAGAAACAACTAAAGAATTTACAGCTTCTTTTTCTTTTTTCTCTGCCAACGCCGCCATGCCCAACCTCCTCTTTCTTCTGCTGAAACCCAAATTTAAGTCCCTTCCCATAAACCCATGTTTCTCTGATTTTTTGCAGCTTTCCTTTTTTTATTTTCTGATGAAACAAACAATACCCAGAAAAAAAAAAAAAAAAACACTAAGGGAATAGTAAATGTTTTGTAGTTGAAAAGAACTGCCTTTGTATCTAGAAACAGTTGTTGGGTTTTGTTTTGGTAAAAATCTTTCATGAATTCATATCCTTTTCAAGAATTTAAAATTTAGTTCTTATACTTTTATTTTTAAACTTTATTTTTCAAAAATTTAAATTTAAATCTACGTATTAACACCGATGAATTTAGATTCATTGTAATGCCATTTCTTTAGTTATTGATTATCAAATGAGTTTTTTTAATAATTTTTTTAAAAAAATTAACAGTACTAATAATTTGACTTAAAATTTGAAATCTGAAAGGTAGAGAGACTAAATTTTTGAAAATAAAAGTACAAGTGAATTTAGTCCATGTACTTGTGTTTTTAGAAATTTAGTCTATCTACTTTTTATATTTTAAAATTCAAGTCTAATTGTTAATATCGTGAATTTCTCTCTTTTGTTAAATTTATTATTGTGACACTTTGAAATAAAAAGCATACTATATGTAATTAAAAAGTAACGTTATAATAAACCTGAATTTAATAAATTAATTTTAACAACAATTAGATTTCAATTTTAAATTTTGAAAAAATGAAGGAGTTAAAATTCTAAAAGGATAAAAGTATAGGGATCAAACTCATAATTTGTAAAGAATACATAAAATGTCATGTCATCTCAAAATAAAAAAGAAATCTAATGATCATTATCTGCCTGCCATACCTTTACATTCCTATCTAACGGCTTAGAATGAGCCACGTGTCGTAACTCCAGCCTTTTTTCCCCTAAAACCCGCTACCTTGTCTTTTTCTAATTTTTGGTTTGAATGATTTTTTCCAAAAATTGAAAGGGAAAATCCCGAAAATAATATGGTTGAGAAGGAATTTAAAAGAATTATATTTTTATTAATGTAAAACGAAAATAAATAAAATTTATTACATTTATGTTTTGTAATAAAAAGTTCGACATCTCTAACCACGGAAGTTAGGTGAGATAGCAAAAGTCTCTCCTACCTTCATCAGTGGTCGAGAGTTCAATCATTTCCTTAGGTATGGAACAGCTTTAAAACTCATGACAAGCATCTACTTTCTTAATAGACTTACAGAATATGGAGGATTAATTACTGGGCTTGCTCCGATAAATACCTTAAAAAAAAGTTCAACATCCCTAACTACGAGAGTTAAGTGAGATAGCAAAGATGTCACCTACCTTAATCATTAGTTGAGAGCTCGATCCTTGCCCTAAGTATAGAGCAGCTTTAAAACTCGTGAAAAACATCTACCCCCTTAATGAGCCTATAGAACATAGAGGATTAATTACCGGACTTACTCCGATAGATACCTTTAAAAATAAAAAATAAAAAATGTTTGACATCTCATACGTAATATCTTCGATGCAAGTTTTGGTGAATGAAAAATAAAGTATATTAATTAAAGTTTTACTTAGCTCGATTCTCCATTTAATCAAGATTCAATGTGAATAAAGCATGCCTTAACTAAAAATCTTATAAATAATTTTTTAATTATTTTTAAAAAAATTTAGATGATATATTATTATCTATAATATTATAAAGTTTATTATAAATATTTTTTTTAAATAATTTTTATATAAAAATTAGAAAATTTAATATTATTTATTGGTAACATGGAAAGTTATATTACTATTACCATTATATAATTAATAGTTGCAGCTGTAAAGCAAATTCTCTTCCATTGTTTAACAGGACATTTATCTTTCCTAAGGGCATATCTGTCAATTGAGTTACTTTTTTTTTAAATATTACTAATTAAAATTTGGGATTAGTTTATTATTATTTTAATAATTTCGTTATAGTTTTGGATTATACCTATTCTTTTTGACATGATATTTAAAATTTTTCATAATCCCTTCTTAACTCATAAATTTGTGGATAATATGCTTCAGCGCATTTGAATCTACAACCACTTGCATTAAAACTTGAGATTAGTTTATTATTATTATTTTTTAACAATTTCATTATAGGTTCTGATTATATCTATTTTTTTTGACAAAACATCTAAAACTATCTATAGCTCATCTCAACCCATAAATAGGAGGACAATGTGTTTCAGTGCACTCGAATTTACGTCTTCTTATATTAACAACTATGCTTATGCCAATCGAGCTAAAACTCGATCTGTTAGGATTAGTTTATTAATATAGAGAGAGATTTGGACAGTGAAAAAGAGGGGAATTGAATCGAAGGCAGTGTAATATTTATCGATTTCTTAAAAATATAATAATTATTTTTAATTAAAAAATATGGTATTAATTATTATTATTATTATTATTAATCATCTTTCTGTCAGTCATTCAGGTATAAATTGTGGTGTTAGAGGGGAACACTGCGCCACCCTGCCTTTGTCCCCTTTTTATTACTTTCTTCAATTAACTATTATAATAATAAATTTCTCCTAATGTAATTTTCCTTTTCTTTAATACTTCCAATGTAATTTGACTTTATAGATACATGTTTTCTTCTAAAGTTTTTAAATGACAAAATTAATTAATTAATTGCAAATCTTTATAATTTAGGATTAAATCGTAATAAAATTAACATTTATTTTATAAAAAGGACTAACACAAGAATATGTAACTTTAGTTGAAATTTATTTTAATTAATTCTTTTTAATATTATATGAACTAAATTGATTCACATAATAACAGGCAAATCTAACTACTGATGAAGGTAACCTTTTTAACCTTGAATCGAAAGGAAATACGTGATTAAACATGTTTAAACCCTTATCTTTCTAATTATTACAACTTAATTTTTTTTCAGATTTTTTTTTTTAAATTCGACTCGATTTAACTCAAAAATAATATAGGTTGTGTTTTTCATGTACATGAGATTGAGAGATTTGATTTATAAGGTGAAAGTGATAAATCACTAGATTTTATTTGTATATTTTAAGTTTGTTCAAATGTCAACATTTTGTGATTGGATTGTTAATAATATTTAGCCCCCCCTTTTTGTTTGTTCCCCCTTTATTTTAATTTCATAACATTATTTCAAAGAGGGTTATTGCTTGTAAATTTAATTAATAGGATAAGATACTTTGGAAATATAGGACAAATCCTTCACATGCAAACCCTAATATATATTTGCAAGGTTAAAATTTGTTTACAAAAATGATTAAAATTATATATATATCAATCATTGTATTGATAAAAAATATAATATGAATTCAAAATATGTATGCATTTAGTGCATTGTCAGTATAGGAGGACGTGGGTTCAAGTGCACTGTTGAAGCGCATTATCCTTCTATTTAAGGGTTGATGATGGGCTATAATTAGTTTTAGGCATTGTATTAAAAAGAATAGATATGATCAGAACCTATAATGAGATTGTTCAAAAAATAGTTTAGATTAAAACCCTAATTTACACACATATATATCCTTTATCATAAACCCTAATTTTTATATTATTGTAAAATAGTACGAATTTAAATCATGTGATTTCCATTTTTACGTAGTAAAAAAATCATATTCATATTTATATAGGAAAAATTATTCACATGCAAACTCTAATATATATATATGCAATGTTAAAATTTGTTTACAACAATGATTAACATTATATATATAATATGAATTCAAATTATGTAAGCATCTATCATTGTAAGATACTGTAGATTGAAGACGATTGAGTTTTAATTCGATTGATATGGGTATTGTTGCTAGTGCAGGAGACCTGGGTTTGAGTGGAATGAAGTGTATTATCCTTCTATTTAAGGGTTGGGGAGGGGCTATAGGTAATTATAGATATTGTATTACAAGAACAAATATGATCATAACCTATAATTAGATTATCCAAAAAAAAATAATGTAGATTGAAACCCTAATTTACACATATATATCCTTTATTGCAAACCCTAATTTATATATTTATTATTATAAAATAATACGGATTTAGATGATGTGATTTCCATTTTCATGTAGTAAAAAAGTATTATTTAAAAATAATATTTGCTCAATCAAAATAATATGTCAAAAATAAAATAAAATTTTTACCTAACGTAACAAAATTTATAAGGAAGTACAGTTACGAACCCCGAACATGAACCGTATAACGTATATAAAGAATACTAAAAAGATTATAAAATATATAGTTTAATTTAAATGGAAAAAGGAAAAGAAAATTATGATAAGAAAGATCGAGGCTCAACTTGTGTTTAGTGATGTAGTAGTAGTGCTTGTCAATTTAACTGTGCCCAAAATAATATTACAAAATTGACCTCCAATAACTCCATAGTTAAGATCAAGTCCTTATCAACATTTCATAAAGTTTTTTTTTTCTTCTTCAATAAATACATATATTAAGCAAGTACCTGAACTTATCATATTGAATTTTGATAACTTAATACTCATCGATGAGAAAAAAAATTTTAAACAATCAATATCGAAGATTGTAAAAGTAACATATTCGGGTTTTCAATTATTATAAACGGTATGAAAAAAAAAAGTCGTATATTAACGATTTAAATATTTTCGAAAATTTTTATAAATTTGAATAGAAAAAGTAAGTTTTTAATTTGTGTTGATAATATTAAGGGAAAATATATAGATGGTGAAGAGTGTGGGAGTCCCAATAATTGAGTAGGTCGGTGACTGATATAGACACAGTGAGACACCAGTCCCATTCTTTCTCATTCATTCACTCATTCTCGAGCCCTATGCTTGTTCCCATGGACAATCGTTGACTGCCCCCAGGGGCGAAGCTAGAACAATTTTTTAGGGGGCCAAATGAAATTTTAATTTTTTATAGTTTATATTTTTATAATTTGTAAAAGATTAAATCAAATTTTTATAATTTTAGGGAGGCCAAAGTGTAATTTTACCTTTATTAATTTAAAATTTTTAAAGGCCTAAATAGCAATTTTACATTTTAGAGGGGGCCGGGGCCATGCCAGCCCTCACCTAGCTTCGGTCCTGACTGCCCCTTTGCCTTTGCCTCCCTTTACATATATCTTCTACAGTCTCTCTGATACAAACACATAAAGCTTTACATTATTATACTATCACTACATCTTCCATTATTGATCCTTTGCTTTTCTTTGCAACTTCAAGGTTTTAAGATTTTGAAGTAAATAGATTTAGATTATTTTTTTATTCAAAAAATTTCAAAAAAATAAATTGGTTTTTTTTTAAAAAATATTTGTATCTATTTTTAATGTTTAAAATTAGTTTTTATATGTCGGCATTGTTGGAAATATAATACTCCAAAATAAAATCATTAGTGCTGTTAGGAAGCCAAACTGAGTGTAAATAAATAAAGTAATAACTGTGCTATGGAAAAATCACTATCTTAGAAGCATATTGGTTGGAAATCTAATCGAAAAATAAATTGGAAGAAAACCAACGAAACCACATTAGATTCAATTCCCAGGAAAGATTGGACAAGTTACAAACGGTCTCACTTAAAACCTAATCTCCTAGACAGAATTTTCCTTTCGTGTAATCTTGAGAGAAGTTGTTTTTCTCTTGTTGTGTTTTGTGAAAAATGAGGATAATAACCTACTATTTATATACAGTTTTTTGAAAGACAAAATGGTAAAATAGCAATGTCAATTTTCAAAAATAGTAAAGGATTATTTTTTGCAATCAGAGGATTTTCTGCAACTGAAAATATTATTTTGCATTACCAATAGGCATGAGGTACGCCGATTATTTCATCAACAAATAGATTAATTTTTTAACATAAATGATCAATTTCTCTTTAATTTAAGGTACAATGATTAATTTGCCTTTTTTTTAAGTAAATGGGGCAAAATGTAATCTGACTCTTTTACCAACATTTTGATGACCTAAGTTCGAATTTTTTTCATAACATTTAGTAGAATTTTATACTCGGGATGGTTTGTAAACTCTTGAGAAAAAGGTATTAGAATTTATTTATGATATTATAATATATTTTATATATGGATTCATTTTGATGTATTGACAATGTGTAATGCTATCTATGACTGATAAATCAAATATAGATGTATCAAGAGAGTGTCAGGTGCAATGATAGTGTACATTGCATTTTCAAAAGGACACTACAGGTTCAAACCTTGAAAACGACGCAATTAGGGGATAATCACGACTCTCCAAAACATGAAATATATTAAAAAAAAAAAAGAAGCAAGTAAGGATGCATCATTATTTGATTCTTTAATAGTGCATAAAATTATATATTCACAATATCAAATATTATCCCATTATATGTAAGTTAAAGTAGAGTTTGACCAAACAGATTTAATCACTACCTTTTAGATTAAGATTTAAATTCGAAAAAGTATAAAACTAAAATTAATCAAATTAAAATCATAATCTAAATTCGCAACTTACACATAAAGGTTAGAAGAATTTAAAGTTAACAAATTCAAAATCATACATCAGCACGCGTATTAGCTACCACACAGATGAATCTGCGAGTCCAATCCGAATATCGTACATGAATAAACTCACTTCCATTAATGTCCTACACGAATTCTTATTTTTTTTTAAATAAATGGATTTAGGGTGACACTGATAAAAAATCTACAAATCCCAAAGTTAACAAACTCCATTGGAATGACACTATTTACAACACCAAAAGATTGCAATTGCACATACACATATTAATAAATATATATATATATATATATATAACCCTTAGTATATTTCTATGTTTATATGCTGTTATTATCAGTCTGAGCCTCTGAAACATTCACCGGTTAGCTTCCTACAGTTGGTAAATGCCCATTGCCCCGTCCTATACGCCCCATATAGAGATAAAAAAGAAAGAAAGAATGGGGGGTTTAACATGAGCTGAGCTAACCCCCAAAAGAAACTTGCTTGTCTTCTTATTCTTCTCTATATCTGTTCACCCCCCACTGTACAATCCATTTGCTTGTATATGCTATGGTTAAGAAACAAAACAAACAATCACTGTGAGTTCTGCAACATAATGAGGCAATATGGTGAGTCGTTGTCAAAAAGGAGTTGATGGGGAAGTAAGGCATGTGATTTGCAGAGAGGGAAAAGGGGGGGAGGATGAAGTCAAAAAATAATGGATAAATTACACCGAAGGTCGCTAAACTATTAGTAAGTTTACATTTTGGTCACTGAACTATTTGAAAGTTTTCAATGAAGTCATTATGTTGTTAAAATCGTTGTTGTATAACCTTCTCTATTTGCACCACTCGAAAGTTCTTCTTCTCCTTCTCTTCCTCAATTCAATTCTTTTTCATGAAACAGTTCAGTTCTTCTTCTGTTAGCCGCTTAGAGCTTGTTAGCCGAACATTTTCTTTTGAAAATAACTTAATAACTCGATTACTTAAATATAAACTTTTTAATAATTTAGTGACTTTGAGGTAGTTTATCTAAAAAATAATATATGTACTAAAAGATTTGGTTGCCTATTCAATAAAACGCCCATAAAGTTTGCTCACACGCATACATTATATTCCCTTTGGATTCCTTGGCTTTTTTTCTTTTCTTTTTTAAACTTGGAATAGGTGGAGTAGGAGGATTCTATTCTCTTTTGTGTTTGGTAATGAGAGAGATCTTCTCCCATTGAATTGCAACTGTGGTTTAGGGTACCCCATACTACTATTCGTAGTTGTTTTTGTTGAAACCTTTTTTGGTCTTTCTTTGGGTCCTTTATTAGTATCATTAGGGTTTTGGTCCCATACATAATGCAAAGTGTTGTTTGTAGGAAGTTTACATACTTTTCAATGGGTTTGTGTTGTTTCGGTGGTGGGATTTGTCTTTAGTCTTTGTCCAAAGGTTAAGAGTGACAAAGTGGTTTGAAAATGTGGCAGATTCACAAAGCTAGAGTATCTTATTAAGTGTCTAAGAAGGTGAATTGAGTCTGAGTCATGTGTAACTCGGGAGACAAAGCTCTTATTGTTGATAATAACGAACTTGTTGAAGGATCCACTGTAGTGTTGTTTGAACTAGATCAGTCCATCAAATTAGTTGGACTGAAAACCGGTTGAGGACCAGTCTAAAAAGTAGCTTTGAACTTATTAGATCGGAAATTGATACGAACTGCTTGAACTGGCTAAAAAATCAGTTAAATCGTTTTTCTTTGTATTTTTAATAATTTTTTAATCAGATCAATGAATCGGTGGTTTGACCAATTCGACCAGCGATCCAGATTAAAAAAATTGATGTACTAGTTCCAAACAGATGACATTCTGTAGACTTCTTTTAAAGGAGTCAGAAATCTATAAGGTCCTGTTAATTACATCAAATGTCACCAAGTTATCATATACATTTTCAATCAGTTCTTAAATTTTAAATCTCTAATTGAATTTTCAAAATATCGATATTGTAACAATCAAATTCTTTTTATCAATTTAACTGTCGAATTATGATCTGACGTGTAAAATATTTGAAACACGTGAAGTAAATTGTAATCACACATGTACTTACCATATAAACAACTTAGATACGGCGCATTAAAAAATACATATAGTGTGAATAAATTCTAGGAGGGTTATTTTTTTCAATGCATTTGATTCAAATGGTAAATGCAATAGGTACAAACGTGTTTCTGTATATGGCCATTGTATCTTTCATATCTATTTTATAGTTTTTAAAGACCAATCTTTTTAAAGTTCGTGGTTATCTCTCATAACTATGCCATTTTTTTTATACAAAATATAAAACTACCCAAAGCCCTTCTCCAACCTTTAAATAAAAGTATAATACGTTTCAGCGCACTCAAACTCACGTCTTCCTGTACTAACAACAACATTGATACCAACTAAACTAAGAATCAATCTGCTATAACAATGTCATATTAAAACATTAGTAGTGTTGCATTAATGTTGTTGATTTTGGTCATTGCCTTAATAGTGTGATAAGTGTACTTTCGGTTAAAACTTTAATAAAAAGACCTTTCATTGATGAAAAACAAAAAGAAATTTATTTTAATTTATTGACTCTATCTAATAAAATCCAACTTACCTTACCTTTTGGTAAATTATAGTCCCCACCCTATAACCTAGGAGACCCAAAAGATTAATTTGGACCACCATCTTTCCCTTTTTTTTATTTGCCTAATTTACTTAATTAATCCCCCTACAAATGATCTAGATTATTATTTAAATAAATTACATTAATGGGTCAGAAATTTAGCATTTCTACATTAAAATATTGCATGTATCACATTATTTTCTATAAATTGTGATTATAATCGATTGAGTCTTAACGTGATTGGTATTGGTATTGTTGTCAGTATAGGAGGACGTGAGATTGAGCGCGTCGAAGTGCATTATCATCCTATTTTAAGGGGTTGAAGAGGAGCTATAGATAATTCTCGATATTGTATCAAAAAAACAAATATTATAAGAACCTATAACGATATTAATGTTAAAAAAGTTGGCTTTTGGCAATTATCTAATTTGTGTTGATTTCATCAAATTCTTTGTTTTGATTAGGTGTTTATATTTAATGTATTGGCAAATTGATGGCTCTGATAATGATGTATCATCAAAAAATTAATAAAAATAATTCAATTGAATGGGTTGAAATTGTTTTTTTATGGTGTATTAAATATAAATTCTTTAATTAGTGATAATATTGAATGATCAATGAAGGCAAGGGGAAGAAAAAAATGGGATAATAGCATGAAAGACCCCTATACTTTGGGGTTTATTATAATGTAGTATCTGTACTTTTAAAATATCTACTAAAATGGGCTTTAACTAACATTTGTTAAGTATTAGGGTTTATTAAAAAATAATATTCTTTTACTATAATCATTTCTTAACCCATTTACCATTAAAATGTGCTTTAACTAGCATTCTGATTGAGCTGATTGAGTCTTAGTTCAATTGACATTGATATTATTGTTAATATAGAAAGACGTGAACATTTCGATTACATCCCCAATCTATGAAGGTTATATCAATAAAGTTAACTCATTTTTAATTAAACATAAAAGGCAAAATAGGGTAATTGCTAAAGTTGATTGAATGAAGAAGAGATTCCTTAGAAAAAAGGTTCTTTGGGGTGGGTGTGTGTCCTATATCCATAATGCCACAGTTGAATGACTTGGGTGGGGGCGGGGGGTGCTGTCATCATATCTGCAAAGGCCAATTTGGTCTGGTCTTTCATCTATCAATCCCCCCACCCTAAGAATTATGCAATTTAGCCATTAGGGTCATTGACTTTTGTCAACTTGTCGCCTAATTCATTTAATAAAAAGCTTTACAATGGCCAAATTATGGTGATGGAGACTTCTTGTTTTTCATCAATACATCTATAGATAAGTTGTTAAGGTCTAATACAATGTCTAAAATTACCTATAATCTATTTTCAAATCATAAATAGAAGGATAATGCGCTTTAGTGCACTCGAATCTACATCATCCTGCATTAACAGTAATACTCACGTCAATCGAGTTAAGACTCAATCAACAAATTTTATTATAGTAATTTTATCAAATCAAATAACTTTTGTCACTTTGGGACATTTAAGTAGTGTACTCTTGTGCTGTCCTTTTTATTTTTTTTTGAATGACTATCGAAAAAAATTAATATTATTAAGAGTGATCATGTAAGTGTTTAAGGATTGGGTGGATTGTCTTTGTAGTCAGTTCGACTTGACTTGATTTGATTTGATTTGGATTCAATATTTTTAATATCGGATCGATCTGGTTAGACTAAATTTATTATTTTACAAAATAATTTTACAAAATAATTTTATATTGATATTTATATTTTTTAATAATTAAATTTAAATAAAAATAATTTTTTTTTATTTTTAATACTAAAACGGGTTATTTGCATAGAAGCTTAGACGAATTAGTCTTAGACTTGAAATTTTTTGAATACTTAATTTTTCGGTTTATCCTTATAACCATTTTGAAAACTTCGATATACTATGATTTTAAAATTTTATCTCGATCTTCTCAATGAAAAGATAAAATAACATTTAATCTCTGAAATTTACAATTTATTTTCACTTTGAACCCTAAATTTTTTTGCCACGTTATTCTCCAAGGATTGACGATTTTATTCAAATTAGTCCATAATTTTTGTTTGAACAATCTCGTTATAGGTTTTAATCATATAGGCTCTTTTTAATACAATGCTTAGAACTACCTATAGCTCCTCCCTAACCTATAAATAGGAGGATAATACTCTTCAGTGCACTCAAACTCACACCAGGCTCGTTGTTGACATTTTTGAGCCCTAGGCAAAACAATAGATTGAGTCCTTTTTAAAAAAATTATAAAATGTAATACAATAAAAGCTGAAAAATTTTTAGGGCCTAAAAGATAAGCATTTATAGTGAAAATTTAAAAGCCCTAGGCATTTAATTAATTTATTTCAGTCCGAATTTTTTTATCACATTAAAAGCTGAAAAAATATTTTTTTGGGTCCCTTCCAGTCTTAGGCTCTGGGCGGCTGCACTCTCAAACAAACCTAAAGGTTGAGTCTGACCCACGTCTTGTATTGACAACAATATTCATATCAAAATTCGATTAAAATGTAATGATATAGAAGAATTTGTGTTATAAAATATATGGGGTTTTCGTGATATTGAAGTTAGGTTGATAGGACAAGAAGAGCATAAATACCATACAAAAGAACACAATGGAATGAGTGCATGGTGAAAGGAATGCACCGCCCAATGTAGTAAATATGGCAACATCATGCTTTTGCATGCTTCACCCCTTTTTTTATTACTATTATTTTATGGGTTTTCTTTAATTTTTAATCTCATCAAATCAAAACTCCACTTATGAAAGCCTTTTTTCTCGCGATTGATGCTGATTTCTATCATTTCAGCCTGCTCCAATTTTTCTCTATAAATGTATATATTTTTTGTGGTTCAAACCCCCCATGATTGTCAACCTTTATACTTCTATCCTTCTCACTCGAGTCTTGTAAGTGAAGAAAACAATATTAGAAGAATTAGTTGAGATTTAATGTGATTAGGAGTCTCAAACGAGAGAAAAATGGGTTAAGTTTTGTTATTAGTCTTTGTACTTTGTGGAAGTTGTGAGTTTAGTCCTTATACTTTTTGAAATCTTAATCTTAAGCCAAATAGTAGTAGTTAAATTCAATTACCAGTCTTGTACTGTGTGTGCAATTATTGATTTAGTCAATATTCTCCAATTAGATAGTTCTAAGTTCTTATACTTTTTGAATTTTTAAATTTTAGTCTTTACGCAAATGATGGTTGTTAATTCATTAACTAGATTTTTAGTGAGTAATATGTGGAAATAACAAGCTAACATGACATTAGGCATATTGTAATATGTTTGTCCCATCAGATTTTGGAAAGAACAGAATTTAAATTAATGAATTTAACAATTATCGTTTGGTGATGATTGAAAATTTAAAATTTGAAAAGTATAAGGTCTAAATTCACAACTTACGTAAAGTGTAAGAACTAATACCAAGATTTAACTTATAAACTATGACTCAAGTTTGAAAATTCAACTTGATTCCCGTTTAGGAGTTCAACCTGAATAGTTTTCAAATTTATCGATGTCTAATGTGACTACTAGATACCAAGATATCTCAAACAAAAAATACTATAAATTTTTACTCAAATTAAAAAATTCCATCCGATTAATTCAAACCTAATATCAATTTAATCGTAAAAAGTTAATAATATGAACCAAGAGCAATCAAAATCCAAAAAGAACTTGAACCATAAATGACCTAAACAGATTCCTGAATGAATCAACTCAAAGAAAGCCTAACCTAAAATCTAAATATTCGAACCCAAAAATACTTTAAACCCGAATTAATCTACACCCAAATTAATTCAATCTATATTAGCTCGACCCAAAATCAATCTAACCAATCATATTTATAAATATAATAATGAAGGGTTATTTTGATTGTTTTTGAGAAATGAAAATATGTTGCTATTTTTGTGTGTCTTCAAGTCAAAAGGACCCAAATGCTCAATCCATTTTAGACCAATCAAAAATCCATGGAAGGCATTAAATTCTTTAATTAAAGTTGGGTTTTTGGTGTTGGATTTGATTCACAGATTTGACAAAAAAGAATCATTTGCAAATGTTTGTCCTTGAAAGCAAAGAATTATTCTCTTTTGGGTTTCTTTTTTAAACAAAGATTTAGAATCCTTAAACCATGTTTGTTTACTAGCTTTTGGCTGTGTTTTGTTAGGCAAAAATGCTTGAGCTTTTGATGAATATATGTCCTAACCTTTTTTTAATGAGAATGATTTTACAATCCGACAATCGGTATAATGGATCAGTACCTATCGATAAGTAAAAGAATATAACTTAGATCCAAGTTGATCTGATAGTCAATATTGAAGATCAGAGAAGAAATATGTTTGGATTTTAATTAATTACCATATTAGTGACGTTTAAAGTTGTTTCATGAAAAAAAAATTTGACTGTAGAAGAGAAGGGTAATGAGAGCTTTTGATTGGTATAGGCATTGCGAAGTCCAGTAACTTAAATAAAAACTTTTAAATAATTCAGTAATCATTTTTTAACTTTTTAAAGTGACCAAAACGTAAACTTACTAATAGTTTAATAACATTGCGTGTAGCTTACCCTTCATCTTTTTAGGGTTTATCCTCCTTTAGTATTTAAAAAAAGTACCCAAATAATGATGTAATTATGAATTTCATTCTACTAATTTATTAAAATCGATAAATTAATCCCTTTACTTTATAATATTGTCAAATTTTGTCATTAAACCACTAACTTAAAATTTAGTAATTCAGCAATTTATATGAAAAGATTAATAAAACTCAATAATTCAGCAAGTCATATACAACAAGTAATAAAAATCAACTGCTCAAATTCATATATATTTATCAATAATTGAACTAACTTTTCAATTTTCCTTAACTTATTACAATTTAATGCAAAAAAAATATAGCATAAAACTAAAGAAGTTATATGTGAAAACCGGATATCAATAATGACAATGAATCGCAAAGAAAGAGAGTAAAATAAAACATACAAATTTTACATGAAAACTCTTTCAGAAAAAAAAAAACACAAGCAGAAGAGAAGAAAATTCGCTAAATCAAAGTCTAATAGAAACAATGCTGTAAGATTGAAATATCTTATTCAAATCAATATCAATATTAAAAACCTTCGGCCCTCGACCTTCGCCTCCACAGATCTCCCCATCTTTTCCACTTTTTTTTTTTTTTAACAGGAATTTAATTTTGGTCATACAACTCTAAAATTATCTATAGAAGCTACAAATCAGCAATTAGGGTCTTATTGAGAATTTCCAAAAAAACTAGGTGTTTTATTAAAATTTTTAAAAATTTTGAGGGTCTTTAGAGGTGGGGGTTACTAGTGGCTTTGGCCTCGAAAAGGCAATTTTTTTTTATATAGTCCTTTTAATTTTTAAGAAATCATAAATTAATATAATAATAAAATCAAAGTGGCTACTGTCAAATGTCAGTGATGAAGCAGTACACAGAAGTTTCAATGGCTGTTTTACAGTCCTCTTATTTCTCTTGTGGGGGCCGGTTTTCTAATTCCATTGAGTTGAGCTCATGAGAGATAGAGCTGTTCGATCAGGTCGGGTTGAGCTCGAGTCACTTGTGTATAATATAAATATTTGTTTAAATTTACTCAATTCAAAATATAAAATTTAAATTTTGTTCAAATTCGTTTGAGTTGTACCAAAAATAAAATAAAATAAGCATACTATAAACTTCAAATTAGGCTAAACCGAGCTATTTCTTTAAAAATTAAAGCCCAAATTTTGCTCATATTCTAAATAAACTTAATTTCTTTTTTCAAACTCTATCGAATGTGAGGCGAGTCTTCGACTTCATTCAGATATCACGATCTTTGAACGAGTCTAATATATAGTAACAACCTTTTATCTCCTTAGGCCAATCAATTGAGGTTGGAATGAATTAGAAAGAGCTTAGGCCTACAAACATCAAAACAGGCTTTAGATGGCATCTCCAATTTACTTTTGTTGGTAGGTTTATATTTATATTATTTTTTTATTTTATATTTAATAATTTTTTATTTTTTATTTATTAAAATATTATATGTAGTTAACAATTGTTACTTTTTTAAATATTTATATTATTATAAATTAAAAAACAGACGACTAAAATACTATGGAAGTCTTTATAAGGGAAAGGATTGTATGAAACAGTAACGCCACGTCATCTGTATCCCTTTTCCAATAAATTTATGCTACATCATCGTTTTCATCCTGAAAAAAATCAAATTCAAATTAAAATCCTGAAATTCAAGATAAGAATACTGATGTAGCATAAAACTATTGGAAATGGATAATATTCATGTTTCATACAATCCTTTCACGTTTTTATAGTAGGAGCTAGAATGTATTGTCTTTTTAATAATAAAAAATAGGCAAGTTAATCTTTGTATATTGAATCAAAGAATAAACTAATACTTCTATTATTTTTACTATTAAAAATTAATCAATATACGTTAAAATGAATTATGCCCTCTATGTGTAACTACATCAGTTTTTAACAATAGATATGAATGAAACGTAAAATAACTAATTCATCTATTTTTTTAACAAAATACAATTTAACTTATAATAAAAATCAAAGTTCCAGCTGCCAAAGATAGAACCCAAGCTACCCATATTTTAGACACATATTGACTTAAACAAGTACTCAAAATGCAATCAAAATGGCTTTGGAAACTTGAACCTCAAGGCACTTTTAGTTAGTAACTACACATAAAACAATGGCCATACTTGAACCTTGTATAGGAAGTTCAACTTTCCCCCACTCATTCAAACAGAAATCAATCAATCAATCACACCAACAAAGATCATTTTCTCCGGTGCCCATATCCGGTTAAAAGCCCGGCAGCACAGGCTAGAAATTTCACCTTACCGATCCGAACCCGACCCCAAGAATTTCGAAACCTTTAACCATCTTATAGTGTCACTAATTTACAGGGGTCAATAACCCCACTTAAACAACTACAACAATGGACAACACCTTTAGCCAAAGCCCTCCATTTGAGAAGCTGTGGCACTAACCTAACCTAACTAAATGCCTATTCTTTGCACTCTATTTTATTTTCTTTCTCTTGCTTATAGTTACTTGATGCACAAGTTACGGAATCATTTTGCACCCTTTCGATTTAATTACCACCCGGTTGTGCTGTTGTTGAAGTCATCGGTGCACAAACAGCTTCAACCGATAGACGTTTTAATATATTTGGGCATGGATCATGCCCGAAGTTGCTATTGGATATGGTGACCGCACATCGTTGCTTCCCGACACACCTCTGCAAAACATCAAAATCATAAAACATGGTGAGAATTGCATGCAAATTGCAGGGGTTGTTTTTTATTCGACGAGGAAGTTGAAATACCTTCTCTAAGATGTCATACGAAGTTGGAGCGTGACACGGGCCTTGTTGGTAACTTCCACAAGTTCCTAAAGGAGTTCCGAAGCTAGCGAATTTGATTGAAGAGATAGCTTGTCCGGGATTACAGTGTAAATGAACCTTTGGCCTGTGGAACTCTTCGGTTTTTCCGTAGCTTTCGATTTGCCAGTTCTTGATATTTGGGTGGTACTCCGATATCTCAGCACAAACAGTGGACACGGATCTTTTTACAAGTGAGATTTTCGAGGGATCTCCTCCGACCTCCTCAAATAGAACTAATAGATTTTGTGTCGGTTTCAACCAAGACCGAGGAACATGGTACCATTTTTGGGTCGGTTGGCCACAACCGAGCTGACATTTCGTTGGTCGAAACGTTCCAGAATAACTACAGCCACTGCAATCACCATGAGCATATGCGGTCCAATATCTACCTATGCTCTGCCCGTTAATCCATATTTGACCTTTTCCCATACTTTCCATGTCCAAAGCCAACGGCTCATCACCCTCGGGTGCATCGAAATAAGTCTGCAATATCAAAGGGGAAATTTTCGAACTTGTAGAAGACAATAACTTATACCAGAACTGTATATACTATTTGGTTTTATTTACCTTATGCCATCTTAATGGCTGCTGTGTTTGTGCGGCCAACGATCCCTCCATCCACTCGAGAGACGAAATACCATTCGGTGAGTCAAGATTCATGGCCTCTCCTTTGAGTCCGACCTGTTCAAAGTGGCAACCATGATGAAACTCATTCGCTCTCACACACACACACACACACACACACACACACATATACACAGACCACTACCTGGTATGTCCACTTTTGCCATGATAGGTCCCGTTTTCCTTGGTCGAGTCCATGCAATGCAACTGGACCTAGGATTCCGGTGTTCCATGTCTCGAAGTGGCCACCTACGTTCTTCAATCACCAAAAGTTAACAGTCAGGTTCCCGGTATAAAACACAATAACCATGCCATTTCAAGGTTTGTTAATTCGACAAGTTGATGCATAAAAATGTGCCATTTTAAGATATCTTAAACATGTGATTGGCAGTACATAATAATAAAGCTCAGGGAGATCAAACTAACCGGTAATCCAACAGCAACACTCAGCAGCGCGATTTTGTTTGTTCCTGCACGAAGATTGACCTTCCCGGTGAATGTGAATCTCCTATTTTCCCTCGTTCCGAAGGCAGAACCTGTTACCATCGTGTTACAATTATTATTTCCGAAAAAAGGCTCATTTGAAAGGCATAACTATGTAGACGTACCTGAAAGCTGTCCATTGATAAAGATGTGTACTGCATGACCTGTTGATTGAACAATGAGAGTGGGAAGTTCTCCTCCGCGAAGGAATGATTCAGATGAACCAATGTCAACACTGTAGCATATAACATACGATTGTTAAGACATTTCTGAATTTAAGAATCAGTAAGCATCGTAAAAGTAAACTAAAAACGAAACTTGCTACATCAGTCTCACCTAGTAATGTACCATAGATAATCACTTGCGTCCCTAGTGACATTTATTTGCTCGAGTAAACCATTAGCACTTATCATTAAGCTATCATCTAATGCGGAAGTATCTTCATCATAAGTTTCCCATGAGAACATCTTAGTATTCGTAGGCAACATCTGCATTTGTGATGTCTGAACTCCAACCTGAAAATGACGAAAATAACCTTTTCATTCATTATTCAAAAAACCCTTGAACTTTTTTAAAAAGACAGGTCATTTCATAAATATTGTACCTTGGCCGTATTGAACACTACATTCCTACAATCGGGAAGGATGCTGATAGACCAAGGAGGTAAGTTATAGTGCAAGTTGTTAAATAACACTCTCACGGCAGATTCAGTATCATAGTTTGATAGAAAAGCCGCGCAATCTCCTGATTCTGACGTGTATGTATGAGCCTAGGAAATGTCAAACAACGATTTAGATTCAGTGAACAATTAAAGACCCCGAAATTTCTCGAAGCAGTGGAGTTTATGAAAAGATACAGAAACCTGTTGGAAGTTTCCGAGTGAAGTGACAACTGGATCAGCTGAAACTAAAGCTCGTTCACACATCTTAACAGCCTTGTGAAGCTCCTTTAGATGACCATACTTCGGTTGTCTAATCAAACCTGTCACGTTTTCAAGGAAAGTAATTAGTAATACATTAATCCAGCCTACTAATACACAAGTCCTTCACATAAACTCGCAGTGACAAAAACCAGCCGCGATTTTTGTCATCGTGAGGGCTTCACAGATAGCTCTTTTTCTCACCATATTCATCAACTGGAGCATCGTAATCATAACTGGTGGTGATGAAAGGACCACCGGCTGTACGACCAAAATTGGTGCCACCATGGTACTGTTCCACATTATAAAACAAGTAACTCAGATTAAAGTGAATCCGGTTTCCATCATATATATTCTTAGAAAAATATGATCAAAAACCAACCATGTAATAATTAACAAAGGATCCTCCTTTTTGAATGAATCGAGCTACGGCAAATGCTAAATCTTCAGCTGGCCGATGATGAAGTGGACCACCAAAGTCCGAGAACCTTTTGAATAAAGATGGCATCAAAATGGTTGGACTCATTTCACTCAAATTAAGGTTATAAATATATATAAACACATAATGAACTTACCATCCACTCCATGCTTCAGTCCATATTGTTGGCTTGTACGGTTTATTCGGTTGGAATGCATCACAATAGAAACCGTTGCATGTGTTTATCTATTACATATCATCATTTTACAAATTAATATCGAGATTTAAAGAATAAAAATGACCATAGAGTAAGAAACTCATCATGCTACAATATAGATTCGAGGTCTAAGTACTTACCACTGGATCCGGGGCATCATCTTCCTTGCACATCACCCAAGGAACCCCGGTTCCTGTTTCTACCGCCATTTTTGCTGCCCATGCAACGTAATTATAACCAGCAGCCCCTAGTAATTTACTTTGTGCCCCATACTCATTCTCGATCTGAACTCGTACAATTTTTTTTAAGGAAAAGGGTTCATATTGCCATTGTAAGTACACCATAGATTGACAAAATATATAGTAACGTAAATTAGCATAAAAGCAACTAAAATACGTACCTGAGAAAGAATAATGGGGCCACCCTGGGACTCGAAAAGGTTATGGCTCTTCATCAGTCCAACAATCTTCTCGGTAAACCCTTGCATAGCTCTCTACAAATAATGCATAAACGATCCTTACTTAGGGAAACACTGTTCAAACATGGTAAATTTTAATGTTTTATCATTCTTATGCATGTAGAGGTCACTTTGGTCCCAAAAGAACAACACATAAAGTGTTAGAATGTGGATTGTTCTGGCAAGGGCAGTAAATTTTATAAAACTATAACTTAGTATATGGTAAAATAGCACTTTGGCTCCCTTAAAAATGATAAATTTTTAATTTAGTCCTTCAAAAAATTATAAAGATATAAGTAGTAAAATGATAAGTCTGCATTTTAGCTCTTGTAAAAATATGTAACTTAATTCCAGCCCCCCAAAAAAATTCTAGCTTCGCCCCTATGTTCTAGCTATCTCTATTTCATGATGCATAAATGTTTTGTAAATCTTGTAATTTGGACGTAAGGATCAAATGCCATTAGCACCTGTTCTTATATGTGAAATCTTTGATGACGGGGCATAGATTTTACGAGTCCTTTTACGATACAACAGTTAAAATATCTACTTAACAATTAAAATTTTATTTACCTTCAAGTAATTCAGCTCTAATTTTGCCATGCATTAAGAACAAAGGAAAATGTGTGTGTGTGTGTGTGTGTGTGTGTATAACGAAGAACACAGCAAAAGGGGATTACCTTGAAAGGCTCATTATCTGTTCTGAAGCTAATGCCTGGCACAAATTTTAACCACACAGGGAACCCTCTGCATATAGTAATAATCTTTAGAACATAAACCCTCTGCATATAGTAATAATCTTTAGAACATACATACATACATACATACATGCATATATACATACATACATACATACATACATACATACATACATTCATACGATAAAAAAGGGGAAATTAAACAGAGATTTAGATCTAACCCAAAGTTCCATTCAGCACAAACATAAGGTCCAATACGAAGATGAGCATAAAGACCTGCTTTTTGTACTGTTTTTATGAATCTCACAAGGTCATATCTTCCTTCAAAATTATACTGCAAAAATTGTAACAGAAATTAGAAAAAATAATATAAACTTTATATTATAAAAGAAAATAATGGAAAATAGAGTAATACATTTCCAGGAGATGGTTCATGGACATTCCAAAAAACATAAGTCTCAATCACATCAAGTCCACCATCTTTAGCTTTCTGAATCAGATCTTCCCACATCTATATATAAAAAAGAAAAGGAAAAACAAAAAACCCATTTTTTATATATTAAAAAAAGGGCCAATAATGCAAATTTCAATAAAAGTTGAAACTTTAAAAAGTATATACATCAGGTGTGCTTCTGGGATAATGAATAGAACCAGAGAAAAGGATTCTTCTTTGACCATTGATAACTATAGCTTTCTTATCATAAGTAACACTGGTTTGAACAAGCTGAGGACTCAAATAGAACAAAGCTAAGCAAAATGCAAGTAAAAGCTTTGAAAATGAGGTTCCTTCCATGGGTGAACAGCTCAAAAAACTCAAGCTTTAAGCTTTAATGGAGGAAAAAGGATGGGGGTTTTTGAGCTGGTTGTGGCTGTGGTTTAATGGGAGTAAAGTTGAGAAGGAAAATAACCCATTTTCATGCAGAGACAAGTGAGACTGTGAGCAGAGACACCTTTATAAATGACAAAAGAAAATGTGTGTACAGTTTTTTAATTCACAGCTCACTCAAAGTGTTTTTCATTGACATTGTTACAAATACAATAAAGAAAAGAAAAACAGGGAAAAAGGGTATCCAATAAAAAAAAAAGGAAGCTTTAATACTGTTCTTAAGTCTTTAAAAACAATTACTTCACTTTAAGTGAAGATTTAACCCAGATTTTAAAAAATAATCAACTTTAAATGGAAAATTCTCCATGTAGCCTTTTTAATTAATATAATAATAAAATTATAAAATTATGCTTTGGTCCCTTAAAAGAATTTTATAATTTCACACCTATTTCGTACTTAACTTTTTTTGTTCTAACTATAAAACAATGTTTTTGACTAGTTCACACGTGTCAAATATTCATTAGACCACATGATACAAGTTGTTTTAGGTACCAAATCGAGTTCTCAAGCTAAATTGAGTGAAAAAAAAAGACTTAAGTACCAAATTGAACTCTAAAACTAAGCTCAGATGCCAAATGGTATATTTAACCTTTTTTATAAATAAAAAAACAAGATTGAAAATATATTAAAGTTTTTTTTCACATTTCATACATTATTCATAATATTTCACGATGTCACATTTTGTCTCATTTATTCAAAAATTGATAAATTAGTTTTTATATATTAGATTAAAAAGTAAATTAGTTTTTCTATTAAAAATTTCATCAATTTCTACTATTAAAAAGCTGGTCTCTATCCGTTAGAATAAGGTACCCGTGGCACACCAAATGTAACTGTTTAGTTATTCTATCAATCACATCAATTTTTAACAGTAAAAATAGATAAAATTTTCAACATAACAGACCAAATTACTATTTGATATAACATATAAAGACTAATCTATTTAATTTTTAAATAAATAAGACAAAATAAAATCTAACTCGTAATAGAAATACTCTATCGTACTTTTACTAACACGTCCACTTTCCAGTTGTAACCAAATTGCATCACCGTTTTCATTATAATGCTACCAAAGAGACTTTTACATTCAATACAATACAATTAATATATTATATAATATTTAATTCCAAATTTAACCTATAAAGAAACTTACAAAGCCAACCGACAACACACTTCCTACAGCACTATTGTTTATGGTTTGACTCGTTAATATACCTTTGACCTAGGGGTACTATGGTAATTTGAATTTGCCTTCTGCTGCCGCTGCTGCGTCCTGCACCTGTTGCCTGCTTTTTTGTCTTTGGGGTCCCTCCACTTTCCTTCTATTTTAATTATATTTAGGATTAATTTCACTGGAAGTCCTCGAATTATAGTCTTGAACCTCAAAATGTTTGAATCGAGGCATCAAATATCATTAACATATCAATTAAGCCCTTATACTAGTGTAGTCATTAATTTAGGTGTTAGCATATCTTTTAACACGTATACACTACTACACAAAATAACAACTTAGATCTAACGTGCCAAAAAAAAGATAGACGTCCTTAATTTTATTAAAATTGTCTATATTTTTAACACGTGATATCGAGGCACATATGTTTACGATCTAATCTGTTTATTTTAACACGTTATATTCAAACTGATATTTAAAACAATAATTAAATTGACAAAAAAACTTGATTAATATAATATCAATACTTTGAAATAGACGAATCCAAGTGGATAAACAAACATTGGCCCTTAAAATAGAAAAATTATACTTCAAATCCTTCAAAAAAAAATTTATAAATTGATATATAATAAAATTACACTTTAGTCCCTCGTACTTCAAAAAAATTCTATTTTCACCCATGTATCTACCCTAAAATATAAAATTTTCTCTCAGTTCTTTTATTGTGACAAAATGGCACAAGTTGATATCACCATTGTATTCTTCTCCGAAGTCAAAACAGTCCTTCACTTAGAAATTGTAAAATTATATTTAAGTCCTCTTAAAATAATAAAAAATTGATTTAATCCTTTAAAAATTTATAAAAATTTAAATTATTAAAATAATAAAATTATATTTTTATATCCCTAAAAAAAATTCTGACTCGATCATCTTTTCAACTTTCTTATCTGTCATTTCCCTGCAGAAAATAAATATTCTATTCTGCCATTTTGCTGTTTTATTTATATAATTAACATTTTGGTTCCAATATTTTACAATATCTTTGTGCTAATTAAAAAAATAACCCATGTTCATGTGCTAATGCCATCATATTGAAGCTTCCTTTTTGAATAATATATTTATAAATTAGAAAAAAAAACTATAAATATCTTTTTCAGACTGAAAATTTATATATATCTTAGAAAGTCAGCAAAATCATTAGAGAAGAAAATAATCAAGTTGAATATATTTTAAGAAGAAATAAGTTGGACAAATTATAGTTCTGATTTCTCCATTCGAATTTCTGATTCAATCTTTATATTTCAATTTTACGTAAATTGAAAACCGTATTTAACGTGTTGGGAGTATATATATTGATAATATATATATATATATATGCTTTGAGGGTTAACGATTTGGCTAACGAGGATTATCTTGCGAGCTAGAATACATGCGAACTTAATATTTTGCAAGTTCAATCTATTGTGATTAAGAGATATTATTTTATCAGTACTTCCCCCCATATTATCATGGCCATTTTCTAATTATTCAATGACATTTCAATAATTTTTTATCTAAATCTTAATTCTTAAACTTCAAACTCGGGGTTTGAGATTTGGGGTTTAAGATTCAGGGTAAAAATTTTACTAAAATTATGTATCAATGACATGAAAAAAAACTACTGAAATATTATTAAATAATTGAAAATTAACCATAAATAATGTGATGAGAACAGTCCATTAAATAACTTCTTCATAACTAGATATCTAACATGAACAAAATATTTGTTATTCACACGTCACCTACATTAGAGCTTGTCTAAAACAACTTACGACGACAAAACATCGATAGATCGACCAATTAACAAGGGGTCCATAACTATGCGATAGAACCCCTTCAAGATTTTCAGACCCCACGAAAAGGAACCCTAAGTATACCTTTTTCTCAAATTAGACCCTCAACTCTCTCCTACCCTTTGCCTTTCGAATGGACCGTCTCAAATTACTGTTTATATCAACAAAAGTCAAACCTAGGATTGATTACGTGGATCATCTTTATGAACCATCTTTATATAACTGCAAAACCAAGTTCAAAGCCCTCAAATCCAGTACTGGGGGTATCTATCCCACATCGGATTCCACTTAATAATTTATGAGATCGTCCACTGCCATTATTGCTTATTTATGTCGTCACCTATTCATCAATATAACGTTATTATATTGCCATTTTTAAAAGGAAAGCAAATAAAATTAAGGAAAAATTTTAGTTTTGGTCCTTTTATTATACTCAAATTTGAGAAATCTACATCAATTAAAGGTGATAGTTAATTGAAATAGTTGATGAATTCATAAATGTAGAGGGATTAAATTATACTAAATTAAAGTATTAAAACTAAGAACCCCATGTGATGGTCTGATAGTCAAGGGTGTTTACTATCCCAAGTGTAGCTTAGATTCAAGTCGTGCTAATCGCGTTTACTGTTCGAGCTTTACCTTATTATTGTAATTCACTAAAAAAAATCAAAACTAAAAAAATTTCCAAATTTTAGTACAATTGAAAAACCAAAAATTATAATTTAACCCCTAAATTAATGAAAGGCAAAAGTTTCATTTTAAAGTTTTTTTTTTTTTAAGCAAAAGTTTCATTTTAAAGTTGTTCATTTAAGTTGTAGTTTTTATGGTTTATAAAGACCATTTTTCTTCATTCCTTTTAATACAAAGTGAAAAGTTTGGCTTTCAATGTTCCCCTACATGCACCTAACACATCTTTAATCTCCAGTTTAGGTTAATTTCGAGTCGAGTTAATTTGGATACTATTAATTTAGATTCTAATTTTTTCGAGTTAATTTTGAATTTGAATCATTTCAAGTTCAAGTTATTATACATCCAGGTCATTTCAAGTTTAAGTTGTTTTAAATTCGGATCAATTGAGGTTCTTAAATTGGGTCATTTCGAGTCCAAACTATTTTGAGTTCAAGTTATTCCATATTTGAGTTATTTTGGGTTCAAGTCATTTGACTTATTAAGTAAAGTCACTTCGATTTGGATATATTTGAGTTATACCCAATCTAGGTTAATACTATTTCAAGTTACTTCCTCGATACATTTCAATCCAAACTTATTTAAGTTATTTGGGTTCATTTGATTTTTGATCAATTTATAATTAAACTCGAGATGCAATTTTTTTATTAATCAAACAAGTTTGCTTGGTTTTGAGTCAAACTCAAGCTAGAATTAATAGTTCTATTAATTTTTTTCTCGAACAATCTCATTATATGTTCTAATTATATCTGTTTTTTTTCATACAATGTCTAAAACTATCCATAGCCTCTCCTAACCCATAAATAAAAAGCTAATGCATTTTAATGTACTCGAATCTACGTCCTCATGCATATTAACAATGTTCATGTCAATCGAGTTAAGAATAATCTGTAAGTTTAATGATGATTTTAATAATAATAAAAATCTAAAACCGTTGAAGGTTAATAATTTGCTACGTTGCACAAACTTTGAAGGGAAAAAAGTTAATTAATGATTATTACAGCGACAAAAAAAAATATGAACCGTTAAAAATGGAGAGACGTTAGAATAGTTGATTTTGACGATGATGGTGAAGTGTAAAAGGAAAAAAAAAAAGCACCAATGTCAAAGGTGGTTCCACGTGTCTAATGTATGTGGGCCTTGATTTTGATTGGTTAGAAGTGTGATGGTTACACGTGAATATCAGTAAGTTCGTGGGGCCCAGTTTTCTTCATTAATTCTTTTAAGTGTCGGTGGACGTGCCGCGCGTGACTCCTTTTATTTTTGCCTTTTTTTTTTTTTTTATAGAGCTGTTTATATTAAGAGTTAAATTGTATTTTATTTATTTTATTTAAAAATAAATAAATTGGTTCTTATTTATTTAATCAAAAAGTAAAATATCATTTATGTTAAAATTTTAATCTATTTTTACGATTAAAAATTGACGTGACTGACGAAATAACTAAATGGTTACACGTGGTATGTCACGTGTATCTTATGCTGATATATAGAAACTAAATTTAAATAGTAAAAATCAATAAATTTTTTTAATAGAACGACTAACTTTTTCAATTAAAAAAATTGATTTTGATTCAGTAATTATCAAACTAAGCTTAAATAGCTTCAGTTATTGGTCAAGTTGAACTTGATCTCAATAATACTCGGCTTGTTATTTTCAATATATGTTTTAGACATTTTTATATTATTAAGTTATTTCCTTTATTATGGTATTAATCCTAAGCTTAATTATTGTCAGAGCTTGAGTTCGAGCTTAAGTAGGAAAGTTGACAAACAATCTTAATTGAACCCAAACTCGAATAGCTAGATTATATCTCGAACCAAACTCGAACTTAAAAATAAATGCTCAATTAAATTTAAACTGAACATCAAACTTTAAATTTCAAAATAAACTCGAACTCAAACTTAAAAATAAATGTTCAATTTAACTCGAGTTTAATATCTAACTTCAAATTTCAAGTTCACACCTCTAAAAAGATGGAAAATTACCAAAAATATATATAATTAAAAAGAATTAGCGGAGCGGCGTTAAAAGCCGTTAGATTTCCATGCTTGGAACTGTTTTACTAACGTCGGTGGGAATTTTTCCGTCATAATGAATTGTCGTTTTTGCCCCTACCGATTCTCGGCTTGGAATATTCGTACGAGGTGTACAGATAGGATTGTCTGCGGTGAAACAAGGAGCAATCGAACAAGTAAAGTTATCTATTGGATTAATTTCACAAAAACCCCTCAAGTTATAGTCTACATTCTAAATTGATCTAAACTTCATAACATTCTAACCGAATCTTTAAAGTTTTAGTAGTGTATCAACTAGGTCCTTTCGTCAACCTAATCATTAGCTTGGATGTTAAACGTTAGCACATATCTAATGTAAAGCATATTTAAAATATGTGGATCAAATTGTAAAAACATGTATATTTTATGTATATCTTTTTTATGTATATCTTTTCCTTTTTTTTTTTTTGCCAAGACTTGCTTGTAGCAAGATTAGAGCTTCCGTCTAGTACCTAGATGACACACATTCAAACCTTATCATCTCCCTCGCTTCTTCTCTATATTTTAATGATAAAAAAATACAATGTCCATTTTATTTAAGTCGATAATCCATGTGGTTTATGCATTAGATAAACACATGTTTACAATTTGACTTGTGTGCTTTAAATATGTTTCACGTTGGATTCAATTAGACATTTAAATTTAATTGATACGATATTGATATTTTGAATACTCATTAAAATATTATAATATTTAGGACCAATTTAGATTTTTTTTTTGAAGGAAGGGACCAAATTAAAATTACTAGTATAGTTTGAAGATGTTTGATAAAATTAACCCTACTAGTTTATTTGAAGGTGGCGTCACATATTTGCCACCACGTGCTTTAGATTTGGTATCTTTTGACTATTTACTTAACTTTGACTTTTTTTGCTTTAAAAAAAATTACCCTTTTTATTTATTTACTTTTGGGTAAACTACACAGTAAGTCATTCAATTAGTAAGTTTATGCTTTGGTCACCTAACTTTAAAAAGTTACAAAATAGTCACTAAACTATTCAGAAGTTTTCATTTAAGTCACTGGGCTATTAAAATTATTGTTGTACGGCCTTCTTTATTCGCACTACCTACACTAATTGAAATCTTTCATTCTTCTTCTCTTCTACAATTTTATTTTTTTATGAAACAATTTTGGACATCACGAATTATGAACCAAAATCCGAATAGCTTTCTTCTCCAATCTCTGACTGTTAGATCAACTTATGTTATTTTACTTGTCGATGGATATTAATCCACTGTATTAATAATTGAATCGTCACTTGAAGCTCGTTAGCCAAAGTTTTTAAAAAACTTAATAGTCTAATGACTTGAATAAATACTTTCGAATAGTTCAATGATTTAAATGAAACTTTCAAATAGTTCAGTGATAATTTTGTAGCTTTTTGAAATTGAATGACCAAAATATAAACTTGCTAATAGTTTAGTGATTTTGGGTGTAGTTTACTCTTTACATTTTAGGTTTGAAAGTATATATGGCTAGGAATGCCATTCGGATTATGAATTAAAATATTTGCACATATTCAATTTATTTTTAAGTATTTGGATAAGCAGATGCGAATAGTAAATTTTGGATATCTCCGAATCTGCATTGCTTATTCAGATAGTAAACTTAGATACCCAATCTACATCGGGATTATAGATTCTGGTTCAAATATTCGACGGATATAAAAAGTGATAAGTATCAAAATTATACTTGAACTTTGGTCCAATGAGCAATGTTATACATGGATTTTGATTTTGTGCAAGTATACACATGAAATTTGAATTGCAGTTCATATATATAAATAAAACTTTGATTTTGGTTCAGTTATACACATTTGAAGAAATGAATACATACATTTATTATTATTTCGAATTAATATAATTGTTTGTGTATGCAACATATCAATCTAAAACGCTGCTAGTTCGATAATGTTGTTAGTGATTTGTGAAAACTGAATCAAATCAAAATTTCATGTATAAAATTACCTAAAATCAAAGTTCATTTATCACATTACACATTTGATCAAAGTTTAGTATTAATATTATACCTTATATATATAATATTAATTTGAATATATATGATAATAAAATTTATATTAATACAATTATACTTAAAAAATTAATAGTATCATTAAAAAAATCATCTTGATAAAAATATAAATAATTATACATGTTCGTATAGTTTCCGGGTTAGATGAGTAAATTAATATTTGATTTCGAGTCAAGTTGAGATCGAGTAATGTTGGGGTATATCAAGTTAGGGTCGGGACGAAAAGAAACCGGTCTGCCTCGCCTAATTGTCTATCTCTAGCTCGGACTTTCTTTGAGCTAAGCCCAAAGGGAAACAAAGTTAGGATTTGGATTGAAAGCCCATTGAAATCCCTCATTGTGTCCTTCGTTCGCGATCTATTCAAAAACCGTGTTTTTGGCTTTTGGCGCTGGTTTCAGTCGAGCTTCATAATCACACATAGCTATGGTAAATTATCATTGCTTGCATTAAAGATACTTTAATCACAGTGTCTAAAATCCAATGCTTTTCAAGCCGAAATCAGTCCGAACCCACTTTTCTGGGTTAATTTTCTTCCAAAATTATCAACGAAATCTCTGGGTAAAACTCAGTCATCGTTATGGCAAATACAATGAAGAAGACGATGATGATAAAGACCCAAAGCTTCGAAACACGAAAGAGAACCAGTTAGACCATTTTTATTTGTATAAGAGCAAAGGCCAACATTTGCTCACTAACACACGGATTCTCGACGCTATTGTTCGAAGATCGAACATAAAGCCTACTGATACCGTCTTGGAAATCGGACCCGGGACCGGAAATCTTACTGTCAAGCTACTGGAAGCTGCCGAAAAGGTTGTCGCCGTTGAAATTGATAAGAGGATGGTGGATATTCTTCATAAACGCGTTGCTGAGAATGGGTTGCAAGAGAGACTCAATGTAAGTTTTGAAAAAAGAAAAAAAAATTAAGTGTTTGATGAAATGCCTAAGAGAAAGTTTCAAGTTTTAATTTTTTTTTTTTAGGAAGTAGTCTTAAGCTTTGTTAGGTGCTTATTTTGCTTTTACTAATTTCCCAAATTATTGGCTAGATTTGAAAGGTCTCTAAAATTTTCTGGATATGACGTGGAACATGACAAGTGTATGTAATTATCGCAAGAACAACATGAACTGCTTGAATTTGACTTTGGCGTGTTAGATATTAATTTTGAAATGACATGAAACATGACACTTATGTAACTATCGTATGATGTGCATGTACCGCTTGAATCCGACCTGCTAGTGGCCTGATAGTGGTAAGATGCTATTAATAATTTAGATACGATGTAGAACATGACAAGTGTATCTAACTATCATAAGAACCGCATGAACTGCTTGCTTGAATTTGACGTGTTAGGTGTTAATTTGGATATGATGCGTAACATGACATGTGCATGAACGGCTTGAATCTAATGTGTTAATGGTCAGATGTTATTAGTAATTGTTTTTATTACATGTAAAAGAAAAATCTTTGTTTACAGGTTATATGCAAAGATGCAATGAAGGTTGAGTTCCCTCAGTTCGATCTTGTTGTGGCCAACATTCCTTATGGAATATCTTCCCCTCTCATAGCTAAATTGGTTTATGGAAGGAACCCTTTTAGGAGTGCAACATTGCTTCTTCAAAAGGAGTTTGCACGTCGGTTACTTGCTGAGCCCGGGGACTCAGAGTTCAACCGATTGGCCGTGAATGTGAACTTGGTAGCCGATGTAGAATTCGTCATGGACGTAAGCAAAAGGGAGTTCCTTCCTTGCCCGAAAGTCGATTCCTCTGTTGTAATAATCCGACCGAAACCTGAACTCCCTGATGTTAATCTTAACGAGTGGAGAGCTTTCACAAGCACTTGTTTTGGCAAAAAGAACAAGACCCTTGGCGCTACCTTTAAGCAGAAGAAGAAGGTGATGCAGCTACTGAAATTGGCTAAAACAACGAGCTTGAATAAAGAAAATCCTCCGACGGGGAATAACTACGAATGTGATGAGTATTACGATGGCAAATACGAAGATGAAGATACCGATGGTGAAGAATGTTTTGCATCCTCTACCTCTGATCTTGAAATGAACTTGTTTAAGGAGAAAATTGTTGGGATTTTGAGAAAAAGTGGGTTTGAAGATAAAAGGCCTTCAAAGGTGAGTAATGAGGACTTATTACATTTACTCTCTTTGTTTAATCAAGCTGGAATATATTTTCACGATCATGTTAAACCAAATGATTTAGGTAATGCAAATGCTGCTTATCTTTCATAGCAGCTTCATCATTCTTACATTCTTTGTCTTGTTATTGTTTCTCTCTCTTTAGTGTTTCACCAGCTTTAGTGACTTTTGCATGTCCGCTAGAGAAATACACCCACAAACTAGAAATTGCACCAAATTGTTGTATAGGAAGGAAAAAGTATTGGGTTGGAAAGTTTGTTCGGGGAGTGCAAAAGTCGGGTCAAACTGACTGAACCGATTGAGCTAGTCGGTTTCAGTTTTGTCAGGTTAGTTTATTCGGTATTGTTCTAGGTTGGTTGTAAAGGTCGGGTAAAATGGTTAAGTCAGTTCGGTTTTCAAAATCGAGTTACCTGAATTAATCGACTTCAAAATATTTAAACCCAACTCATATTCAAATATATTACTCAAGCCTAAACCCAAAATAAATTTAATATATCCAAATATATCATTTAAACCCAATACCAAAAAAACATGATAATGTAGGTTAAATTGGTTAACTGACCAAACGTTTCGGTCTATTCTGCTTTATTCATATAGTCAATCGGTTTCGGTTTCTATTTCTAAAAAGTTGAAGTTAATAAAGTTGATTGTCAAATTTTGTGAACCAGATCGATCGAACAGTCTAATTATTCACCCTTAGTTTGTTCAATGACTGCTTGAATAATTATGAGTTTTTAAAACACGAATTCTGATGGTTAGGTTAATTTAACATTGCTGTTACGGTTGAAAAACATCTAACAATTAATTTATTTGTTTGAGAAAGTACTTTGTAAAAGTGTTTTGTATGATAAAATCTCTTTATCTAGTATTGTATTTATGCTATTAGCTTTTACGCTATGCGTAAGTTGTGAAATTTCAATAATGACCAAAAGTAGCTATTAAATTTTTTAAATTCTACTGTTTCTAAAATCTTACACGACAAACATAATATCACATTTGATGTACCAATTTATTATCTTCACATATTACTTACAAAAAAAATAATTAAATATAAAGACTAAAAATGATCAAATGAGAAAAAATGGACTAAATTGAAAATTTTACTCAAAGTACATAACTAATAGCAAAATTTAATTGAATGAATTTAGCTAAAGATGTTCATGGCCCAAGCGACTTGCCCCACTCAACCAACTTTTGCCAAAGGCTCACATTTTTTCAATTTTGGTCGAACCCATTTTAATATTCATAAATGATAAAAAATATAAAAATAAAAATAAAAATAAAAATAATATTAATACTAATATTAATATTAGTATTAATGTGTTTTTATATTTGAAATTAAATAAAATATCTTTTGTTATTATTTTTAAATAATGTAATAGACATTTTAGGCTTGGTCTTTTACCCGGGTTAGTCTATGATAACCTCTAAATTTAACCAAATGAATTAGGATTGAAATTTTAAAATTAAAAAATAACATAGATAAAAATTAGTCAATTAGCAAAATATGAAGCCTAAAACCAATCAAATTAAGATATAAAGACTAAATCACTAAGGACTTGTTGCAAAAATTGACTAAATTAGTATTGAAAAAGATTGCACAAATTGGATTCAAATGCATGTGAAAATTCATCAAAATTCGTGTTTTAAAAATATAGGGATTTAAATAATCAAATTTAAGAATATAGGCTAAATTTATAACTGTACACATAGAACATGATTAATAATCGAATTTAACCAAATGAATTACAATTTAAAAGTAACAGGACTAAAATTAATGAAATTAAAATATAGGAGTTAATCCATAATTTTAGTAAAATACAACAACTAATAGCAAAATTTAAACTTTTTTAATGAATTCAAGTTCAACCAACAAATCCAATGGTAAAACATTATAACTACAAATTGACAACAAGATGCCTTGCCCCCTTCCCTAAATGGTAAAATTGCTTTGAATTCCCTTTAAAAATTTTAAAATTATAAATTAATGTAATGGTAAAACTCTGCAAGATTTTAAATTTTCAGTTTAATCTTATTAAAAATACTTCAATAATATGCTAATACAATGATAAAATTATACTTTGACCTCTTAAAAAATATAATTTAATCTTAACTCCCTTAATCAATCAACCACTTGATTTATTTCCTTTTTGTTTTTCTTTCGCTATTTATCTACGAGGCAAAATACGATGTGATCAAAAACGCGTCCGGAACCGTATTCTAAACCTGCCCTGGAGACAAAAACATTATTGAAAGAGGACAATACCACAAATGTTACTCTCACAAAAACCAGATAACAAATATGATCCATTCAAGCAAATTGGGGGGGGGGGTAGACTATATGATCCCCACTTTGCATTCAATATTGAAGGACCAAAAAAAGTGGGTCCCTCAAAAAGGACCTACAGTGCAATTAGAAAAAAGGGATGGTGACATAAGAACTAACACCATAATACACAAAGAGTCCTATCCCACCACCTTCCTAAAAGATCATTCCTTAGATATAGTTGTACAAGTTCCCATTCCCAATAGCTCCTTTTTGGTGTGGGGATAAAACTTCCAAAGTTTGTGTTTTGTCATATCTATCCAATTGAGACTATATATATAAGAGATATTCATGCATATGGTGTTTTCATGGGGATGGGCCAAAACTATTGGTAGTTGCATAAAGGGGTGACCTTGATTGGTAGCTTCTTCTTCATCTTTACTGTTGGAAAGTAGATAATTTCATCCTCTTGTGCAACCCATCTGCATATATATAAAAGAAGTTAAAAAAAAGGGGCTGTTTTTTAAGTTCTAATAGATTGTAAGAGATGGTTGTTGAAGGAGGCCGGCTCTTTCGAGATAAGCTAAGGGGTTGTCCCCTAATTCTATTGAAAGTTTGAGTGACTAAATAAATGTTAAGTTCATAGAGCAGGAACAACTAGTCGAGACGCCTAATAAGGCATGAGTTGTGCACTTTTCACATGGTTTGCTCACATGGAGATATCGCATTTGCACTTGATGAGATTGAAATCCATGTCCTATTATTGGATGAGTAGTAACATTCCTACCCAACAATGCCTTATACACTATATGTCATGAGTTCAAATCTTACCAAAAGTAAATATAGGATTTCATTAGTAAGTAACCATCCAACACGCATTGTCCGCCTTGTCAGACACCCAACGAAATGCTCCCGTTTTGTCAGACTCCCAATAAAATTAAGAGGCAAAACCCTTTGTTGAGAACAATACTAATCCATTGAGGGATCAACTAACTCTTGATAAACAACACTTAACAAACTTCTCTTCACGGAATCGACCTCCCCTCAACAATAATAAATCTGAGTACATTGATGGCTTCCAGTGACACCTATCTAGCAGGGACAAAGGTGATTAGTGACCAAATATCAAAAAATTACCTGTAAGTGGTGACAAGATGGTGAAGGAAAATTGAAATTTCAAGCCTTGATAGTTCTAAACCAGGACAAAGCCTTTGGCCACCTCCAAATGGTGTAAAACTATTGTTATTAGCAGCAGCTCCAATTTTCTGCAAAAAATAAATTAAATATAGAAAATTAAAGATAGAATTAAATAGCTAGAACTAATTTTTAAAGCTAACCTCCCATCTCCATGGTTCAAAAAGATATGGGTTTTCATAATTTTCCTCATCCATATGAACTGAAATAAAAGAGGTCAACACACACCATCCCTTTGGTATTAAATAACCTGCAAAAAAAAATATCTTCAAATAATTTCTTTTAATATTTATGCAAATTCAAGTAGGAATAACAAAACCAGAACCGCCTGGTGAATTTCAAAACGAGCGGATTTTTTTTGAAAAGTGGATACAAGGTGAGGCCAGATAGTAATAACTCTGAAAAGTAATTCAGTGACTCACTCATCTGTAAAAATTAGAAATAACTAGTAAAAATTAAATTGAAGTGGAACGGAGCAGAGTAAGATAAGATGGGCACGCCCGCATCCAGTATCCATGAAAGTGATAGCGATTTTCGAGATTATATAGTCTCATAGTGAAATAGAACGTATCATCTGTAAAGTAATGGTGGATTTGACAACTTTTTCCCTACTCGTTCCGTTCCATTACCATTCCTACTTCAAAGAAATACAACAAATAAAACTACATACCTTTAATATCTATATCCTTGAGTGCTTTCCTCCAAACTCCATTGATGATATTTGCCATTCTAAGAGTTTCACTTATAACCTACCAAATAGAAATATACATAACAAATTCATTCATATATAAATATATATATATATATAAAGGAAAGGTTAAGAGAATATTTGAGACTCACATTTTGAGTGAAAGGCAAAGACAAGTAGTCAGTCCAACTATAATCTTCACCAGATTCCTTCTTTTGCTTTTTTAATTCCATGTTCTCCTCCTTCACAATATCAACATTAAAAAAATATATACTATTTTTTATTCTAAAAAATTAAAACCCAAACATAGAAACTTGCTTTTTCAATGAAAAAAAGCCAAACCCAATGCCATTTGATCACTTCTCCTTTATTGTTTTAAGTAAAAAGGGTATTGTACAGACTTTTTTAGAACTGCCACTCATATCTTTACTTCTTTTACAAAGAAAAAAAAAAATTGAATACATTCTTTAAAACTCGTGGTCAATATCTACCCTTTAATGAAATTCGAGAATGCGAATGATTAGTTATTGAAAAAAATTTTAGTGTAAGAAAAGAAAAAGGGTTTAATCTCTAAACTTAGTAATTAGATTTGTTTTAGTGTTGCATTATTCTTTTTTTCATTTTAATACCTAGCCTTGGGATAAAAGTATCACGGAAACCTTGTATGAGTTGAATTGCAATTTGCTCTCCCTACTTGAAAATTTGAAAAAATTAGTCATTTTACGTTAAATTAAAGAGTAAATTGGCTAATAAAAAACTCTAACCATTTCTACTACTAAAAAAAATTGATCCTTGTACGTCAGGATGAAGTACATGTGGCACGCCATATATCACTATGTGGTTACTCTATCAGCCACGTTAGTTTTTTACAATAAAAACGAATAGAATTTTTAGTAGAAATATACAAAGACTAATTTGCTCTTTGAACTAATGTACAAGAGGCTGGTAGGCCCTGACCCCTCCTAAAATGAAAAAAATTTAGATCCCTTTATAATTTATAGAATTTTAAATTAATAATGATAAATTACACTTTGACCACCAAAATGATAAAAAATTTTGATTTAATCCTTTAAAAATTATAACGATATACGCTATTTAAATGGTAAAATTACATTTTTATTGTAGTAAAAATATACAGCCCCCCCCCCCAATTCTGGCTTCACCCTTGGAATAAAATACAATCTAATTCCTAATACAAGAGTTTTTATAATACTATTACCCTAAACTTAACAACTAGATTTATTTTAATTCCTAAACTTGTATTTCTTCAAAATTTGATGAAATAATACGTAGAATGCCATATCATCAAACTTCTACATACACCACATCATTAAAATGGGCCTAATTACGAATTTAAGGGCCTAAAAATTATATTAACCCAAAAAGAGTTGCAGAGTACTCTCTCTCTCTCACTCCAAAGTATGGTCTATTTTTTATGACAGAACATGGGTCCATCCACACGTACAATCTGTCCTACACGTGCATGTACTCCTATTTATTATCTAATGAAAAAAAATAGTTAAAAAGTCAAACAGTTAAGCTTTTGAAAATGATCCTAACTGTTGGATGAAAAGAAAAAAAGGTCATAATGTTTTTTTTTATGATACGTACCATCAACTGCTGTAGAGCAACAGGGCAGTCACTGAGGAATTTGACAGCTAAGGTCATAGCCATTGGAACAGTCTCTTCACCAGGGATCATCATCTCTATAATGTTCCCACTGATGAAATCCAACGGCAGGGATTGCTTGATCTGACCACTTGATGGTTCTTCACTACTGTCACGTAACAGCACGTCAACTGCATCCTTGGCCATACCCTTTTCGTCTGTTTCTTCCTCCATAGCTAATTTCCTCTCTTCCACTATCTTTTTCACCACTTTCAGTAACCTTTCTTTCGCCTAAAGGAAGGTATTTTCGTTAATATATTATTTCGTATTTGAGTTTAATGTTAACAAACGAAAGCTAAATGCTTGCTACACACATATATATTCTCACCTTGAGAGATTTATACAGTCTAGTCCCTGGCAATTTGATAGGTAAGCAAATCAACCCTTTGATGAATTCCTCAAATTCTCTCTTCAAAAACTCCAAATCTTCACCCGGACCGACACTCATCAACACTACCACCAAGACCTCGAATGCTATCTGAGATAAATTTCCATCAACCAGTCACATTCATACATACATAATGAAAAAAAATTTGTGATTTGAATGCTACCTTTTTGGTTTCTTCTTGGACAAGTAACACCTGCATGTGTTGCCAAGAACCCAGTGTTGACACCACTGAGCTTTCGATGTGAGCTGCGATACGGGTTTTAAACTGTGGGGATCTTAAGAAACCTGCAATCAGTGCATGGAGTCGTTTTTGAAGATTACCATTCATTTGAAGGATGGAGTGTTCACCAAGTAACTCAGTAATGGATTTAGGGTAAGCAGGGATGAAGGTGTTGCCATGGTTCTGCAATACCACCTTGTTTACGTCGGGATCTGTGGAAACAATGATGGGTGTTCCCAATAAATGTGTTTTGAATACCTTCCCATGCCTGCAAAAAAAAAGGGGGGGTTTGTTTTGATTTGACTTTATAGCTTCATTGATTGAAAAACACAGGGACTAAAAGTGGAAATAAAATGGTGGGTGGAAAGGTGAAAAAGAAAGGGTTAATATACCATTCTTTTTTTCTACTTCGATATCTGAAATTGAAAACTAGATCTATTTTGGTCGCTGAACTTCGGTTTGCAAAAAGCAATGGAAAACTTTTAATCTAGGTTCATTTTGATGCATGTATTTTTTTTTTCTATTTTGGTACCTAAACTTAACAACTGGTCTATTTTGATCCTTAAACTTGAATTCTGTCAAAATTTTTATTATTTGTCATCAAATTTTAACATTTGTCAAGTTCAATAACTAAAATAGACCTAATTATTAAGTTAAGGTACTAGACAAAAAATATATATATAAGTACTAAAGTGGACCTAATTATCAGATTTAGGGACTAAAACTTATATTAACCCATAAAACAATGAAGAATAGGAGCTAGGGATCAATGCCTGCAACCGGTATGGCAATGCCCATATAGTTCGTACTTACAAGCTTTAATGCCTTTTGTCTTAATTCAATATTACTTTTTAAAAATATTTACAAAAAAACCCTCCAACTTTTTAGACCATGTCACCTTCCTTTTTGAAGCCATGGGAGTAATTGCAGCAGGTAGCTGTCATTGCTCATTAATGGAGAATTTCTTTTTGGGACATATATCATTTAATGTAAAACAAAATATATTGTGTTGGCTATGATGTTTCATTTCTTTAGGTTTAAAAAAAAAATTATTTACTCTTTTTTTTTGTCAAAATTTACTAATTTGACATGTAAAATAAAATATAGGAATTAAATATCAAATTCTATAAATGTATAGGGACTAATAACATATTTTAACTTTTTTTAATAAATAATATTTAGGGGCCTAGTCATTGACCAATGTTTCCAAATGTATTTATACCTTTTAATGAGTAATACTTTTTTTTAAATCACAATCATTTATTTTTTATACAATGGGGTCCCTATATATTTGATATTATCCTATTTTATTTCAAAAAATTTAAATAATCAATAGAAAAACCTTATTTATCCTTTAGAAGAAGATATCAAAGAAAGGGTAGAATTTTCTTTTCCCTGGACTATGTAAAAATATAGAAACCTACTCATACAATAATGTCCAAATAATAATAATAATAATAATAAAATAAAAAACTTTAATTTAAATTGTTTACCCCACAGGTTTATGTTTTTTAGTTTGGAGTTGCATGTTGCATGATGTTGCATGCTAAGTGAGAATCAAACTCTCGACCACTAATTAAGACACTAATTAAGGTACCTAGAGTGAAGATTAAACCTTCGAACATTGATCAAGGCAGGAATAATCCTTACCATCTCACCTAGCTCCCATGATTAAAAAAAATTATTGAAAGAGTAACACGAGCTTTAAAATTGTTTCATACTCAATATAAAAATTAAACTCTCGAGACCCTTACTATCACACTTAAGTCTTATGACTAAAGAAAAATTATTCTAATATAAAATTATTATATTATAACGATGATATAAGTATTTCTAGTAATAGTTATAGCCATGCATGTCATTTTAATTTGTAAAATTAAGTAGGTTTCTAATCATCAATGAATATGTAAATATAAATATAATTTATACAAATATCGAAATAAGTAAAATAAAATAAAATTTAGATATAACACTTATTTAATATTAAATTTAAATATTTTAAAAGGAAAATATATATAATTTAATTTTCAGTTTTTAAAAAAAATTAAAAATGAAATTCGATAAAAATAAATAAAATATTCGGATTTAAATATTATAAATAGATATTAGAAAAGGAAAAAAAAAAAAAAGAGGTGAAGGAAAAAAAAGGCTTACAAAAGCTTGCGCTTGTCCATGAAACTGACAGGTTGAGAACTATAACCAGAAGCAATGAAATGAAGGGTTTCACCAATGAAAGGCCAACCCAAGTTCCCTTTTGGCACTACACCGCCACTCTTGTTGGTTCCTATATCTTCTTTTCTCATCATCTTCTTCATTTTGTACCAAAACCAAACAACACCCATCAAGCTAATGATGATGATCAACAACCCCATATCCTCTTTTGATTCAAAACCTTCGCTCTTAACTATGTATAAAGCCATGTGAGACTATATATATATATACACGATGATGATGAAGAAGAAGAAGAAGAAGAAGAAGAAGAAGGAGTGGGAGTAGGAGTAGGAGTAGGAGGTGTTTGAAAGAGATAGAGAGAGTATACTTTGGCAAGTCAATATAATATAAGGGGTTGAAAACAAAAATTGAAAAAGTGTTCTTGTACTTGTAGAAGGGGGGAATGAATAAGGGTGGCTAAAAGAAGGGTGAAATTGCCTGTGAGATCCTTGTATTTTAGGGACTATATCAAATTAGTCCTTCTATATTAAAAAAATCAAATAAGAGTTAATATTTACTTTTAATATAATCAGTATTTTTAAAATTTTCATGGTTTTGTAAATCAACCTTTTGTTTGAAATTAAATTGTAATTGAAAAAAATTAATTTCATACCATTCTTACAATATAGGGATCTCTCGGGTAATTTAACCTCGATGGGGATTTAGAGATTTGGAAGATCTAGAGGGGGTTGCACTTGCACCCCTCATATCATTAAATGAGTTGGCCATATTGGGTGGCACCAAAATTGCTCCACGCTTGTTCAGTGTCTTCTCTTCGTTTTTGTATATACATAGACCCATGCTTTTGCTCACATAATAGATGGGAAATAGGTTTAATTATAAATTCAATCCTTCTATTTTATAAAAGTTGATAAATTATTTTTTTTATAAAAACCAACTTTAATTGCTTTTTTTTTCTAAATTTTTAGTAAAAATATTTAATAGCGTTATCGGTTAGATTAATTTCTCAATTTTAATCAAAATTTGGTAACTTTTTTATTTTATAACATAAAAGGACGAAATTGTGAAATTGTGGTTTCATTGCTAAATTTGAATGAACTTTCCTTTTTTTTTATTCTTTTTAAGTAATACAGTTAACCTTTTAATTATTGCAAAAATCCATAATTGGATACACAAATGTTATTTCCTTTTTTTAAGGAATTTTCTTTTATAACCATTAAATTCATAGTTATCTTCTTCTCAAAATGGAGCCATATGGACCATGAAAAGTGAAAACTTTTCCATGGTTGACACTTGTTACCGACGTGTTCAAAAGTTAGAAGAAAATAAATTTTAAATGAAAGCCCATTGGGCCTATACTAGGTGCTCGGTCCTGACGGTTTAATTGTGGTTTTAGTCCCTCTATTATGTTGAAATTTAAGATTTAATATTTTTACTTTAGTTTGATAGAATTTGATCTTTCTATACGGAGTTTGGTTCGGTTTGGTTGCGTTTTTTTATTTTCCGAACTTTCTGTGACAACTCGATTCTTTCGTAATAGTTTTGGGTTTTAGGTTTTCGGATTTTATTTTGATAAAATGGCTTTTGTATATTATTTTGCAAAATTAAAAACAATCAATGACTCTTAAATAGTTTTTTTTGAAAATTAATTTTTAATTTATATAGTATTTTAAAGTTATTTTTCACTATTTTAAATATAAAAATATTTTTTTATATAGTAAAAAATTAAAATTAATTACAAATTAAACAAGAATAGGATTTAAATTTTTGGTTTTTCTCTCTCTTTGAAAAGAATAAATTCCGAACATACCAAAAGTACATTAACTTACGTAATACTTTAACCCATTGCAAAAGATCAATCCTAATTTTTCGGCATATTGAAGGGACTAAAATCGCAATTAAACCCAAACTGGACTTGTCTTCATCATTCTTAAATATTCTCACCACCCACCCACTGGTTCTCTCTCTCCCTCTTGTTTTTCATGCAACCTTTTATAAACTATAATGAGAATATATAAATATACACACACACACACTATCTTTTTAGGGGTAACAATTTAGAGTTTTACGACACCCAACAACGAAAGTTGAACTGTGTTTTGTCTTTGGTTTTGTCAATGGATGGCTACCATTTTGCCATGGTTATGAAAACCTTTAATTAAAAGTCAAAATAATAAAGCAAAAAAAGGTGGTCCGTTGTGATGCATGTGAACCATGTGGGGATGGGTGGGGAGGGGGGTTGCAACTGCAATGGAGGTTGGCTATGAGGGGAGAACGTGCGGTGGTGTGGTTACATCCACTTAATCACTATATATATATATTTCGTGATTGATATGGTGGTTAAGGAATATTCACTCGCAAAGGGGCGAACCGAATCTAAATATTCTTCTAATAGAAGACATTATATTTTTTTAAATCAAAATATAAATTTATTATGTATTAATATATAATTTCATCTTTTTTTAATAGACTAAAAAGAATTATTTTATTTTTAGGGAGGCTAAATGCAATTTTACTATTATTAATTTATAATTTCTTTTATCTATAAGAGGACTGAATTGAAGATTCTTCATTTTGGCCCCCTCATATTCGCATTTGCTTAGACTCAAAGCTTCAAGGAAGTAAGTGGTAAGGCTTTTATTTGGATAGCTAGAAAGACGAACCATGAAGTTTATCTTTGGGGATTAAAATTAAATTATAGAACTTTAAAGAAATCAAAGTACAAATTTACCCTTGTATATGCATGTTATTTTAGAATTTTAAAGGGGTTAAATTGAATTTTTTTTATATTTGGGGAGCTAAAGTGTATCTTTCATTAAACAAATTTATAAAATTTTAAAAAATTCAGTAGGACTAAAATAATATTATTTTGCCATTGGGGGCCTTGCCTACCCTTCTTGGCGCCATCCTTGTAAACAACTCCCTTTAGACACAATGTGTGTAATATATATCTCTATCGTGTATGAATCTAGCGGAATCATTCAATACCCTTTTATTTAAAATTTTTATTTTCATGTCTATTTTACGGTTTATATTCTGGGCTTGTCGCTACTCTTTTCAATAATATAGTCTCCAAAATTCGAACATACATTCCCTTATCGGGAATACAATTTGTCTTACCATTGCACCCGATAATAATTGGTTCTATGATTTGGATTTTAAGTTAGTTTCTTTCATTGAATTCTCGAAATATCATTATCGTATTAATATTTTTTTTTGTTTATTGAACTATTAGTTCAAGTGTTAAATTTCAAACTCATATTTGAAATGAGGTATATTTAAAGTATATGGATCAAATTATAAATACGTGTGTTTATATTACTGAGAATTTGGTAATTAATACAATGATACAACCACCTATATAATTCGAATACAGGATAAAGTAGCATTTAGTCTATGTTAGTAAAAAAATTTGGTAAATTTTCTCAACCTGGTCCCTGAACTTAAATTCCATTAATGTATAATAACGTAACACTTTGAGATTATGTTACATCATTGCACCTTAACAAAATCCAAATTAAAGAATCAAATTGAGAAAATTTGTCGAACTCCAAGACTAACATGGACCAGAAAAAACTGAAGGACTAAAATGAAAAATATATCGAATTCAAGAACCAAATAGTATTATAATTGTAATGTCAACATCAATTTTTATGATAATTTTGTGCTATGGCTGACGAGGTAGATATATGTCATGTCATCTTTCAAGATAAAAACAACAGCTACCATAGCACTAGCCATGGTAAAGATAGGGCCTATGAATATCCTTTTCTACTTTCTAGTATCATACATTCGCCCTTGATATCCCGGGACCAATTCGGGAATATTCTATCAAGAGTCGAGATATAATTAAAAAATTTGGGGAGACAGATAAAAAATTGATGTTAGAATGGTTTAAATTGAAATTATATTTTTAAAGGAGACCAAAAATGTAAATTTTTATTTAATTAAGTGATTAAAATGGACTCAATTTAAGTTTTATATTTTGTGAGGGGATAAAAGTGAAATAAAGCCATTTTCTGTTGATATGAATGCAATCAAGGAGCTAAAGGAAATCCGCAGCCATGGGCCATTTTACAAAAAAAAAAAGCCATTTTCTAAAATTACTTACGGAAATGGACTAACTTGTTGATTATTTACCGAAAAGGGCCGAATTCCTTGAAAACGCGTCCACGTCAGTGCGATCTCAGGTGATGTGTCAGCAGAACGCGTCCCTTGGGGAGCGTTTTGTCCATGTCAGCACAAAGCGTTTCCTTGAGGGCGCACTTTGTGTTGATGCGGACATAACGCTCTCCGGGGACTCGTTTTGTCCTTTTTTAGGGTTAGGATTTTTTACATTGGTTTAGTGTTTTAGGGTTTGGGTTTTAGGTTTTTAAGGTTTAATATTTTTTAAGAAAAAATTAATTAAATTAGAGTTTAGGGTTAATTAATTAAATTATGGATTAGTTTTTTTTAATAATTTTGTGTTTAGGGTTTTGGAAAAAATATATTAGTAATATTTTTTTTACAGTAGTTTCTGAAAAAATAAATTTGAGAAAATATTTATGAACAAATAGTATCAAAAACGCTTCAAGCAGGATGCACTATCAGCAAAAGTACTAAAAAGAAGCTCCCACGTGGACGCACTTTTTTTTACAGTAGTTTTTGAAAAAATAATTTTGAGAAGATGTTTTTGAACAAATAGTGTCAAAAACGCTTCAAGCAGGATGCGCTGTCGGCAAAATTACTGAAAAAAGCTCCCACGTGGACGCACTTTTTCTACAGTAGTTTTTGAAAAAATAATTTTAAGAAGATGTTTCTGAACAAATAGTGTCAAAAACGCTTCAAGCAAGATGCACTGTCAGCAAAAATATTGAAAAAAGCTCCTACGTGGAAGCACTTTTTTCTACAATAGTTTCTAAAAAAATAAATTTGAGAATATGTTTCTAAACAAATAGTGTCAAAAACGCTTCAAGCAGGATGTACTGTCAGCAAAATTACTGAAAAAATCCCCACGTGGACGCTCTTTTTCTACAGTAGTTCTTATTTGGCCTTAGACTATAAATGAGTCAAATTTCATTCTCAGGTTGCATAAGTTACAGCAAGAAAAATTAGAGAGGCTAAGCAGAATAAAAACTAAAAATGAGTAAACGTATTAGTGTTGTTATTTACTATGATGGTGAGGTCCGTCACACCGAGAATGGCATTGTTTTTTATCAAATAACACAGCACGACTGATTTTTAACTAGAATATAGATTTGATAGAATTTCGTAAAAGAATTAGGCGTAAAATCTTCGAAACGACGCCAATGAAAATTTTCCCTTTTAAGTATTGATTTTGTGCTTCAGTTGATCCCGTGACATATGACTCGTTCGACATCAAATGTGCTCGTACCTTGGAGGCAATGATGCAAATTCATCTCGCTAGTGGATCACCCTATCTTGAGTTATATGTACAATTTTCATCGCCAAATGATACATTTGCGACTTCAACATCTATTGTTGTTCGAGATGAATACATGACCCTTGTCCGACACTCCATTAGTGGTGGCAAAACACGGAATCATCCATATTTGGTAGTAGTATGGAATACACAACCCCTGTATGACACTCCGTTAATGGATGGGACATGCATCTCGGTGGGTCGATGTTTGATGCTGGAAATACATACTAGGAATGACATCAATTTCTAATAGTCGGTAATCCACATCTAATTGGGGACGTTATAAAACGTCCAGAATAAGGGATGATGTACTCCCTACGACGTCCACTACCGAGGGGACCTCGTATGTTGCAGATGACGGTGGGTTGGATAATGAGTCTGATGTGGATCCACCTCGAGAGCCCGGCTCCGATAGTGCAGAAGTTGCATTATTTTCTAAACCGAAGCCTATTCCAATCGAACCTGAATATGTTGAAGGGGGTTCAGATGAAGATGAAGAAGATTCGCGATTCAGGGCGTACTCGCCTCCAGCCCACATGCATAATGTCGATCTATCTGCAGATGATGCGTTAGAGTTTCCAGATCTACCATACAGAAGGCGTGATCATACAAGTTCGTTATTGAATTCGAGTGAATTGGAAGTTGGTAATGACTTTTCCAATAAATATAGTTTTCTTGATGCATTGAAACAACATAACATCATGAACGGGGTTAACTACAACGTGGTTAAATATAAATCTGATAAGTTTGAGGCCATGTATGCAGTGCAAGACGATACATATTCATGAAAAATCTACGCCTCGTTGAGGAAAAGGACAGGGTTGTGGGAGATAAAAAAATACAAATGTCCATATACATGTACTGGAGGTATAGTATTTAGGGTTTTTGAATAATACTGTTATTACGTAATGTTGCATTATTTAACGTACTTCATTGACAGGTGTTTCACAAGATTATCCAAAGATGGATTCAGATATGTTAGTTAGCTTAATATTACCGACGGTGAAGGCAGATCCCAAAACTTCAATACCAGTCTTAATTGCCAATATTCGTAGCCAATTGAGGTACACGCCCTCTTACCGTAAGGCTTGGATAACTAAGCAGAAGGCGTTGGAAAAAATGCATAGTGGGTGGGACGCTTCATATAATGAAGCGTGGCAGTGGTGTCAAGTGGTGGAAATATATGTCCCAGTTGCATAATAGACCTTGAAACGGCACATACGTACTACAACGACCGATTGCTCCGTGGATGCCAAGTGTTTAAGCGCCTGTTCTAAAGTTTTAAGCAATGTCGAGACGCATTTATATACTGTAAGCCATTGGTACAAATTGACGATACCTTTATGTTTGGTAGATATACCTATTGGCTATTGGTAGCTATGGCATAGGTTAGCAGTGGGAGAATCCTTCCAATTGGGTTTGCAATAACACTAGGGGAGTCAGTTGATGACTGGGATTTATTTCTTTCTAGGTTAAGGAGGCATGTCTGTCTCCAGCCTGATATCTGCGTTATATTGGATCGGGGTACTGGAATACTAACCGCAATTGAGCGATGAGGAAGCCTATGGCATCACACATACCATCGGTATTGCCTAAGGCACGTTGCGTCCAACTGCTACAAGCAATATCGATCTATAAGTGAACGACGACAAGTGACCAACATGGGTATTTAATCTCTATGAATATAATTTCATTTGTAATATTCAATTGATTTTAAATGGAATGTGGTATGTAATTTTTGCTATAAACTTATATTGGCAGGGTATGAGATAAGTAATGACCGTTTTCATGAGATGTTGACAGTTTTGTGTTCAGTTAACGAAGAAGGTGCGGACTACCTCTGTAACATACATTTTGAATAATGGACACAAGCATACGACGGCGACCTACGATATGGTCATATGACCTCAAACCTGGCTGAATGCATAAATTCTGTTCTAAAAGGAATGCGTCATTTGCCGATAACATCGGTTGTGCGAAGAATATATTTTTGTTTAGCGGCACTATTTTCAAAGCGAGCAGCGAGTTATGAATGCCAAATGCAGGGAGACCATGTATGGTGCAGGAAGATATTGCAAGAAATTAACAAGGCGAAGGCGTGGGCGAACACCATACACACAGTGTGTCACAATCGTGACAACCTATGGTTTCATGTGACGGAGTTTGACAGACCGCACCGAGGTATTACTGACGGGCAATATCGTGTACACTTGAGAAATATGACTTGCGACTGTGGAATGTTTGACGCACTTCGTTATCTATGCGCTTATGTAATTACAGCTTGTCAGAATCTCCGCCTGGATCTCATGAGCTATGTCGATGAAGTGTACAAAATAGAATACATGTACAACGTCTGGAGACACGTATTCCTACCGGTCTCAGATGAACGTAAGTGGCCGTCTGTATCGTTTGCTCCGTTTAAGTTGTTATCGGATAAAGAATTGCGCGCAAACCAAAGGGTCGACCTTACTCGACTAGAATACGTAACAATATGGATATTCGAGAAACAACCAACCAACAGAAGTTGTGCGGATGGTGTAGGAACCCATGCCATACAAGTCGATCATGTCCAAATCAGAATAGTTGATAGCTGTTGTAATAAAACTATGTCGCATTATTTATATTTTATTAAAAATATTAAAAATATTGTCTTATTTAAAAGAACTTTTATTTTATTAAAAATATAAAAGTAAATTACAATTACTATATTCAAAACAACTTTTATTTTATTAAATGAAATAATATAAAAAAGTTTGTACAAATATATTAAAAAATATTAAAAAATATTTAAAATATTGGTTTATTCAAAAGAACTTTTATTTTATTAAATGAAACAATATAAAAAAGTTTGTACAAATATATTAAAAAATATTTAAAATATTGGTTTATTCAAAAGAACTTTTATTTTATTAAATGAAATAATATAAAAAAGTTTATACAAATATATTAAAAAAATCAATGTTGGTGCCGGCCGAAATCAGTGCCACATGAGGGTCATCGACGGTTACGCGCTGGATTCCTCCTTTGTTCAGCTTCCGGCAGGGGTAGTGGTTGTTCCGGCGGGGATTGTGGTTCTCCGGTAGGGGATTTGGTTGTGGGTGTTAGGAGGATGACCCACTTTGATAGAATAATGAATGCAAAAGTGTTTGCATCACCCATGGTGGAGGTGTTTGAATCCCATAAGACGATGGGGATTGGTAAAAAGAAGAGCTCCCCGACGGCGCTTTGTGTGATCCCTCATGCGATGGCAGCCTATATATCGACGGTCAACTCGGAGTAATCGGGAACGAATATGAACCGGGCTATGCATTCCAACCTGCCATAGAACTGGAAAAAGGAAGCATATAAGGGTTAGGATACATAAAAGGGCTAGGATACGCACCTGGCATAATCTGAAAAGGTTGTGATGTGGGTGTCGTCGGTTGAAGTGTTGGGCCCAGTGACTGTATGGGCGTTGTTGATGGGCCCGCGTCGTCATCTATTCTTCTTAGATTTAAAGGGCCCCGTCGTTCCCTTTGGACACGAATTTGCTTTTGTCTCTCCTCTTCTGACAGTAAATATGGCTTGCCATGTATCTTAAACCATGGCATGTATTCCGGTACACACGCTAACTCTAGGACGATGATCGGTTCCCAAGTAGGTATATAATCAAACCGATTTTCCCACATTTCGATATATGCTGACCAGAATCTCGGGCAATCTGTATGCAACTACCGTAAGTCGACTTTGTGCTCATCATCGAGCACTTCAGGTGCCACGGGAATCCGTTGTTGGAATCTAAATTGTCGCAATACTCTATCTGACTGGTACATCTCCACAGTGGCATAATTGACCAATAGGACGTTCACATGCCAAATGTTCGGATTTTGAAAGAATTCATCCGGAATTACTGCCCGAATTGCCAGATCCTCGTATGGTGTCCATTTAAACTATATGAACATGATAAAAATATTAGTTATATACATAATACTAAATATTAAATACGAACTATTTTATTATGTATATCTATTTTATTTAATACTTACTAATGCTTTCGACTGTTGGTCTAATAGAAGCCGTATATTTTCAAGAGAGGTAGGTATTCCAACATAACTCGCCGAATGGTTCCACTTAATTAAATAAAATTTTAGCATACAATTATATTTTAAATCTACGTAATAATTGTAAAATTTAATATAAAATTTACCTTGTTATGAGTGGAAATGTATATGGGTGGTCCGCTCGATGACGTAAAAATGGAAAGCGAAACCATGCCCATGATTGTAGTAGTGATAGGCAACTTCCGATTTTGGCTTTATTCGGTCGCGTCGCCCCGCATATCTCCTGATAAAATGTTGCCAACATGGTAGACCCCCAACAAAGTTCACCAGCTACTCTAAAATCAACGAGTTTCAGCAGCCATATCAGATATATGATGTTTCGTGACAAGTCTGGCATCAGATAACCTCCAATCCTCTCAAGAATGTATGCCCGAGCATATCATATTCTTTCTAGTTTAGTCGAATCATTATCCGGCTCTGGGAATATGTCTCGTAACCAGCCTATCTCGATCCGACCTCCGTTAATATTATCCGGAATAGCACCCAAAAGCTTGTAGCATACGGCGCCCCAATTAGTAGATTGAGCGAATCCGGTGACTGCGTACCCATCCACCGGCAATCTCAATTGCACCTGCACATCTTTCAGAGTGATAATACACTCTCCGCATGGAAGATGGAATGTGTGCGTCTCAGGTCTCCATCTCTCTATCAACGCATTAATGAGTTTCGGGTCCAATTTGCACCCTCGGCCTATCGTGGCCACGTGCCAAAAACCCGCTTCCCCCAAGTAATTCTCTATCAACGGTGATGGAGGACAGACATATTACGGATATAGCATTGCAACACCTGATCTACAGACTGTTATAAAAAATTATAAAATAAAAATTAATTAAAATTGCATAAATGAAAAAAAAATTAAATAATATTGAAAAATTAAAATTAACACTTACCATTTTCATTTGTTCGACGGAGATGTGTTTATTATTGAGACGAATTAATTCTCCGGCCATTGTTAACACGATCGAATATTTTTTAATTTTTAAAAAAAACTAATTCAGAAAAAAATTAAATAGAGCTTTTTTGTAAAAATTAAAGAAAGCTTTGAGAGAAATTTGAGAGAAAATTGAGAGAATTTTGAGAGGATTTTTGTGTGAAAAAAATGAAAGGGGTTTATATATATATATTTACCGTTGGAGCCCAGACGGTCAAAAAAATTAGTCGTTATGGGGTTAAAAAAAGGGCAAAACGCTTCCTCAGGGACGTGTTTTGTTGACACAACACCTGAGATCGCGCTGACGTGGACGTATTTTCGGGGAATTCGGCTATTTCCGATAAATAATAAAAAAGTTGGCCCATTCCGTAAATAATTTTAGAAAGGGCTTTTTTTTTTGTAAAACCATGATTTGCTTTTTATTCCTTTCTTGTTATTGACATATTAAAAATGTTTAATTGCATTTTTAGTCCCTCTATCGAGCTTAAATTTGGGTTTTAATCCTTTTATCTTAATTTGTCATAGTTTAATTTCTTTACTTTTATAATGTTATTAGTGGGTCTAAATTGATAACAACTTTAGTTGTTGCTATTCAAATGATGACATAAATTTTTTTTTTAAAAAAACCTAAGTATTCGATTGACATGGTTGGTTGGATTTTTCGAGACCCTAACCATGTTTGTTAAAATCAAACTAGACTAGATTTTTCGTTGAACCAATTGAACCAGGAACAGGTGATCCAATCCGTACTATAAAATTAGAGGAGGGGTCAATCGATGCAAAATCGATTGAATCATGTAAAAAGTTGTTTGAAGCGAATTTAAGTTAGTTTTTGAATATTTAATTTTGTTGTTATAATTTATAAAATAAATGCTTATGTTTATATTATTATTTATTTATGTTTTTCCTTATTTTTTTCTAACTTTTTTCTAATATTTTTTTAATGATTGAATCGGGAATGGATAGTTTGACTGATTCGACTATTAGTTTGATTCTTACAACATTAACCCGAACTATGTGATTGAATAATATTATAATAAAAACTCACTTAATCACTTCAATTATAGCAATTAACAATATTATAAAAATAGAGAATTAAAATATACTAAATTAAAAGTATAAAGATTAAATATTAAATTTCAATATAGTATAGGGATTAAAATGAAAATTAGCCCAAAAAAAGGAAATACAAAGAAAAGCTCCAAATAACAGAGTTCAGAGCCTACTCTTAGTATTTTTCTTTTTTCCATTGGTTGGACCAACCTAAGCATAACAATTTAGTATAAAATGAATAGCTTGCAAAGTCTATTAATCCAATAAAAGAAAATGACATTTAGTGATTTGGGTTTAGATTATTTAAATTAAAATTTTAGAATTTTCGGGTTAAATCATTACGGGTTTTAATAATTTAAGATTATTTATTTGCGTAATTTCAGGTTTGATTTGTTTGGGTTTTAATTCGAGATTCTTATAATATTTTATTTAGGCATGTTTGAGTTTGGATCGATTTAAATTTAGATTATTGACCTTGTTATGATCAAATCGTATTGAGTCGAGTTTGAATTTTGAATAAAAATTTCGAAGTCTAATTAACATGTTTTGCAAAAGTTGTTGCATAAATGGCGTTTTCAAATCAACAAATATAATGAATTTGTATTGCAGTTTGTCAATTATTTCTCAATAGGACAATGTGAACTCTCAACATGTGATATTCTTAGAGCAAATTTTCTCTTTCAGTTTCTATATATTTGGCTCGAACTTGGACTCGTAAATTTTGATCAAAATCTAAAAATTTGATTTGATTAATTCGAAAATATATTAAATTGAACTTGAAACTACTCAAATTCGAAATAAATTGAACCATACGTGATCAACTTTGAAAAGATTTGAACTTGTGATGACCAAACTTGAAAACCAAGTCCCAAATTCAAATTATTTAAACTCAAAACAATTTGAATTTGAAATGTCACGATCTCAAATTTAAATCGAAATCAATCAAAATTGCCAATATTGTTGACATACTTGGAACAGAAGGGTCGTAACACGATGTTTTAATCTCAACAAAATTGAAGTCTCGAAGATACTATTGACCCATATGGGTTAAATCGAACTCATGAATTAAAACCTGAACAGTATCTATGAATTGCACATGTTAAAACCAAAGTTTTTAGATTTTAACCGGTAGTTGAGTTGGTTGGACCACAGATTATATATTACATTATAAATAGATCAATTATAGGTACCTGATTGAATTGGTCCATTTATTATTAAATAGATTAATTTAGTCCTTACATTATTAAAAAAAAGAATCAAATAAGGCCAAATCGAAATAGAATTAACATTTATTGTTTAAAAAAATATTATTTATGGTTTAACAGAGTTAATATTTTTAAAGTTTTTATCGTTTTGTAAATGAAATATTTTGTTTCAAATTGAACTGCGGTTGAAAAGAATAATTCTCAAGACATTTTTTATATAGTAAATGTTAACTTTATTATAATTTGAACATATTTGATTAATTTTATAGTATAAAGACTAATTTGTTCTAGTCTCTATAAGATAAGGACCTCTTAAGTACTTTAACCTATTACAAAACTGCTTTTTTTTTTTTTTTTTTTTTTTTTTTTTGGGTTTGGTCTGTGCTTTGGACCATTTCATTGGTGGGTATCGATTTGCGATTTAACCATCCCAATCCCTTTTTTCGGATCAGCATATCAATTGGTTCTGATCCATCCAGTTTAAACAACCAGAGTTAAAATAATATTATTGATGAATTCAAAATAAATAATCCAAACTTTTAGCAACCCTAAATAATAAAAAAATGACTTGAAAAACTATATTATTAATCATCCAATTATTAGTGAATTTTTTTTGGGTTATCCAACTATGAAAAGTTACAAAATGATTATCTAACTATTAGTAAATTTCTTTTTTCGTCATTTAATTATGAAAAGTTACAAAATAATCACTCGCCTATTCTATTTTATCTTTTTTGGTCACACAACTATTTTGGATTTTTGTGTCTCTATTTTTATGTTAGCCAACTGATGACCAAAAAAGACAAAATTGAATGGTTAGATGATCATTTTATAACTTTTCATAGTTGGATGACTAAAAAAGAAATTTACTAATAATTGAGTGATCATTTTGTAACTTTTAATAATTAGATAACCAAATAAAAATTTACTAATAGTTAGGTGACTATTAGTATAGTTTACTGTTTAAAAAACCCCGATACTCGAATCCGATCAAATCGAAAATAACCCAAACCTGAAATGGGATCCATGAAGGAACCGACGTCGTTTCGTTATTGTTGAAGAAGGAAGAGAAAGGTCAATGCCTCATAAAATCGTGGGCTCTTTTTCGTTTTCTTTCTTTCTGTCGTCAAATTAGAAAGAAAAATAGTCATTCCCTTTCTCTTTTTTTTTTTTCTCAAAAAATTCTCATAAATTTATGATTTTTTTGGAAAGAAAAAGCCGAGAAAAATCATATACCCAAAGCTCCCAATTAAATTATGAGCAGCTCATCTGCATCCTCTCGCAAGGTTCCTCTTTCTTCCTTTTTTTGTTCTCACTTATAATTTTTAGGGTTTGAATCAATTTTTCTGGGAATTTGATTTTGTTCGTTCGTTTATTTTTGGGGTTTGAATTAATTTTCTGGGAATTTAATTTGTTGTTTTAGGCGCTGAGTAAAATTGCCTGTAATCGGCTGCAAAAAGAGCTTGTAGAATGGCAGTCCAACCCTCCTTCTGGTTTCAAACATAAAGTCACAGATAATCTTCAAAGGTATACTTTTTAATTTTCATTCATATATATATATATATATATTTGTTTAGATCTTTTAATTCATAAAAATTAAAAAAAAATTGATCCTTTTTTATTTTCATTGAAAAAAAAAAGATGGGTAATTGAAGTAAATGGAGCTCCGGGTACTTTATATGCCAATGAAACTTATCAGCTTCAAGTTGATTTCCCTGAACATTACCCCATGGAAGCACCCCAGGTTTAATTTTCATTTGAAACCTTTTTTTTTTTTTAAATTTTAAATTCCTTAATTTTAAAACAGAAATGCAAACTTTTATTTTTTGGTGGCAGGTTATATTTCTTCATCCAGCACCTCTCCATCCACATATTTATAGCAATGGACATATTTGTTTAGGTAATAGTTGATGTCTTTTTAATAATTTTAAGAGAATTCCTCTCTGGTCTTTCACTGATTTTCATCTTTATATAATATTATGTATGTAGAAGTGTTTTGCTATTTCTATATCATGAGCTTGCTTTCATCTTAGTTTTTATCTATTTTTTATATGAAAGTGATGGTTTACATATATTTTGTTGTCTCTATTCTGATTTATTGTTACCTTTAATGCTTTTTCTTTTTTTTTTTTACATTCTTAAAAGGATCCTTGATTGTGTTGTGTGAGGTTATTTTCACTGATATTTGGATATATATTATTGTATCTATCTCCATTTATCCATTTTGCTATATGTATGGGCAAAAGAAATTAGCAATTTAGCCTTTGTCTCAAATATTGTATTACAATTGAGAAAAGAATTGTTTGCTAAGGCATGTTTGGTTTCATTTGCGTATGCACGCGCTTATTATGGCACACCCACGAAGTGGTGAAAAGAATTACCTAAAAAAGCAAATTAGGGTTTGGTTGAATTGCTAAAGTTGAGACTTTGGAAACAATGGTGTCCTATAGGTTCGAGTCCTACCATGTGTTGATTTAAATTGATTTTATATGAAATATAAAAAGACAAAAAACCCTTCGTAGTAGTGTTTATTACTTTGTAAAAGATGGAGGGTTTTAGTCATTTTCTAACCAAGTTGATGTTCTATTAACTCGTGACACCAGTTCGGACACATTATATATAGTATAGACATTCGTCCTTTTAACACGTTTATGTGCTTTGCCAATGTTATATTTGCAAGTAAAGTATTATGGAGGTCCCTATATTAGGAGTTGGATTTCATTTTGCTCTCATTAGTCCTGATGTGTTAAATCAGAGTGCAAATTGGTCCTTTTGTTAAAGATTGTATCTATTTGTACAGTTAAAAACTGGTCCATGTATGTCAGCATGATGTACATGTGGCATGCCATGTGTTACTAACACACTGTGACCAATTTGCCTATTTTATGAGAAGAGGGGGTAAAATGCTATCTGACGACTAGTGTATGTCTCCATGATACTTTTACTTATATTTACATAATTTATAAGGAAACAAACATATATAATACATGATTGTTTGATTTTTGTTTTGTAGATATATTGTATGATTCATGGTCACCTGCTATGACTGTTAGTTCTATCTGTATCAGCATTCTCTCCATGCTATCGAGTGCGACTGCCAAGGTTAGAACTTCAAATATAATAGACTTTTCTCGTTGCTTTTCTTGCTTCTTCAAATATTTCAAAACTGGAAATGAACACGATATGCCATGTCCTAAATGATATACTTTTTCTCCGTGACGTTGCAGCAATGTCCCGAAGACAATGACAGGTACGTAAAGAACTGTAGGAATGGCCGATCTCCGAAGCAGACACGGTGGTGGTTCCATGATGATAAAGTTTAATTGAAGGGAAGATCATGCCCTGCATCAATTTGTCTTTAATGACTTTTTTCATGAAAGTGATGCTTGATGCCATGTAAGCACATGAATGAGAAAACTATATATCTTTATGACACTTTTTTTTTTCTTTTTTTTTTTTTTGGGAACAATATAGCGATTTATGATTGAAACATATAGCTAAAGATAAGAATGGGTTTTAAATCCAAAGGTGAAATTTGGGTTTTTTAAAGATTTTTAGAGCATTATAGATGCTATATTTATGTGTGTGTGTGTGTATATATATATATATATCATTAAAGCAGCTTTGGCATATACCCATAGTGTTCATGTAACGAGGTGAATATTGGATATATTGTTGCAAATTGCTCTTTCAAATTTTTATTAGAGCAAGAAAAATTGATGAGTTGAAAATCAATCTAAAAGGAGATATTGCTATGTTATTTGAGCCGGTCCGGTTGGGTATCAATCCGGAATTATTAGATCAAATCAAAATTTTTATTTCTTGAATTTTTAATAATTTATATGTAAAGGTTAATTGAATCAATTGAACAATTAATAAAATATAAGTTTTAAAAATTACTGCTATCAAAATTTATTTATATTTAATTTATAATTAATTTTAATTTATTATGATGTAAAAGTAAATATTTTATATTTAAAATAGAAATTAACTCAAATTTTTATATAAAAGATTATTTGTTTAAAAATTAGAAAATAAAATTCATTTTACCAAAAAAATAAATCTAAATAGTAGTAGGGAAAAATCAATGACCCATTTTTTTATTAAATCAAACCAAAAATAAATCTAAAAATAAACCCGAAAACCTAATTCAATCGAAAAAAAAAAAAAAAAAAAAACTCATTCTTACTTTTCACTTAGAATAATAATAACCATAAACTATGAATTGCAATTTTTTATTAAATTAGGTTTCTATAACAAATTTTCTCTCAAATTTTAGTGAATTATATTCTTAAATGAAATAAAAGTAATAAATTTTAATTAAAACATTCAAATTTTAACATTAAAAATCTATTAATCAAAATAATATTTTACTAAACAAAATTATATTCGTAAATTTTATTTAAAATATCATTTAAATTTCACTAATTAATAACATACTAATATATTATAGTTTCTTAACTTTTCTAAAATTACCGTGTTATTATTAGTGTATAACAATCCTCTATAGTATTCAAAACATTATATATATAGACACAAATGTTTCTTTGAATTTTAACCGAAAAATGTTTGGGTGCAATGGTAAGGCACATTGCACTTCTAAGGAGAGGACTTAAGTTTGAACTTTGGAGACAACATTATTAAGAGGGACAACCACGAACTCCGAACATAGACCATAAAATAGACATGAATATAAAAAAATTTATTTTCCTTGAATCTACAATCAATGAATCTCTCATTTGAAAAACAGAAAACATATCATTGACTATAACCAAGCTCAAGCAGAAGGAAAGACAAAGATGACTTCATTTCTAGAACACTAATGCACAAAAGTCAATGGAGGAAAAATGTAGTTTCAAGTCATTTACGTGTTAGGCTTATTTGAAAAAGTCCATGGAAAGAAAAAACAATTTAATTACTAATATTTTAATTTTTAAGAAATTGTATAAACATTTCCTCTTGGAAATTTCTGTTGAAAATAAAAACATGTAGGGACCAAAATGATGAAATTTCCATAGTTGTATGTCAATGGAAGCTATCTAAGAAGCCGCATATAATACACCAATATCTAAATTTAGAACTTTTAACATTACATCTATTTGCAGAGTTATTTTCATCAAGAAAGAAAGAGAGATGGCAGAGTTTGCTGTTTCCCTGGTTGTGGAAAAGCTTACGAACTTACTCACGCAACAAGCATCATACATGGACGGTGTTAGTCGAAAAATCGTCCAACTGAGAAACGAGTTACGATGGATGCAAAGTTTCATTAAAGATGCAGACATGAAACAAGAAGACAATGATTTGATGCAACAATGGGTGAATGATGTAAGAGATGTAGCTTACGAGACTGAAGAAGTTATAGAAACGTATGTTTCGAAGGCAGCGGCTCGAAGCACGTTTGATTTGGTTACCAAGTCGTTTTACTTGTACAAGGTGGGGAAGGAGATTGAAAGTATTCGAATGAGAATTCGGGAAATATCCGGAAGACGAAATGCGTACGGTGTTGAGAGGAACAGTAGAGGTGAAGGGCGTGGTGTAAATGAAAGGCTGAGATGGTGGAGACAACCGTCTCCTCATGTCGAGGAAGATGATATTATCGAGATGGTTGAAGACACGAAAGCTTTGCTTACGCAATTGACTAGCATGGAATCAAGACGCAGGGTAGTTTCTGTTGTTGGTATGGGTGGTTTGGGGAAAACAACACTTGCGAAGAGATTGTATAATCACAATGATGTCAAGAATCATTTCGATTGTAGAGCATGGATATATGTATCTAAAGAATTCAGAAGAAGAGATATCTTACAAGGTATTGTTACGGATGTGAACGCGTTAAACCGAGTTGAAATGGAAGTTTTGGAGAAGTTAAAAGAGGAAGATTTGTTGAAGAAATTGCATGAATTTTTAGAAGAACGAAGGTATTTAGTAGTTCTTGATGATGTGTGGAGTATGGAAGTTTGGGATTGTTTAGAAAAAGCATTCCCTAGTGGGAAAACTGGAAGCAAAGTGATGCTTACGACCCGGAACAAGGAGGTCGCTTTGCATGCCGACGGAGAGGGTATTCCACATGAACCGAGGATTTTAACGGAAGATGAAAGCTTACAATTGTTCTGCAAGAAAGCATTTCATGGAATAAATAGTCTTCCCCGTGAATTGAACAAGCTCGGAAAAGATATGGTCATGAGATGTGGTGGTTTACCTTTGGCTGTCGTAGTGCTCGGAGGATTGCTATCCCGGAAAAGCAAGTCGACCGAAGAATGGCACCGTGTTTTTCGTAACATCACTTGGCATTTAACCAAAGGGCAAGATCGGATAGCTGCGATTTTATCACTAAGCTACAATGATCTCCCATCCCACTTGAAATCTTGTTTCCTCTACCTAGGACTATTCCCAGAGGATGTATCGGTCCAGACTAAAAAACTGATCCATCTATGGGTCGCAGAAGGGTTTCTACTGCAAGAAGGTGAAGAAACAGCTGAAGGTGTTGCCGAGAAATGCTTAAATGAGTTGATCGATCGGTGTATGATTCAAGTAGTAAGATTGAGTTCACTCGGGAGAGTCAAAACGGTCCGTATTCATGATCTTCTACGAGACCTTGCTATATCTCAGGGAAGGGAGGAAATTTTCCTCGAAATTCATCACGGAAACAAGGCAGAGCGATCGGAAACTATCTCAACAAAGACCCGAAGGCATGCTATCCATTCTCGGTATGATCGGTACGTTTTCCTCAAAAAATTCGCTCCGCATTTACGATCCCTTCTATTTTTCAATCGAGAGTATAATGTAGATGTGGAGAGGAAGAGGATGAAAATCGGTCTCATCGAGAAGAAGCTAAATGTCATTTACAAGAACTTTAAACTGTTAAGGGTCTTGGATATGGAAGGTGTTCGTGTTGTTAGTCTACCTGATACAATCGGAAGCTTAATTCAACTACGATATCTCGGATTACGGAAAACTAATCTAGAAGAAGAGCTTCCTCTATCTATGGGGAACCTACAGAATCTACAAACATTAGATTTACGGTATAGTTGTTTTCTTAAAAGGATACCGAATGTTATATGGAAAATGGTACATCTACGACATTTGCTCTTATATACTCCGTTCGATTCCCCGGAAAGCGGCCATTTGAGGATGGACACCTTGTGCAATCTCCAAAGCCTACCATATATCGAGGCCGGAAATTGGATAAATAACGGTGGCTTAGCTAACATGACGAGTCTTCGACAACTCGGCATTGATGGATTGTCAAGACAGCAGGTTACTTCAGTCATTTCTACGATGGAAAGATTGCAGGACATTCAATCTTTGTCACTGTTGCTTACTGAACAAGAAATGTTTCCGATACTCACCGGATTGTCTTACTGTGAGCATCTTCAGAAACTGTGTTTCTATGGGAAAATCGAGAAGTTGCCCAACCCACAAGAATTCCCACCCAACCTGATTAAGCTAACACTTTACAATTCCGAGCTTCGGAGAGATTCGATTACCAAACTGGAAAGACTACCCAACCTCGAAATGCTAGTTTTAGGTGATGGATCATATAATTGGAGAGAGATGGTTTTTTCATCAGAAAGTTTTCCTAAACTTGAGATCCTAAAACTTCATCTATTGAAAGAACTGGAAGATTGGATAGTTGAAGAAAATGCATTGCCGAAGCTCAAGCTTTTGGTGATAAATCGTTGCGAGAAACTAAAACAAATTCCAGATGGATTGAAGTTAGCAACTACCCTCAAAGAACTCGAAATTGTTGGAATGCCGGTTGAGTTCGAATACAGACTCAGAACAAAAGATTTCTTCGAGTTCAAACACCCACCGTCAATCAAATCGACCACAGACATGTTGGCAATCGGTAACCTAATCCCCCGAGTCTATATTTTCTTACCTTCTTTCTACTAAAGCATCAAATATAGATCATTTATCGAAAAAGAAAGAATTCAACAATTAGATTAAGCATGAATTAAAACCTTACTTTCTAAACCCGCATCTCGATTTTGCAGGTCTCGGCAGTCACCAAAATGTTGGTTGGCCAGAAACACAATTCGGTTGACCAAACACGTTACGAATATTACGAAGTAATAGCTCGGAGATCTCTCTCTGTAAGACAAGTATATGTTAGCTCAAAGATTATCAGATGAGTGTAGCTATTTCACCATTCAATGTAAAATTTCTAGTTCTCGATATCTTTTATATGGTGAACAATGGAAGAACGTAAAGAAAATTTAGGACAGCATCAAATTTCTTTTTCCAATCATTACTTTTCGTCGATTTTAAGAATTTTAGTACATTCTTGTAAGCAATAAATGTTATTGAAGAAGCAGGCACATGTCTCAGAAGGTTCGGGTTGATGCCTTTGTAAAATCCGTGAAAACCCTTGAACCTGCACACGTCCTCAGAAGCAAATAAGATCAGCATGCAGAGGGAGGAAATAACAATTAATAACATTCTCGGTGTTTAACACTGAGTAAATGAACATGAATTTGGGTTCGAATATGATCTCACCGTGCAGTTTCCTTCACAACATGCCAACTATTCGTGTATCTTGGAATTCCTTCATTACTAGGTTGTTGCTACAAAAGATAAGAGATCAAATTACAGACTGTGATAAAATATAGTACTTTGCATTTGTAAATGAAAGGATTTAACTTCTCTTTTACCTGTGATCGAGTTTGAATAACTTGAAAAAAAAAAAATTCCGCACACCTCATAAGGCACCATGACCAGCCAACAGAGAGAAAATGAGGTTATACAAAGACTTCACACCAATTATAAGGATGCATACCTGAAATGGATATGTAACAAGAATGGCAGCAATTTTAGTAGATCAGCCCAGCACGGCATAATCAAATGAATTTTTTACATCAACTGGTCACGAGCTTGATTAAACCATGTATAACAATTGACAAGCACATAATACATGTAGACAATTGCGGGCATGCTACCAGTCACGAGCTTGTACATAAACTGGTATATGCCCCATCAACATTTAGCATAAAGTAAAGCCAAAGTTCAAATAAACAGAAACTTACCAACAAATTACTAGCACCTTTGAGTTTATTCTTTCTTTCTTCATAATCAACCATTATTCTACGAAGTTCTTCATATGCAGTGAAATGAATGGCTCCATGGGAGACTTGCTGTAAGTCAAAAAAGTAATAACTATAGGGAATATGATAAGCTATACTAGTACCTAAACAACTCGGTATTTTTTAGCTCTGAGAAATCCAAATGTTGCAAAACTGATATACAGTGACGTAAAAAGCAGGAGCAGAAATACAATCGAAACCGTCAGCAAACTACCATCAATAGGCCAGGACCAAGTCTTGTATATAGTGCAGTCCATCCTTCCTCTCTTAGCATGGTTCTTAAAGCATCTGAAATTATCAAGAGTCAAGACATATAACAAAATTTCAGGGTTAGCAGCGATACAAAAGGACATTAACTGAACTGGAGAGCCAGTTTCTGTGATTGAAATTCCAGGTGAAAAGAATGAAGGAAAATCATTTCGGTTTGGTAGAGTTGAATCATCTATAAAAATATTAACCAGCAGAAGAAATCTACATATAAAAGGGTGTATCATCTAAAACTTCATGTATTGAGGTTTCAACGGGAGGCTGGTCTCGAACCTAATTGCTTGCTGATACTTAGAATCAAAGTTAATATGACACACTAGGGGATATTGATATCTTGGTGAATATTATTATATTACTAACAAATTAATACAAGATGAAAAGCAGAGACCATAAACACCGGAATAAGGTCGACTTTGATGAAGAGGACTTTGAAGCTCCAATCTTGTTCTAATAAGCCAAATAGGATTCATGCATATAGAAACCTGAAACAGTCAGGAGATTGAAAATGTTAACAGAATATAAACTGCAACATATCTTAATTAACATCAAATCAATTAGAGACAAATCCAACTTAGCATGAACCTATTACCATAAACTGCTATCTCTCTAGAGATTTTCGAATTGGAACACATGTTTCAAAACAATGAACATTAGTGATCCAATTCAGTAAAACTAACATTCCCACTAGCCTATAGTTTATTATAAAAATTATTGAGTAAAACAAATAATTTACAAAATTCAAAAACTTCAGAATTTATATATTTACAATTATGTATTTATATCAACACAAAAGCAGTACATATAAGTTCCAAAAACCATATTTTACGAACCAGAAAAGACTATCTCTAACGAATTACATTTTATAGAAGTAGCTAATTGCGTTTTAGTTTTCATTCCTAGTACCGGGCCGATCTGTGTTTTAGGTAACATAAGTTCAAATACTCACCAAAGCTCCAGCTTCCGCAGCAGAGGCTAGATGAAGACTAGGACTTGGCTTCTCCTCTCTGTTTCTAAAATACCTTTGTTTAGCTCTACACACACACATACAGACACAGAGGCACATAGTATTTATAAGTAATGTATTCACTTATTAAAACACATAAAAGTAAATGGGAAAGCTGTAAAATTTTATAGTGATACTTACAAGAAGAAATATAAACCCGTGAAACTGAAGAAGCTAAAACTGAAGGAAAGAAGCCTGCAAAAAGCCCTTTCATACCCTGTTTGAGAAACCAATTAAACTGTTAGCATGATCCAAAAAAAAAAAAAAAAAGTGAAAAAAGACCTCAGCTTTACATGCAAAGAAAAGAGAGAGAGAGAGAGAGAGAGAAAGGGTGCAATCCTCTAAGCGAGTAATGGTGAAAATGGCGGGCCACTGTTCTTGTACGTCGGGCAATTAGTAACTGGGCCATCGTTAACTGTTTGAGAACTAAATCCAATTAACACCAAAAGGAAAACATTTTTTCTCTTTAAGCTCTGTGTGTGTATAGAAATGAAAGAAAGGGGGGACCTTGGAATCTCGAACGTACGACGTCAAGTGGGTACATGGCGGTGAAGGTTGCGAAGCCCGCCACAACACCGGCGGTAGCTTCTTCCCATTGCCATTCTGATGATTGTGATTTATTCTTTTGTTAAAAGAAGCAATGCATCGGTGATTTAGGTACCAATTGGAGCTAGAGAAGCGGCAGCAGCAAAATGAAGATGAAATCGTCGACAGCCGATCGCATTGCGCGCAGCCGTTATTTGTCCGGTTTTTTTATTACAACATGTCGTCGTTGGCTGCCAGTGTCACCTGAATTGGTTGGGCTAAGTGGCCCATTTTTTACGTTTTTGAAGTTGATTTATTACAAATTCATTTGGGCTCTTTAAAATGAGGTTGATTTAGTCCGAAATCTACTCGAGGTAACTGGTAAGCTCGAGTTTGAAATTCAATGCTTGATATCAACTTCAAATTTAATCAAATATTATTTTTTATACTCCAAATTGATTAAATTTGTTCGTATTTAAACTTAAACACATTTGTACCCAAATTTCTATACAATTAAGATAAAATATAATTTTATAATATAAAAATATATTAAAAAGAATTTTTTAATAAAAATCATAATTGATAGGTCATTGATTTGATAGTTACTAAATCAAATTTTAAATTTTTTTTGAGTCAAATTTAAATAACTTGTAAACATCCATCATCTATTTACACTCCTAAAATAAATTCTGATGGCTAATTCAATTTTCAGCCCTTATAATAAGTATATGTGTTTTATTTCTAATACTTTAAAGGAAATAAAAGAAAAAATTATTAAAAAAATTGGTTTAATCAATTAAATCAGATCAATTAATTTAATTGACTAGTTGCATAAAATAAATTAATTTTTTAATCAAATCTTAAAAAATAACCAACAGTAACATAAATTTTTAATTCCTTAACTACAAGTGCTTTCCGAAGAAATCAACAACTGACCATTATTTGTTCCGTTTTTATGAACGAAAATTGAACTCCCAATTACATAATTAATCTCATGTGGTTACCACATCCGGCTTTTAAAATCACTATATTACTTACCAAACTAAAGAATTGTTTATGTACCAAACTTATGTTCATGAATAAATTTAAATAATATAAATTTATAATATTAAATTAAAAAATCATTAATAAAAAAAGTGACATGAAGTGACATGAAACAATGTGGAGCAGTTATGAATATAACCGTCATCCAACACCGTCGTCCACGTAAACTCGGGACAAAGATGAATGAGGCAATCCTCGTCTTATCTTGCTCCATTACCATCCCTGCCTCTTTTTTTCTTTTTTACTGTTTTCTTACCATTTAGATATTAATGCAAGCTATTTACTGTCTCAACAACTTAAAAGTAAATATTTCTTCTAAAGCTGTAAAAATGGTAATATTTTCTTGAGTCAGGAGGAATTTCTAAACGCTACATTGGAAATAACTACAATTATGTTTAAACTTTAAACCAGTAAATATAATAGATGAAAGAAAATTGATTATACCTCTCATATCGATACCTGTGATTCGTCAGAAGAAAATTAGCTTTTTTCTTAAGGGAAGGACTGCGAAGTTTACATCGAACCATATTTGCTTTCGTTCAGTGACGGTGTCCATGTTCCTTGAGTACCACTGGACGGGCGCTCCCACGAGACTTCATTGGTAAAGCCAGTGTTAACTTCCTCGACTCGTGAGTAGCCTTGCCCTGCTCCGCTTACCTGTTGTAGACAATTTGCACATTAACTGAAGTAGTCGAATTTATCTAAGCTGCCTACTTTGCAAGTTCGCAAGGTTGAAATGAATGTTGTAATTTCGGTATGGCAAATCAAAAGAGAACAGAGAAAACTAATTAGGTTAAAATATGCCACGTAAGTCCCTGTACTCTTAGTTGGAATTTTCAAAATTTAGGTCCACCTATTAATAGTGTCAAAACTATTTTATTAAATTTAGATTCATTAAAACATCATTTTTTTAATTACATTACTACCAAGTGAGTTTTTTTTATTTCAAAATGTCTCATCAATCAATTTAACAAAAAAATATTAACAGTGTTAACAATTAGACCTAAATTTTGAAATTTGAAAAGTAGATGGACTAAATTCCTAGAAATAAAAGTATAAGGACTTAATTCCAACTAAGAGTACATGGACTTATGACATATTTTAGCCAAATAATTAAAGAAGCCAATGACGATTAGTCAGTCGAGAAGTAAAATATGCAAGTTTATGATCAGGACTGGTTCGAATTCTCTAAAGCAGCTATTGAAAAATGTTCGAAAGTTCAGATAAATATTATTTGCAATAAAAGTTGCATAAACTTACAGTCTCTAAACAGGCAGAAAGAACCGTCATGCCCGGCAGAGCATCAATCCCATGCTGCATCCAAGACACCCAAAGTAAGATATATAAGTTATTTTAAACTATCACAAATACTAAACTACGGAATCTTCTGCCAAAAAAAGGTATAGTCTAAGCAGCTCACCCGGCTTTCCATTTGTGTCTTGTAAATAAACCCTCCACAGCAAAATAGAGTTGATGAAATCATTAATCTGCTCAAGACGAACATGTTTTAATAGAAAATCATGGGTGCAACTCACACGTACAGTAAATTTCAGAACCAACATAAGAGATTAAATTTTTGTCTATCTTCAGTAACAGACATGAATATACAAACTCTTGGTGGAAACTTGTGCAAAACACTGCACCCGGTGCAGGTGACATTTTAATCACTTGATTTTGCATAGCTTAACACGTGTAGGACAAACGAGGGGGAAAAATGGAAGGAGAAACGTACATGCATGAAATTATTCCGAATATTGCCCACCCTCTTGTGGCATCTTCTTCCTGATTTTGTGTAGAGTCTGAAAATATGGGGGGAAAAAGAACTTTAAATTAGCAGATACAAGCTCTATGGCAAATGCATCATGATTACCAGAAAGATACTCAAACGGATTCCAGAAAAACAACAGTTGATAAAAGCTAGCATTGAAGAAAACAAAATCAGGGAGCTTACCACACATCTTTGTTAGAACAAACTCGATTGATTCATAACCTTCCACTGGGATAGTGATCTTAACTTCATACGGGGTATCACAGGCCTTTACACCTGAAGGACAAAAGTGGAAGAAGAAAGGATTAGAAATGGTAATTCAGGAGATTATAATAAAAAATAACATCAACCTGCTTAAGAAAATGTTGTATATACATCTCCAATCTAAAAGCAAAGTCGATGGTGATAAAGTTGTAGGTGGATTCCCAGTTGCAGCAGTCCCTGATAACTTGACCTCCAGTCCGTTTTCAGGAAAGACCTGAGAAGGGCCCCATGCAAAAATGATAAGGTGATAAGCATATTCATTCAATAATCACAGTTTTCTACCCCTTGAACCAAAGGAAAGAGTACCTTGACACGAGGTTTTTTTACGAGGTTGGATTGGGATGCAATAGCAGTCAAATAAAGGGTAACATGAGGCTGCTCAGTGCTGAAACTGTTCACCAAAACTTTAAAAATTATTCATGAAATGTCGATACGCAAATAGTTGAACTCAATGAATCAAATTATTTCACTATATTTGAGAGAATGGATACCATACCTAAAATCAGGGTGAGATTTTTCAAAACCCAACTGAGTCAGACCATTGTGAACCTTACAATCGATAAAAGGGAACCTTTTTAATTAAATAGTTTTGACATATAAATCAAAGTAGCCCAGATAAAATGTTACTGTCTTACAATTTCCCATGATCGCGGATGAAATCCAACAGTGAAGCCCTCGAATACCCGTGGGCCAGGATTCTCACATGGAATGGCCAGTTCAACAATGGCTCTGAGAAAAATGAAAATTTCAAAGTTTAGATACGTACCGTAAAATGAATTTCGATTAGTACTTTGCGCAAACTGTCTAGTAAAACAATTAATCCTGTGGTTTGGCATCAGGAATAGTGGTCTTTAAAACATAATGTTTCCCTCTACACTGCACCAAACTTGAAAGAAACGTTTAGAGAAAAGCAACATAAAAAAGAGAAAGAAGTCATCGTTCTACTTAAAATACCTGCAAGTGGATTCATAAGAGACATTGCATATGCATCCATGTTGGCCTGAGATTAAAACCAAAGATAATGAGAAAAATGTTAAAGGTTGATACGGAACAAAGCACTGGCAGTCCAGGCAAAACAAGTATAGGCCCATAACAAAATCATCAAAATCAATAAAGCCTTCCCTAATAAGTCGGGGTAAGAAATGAAGATTTTAAAAAGTTGGATGGCAATTGATATGGACGCAAAAATTGAAAAGAAATGAAATGAAAGAAATTTACATGAAGATAAATGTCAAAGAAACTAAGTTATCATAGCCTTTATGTTTTAATTTTACATAACTGGCTCAGGCTCTTTGATGCATGCTTGAATGTCATTTATTCACAAAGCAAGGTCTTAGTAAAGGTTATGTAATAGCAGCATAAAATTGAGAGTTGATTGTCACCACAAAATGCAAATTACTTTCTAGGCATGTCACTAGTTGAAAATAGTTAGTAGCAATATGAAAGGTGTCACACATTAACCAGTCGAGCAGAGGAAATATTGTAGAATAAATAGCATGGATAGTCATTTTAACCCATTGTAAAAGGACATGGGGAATATAAATTCATAGTATATACGGGGAATAAGCTCTTGAAGACTGAATATGAAAAGTTTACACACCTTTACATTGCCCATTTAAACACTTTCCACATATAATATTTACCTGAAATACAATCAAGGAGATTCATTAATGCATAGACAAATGCCATGAAGAAGTTTAATGTTCAAATTGTCATAATTAATGAGCACAGAACAAAATTATAACTTATAAGACCAGTACTGTCAAACAATTTCCACCAAATTTCAGAAAGAAAAAGTAGCCAACAGACCAACCTGTGCAGTGCGTCCCATTTTGTCAAAGGTGTGCTCACAATTCAGCAGGTCGCCATTGTAAAACTCCTATACATGCAGAGAAAATATATTTAAAAGGTTCCATATATCTATGAACCAATATTACAGAGTCAAAACTCAAACAGGATTTTTGGTATAATGCAACATATTGCATTAAACTGGGAACAGATTTTTTTTTCCAATCTCAGAAGTTTTCACAAATACAAGGATTTTCAAATAACAGTTATAAATTGAATTTAAGGGCCAGAATCTTCTCATAAATTTATTTCTTCTTTTACCACCAGTAACAACAAAAAAGTGCCTACACTACCATTATATCAATCATTCATTCCCATCGAGCAAGGAGAGTTAACAACATACCCCTTCCCTTTCTATAGTTATGATTAACAAGTTCAAACCAGACTTACTTGAACAAGGTCAACATGCCCTGAACCAGCAACAAAGTAATTAAACTTATCATATCGACCAAAATCAACATATCCCTGCACAATTAGCATTAAAAGTGATGTGAATTATATTCAGAATACTAGCAGGCAAGTGCAAATTGGTACTTTCAGCTAATAAAATACATTTCTAAAGCTATTTCCTTATCTAAACTTCCTCATAAAAGAATACCATATAAGAACATTAATTTAGTACTTAAGAACATGAATTCATGGAGTACCGTTTGTGATCTACTCTCCACATCTTTGCAAAAGCGGACAACCACGTCAGTATCCTGTATTAAGAGAAATACAAATACGTTATACTCTCTAGGCATAAATATTTATGAACATTAAACAAAGCATCAAAGACATTCTATATTTGAAATCAAGCAAGGATGTTACCTTCCCCTCGTACACAAAAGGACTACCGATCCAATCACTCTAATCAATAGCTTAAGAGAAAACATTTCACTAGATACCAAAACTCTAGTTCATTATAAATGCTTATTTAGAACAAACTGATGTTCAGATTTATGATAACCAAAACGGAAGTAACAAAAGGATACGAAATCAAGAAGATGGCTAGAATTATCAAACGCGTAGCAAGTGGATTTAGGGACAACAACTGATGCAACGGTAAGTGCTTGTGAAAGAACGGCTGCAAAAGGAAACAGATTCATTAGCATCGACAAAAAGTTATAAAAAATAGTTCAACAAAACACTACTTCCACGAACAAAATCAAATTAAGTCACCTGCAACAACTGTGATTATGAAACTAGGATTTAAACAGCATTTTACACTCCGCATTGTTTCGTGTATTCAATTCAAAGCATGTCCTGCGAGAGAGAGAGAGAGATTCAACGATTTCCAGCTCAATTTTATCATCGGAAATTTAAAATTTTCTCTCAAAAACTGTAAAATTCGAGCAAAATTTGTTTGAAACAAATGAATGTTTAAGATTGAGATCTCAAATAAATGAAAATGAATGGAAATTTAAAGCAAATATTATTTGATTAATCAGGAAATTTATATTCTACGATTGTTCTTAAAAACGAGGAAAAAACGCATATACAGAGTATATCAAGGTGAAATAGCAGGGGAAATACCTGAAGAGCTTGGCCGGAGTGTCGATGCTGAAGTCTCTGAAGCTTAAGAGACACACAGAGACGGTATTTCGACGGTAATTCCAATAAAATAGAAGTGTAGAATCAATTTTATTAAAAAATAAAATAAATATTGGCTAAAAAAAAGGGTAAACTACATTCCTAGTACCCCACTATGTTTTTTACAAAATAATCACTTAACTATTATTAATTTTCTTTTTTGGTCACCCAACTATAAAAAGTTACAAAATGGTCACCCAACATTTCAATTTTGTCTTTTTTTAGTCACTTAATTATCTTGGATTTTTAGATGTTTTATCCAAAAAAAAAGGTTATTTGAATTTTCTTTTATAAGAATATCATAAGTGAGATAACTATTTACAAAAATAGGTTTAGTTTTCGATTATTAATAAAATTGAGATAATTTTTTCCTCACACCAATCCAACTCAACTTGAAGAATAGCAAACTCAAGTTTGAGCTTAATGCTCAGTTTGAGTTTTATCGAGCATCTATTTTAAGTTTGAGCTTGATTAAGCTCACCTATCATTGTCAATTTTTATACTCGAGCTTGAACTTAAGTTTGATTGAACTGGTACGTATTTAGGTTTGAGCACGAGTTCGACTTGATAATTAAACTTAGGGTTAATAATGCATATTAAGGATATCAACATAATCTAAAAACATTTAAAATATATGTGAAAAGCTTGATAAGGATCGCGGACAGTTCAATATGGGTATTACTAAGCTTGATTTTGGCACTATCAAATAGATTAAAAATTACTAAGTCGAGTTCAAAAATTTTTTAGTCGGTGTCGAATAGGTTGCAAGTATCAATGTCTCATTTACACCTATAGAAATCTCACCATGGTGGTTCACTATATATTAATTTATTATTATACCATTCAAAATTATGCACAATTGAAGGAAGACATTAACAAATTGATTAATTTAATTATCACTAGTTGCTCACGTTCTAAATTGATAGAGAGTAAATTATTCCACTTAGACTTATTCATGGGTCGAGCTACTTGTCCAAGTCCAAAGGCCTGATTGAAATTTAGGAGGGTTTGAACAAAATTATTAGCCTAGAAAATAGTTTTGGGCAAAAAATTGGACTCGTTTAAAATATGAGTAGACTTGAGCTTGAACATTCATCACCAATACCTTTCTTTAAAGTTTATATTATTTTTATATTTTATATAATTCACAATACATAAAACTTAAATTTATAGTAATAGAAAAGACTACTATAATGTAAATATTAAAAAATTAAAATAAATAAATAAATATATATATAATATTTTAATAAATAAGAATATAGAAATTTATTAAATATTAAACTAAAAACAATATAAATACATTTTTAAATTTAAAAAAATTTTAATATTTGCAAACTTAAAACATGTTTAGATTAACCATTTACGAATATGAATGAATTTGGTCAAAAAATTAAGTCTATATTTTAGACATAATCAAACTTAAATAAGGATAAATTATATTAGGTTAAACTACTAAAATAGTCACTTTTGTTTGTTTTATGTTACACTTTAGTCATTTATGTTTGAAATGATACATTTTAGTCACGTTATCATTTTGTTAATAAATGGTCACTTTGTCGTTAAGATCTATTGCCTCCCAAACAATAGTCCAATGTAACAGTTAAAATAGGTTTTAAATGCCAACGTAAATATCAAGCTGGGATAAGAAAGGTTAATTTTTTTATGAAAATATAATACAAACTTTTACCTTAAAATCTAATTTTCTCCTGTTTAAAAAGAAGCAATAGCTGAATTTTTTTTTTGTTAACATAAAAAAAGAGAAGAGCAGGACGATAGAGAGGAAGAGGGAGAAAAAATAAACACATCAGCCTCTATACCTACTTGCTATTGTGGCTGCCCAACTATGTTGAGAATTTCATGGTCGAATGAAAAATTAGCTTTTTGTCATCATTTTAAAACTCATTTTAATTGCAATATTAGATTTTCATTTAGGAGGTAATAAATCTTAATAGCAGGGACCATTTCATAATAAAACAATAACGCGAGAGTGATATTAGTTAGCACATGATTTAACAGTACTCAGCCCAAACCGCCCTTGAAATTGAAATAAAAATTATCCCTCACTGACACCGTCACAGTGTTCGAACACGAAAAACCAGTAAAAAGAAATCCGAGTAAAAAAGAAAAAACAAAGAAAATTCGTAAAGAAGGAATCGAAATCCAAAACCAAAAACCTTCTTCCAAGTGTTCCTTCGTACACCGCCAAATGTACACCTTCAGCTACTACTCAATTTCGCCAATAAACAACAATCCTTTCAAATGCCAAAGGTAATAGCATCATTACTCGATCTCGTAACCCTAGACCGAACCGAAAGAGACGATGGCGAAGCATACCGCCGTTGGCTGGGGTCATCACCACTACCATCACTTACAGAACCGTTGGCTTTTGGCTCTTCTCTTAATGCTTTCGGTTTCGACGGTGATCGCTTTTTTCATGAGAAGCGCTTTCGATTCGTGTGATCGGACTGTTTCAGCTACTGTTGATGGTATTGGTTCGGCTCGGCATGTTATTCAAGTCGCTGAGAAGCGCACCACGCCGATCGCGGCTGTGAAGCCGAGTCCGCTTAGCTTTATGAAGTCGAAGGTTGTTCTGCTGGTTTCGCACGAGCTCTCGCTTTCTGGTACCGTTTTATTTTTTTCTCTCTTGTTAATAGCTGTCTTCAGTGAGTTTCAGTCGTTTCTTTTTGTTGAATTTCAATGTACTGGAATTTGATTTGTTTGCCTACCGTTTAGTGTAAAGTGACTTGTTAGGGTTTATTTACTGTATGATTGTTTTAATTGAAGTATAAATTTATGCTCAGTAGCTTTGAGGTAGCCTTCTGCATCATCTATGAGCTGTCTTGGCACTAATGTGATTGATCCGTGGACAGACACACATATATACACGAGGTTTATTATTGTATAGAGGAACTAAAAAAGGAATGTGCATGGATTCTTCCTGTTAATATGCTAAGCCATGCCAAGAATTCTACAAGCCATTACTGCTAGTTTATTTGGATTCAAGTAACTAATAGATGTATTTGCATATGCATTAATTACTATTCGTGGAATGTCATTTAATGTTATGGTTATCACGGTCAGCATATCATTGGCTATAAGTTTCTTTAGTTCTCCGTGAGGATATCTGCACATTCTCTTATCATGTTGAAATTCATACTAAAGTATGAAAAACACCAAATGTGCACTATAGCCCTTTGCATCTTAATCCCTTTGTAAAATTTTCTACTTTTGACGATCAGTAAAAAGCATTCGACTGGTGTGCTAATATTTTCAAGGTTTAATTACTTTCTGAGGATCTGTTGACATGCTTGTAATGACCCATCCTTTGTATCCCATAGATGAAAATAATTGCATAATAATAAATTCTGAAATTCTCTTTGACTGCTGACTCCTAAGTACTCTGCATGTATACTTCAGAGTATAGTTTTGGCTTGTTGCTGACACATGCTATAAATGGCTTGTGCATATATAGCATCTGTCTTTTCGTGGTATAATGTGAATTCGTCATTGTCGTTACCTTCATGAAAAATTGTTGTTACAGAATCATCCAATTTTTTGCTTATAAAATAATGTCGGTTGCATCCAGCTGTCAATGAATGCGCACCATGTCTAAGTATTTGATTGTGGTTTTGCTACTTCATCAAAACTAGATTTCTTTTTATAAACGACCCTTTGCCGGAAAATATATTTGTCAGAAGAAATCTTATTATTTAAGACTTTTGTGATCATCATCTTTCCTTGTGAAGATGCTTTTTAGAATTCATTTATTTTATCATATTTCATTATATAATGCCTTTTCCTGTTTCACTAGGTGGACCATTGTTGCTGATGGAGCTGGCATTCCTATTAAGAAGTGTTGGTGCTGAAGTTTATTGGATGACAATTATGAAACCATCTGAAACAGATGAAGTAACATATAGTTTAGAACATAAGATGTTGGACAGAGGAGTACAGGTAGTCCAACTATTTCACTTTGGTTACATATTCATTTATGGTTCCTTTACCACATAATAGTGAACTCTATATTAGCATTCTATCTGTGAAGGCTTAGATGATTGTTTTGTTAATATTTATCTTACTTCTAATTAGGCTTTTACCCATCTTTTCAGGTTGTCTCAGCTAAGGGGAAAGAAGCTTTAGATACTGCTCTAAGAGCTGATTTGGTTGTTTTGAACACTGCAGTTGCTGGGAAATGGCTGGATGTTGTTCTTAAGGGAGATGTTCATCGTGTTCTGCCTAAGGTGTTGTGGTGGATCCATGAAATGCGTGGCCATTACTTTAAATTAGACTATGTAAAGCATCTTCCTTTTGTAGCTGGTGCCATGATTGATTCCCATGTTACAACAGAATACTGGAAGAATAGGACTCAAGAACGTTTGAAGTAAGCTTCTAAAATCCTCATGTCTACAATCTCGGCGTGTTTATTGTTGCTTTTAAAGTATTAATGTTCATTTTGTATGCATTGCAGCACAAACCCAACAAGCTTTTTGTGCATCTAGTTCCTTAGTTAATCTATACGTTTCACGTATCTTACGTTTGGTTACACATTTGAGGCTTCTTTTTCTTTTTTTCATTCATTTGCGTTTTGCAGGATTAAAATGCCCGATACCTATGTTGTTCACCTTGGGAATAGCAAGGAACTGATGCAAGTTGCAGAAGACACTGTGGCTAAACGGGTTCTGCGTGAACATGTTCGTGAATCTCTTGGAGTGCTCAATGAGGATTTACTCTTTGCCTTAATAAACAGTATGATTTTCAGTTTTCATCTTGGATAGATTTTTCTCTTCTTTAGTTTCCTCCAATTAATGCACCTAGTTTTATTTTTGTTGAGTTATGCCATGAAACCAAAAGAGGTCCTCATTTCAGTTTGGTAAAGGAGAGTTGTCAGTATCGGCTTTGTCAATTGCATAATATTTTAACTGGGAATTCCATTTAGGCTGTTTCATTGTGCACTCAAATTTTTTGGTGAGATATTGTCTTTTCGAGGAAAATTGTAACTTTTGTAGCTTCTTCAATTGTTATGTATTGAAACTCTTGCATTTTGAGTTCTGTCAAACAGAATGTTTTGGCAACTGGCAAGAACCATAGTTTGGTTCTATAGATCACCTTTTCCTAGATTTTCCATTTGTCCCTTCAGCTACCATTGTATTATTTTCAATTAACCACCAAATCACTCTAATGTATCCTTCCCTTGAATATTTTTTTAGTTCTTTGAGGCATATAAAAGAAGGTAGAAAGGAGAGGAAAACATTTAAACTAAAAGGTGTATGCTTTTCTGTTATTCATCACTAATTAGCACCAAACTCCTTCCACTGCAGGTGTTTCACGAGGAAAAGGGCAGGATCTCTTTTTACGATCCTTCTATGAGGCCTTGCAACTAATCAAGGAAAAGAAAATGCAGATACCACCACTGCATGCAGTAATTGTGGGAAGTGACATGAGTGCTCAGACAAAATTTGAAATGGAATTACGAGATTATGTAGTGCAGAAGAAAATTCAAGATCGTGTTCATTTTGTGAACAAAACTCTGACAGTTGCCCCGTATTTAGCTGCGATTGATGTTCTTGTTCAGAATTCCCAGGTAATTTATGTGGTTCAAAGCATTTTCTGTTTCAAATATTATGTTTACTTCAATCTGTGCAATTCATCTAATTTGCTGTCTTTTAATGCATATGATGGTTTTGAATTTTTCCAACCTCTTTATAAGCTTGTTATGTTATTACTAATTTTGTTCCCCCTTTCAATTCTTTTCTCCATGATTAGCATTTCATTATAAACTGCGGATACCTTATTCTCTACTTCAACATTACTTTAAATAGAAAGGAATCAAAAAAGTTTTTCCTTGTAGGCGCGAGGAGAATGCTTTGGACGGATAACAATTGAAGCCATGGCTTTCCAGTTACCTGTACTGGTAATCTATTAACTTTACGTCTTTACCCAATTTTCTTTTAATGGTGTTTGGTTTTTACTGATACCTAAGAACTTGTGGTAAATAACTGGAGCTGGTTTTTGATACTGACACCATTTCATACTCAAAAACAGGGAACAGCTGCAGGAGGTACCACAGAAATAGTAGTGAATGGGACTACAGGTTTATTACACCCAGTTGGAAAACCTGGGGTTACACCTCTTGCTAAAAACATCGTCAAACTCGCCACTCATGTAGAGAGGAGGCTTACAATAGGAAAAAGAGGGTACGAAAGGGTCAAAGAAAGATTCCTAGAACAACACATGGCCGAGAGAATCGCCGGAGTACTTAAAGAAGTATTGAGGAAATCCAAAAACAAATCAAGCAGACACATCGGTTGAAAACCCACCATAAACAATGAGGTTAGAACTGGTTTCGATCAGAGCAGCGCTGGTTGGCCCAAGGCACAGGCTTAAAATAGGATAAATGCTTTTTTCTTCTTTTTCTCACTAATGGAATGACATATCTTTAGCTTTCATGTCTTATTACCATCCAGTTTTCCTTTTTTTTTTTTTAAGGGATGTAAATTATGTATGTGCTAAGACATTTCTAGCTTGTTTATATAGTTGAGAAGTTCTTTTCAAGGTAGCATTGGTTTCTTGATATCTTGGGACTCTGTGAAATGTGGACTAACAGGTTTTTTTTTTTTTTTGATAAAAGTAGAGGCTCTTATACCAGTAGTTATTGTATTTTACTTCTTTTACTAAAAAAATAGATAATTTTATGCGTTAGATTAAAGAATAAATTATTTTTTTAAAATTAATTTAGTTGACAGAATAACATGACGTATTTGTATTAAAGGATTAATTTTTATCATTTTTGGGTTAGGGTTATCACATGCAAGCTGGTGGGTAATGAATAGTGATTCAAAGTTGGACTCGAGATATATGTAAGGATAAATTAATATTTAGTCTTTGAATTTTATATTTTTTATAATTTGATCTTTAAATTTTTTTTAGTTCACATATTTGTAATTTAGTTTTTTTTTTTTTCAATTTGGTTTTTGAATTTGGATTTTATTAAGGTTTAATGATGTGGTACATTTTTATCAATTGAAATTTAAAAAAAAATGACATACTTCAAATTTCAAGAGATAATTTTGCATAATTTTACAGTATTGTATTGTTATATATTAATAGAATTCAGGATTAAATTAAAAAAGAATTACTAAATATTGAGATAAAAAAAATTAGTGATGAAAGTGAAAATTGTTGCTAAGAGATTAAATATTTACTTTATTCTAAAAGGATATATGTATTTATGTAAACTATTCAAATTTAGTAAATGAAGTTATATTTTAGTGAAGTTAGGGAGTTTAATAAAAAATGTGTTTTTCATGAATGATTGCACAAAATATTTTCATACCATCTTTACTCTCAATTTAAAGAAAAAACATTATATATAAAGAAACCCAAAGCGCAGCGTTTAATCGCCACAGGTAGCCCTGCGCGCGCTCTCTCTTCCCCTCCTACTCCCTTGTTTGGTTATTGCTTCATAGTGCATATACGTGGAGCTGGAGCTAGAAACTTATGGATTCCAGCATTTCTGAATTTGCATAAATGGTACACCTTTCCCACAAATTCTCTACAATACCCATAAATTTCATCCCGAAACAATTCTCCAAACACCTTCCCCAACAAATCCCATCCCAAACAACCCCTCCATTCATCCCTTTCTCTCAACGTCAAAACCAACGCTCCCTTTTAGAATCTCAACTCATTTCAGCTCTCAATTGCTGCACTTCCCTTACCCAAATCCAACAAATCCATGCTCGTATCCTCCGTAAAGGTTTTGAACAATGCTGCTATGTACTCACCAAGCTAATACGTATCCTCACGAAAATGGAAATCCCAATGGATAGTTATGCTAAGCTTGTTTTTAATCAGGTTGAGAACCCAAACCCATTTCTTTGTACTGCTCTTATTCGTGGGTATTGTTTACAAGGTCTTGTTAAGGAATCTGTTTTTGTGTACAGTGAAATGAGAAAAAAAAGTGTTTTGCCTATTTCGTTTACGTTTTCAGCTCTTTTTAAAGCTTGTGGTGTTGTTAATGATGTGGATTTGGGTAGGCAAATTCATGGTCAGACGATTTTGATTGGTGGGTTTGAGTTTGATTTGTTTGTTAAGAACAGTTTGATTGAAATGTATGTTAAGTTAGGGTTTTTAGGATGTGGGAGGAAGGTGTTTGATGAACTGCCTGAAAGGGATTTGATTTCCTGGACGGAGTTGATTGTTGGGTATGTGAAAGCTGGGGATATGGAATCTGCAGGGGAATTGTTTAGTGAATTGCCTAAGAAGGATATGGTGGTGTGGACGGCGATGGTTACGGGGTATGCTCAGAATGCTAAGCCTAGAGAAGCATTGGAGTTTTTCGAGAGGATGCTAAATGAAGGGGTTGAAACAGATGAGGTTACTCTGGTTGGGGTTATTTCTGCTTGTGCACAACTAGGTGCTGCAAAGTATGCGAACTGGATTCGGAATATTGTTGAGAATTTGGGGTTTAGTCCTACTCGTTGTGTTGTAGTGGGATCGGCTTTGATTGATATGTACTCGAAGTGTGGGAGTGTTGAGGACGCATATAAGGCTTTTAAAGTAATGGAAGAAAAGAATGTGTTTTCGTACAGTTCGATGATTGCAGGGTTTGCTATGCACGGTTATGCTTATGCGGCATTGGAATTGTTCCATGAAATGGTGAAAATTGGGATCAAACCAAATAAAGTTACGTTTATTGGAGTGCTTACAGCTTGTAGCCATTCAAGAATGGTAGAACAAGGTCGTCAAATATTTGAATCCATGGAGGAGAAATTCGGGATTTCTCCAGGCGTTGATCATTATTCTTGTATGGTTGATCTTCTTGGTCGAGCTGGATGTCTAGAAGAAGCACTTAACCTTGCTGAAACAATGCCATTAGAGCCTAATGGAGGTGTTTGGGGGGCATTGCTGGGAGCATGTCGGACTTATTCTAATCCTGATATCGCTCAGATTGCCGCTAACCATTTATTTGAGTTAGAACCTAATGCTATCGGAAACTACATCTTGCTTTCTAACATATACGCTTCAGCAGGGCGGTGGAACAATGTTTTAATGGTAAGGAAAATGATGAGAGAGAAAGGTCTAAGAAAAAATCCTGGATGTAGCTGGTTGGAAACCAAGAAGGGTGTAATTCAAGAGTTCTTTGCCGGAGACATGTCACATCCAAGGTACGGTGAGATGAAGCAAGTGCTCGAGGATCTTCTAAATAGGTTAAAGGCTATTGGGTACCAGCCAAACATGAATTCTATTGCTTATGATGTGAGTGATGAAGAAAAGAGACGAATACTAATCACTCATAGCGAGAAGCTAGCTCTGGCATTCGGGCTACTCGATATAAATGCCGATTTCCCCATAAGGATTATGAAGAACATAAGAATGTGTGAAGATTGCCACTCATTTCTTTGTGGTGTATCTCAAATCACAAGAAGGGTAATTATTGTAAGGGATAACTTGAGATTCCACCATTTCCATGATGGGAAGTGCTCTTGTGGTAACTTCTGGTAATCGAGGTGAAAGTTGAATATTTTTCAAGGTGCGATACTGATACATTTGAATCTTTTACACATATATTGAATCTTATCTATCGTAGAGGGTGAGATATGATTTTGTATGCCATCATTTTCTGAAATTTGTATCATAACAATGTGTTGCATTTTTCTAACCAAAAGCTGTTGGTAAAAAGACCTCTTCAGTCCGTTTCAATTTTGAAATTAAGCAAGTTATTCCTCAAAAAAATTGGAGCAATTTAATCCTTGTCAATTTTGAAAGTGAGCAATTAAGGACAATTACTTATGGCGATCATTGTATTTTGTCAATTGTGCACAACTGAAATTGGTAAAATAACAAATTTAGCCTCAATATTTACATATTTACAAAAATATTGCAGGTTAAATTTGTTAAATCATGACTAAATTGTGATAGAATGTATATATTGTGGAAGCTAAATTTGTTATTACACCAATCAAAATTATGTAAAATCAACGGAAAAACATTAAGGCTGTAATTAGTTGTACTTAATTGTTCACTTTTGAAATTAATAAGGATTAAATTGCTTTAATTTTTTTAGAAGAATCAATTTTCTCAATATTGAAATTAAGAGGGATTGGAGAAGTGCTTTTACTGTTTTTCATAGCTCGTAGTTTTAAGTAAGTCTTAAATGCTCCAAGCAATGCTCCCCAAACATCTCCTTTAGGCTTTGTTTTTGCAAGATTGATTGCTTCTTCTAGACATCCAGCTCGACCAAGAAGATCAACCATGCAAGAATAATAATCAACGCCTGGAGAAATCTTGAATTTATCCTCCATGGATGCAAATATTTGATGACCTGTTCTACCATTTTTGAATGGCTATAAGCTGTAAGCCCTCCAGTAAACGTTACTCTATTTGTTTTGATCCCTATTTTCACCATCGCATGGAACAACTCCAATGCCACATAAGCAAAACCGTGCATAGCAAACCCTGCAATCATCGAGCTGTATGAAAGCACATTCTTTTCTTCCATTGTCTTAAAGACCTTATATGCATCCTCAATGCTCCCACATTTTGCTGATCCCACTACAACACAACGAGTAGGATTAAACCCTAAATTCTCAACAATATCCCGAATCCAGTTCGCATACTTTGCAGCACCTAGTTGTGCACAAGCAAATCTTTTCAACCCCGTCATTTAGCATCCTCCCCAAAAACTCTAATGCCTCTCTAGGCTTAGCATTCTAAGCATACCCCGTAACCATCACCGTCCACACCATCATATCCTTCACAGGCGATTCCCCCAACTTTCGCGTAACCAACAATCAATTCCGTCCAAGAAATCAAATCCCTTTCAAGCAATTCATCAAACACCTTCCTCCTACATCCCAAAACCCCTAAGTTAACATACATTTCAATCAAACCATTCTTAACAAACAAAACAAACCCAAACCCACCAATCAAAATAGTCTATCCATGAATTTGTCTCCCCAAACCCACATCATTAACCGCACCACAAGCTTTAAAACCAGGCAAAACACTTTTTTTCTTCTTATTTCACCATACACGATGCCTTAACAAGGCCCTGTAAATAATATCCACGAATAAGGACATACAAAGAAGTGGGTTTAGGTTCTTAACCTGATTAAAAATAAGCTTAGCATAACTATCCATGGGGATTTCCATCTTAGAGAGGATACGTTTCAGCTTAGTGAGAACATAGCAGCATTGTAATTGATGTATTTGATATAAATGTAACTAAAATATATGCATATATTACAAGTTACACTGCCAAATTCTGCCATAAATAACCCAAAGCTAATAAACAAGAGTGTCAAAGGTAAACAAAATCTTGGTATAATTGCCAAGTTCCAAGGCATATAACTCTCAATAGTGTTCTTCTAGGTCATACAATAATACCGGTTCCAAAAGCATACTGTCACACAGCCGTAGAACCGAGCATCAATAAAACAATATCATCTAAGCATTTGCAGAAAGAACCTCAGGATGGTAGTGAAGCATCTCGATCCACACCATCTCTCGAATCATGTGTTCTCCCATGTTCTCATCTATGTCAAGATTGATCGGTACTTGTGCAGGTGGATTGCGTCTTGGATCATATAATCCTGACATATAAGGATGTAGCAGTGCTTCCATGACAGTAATCCTCTTAGACGGATCGAAAACGAGCATCCTTTGTAACAAATCTATGGCTAATGGATCCGCATGAGGGTATAAGTGAGAAAAATGGATGCCCCTCGAATACGGAAGTGACTTGATATACCTTCTGGCTTTCGGGTTATCAATAAATGCAAGATCAGCCTCTTTTTGGCTTCCGAGGACATTAATGATTAGCTTAAGCTGGTTGAGACATTCCGTCCCAGGGAAGATGGGTTTTCGACCAAGAATCTCAGCGAAAATGCATCCGACCGACCAAACATCAATGGAAGTCCCGTAATTATCACAACAGAGTAGGAGCTCTGGTGCACGGTACCAACGAGTGACAACATACTCGGTCATGAATTGTTCGTTGCCTCTACTGGTTCGTGCCAGCCCGAAATCGCATATCTTCAAGTCACAATTAGCATTAACAAGGAGGTTCCCGGGTTTCAAGTCTCGATGAAGGATGTTCGCCGAGTGCAGGTACTTCAGCCCTCGTAGTAACTAAAACACGCACCGAAGGTTAGGCACAGATATAAGTGCTGAAACACCATATTATTAACAACCAACACGAGAAAATCAAGATGGTGGCCGTGTTTAACGAAGCAATTATGTCGACAACCCGAAAAAAGAAATAAAAACCCAAAGCTGTAACACGGGTATAAGCTCAAATTTCATTTTAAAGCTTTTCAGTATATTTAGAAGGGCATACTTTCATACCCTAATCGGGATATGGATATACTTCAATGAAATTGAAGAGTCCGTACAACATAACCCGTCTTTGATGAATATGTCAATGTATATTCACTGAGCCATGTTGCTCCATTGTTGTCATGTTGTACTTCAATGAATCCATTTAACAAGTTTCCCACTAGTACAAGTTGTTTATAATGAGCCTAACAACTCATTTAGCCCTTTGAACGTAAATGCAAAATGGGACCATATGAGCATGAAATGTCGTCAAACACCGCCCCCCCAAAAAAATTGCCATTTAGACCCTTCAAGTTTTGTGAAATTACATGCTAATTTAAAGGTAAAATTACTCTTTGGTCCCCTAAATCAATTTTCTAGCTGCCCGAGAGCTATTTAACACTAATTAGAAACTTCAACAGTATAAAAGCCTTACAAAAAGGGTAATTATATCAATCGTTTCAATCAGCAAGGGAGGGTGGTACTAGGGAGCAGGAAGGGACCTAGGCCCCCCCAAAATGGAAATTTTCCTTATAGTCCCTTTAAAATTTTGTAAGATTCTAAACAAGGACAATAGTAAAATTACATTGAACCACACATTTACGCATGGTAAGACTTTAGACTCTAAATCGGCCCCTCAAAATGGAAAATTTTCCCAAGTCCCTTTGAAAATTGTAAAATTTTAAACAAGGACGGTAGTAAATTTCATTGAACCACACATTTACAAACAGTAAGACTTAGACCCTAAACAAAATGGAAACTTTCCTTACAGTCCCTCTTGAAATTATAAGATTTTAAACAAGAACAACAGTAAAATTACAATGAACCACACATTTACACATAGTAAGACCTAGAATTTAGACCCTAAACCTTAAACCGACCCCTCAAAATGGAAAATTTCCTTGTAGTCCCCTTATAATGGTAATATTTTAAACAAGGACAATAGTAAAATTACACCAAGCCATATTTACGCATTGTAAGACTTAGAACCTAGACCCTAAACCAGCCCCTCAAAATGGAAAATTTCCTTATTAGTCCCTTTAGAAATTGTACGATTCTAAACAAGGACAATGGTAAAATTACACTGAACACACATTTACACATAGTAAGACTTAGAACTTAGACCCTAATGCCTACACCCTAAACTGGCCCCAAAAATGGAAATTTCCTTAAGAGTCCCTTAAGAAACCACAAGATTTTAAACAAGGACAATCATAAAATTTAATTGAACCACGCATTGAGCTAAGGCCAAAGTTCCAAAGTGCTCAACCTCACCATTGAGCTAAGGCCTCTTAAAAAAATTCAAGTGCTTTGCTAACATAGATGACACCAATTTCACAATCAAACCAATAAAAGTTTTACTTAAAAAAAAAAACACAAAAAAGAGGGGTTAATTTGTTACCTGGAAAATGAAGTACTTGCAATGATCACTAGAAAGAGGTTGAGGAGACTTAATAATCTGATGCAAATCAGTATCCATCAACTCATACACCAAATAAACATCATTAAAACTAGCTCTATGAATAGGCATCATCACATCTTTCAAAGCAATAACATTCTCATGGTGGATATGTCTTAAAAGCTTCAATTCCCTCAATGTTCTCAATGCATCAACACGATTCTCAAACACATTATGAATCTTTTTTATGGCTACTTTCTCATTGGTTTCTCTATTGATGGATGAACAAACTATGCCATATGCACCTCTCCCTATTGGTTTGATTGGTATATACTTTGTATCAATCTCAAAAAGGGTTTGCCACATTGAATAGTAATGTTTACCTCTTGGTTTCACCCCATTTGGTGGCTCCACAAGCGTTGCCATATTTTCTCTCTGAAAATTTTCTAGGAAAATGAAAAGAAAAAGATATAGAAAGGGGTTTGGAATCAATTCTTACTTGCACCTTTGATCTTTCATTAAAAAATCAAACTTTTTTGGATATCCTTTTCTTCAATCTATCAGAACACTGTAAAATCACGAACTTTCACCTCCATTTCTCTCCCCCAAAAACACCCAATTTTCTTTAGTACCCTTTTCTTCAACCTCTAAATCAACTCCAAATTCACAAACACAAACACAACCCCACTGTAAAAAAGAGAAAAAGGAAAGACCCTTTATTTGTGTTCCAAAAATAAAAATTTGGTCTTTAAGCAAAATTCTTATCTAAAACAAAAGATTTGATTTTGATCTGATTCAAAGTTTATGGTCAGACCAAAGAGAAAAGAAAAAGATATATATAGATAGAGATGATGTAAAGGGAAAGTGAAGGGGCGATTTCCCTTAAGGGTAAACGACAACTACGTACTGTTTTGGTCTTTGGGGTCTTAAGAGAGATATGCATATATATTAATGGACAACTAATCTTTGAAAAAGAAGGAAAATTTGCAGGTTGGGTTGCTTTGCCACGCACTAACTTGAAAGTTGAAGCTTCCATCTTTATGTTATTTACACTTTCTGCAATTAAGCGGGGAAAAGTAGAAGGCTTTACTTCTTGTTTACAAAAGCTACAATGAAAATGACAATGGAAGGTACTATATTGGGATTATTCTTTTGGAAGCTTAGAATTTTAGTAATGAAATTTGGTAATTGAGTCTTAATGGTAAAAAGGAGTTCAATGCTAAAGAATTGTATAAAATTCTTTGATAGTTACCTTTGATTCCAATATTTTATTTAGTATTTAAATTTAGTTTTTTTTGTCGTACTTTTGGTACTAAAATCGAATGTAACTCAATAAATGTCTGACATATCTGCTCTAATAAAATAAACATAGGTATTTTAATTGGAACAAAAAATTTTAGGTGCTAAAGTGAACATTAAAACTAAATTCAAGTACTAAATTGAGAGAAAATAATTTTTAAGTAACACATTAAACATTAAAATTAAACTCTAATACCAAATAATATCTTAATCCTAAAATTTATATCCATCTTCATTTTAGAAAAATATCATTAAAAATATCGTTACAGGCTTTGAACATATCCAAAGGTATAGCCAAAGAGGCTGGTAGGGGCCCCGACCTCCTAAAATAAAATTTTTTTATTTAAATCCCTTTAAAATTTATAAAAATTTAAATAAATAAAGATAAAATTACACTTTGATCCCTTAAAAATAATAAAATTGTGATTTAATCCTTTAAAAAAGATATAGATATTAAAGTGGTGAAATTGTATACAATTTAATTTCAATCTCCACTAATTTTTTTTTTTTGACTTCGCCCCTAATCATATCTACTCTCTCTCCATAACCCATAAATAGGATGATAATGCACTTTAGTGCAGTTGAATCTACGCCTTCCTATATTGACAATAATATATATCAATCAAAGTAAGACTCAATCGACAAATTAAAATAGAACTACATGTTGTCATTTAAAAAGAAGAAAAATATAAGAATTTAATATTTAATATGATTATCAAATATCGAAAAAAAATTAAAAATAGATAATAACAATTAATAAAAATTACTAATCGATTCAACGAAGGAATAGCTGTAATTTTTGACCACTTAATTCTCACCAGTCACAATGTTTTGAAAATTAAGAAAAAAGAAGCTAAAAAATAATTAATTATTTTAATTTTAAAATATATAATTTGCCTTTTGCTTTATATCTCAATTAAAATCCAATTTTTTATTCATCAATAACTTCAATTCCCAAGCAAACACGGAGCTGCCGCGTGTACTCACCGTATTAGGCCGGCAGCTGTCTTGCTTTCATTTGCCGGAAATTCTAATCTTAAATTTTTAAAATATTCATTAAAAAATAATTAATTACGAAAATAACGTAAGAACAAAATCTTATACGATAATAACCCGTTTTTTACAATATCTGCCAGTGTTGTCAGATACAATAATAGCATCAAAAAAATTATTATTCAAAAAAACACAAATCATCGATTAATGGTGAGGGGGTGTCGCCGGTCAGTATAACGGCACCGACTGACGCTATAAAAAAAGGGTCATTCTCGTACAAGATTTTACTCGTGAGTCATTTTCTTTATTAATTATTTTTTTGTGAAAAATTTGTGTGTTGGTGTTGAGAAGACTCACCGGATTGTGAATAATTCTTTTTCCATATCTAATTACTATTATTAATAATTTAAAAAATACAAGAAGCATATAATATGTAGGTGTGGATCATATGCCTTTTTATTATTTAAAAATAGATGCATGGCTCATATAAAATGTGGAGGACTTAGGGGGTAATTTTCACATATTTATATTTCAGCAAGGTTTTCCAAGAAAGTTCGACATTTTAATTTTTAAATTTAAACCGTAGAAGCTGACAAGAACCAAGAAGCTTTGTGGGAAGCTTCGGCCATGACAGCAACTGCAATACCTCAAAATTTCAATATACTTTACATACATGTATACATACACATGTATAAGCAGTGGCGGATTCAGAAATACGAGTAAGGGGTAGAAGTGAAGTCAGAAATTTTTTGAGTTAAATTAAATTATATATTTTTATGATAGTAAAAGTGTAATTTCATTATTTTAGTAGCTTATATTTTTATAATTTTTAGACAATTAAATTAAATTTTATCATTTTTTTGAGGTTAATATGCAATTTTACCATTATTAATTTAAATTTTTATAAATTATGAAGAACCTAAATAAAAAAAATTTATTTTAAGGTGACCGGGGCTGTTGCCAGGATCCGCCCCTATGTACAAGTACATGTACATGTATGTAAACATATACTATATATATATTGCCAATGTTAATAAGTGTTGGGTGTAGTAGAAAGACACGTTATATTTTTAATAAGAGAATACAAATTTGAACTGATATTATTGGAAGAGATAATTACGAACTCTGAATATGGATTGTAAAACGGACAAGAAAAATAGAATAAAAAAATAAATATATATTGGAATCTTAGCTGACAAAAAAAATGCAAAAACAACACATTTTGATGTGGCTGCTGGGATTCGAGCCCAGGTCTCCACGGCCACAACGTGGAATTCTTACCACTAAACTACAGCCACTTTCTTGTACAGCCTTTGAGAGTAAACTTTAATAGTAACTTTAAAAATTTAGGACTAAAATTAACCATTTTATCTATCATGTTAAAAAAAAAAAAGACAAAGGAAGAAAAATGGTGGGGGTGGGGGGTGGGACACTAGTCGATGTCGAAAGGGCGATGTCACATATACAGATATAAATGTTAAAAGATTAAAGTATAATGATTAAATCTTAAATTTAGACATAATAGAGGGATCAAAAATAAAATTTAACCATTTTATCTATTATGCAAAAAAATGATGGGTAGTGGGACACTTGTCAATGTACACTAACTCTCTATACGTTTCGTATATCTGGAATTTAGTTTACGTATTTTTATTTTCAAGAATTTAGTCTTTTACTTCTTGTATTTTAAAAAATGTTTTTAAATTATATATAACCAAATAACAATTTAGTCGAAAAGTCAATGATATTAACTATTTGGAATAGTTAATAATATTATAAAAAAACATAGAGAACAAGTTGTGTTTAAAAATTAAAGTATAAGAATTAAACTTCAAATTTAAACATAATAGAGAGACCAAAACTGGAATTTAACCATTGAATTATTTGAGTTTGAAGCTCGAGTGTTTTGGGTGGGTATCAATTCAAGTTTGATCTAAATGAGTTAGAGTGGTTTAACTTTTTTATGATAAAATCAAGTTGAATTGGATTTAAATTCGGATTAATTACAAAGGTGGATAGAGAGTAAAGAAGGATCTTGTCCCCCAATGGAAAATTTTCTATTTAGTCCCTTTGCAAATGAAGAAATTAAAAGCTAATATATCATAAATTTACACTTTGGCCAACTTTTTTTAAATACAATTCCTACTAACAGCCTATTCTTGACATTTTTGGGGCCCCAAGCAAAACAATAAAATTAGGTTTTAAGTTCCTTAAAAATTGGAGAAAATTTTTTTTAGTTCCCTTAAAAGTTGGTAAAAAAAAGTTTGGACCCTTAAAATGGGGGGCCTTAAAAGTTGGTAACTTTTTTTTTACCTTTAAAAGTTAAAAAAAAATTAGACTCTTTAAAAATTGGAAAACAATATTTTGGACCATTTTCAGCCTTGAGCCCTGGGTGGCCGCACCTCCGAACGACCCCCAGGGCCAGGCCTGCCTACTAATACTTGTACCCATAACTTCCAAAATCTTGAAGGATAATACGTGATTAAACGCGTTATGACCCACACCTTTCTTATTGTTGCAATAACAATATTATTGACTAAACTAAAACTCACTCGATTAAAAACATCATAAGTTAATAAAATTATATTTTAATTTTTTTAAAACTTTATAATTTAATTTCGACCCCTTTTTCGGGTTTGGGTCATAATTAAGATGTATAATTTCAATTGTCTTGTATGGGGTAAAAATGAAAGCATGGTCCCTAATACCGGGAATTTCCTGTTCCTCCTGCTAAACAAAAGCCAACATATATTCTTCTAGGATTTATAAACATCCTTGTCTTTTCTTTAAACATCTTTTAATTCTCCCAACTTTACAGTTTACCCCCCTCTTTTTAAGGATCTTTGCCACTTTCCAGTTTCACCTTCATCATGGTGCTTTTTTCTTTCATTCATAAATTTTGCTATTGGTCCCCATACTTTACACAAATTATGGATTTAGACATTGTTCTTATACTTTAATTTGATCATTTTAGGTCCTTGTACATTTCGAATTTTAAAATTTCAGCCCTCGTGTTAAATTCATTAAGTTATGTTATTTTCAAAATATGATGCGGCAAACACATTACCATATGTGTGATGCCATGTCAACTTGTTATCATATGCGTCATGATAAAAATTTCAGAATTTGAATTCAATTGGAGAATATGAACTAAATTTATAGCTGTATACATATTACGAGATTAGTAATTAGATTTAACCAAATGAAATTAACTGTTATTGTTTTGATCAGTACAAAAATTTCAAAATTCGAAAAGGTACAAGAACTAAACTTGACCAATTCAAAAAAATATAAAGACAAAATTCACAATTTTCGCAGAGTATATGGACTAATAATAAAATTTAACCTACATTATTCAACTCAGTACAGAAACACAAAAAAAGCGTATAAAGTTAAACCCTAAAATATGACAAAATTTTCATTGAAATCTCACAGTATTCTGGTGTATATTATGATCTGCAGAGAAGTGGGAATTAAATGAATTCTTTAAGCATGTATTAGACTACATACAATGACTGTAAAAGTATAATGATATAATACATATATATACTCTATGTGTGTGTGTGTGTATATATATAGTAGCAGAAAGATTATTGTATTTTATGCTCTTAAAACATTATTTTTCTTTAGCATATAATGGATCCCAACGTGGATTCCAATTGCAGGCCTATGTATTGCAAGTGGATTAGACAGTCTCTAGGAGCTCTTTTTCTCACTTTGAATTTAATATTAACAATTAACAAATTTTGCCATCTTGGTATCCCAATTTCATCCAATAATTATATAGTTTTTTAGCTCTCACTTACATATATATATATACATTATAAAAGTATTATGGTGGTCTTTATATTAAAAGTTGGATCGTATTTTATCTTTATATTCAAAAAATAAATAAATTAATACCTATATGTTAGATTAAAAAACAAACCGATTTCTACTGTTAAAAACTAATCTTTGCAAGTTAGCATAAGGTACACTAGTTTTTAATATTACAAATGGGTGAAATTTTTAATAGAAAAGACCAATTCGCTTTTTGATATTATGTATAAGGACTAATTTGTTCATTTTTTTTAGTTCTAGGAGAAAAATACAATTTGACTTCTTGTACAAGAGCCTCAATGATACTTTTACCACATACATATACACATACACATACATATGAATATACATATAGTGAAACCATGCATGAAGATTGATTTGATGTTGTGGATGATGGACAACTTCAGCCTAGAAAGGAAAGTAGAAGAGAAAGCAAACAACAAATTTGCAATCTTGCCCATATCTATCTTTTTTTTCTCTCTGAGCTAACATTTTGGGTTTTATTATATTATATTTTATATATGTGTGTGTGTATGTATAGGTTTCTTTCTGGTGAAAAAGCAATCTAAGTTTTGTTAAATACCAGCTAGTAGTTTTTAATATTAACCATAAATACAGCCTGCTTATAACCAAAGTCTCGATGTTATTACAGTCAATTATGATGAATATTGGCTATAAATAAACCCGAAAACGACAAAACGATGAGAGTAACATCGTGGTTGCAGCGTGTACTTACAACCCGTACCGGAGTCTGGTCACATACATTCATGCATATACAAGGTAAAATAAAAGTACCATTTGTAGTGGATGTGCTATCAAGTACAAAGATTGTAGCTATAAACTACTAAAGCATATTCATACATACATATATACATGTGTATGTTTCAAAAGGAAAAAATATATATAGTAAAAAGTAGAACTTTATTATACACTTGGCCTGCACTGGTGAAATGGTGGCTAATGATTTTTAACTTTAGAATGATAACCCTACAATATGCCTATATATATTGTATAATATAAGGTCTTAAAAGAGCTCTTTCAAATAGAATTTTCCTCTTTCAGAGTTTAGTCCCTTCGAGCATCTCACTGCAATTCCATCCATGTGATGGTGAAGACAAGAATAGAAGCTAAATCCAATATTACATACACTACATATATATATATATATATATAACAGCTATAGGGTACTTCACTAGCAAGCTAAAGCTGCTTAAAGTTCCTTGTGCAACCTCAAGTGAATGAGAGTTTTTGCAGTTGCAGGGAAGGGAAAATTGAGGGAGCAAGCAAAGCGGTCGAAGGCTAAACCGCTTTACCGAATCTTACTTTCGAGTGACAAGTTTTTGAAGCCACTATGGAGTATACAAATCTCCATTCTCAATCTAAGGTTGAAGAACAGTATGTTAAGTATACTTCTCTACTAACTCAAACCGGCCATCGAGTATCCACCGTGGATGAATGGAAGCCTGACCTGTTACCGTAAGTACTAAGCTACCTCGAAAAATTATATGTAATATGTTCATATGGTTATGTATCATGTTTAGTTGTACAAACTTGTTACTTTTCTTCATGCAGGAATATTGGTAGCAGATACCATAGGAATCCGGTTCAAACCGTCCTGAAATCGAAGGATCTATGGCCCTCGATGAATGAGGACAGTTCCTTCAACCAACAATCTGCTGCCAATGAGTTTCTACTCGCGAATATCAAAGATGAGATGTCGGATTCGTTCCCCAAACTGAGTGAGATGATGTACTGCAACACTAGCACAGAGGACTCATATTTACTATCTAAAAAACCGGAATCAGGAGGTCAAGATCTAGGAGGAAACCTATGGTACAGCAACATGACCGAGCGGCAGCTCTCAACCAGAGACTTGTACACTAATGCTAATGATCACTACATATATGATTTCAATCATATCTTTCCAAGTACAAATATTTCTACCTCGGGTATGTGTTCGACATTGTTTTCGAGTTCGTTGGACTTGAACTTGAAATCATTTGATCTTTTGGCCTCAACATATGGTTGTGGGAGTTGCTGCAATCAAACCAGAAATGCACTTATAGGCCATAATCACAGAACAGAAAGCAATAACAGTCCATCCACAAGCTCAAAAGTATGTGCCTATATATATACATATATATATCTTATTCATATTTCCATTGATCACTTTCAAGATTCTTATCTGGTTAATCACCATAAAAGGTATCAATCACAAGCACAAAGAGAGCTGTTAGCTTTTCTGATACAAAGGAACCCCATATAGATGCTAAGAAGCACCGGTCCTCGGCGGCACGATCCCCATGCCCGACATTAAAGGTTAGAAAAGAGAAACTAGGAGACAGGGTTGCAGCACTTCAAAAGTTAGTGGCACCATTTGGCAAGGTACATCACCTTCCCCACTATGACTTTAAAATATATATAAAAAACAAAAAATATTCATTGAACCATACTTATATATATAAGTTTCATGTATGTGAATGACTACCAGACAGATACAGCCTCGGTGTTAACAGAAGCCATTGGATACATACAATTCTTACATGATCAAGTTGAGGTACTTCTTTTTTACCTCTTTGGGTCACTTTATAATTTGCTTTTTGGTCCCTGTATAGTTTTTTCATTTCAATTTACATTGCAGACATTGAGTGTACCGTTTATGAAATCATCACAAAGCAAGCTTTATAGAACAATGCAAATGGTATGAAATAAATAACAGAGTTGCTACGAAAACAATTATAGAGAATTGAACCTTACAGCTTTTTCTTCTCACCGGCAGGGCTTGAAAGAAGAAGAGCAGAAGCCTGATCTTAGAAGTAGAGGATTATGCCTCGTGCCAGAGTCTTTCGCAGAATATTTTATTAATCGTTGCTTTAATGGCATTTAGAGATATGCAGTTGTACGCTAAAAGATTCATTTGTATGCTTCTCTTTATAGAACATTGAAATATGAAGTTCCAGAGATATTATAGATAATTTGAATGCATTCATTTCCTTCAAATAATAGTATGTATATATATAAATGTATGCATGTACATTGATATATAACAGATCAATTTAAATCATGTATATATAATCAAAACTTTTTTTACATTGCACATTCTATGAGTGGAAATGTTAAGACTAGAGTGCACTTTGTGGGTTTGCCTTATAAACCGAACTGCTCCACCACCAGTTTTCCGAGCATCTGTTAGTGTTCGGCTTTTTTGTTTCTTCACCAGAAGTACTGAAAATATGAGAAAATCAAAGATCAGACTCGAATGCATAACGTTCATGTGAATAATATTGTTCATAAGAGCTATGGAACTCTTTATAGCTTACCAAAACCCTCCTCTTCCTCTTCTTCTTTTTCTCAATATATGCCAAGAGCTCCTGCTGTTGAGCAACCGCGTCTTCGAGAGCCTAACAAAGCACGGGAATGACAATGTCGATCACTTTGATATGGAATACTATTGAAAACCAAAGCTTTATCAAAACCAGCAATGTTTACCTTCTTAGTTGCCATAAGCTCTTGCTCCAAGGCATCGGCTCGGTTTACTGCAGAATTCAACAATTCCTCCTTCTCAGGGGGCATCGTTGTAGGTTGTGTGTTCATAACGGTTATTCTCTCTTCCAACTCGGCTATACGTTTCATGACCGTCATCATCTCAGCAGGTGAGATGGATGCCGGTGGCGGTAAGTTAGCAGCCGAAGGTTCTTGGTTCTTAACCCCCGTTCCAACACGATTAACAGCATTCGAGTCATCACTGACTTTCTGTGACATGGTGCGTGTCACTTTCATCATGGTAGCAATGCCCATAACGAAGGTCATTACACCAGTGAATATCGGAGAACTGAAACCATCGGGATCCTTGTGTTGCATGGGATAAACATCTGCCTTTGCAAAACAATTGAAACCTTAGCAGCTATTAGGATTCAAAGTGTGTGCAAGTAAATATTCAATTTACCTTTCGATCGTACAGGAACTTTCTCGCTGTGCACACCAGTTTTCGGTGCTAAATTCACAGTTCTATCAGCCATTGGCACAAATTTCTTGTTTTGGCTTGTTTGGTCCTGTGAGATTTATCAGAACAAAGAAAAACCAAGGGAAAAATTGTAACTTTTAACACAAGAAACGAACTTGTTGGAACTACTAGATGCTATTATTGACAACATCGAGCAAAGGAAGGTTGCTATACTTACATTTTCATAAACAGGAGAGAGTTTTGGGGAAATGTTCTGTTTGTTTCCTGCATCTGGGACTGCCTCAGCTTCCGAGATGCTAGCTTGGTTTGACTGTGACACAAACTACGAAGTCAATCAATGAAAAAAAATGGAAATAAATACAATGTGTTAAGCAAAAAAGAACCTCTGAGACCACGGCCTCATCATCGTAAACTGTCTTGTCTTCAGCACTTTGAGGCCGAGACTTCTTCGTGCGTTTATGTTCACCGTTTTGAACCATCTGCAAGCGGAAGAATTGGTTAAGCTCTACCGAAGAGCAACTATACAGAATATTGGAGCCAAAAGAAAGTTCGGGTTCACCTTCAAGATCTCCGGGTCCTTCCATGGACCCTTATCAGAAAGCATGCAGCCTCCTTGATCAGCACAGGTGCAAGTACCACCCAAAAACTCCGGTAACTCACTGATATAAAGCCACATGCAAAATGAAAATGTTCGATCACAATGCAAAAGAGGCAAACTAAGCTCATGTGGTCAAAACTACTTACCTTTCATCAATTATTTCAAGCAACTTGCTTTGAAATTTGGTTCCAAGAACCTGATACACGATAAATATTTCTCAATTAACCTTTTATGCAATAAAAGGAGAAAAATCAAAACGAGGAACCTGATATACTTACATTAATCTTGGCTGTGGTCTTAGGATCAAGGAAAGACTTAACAGAGTTCCACAACATTCTAAATCCCGAACCAGCATTAATAATGAACATCCGGTTCAATGTCTGCAAAAAGAATAAGACCCAACATCATATAAAGTTAAAAGGTCAAAACTGAAACAAAAGTCTTGCGTAAACCGGTACCTCCGGATAATTGTCACCATCAGTCTTTTGAAGAAGAGTGATGAGTTCCCTTGCAGCTTTGGTGAAGCTTTTAAGACCCTGAATCATTAAAACACGAAATTAAACCATGCTGCATTCTCATACATTATCTATATGTATATATACATATATATTACCATTCACTTACCACTCCTTGTACATCCAAGATGGTGGTGCTTTGATCAATGTGCTTCTTGGCAGCAATAGAACAAGCTGGGAACTTAGTATTGAACGTTTTTTCAAACTCTTGTACATGGTATTGGATATACCGGTCCATAGTCGTAACTTGCATGAGCTTATTAGCATCTACTAAGCCTATTCTCTCTATATATACCGGTCGTCCATCTTTATCTACTCCATGGTACCCTTGTGGATAATATTTCAACACATCCTCACGCTCCTTGAACTCAAAATCCTTAAACCGAAAAAAAACAAATGAACATGCAACTCAGTCACAAAGATTCATTTTGTTTTATGCCTTTTCTAGATAAGATTTTACCTCCAAAATCGTGTCGGTACCAAATTCCTTCCTCCATTGAAGCATATCACTCCACATTTGCTTTGTTTTATCAATATCAAACTTTCTAGCCTTCAAGAACCTTCATAAACACACATTTTAGAGCTTAACACAACAACAACATTGTCCCGAAAAGAAAAAAACAAGATGGAAAACAAAACAACCTTAGCAACTTGTGATAATCGTCGTGTTTTTCGGGCAATAGTTCTTCCAATATAAGCGCTTGTCGCAAGGCATCGACGGCCTGCAACTCATCGGCATTGTGCTTGTCTTCGATCTCGATAGACATTACTTTACTACTACTCCTACCTTTCTTTGAAAATGAATTCCTAAACTTACTTGAAGCACTAAGTGCAGCTTTTTTCAATGAACCCATTGCATTCTTTTTTTCTTCTTCAGATACATCAACATCAAATGCTGTAAAAAAATAAAATAAAAACCCATTATCAAACCCTAAACATTACTTAACCCCAAAAAAAAATTACCATGATTCCACAAAAAATTCATGCAAATCACTATAATATCAATAAAATAAAATAAAATAAAACAAAACCTCTTTTGGACAATTGGGTTTTCCTTATTTCTTCCAAAAAACATCAAAACATGCAAATGGGATCCTAAAAACAGATAAAAAAAAGGGTAATTAGTGAAAAAAAAAAAAAGACCTTGGTTTTGAATATCAGACATGATTTGAGGCTGGGCAAATTTTCTTGATAACAATCCCCAGGACTCAAATGTCTGCACAATGATATCATATACAATGTATTATATCATCAAACATTCAAATATTCTTATATACATATAATTTTAAAAATTGACAAACAATGTACCTCTTCAGAGGGGAAAGGGGAAGGTGGATGAGAGGGAGAATAATGTAAGAGAAACCCCAAATTTCATATTTTGCTTCAATGGGTTTTTTTAGGGTGCTTCAAAAATGGTGGGGGAGTCAACCAAACAAGAAATTATAGTAATGTTTTTGTTATTACAATTTTTTTCTTGTAATAAAAAGAAAGGAAATGGATTTGTTTTTGTTTTCTTTGATTTATTTGAGATTTGCTTTTTTGACCAAGTCTTGATTCTTAAAACAACAATAGCTATGGCTTTGAAAAAACATTTTTAAAGAAAATTGAATGCTAAAGGTAAGGCCTTTCCGTTGATTCTTTTCCCCCCGGATTTAACTGAAATTTTCTTTTCTGGGAAAGGGCAAAAAAAAAAAAAACTGAAATTTTCTTTTGAACCAAACGGCATTTTTCCTGTTTTCGCGGCAAAATTTCGTACGGAATTTGGGTTTGGATTTCTTAAGGCCCATATATGTTTGCTGGAAAGGCTAATATGGGCTCCAAATGAATTCTTTTGGAAAAGCTATAATGAAAAATTTAATCCCTAATCTAATAATTTTAATACTTCAGGTAAATTCAATTTAAATGATAAAAAGGAAATTTTTAAAATAAAAAATTTATAAAACAATAATTTTTTTAATTTTTAAATAGTAAAATGGGTTTTTTAACGGCCTGATTTGACCCAAAAATGGATTTGAGCTTGAAAAATATTTTGAAACTAAGCCTCAGTCCGATTTGACTCGACTCACGGGCACCTCTACTAATGTTTACCTTTTTTTTTTTGGTCATTTTGGCTCTAATTTTCTATTCACTTTGGCCCGTAACCTTCAAAATTTAGTCAAGTTATATATATATATATATATATATATATATATATATATTCTTTGAAAAGTTGAGTAAATTGTTAAATTTTTAATGGCACATATGTGATAGCTTGTATGGTAGTTCACATGTACTTGATTGCTAACATGGATAATTTTTTAAAAAATCTTATGAAGTCAAATTTTAAAATAAATTTGATGTATTTTTTGAATTTTTATAAAGTACACGTGAACTACCACGCGAATTGTCATGCTAATGCTGCCAAAATTTTAACAGCTCAGTAAACTTTTTCAAAAAGAACAAACAAACAAATTCACTAAAATTTTAAAGATTAAGGGCCAGAGTGATAAAAAAAAAATTAGGATCAAAGTGACAAAAATGATAAAAGTTAGAAGCTAAACTATCATTATGCAAAAAAAAAAAATCATCTCGTTTTTTATATAATACTTATAACTACTCATAACCCTTTCCCAACCCTTAAATAAGAAAATAAACTCACTTCAACGTGCTCAAAACATCATCCTCTTATACTGGCAACATGTAACGACCTAATTTTCAGTGGTGTCGGAAATGGTGATATGAGATCACTAAATCTGACAAGTAAGATTGAATAAGGTAGTAATTTAATATTTATGAGTCAAGTGAGAATTTAGAAGAATTTGTGGATTGGTGAATTTAGTGAATTAAAAGAATTTATTAGGTCAAATGGGTCAAAAACGAGGTATCGAGACCTCGAATTTGAAAATCGAGCCATAAATATTTTTAGAAATATTTATGGAGTGTTATTAAGTTAGTATTAAAGTTTGGTTGAGAAATTTAAATGTTTGGGTAGTCAATTTAATAAAAAGGACTAAATTGTAACAAATGCAAAATTGCTAGAAGAATTAAATAGCTCAAGTATTAAAAGAAAAAGGATTTAAAGAGCAATTAAACCTAAAAGTGAGAAGGTTGGACGGTAAAGGCAAGGGAATCAGCTGGAGATAAGGGAAATAAGGGCAAAATTGGAATTTTGTAATTTTAACATATGTATTAAGATAAGATTGAAAATAATCTAGACAAAATCTTCACATTTTCTCAGCCAAAAACGTCAGAAGAGTTCTGGAGAAAGCTGATTTTCATACTAATACATCCTATCGAGAACCCGAAGCAAGTCGAGGAAAAGAAAAAGTAACTGAATAGTCCCTGAATTTTCTCAAATTCTGCAAATCGACTCAGGTAAGTTCATATGGCTGAAATTTAATGATTAAATGTAAATTTTATGAATTATATCATGAATGATGAGATATATTTGTTGATGAGTTAAGGATAAAATGACAATGCGAAAAGTGATTAAATAATCAAATTGAGCGGAACATCGGATTTGAGTACTTCTGATCAGTGACAAGTGAAAGTGAAAAGTGGTAGCTTCGGCTGCCTGATCAGTGAAAAGTGGTAGCTTCGGCTGCCTGATCAGTGAAAAGTGGTAGTTTCGGCTACCTGATCAGCGAAAAGTGGAAGTGAAGTACTCAATTTTCCGTAATCGTTCCCTAATTTGATTAAAGATGGTAAGTGACAAAAAGGGCCCAAAAGAGTTAAAGTAAACGAATAAATGGTAGTGAAATTATATGAAAGCACTCACCAAATTGTGGTTGACAGGTGAATTTAGTAATTGTACGTAATGTATAAGTGTATGAATGTTTGGTAAGATTTATATTTTATGCCTATGAACTTACTAAGTTTCTATAAACTTACTTGAGTGTTTTCAATGTCTCATGTAGATTGACGTATAAATATACGGAGGATCGGATCAACACTGAGGATCACACTATCAAGATTATCTCCGGTAGCTTTTGTTTTATGTTTAAAGATTTATATGGCATGTATAGAGTTTAAATGAGATGAAGTAAAGATGTTTTAAACTAGTTAATAATATTTTGTAATGAACCAGTTTTTGAATTACTGCAGTAACGTGAATTTGAAAAATCACCAAAAATAGAAAAAAATGGAATTAGAAAGTGAAAGAGATATGAATTGAAAGCACTTTGAGTCTACTTTCATATAAAAGAAATATGGTAAGCAAAAGAAATGGAAATAATGAGATATTTAAATTTTAGTGAAACTAGTTCTGAATGAATTCGTGATCCCCTATTCTATCTTTGAAAAATCATTAGAAATTGCACAAAAATAATTGTGGAGCAAAGTTTATATATATGAAATCCTGAATGAGTCTATTTTCAAATGAAATAAATAATAAGATCATATGAATTCTGTACAAAGAGTAATTTGATTTGAAGTGAAGAGAGGTCAGAACAGTCAAACAGTAAAATAGGGGAAACTTTAAGAAAAATCTGGTATTGATTGGCCATACCAAAAATTCTGGAAAAATTATAGTAAAAAGATATATGAGTCTAGTTTCAGGGAAAATTAACAAATCTTAATTTAGAGTTCCGTAGCTCCAGATATAAATATTTTGGTGACTATGACGCAGATGGACAGTTTTAAATTTTATGCCGAATTAGTAATTAAGTTTAGTAATGCCTCGTGCTCGACTCCGGCAACAGTCTCGGGTAAGGGGTGTTACACAACAATATATTTATACATTTGAAATATCATTATAAAGTATCATTATCTTAAGTCGTTTGATATATTTTAAGTAAGGTTTGAGTTCGAAACTTACAATGGAAAAAGAGCTTTAGTTTTTAGGGGTGTTGACTCGATTTCAAATTTAATTGGAATTCAATGTTATGGATAAAATTATATATATTATTAAAAATATGATTAAATTAGGTAAAAATATTATGGAGACCCTTATACTAAAAGTTAGGTTGTATTTTTTCTTCTCTACTAAAAAAAAAAAGGCAAATTAGTCATTGTATGTTAAATCAAAGAACAAATTGGTCATTTCTATTAAAAAAGTTCATCAATTTGTACTGTTTAAAATCTAAATTGCTTGATGAGATAATCAAAAAGTAACACGTGATGTGCCACGTGTACCTCATGCTTACGTACAATGATTGGTTTTTAATAGTAGAAATATATAATTTTTTAACCGAATGACCAGTTTATTTTTTTTTTAATCTAACTATAGGGGCTAGTTCATTTTTTGAATTAAAAAACAAAATATAATCCAACTCTTAATATAAACAACTCTACATATTGCTATTGATTTTGGCAGGATCTTTTGCTGAAAAAAGATCAACCCAAATTCATGATTCTTGTTCAAAAAATCATTTTTTCTATTAAGTTTTCATGTTTAATTTTTTTATGGGTAAATTACATTTAAGGTAACTAAATTATTAGTAAATTTACGTTTTGGTCACACAACTTCAAAAAGTTATAAATTGGTCAGTGAATTATTTGAAAGTTTTTATTTAAGTCATCTGGATGTTAAAATTGCTACTGTATGACATTCTTTGTTCACATTGCTTGCTCAATCGAAAGCTCTCCCCATTTTCTTCTACAATTCTTTTTTTTTTCATGAAATAGCTTCGAACGTCATGAATTTGCGAACTAAAATCCAAACATCTTTTTTCTCTAATCCCCAACATTGACCGTTGGATCAACTTGGATATTGGGTATATTATTCTACTTATCGAAAAGTATTGACCCACTGTATCGATCGTCGAATCGTTGCTTGAAGCTTGCTAGCCAAACTTTAAAAAAAAGTTAACAACCCAATAACTTAAATAAAAACTTTCAAATAATTTAATGACTATTTTGTAATATTTTAAAATTTAATAACCAAATCATAATCTTATTAGTAGGTTACTTTTTTTTTTCTTTGTTTTATCTATACCTATACATGAATCCTTTGTTGACAAGTGAGTCACCTTTCAATATATATATTTGCATTATATGGGAAAATGGTAAATTTGTAGTTTTGGTGGCTATACTAATATATAATCACGTGGGTTACCTTTTTCATTCTTGCATTATATATGAAAATGATAAAATTTCAATTTTGGTCTCTATCCTATACTCCAATTTAAGATTTGATCCTTATACTTTAACTTTTTTGACAAAATTCGGTACATAAACTTTAAAATATCCTTGATTAGCCCAAATACTTTATTTTGTTTAAAGTATTTTTTTTTTTAAATTTCAAAATGTTATACCGGTGAATTTAAAGAAAAGAATTTAATGGTGTTAACAATTGGATTTGAATTTTTAAATTCGAAAATAGAGAGACTAAATATTTTAAAATAAAAATATAAAGACCAAATTTCAAATCTACAATAAGTACAATAACTTGAAGTATATTTTAATATTCAACTATTTACTCTATAATTTAGCCCCAAAAATAACTGATCCAACCAAAGCGTGGTAGGAATTGTAAAAGTACTATAGAAGCTCGTGTACTAAGAGTTAGATTGCATTTTACCCATTATACTCAAAAAATAAATAAATTAATCATTTTCTGTTAGATCAAAGAACAAATTAATTATTTCTGTAAAAATTTTCATTCATTGTTACTGTTAAAAATCGATTTATTGAAATAAAACTAAAGGAAAACAATAATTGTATGATTTAAATATTTTAAAATAAATCAATAGAGGAACATTTCAAACGAGAAAGAAGGTAAACTCTTCCAATTCTAGTACCTCTAGATTTTTATGGTTAAATTTTAGTTTTGATCCCTCGAATCAATAGCCGTGAGGCCTTCCATATATGACGCATGTCCAATGTTTTCTTTTTTCTTTTCTAACATGGGAAGATAATGGTTAAATTTCAATTCTAATCCCTCTAATTTTATGGTTAAATTTTAATTTCAATCCCTATATTTAATTCAAATTTGATATTTAATTTCTATACTTTAATTTTAAAATAATTTGGTACTTCAACTTTTATAATATCATTAGTTAGTCTAAATAATTTATTCTGATTAAAATGGTTATGTGAATTTTTTAAATTGTTAGCACCGTTAAAATTTTCTATTAAATTCAGGTCAATTACAATGCCATTTATTTTGTTGCATGAATATCAACTGGGTATTTCTTTTTCTAATTTCAAAATGTCACCTCAACAAATTTAATAGAAAAACTTTAACGGTGTTTACAAATGAACCTAAATTTTAAATTCAAAAGATAGAAAGACTAATTATCGAAGATAAAAGTATTGATATTAAATTCCAAATTTTGCATATTATAACATTTAATTTTTTACTCTATAATTAAAAAAATAATAATTAACCTAAAACGAAGCTCGAGTGAAAATAATACTAATTTATATAATAATATCAAAAGATGATGCGTTGACGATGAGTCATGACTCTTTCCATAAGGAGAACTCCTAGAAATTGACATTTTTAAGTGAATATCTTATATTGTTTTTACTAAGGTGGTTATAAAAAATTTTAGAATTAAACGAGTGGTGGAATTAATTAAGTTATCGGTTTGATTAAGTAGATCATTAAAATTTTATAATAAAAAAATTTTGATTCAACCAATCAATTCAATTGATTTGTACTGATTCTCAAGTCAATCGGTGTAAAACTTTTTCTTTTCCGAACCAATTCTTGATCTAAGCAGGTCGATTCAAACAACTATAATACACATGTTAAATATTCATTCGATAATATAATGTTGTTTGATTTAGATACTAAATTAAAAATTAAAATTAACCACAGGAGTTAGATGAGATAGTAATGGTCTCTTTTATTTTAACCAGTGATCCAGGGTTCGATCCTCACCCTAAATATAAAACAACTTTAAAACTCGTAACTAATATTTATACTATAATAAACTTATAGAATGTAAAAAATTAATTATCGGACTCACACGGGAAAAACTCTTAAAAAGTCAAAATAGTGACAAAGAGGACACTTACTTTACCTTTCGTGATTTTCTAAAATGAAAAAAGCTGTGACAAAGAGTACACTTATCGTATAAAACAACTTTAAAACTCACCCTAAGTATAAAACAACTTTAGTGACAAAAAAAACACTTATCGTGATTTTCTAAAAGAAAAAAACTGTAAATTTTAAAATAACTTTAAAACTTATAATCAATATTTATATCATAATAAACTTATAAAATGTAAAAAATTAATTACCGAACTCAAAGGAGAAAAATTCTTAAAAAAGCGAAAATAGTGACAAAGATGGCACTTACCTTACCTTTCGTTATTTTCTAAAAGGAAAAAAAGCTGTGAAAATGAGTCAGCTAAAGTGAATGTGGTTCCACCCCTAGCCTGCCATGCACCCATTTCTTTACACCTATGCATATATACTGCTCTATGCTATAATGTCATTTGTCTTGGGGATAGGTGTTTCAAATCCTGCACATGGATATATCCCCTTTTTGGCTTTTGCTATCCCCCATTTTTCATTCTTCAATAATTAATTCTTTCAAAAAGAACCCATTAGCCAAAAAGCAATGTTAGATGTGCAAAGGATTTGACCTAATAACCATTCATAAGTGAGAGATGGTTGATTCTAACAAGTTTGAGGTAAGGTTTCCTATTTGAGGTTGAGGATGAAGACAATATTGTTAGGTTACTTTTGTTTTCTTTTTGAGGGTTTGACCCCACTCGATATCAAATTTAGTAAAGTTTGATATGGATACTGAATATCCAGAGACCTCTATGCATAATGATGCTATATTCTTGTTTAAGATATGGGTTCTCTTCCTTAAATATTTTGGGGACTTTCGTTTGGATTTATTTCGATTTTCAATTTAATTGTCTGTTGTTTAAATTTATATGTACCGTTATTAAGAGTTTGATGCCACCTATCAACGTGGCTCCTAATTTAGTTGTTAAATTATTAAAAGTTTGTTCTTTTAATTGTGAAACAAATATTATTTTGAGGACATTTAAATCTTTTTCCAACTAAAGTCTCGTTTTTTTATTTGAATCGCGAATATAAAAAAGAGCTAAAAAATATTTAAATAAAAAAATTATTAATTAAAAAACATTGAATAATTTGTTTCCAAGTAAATTCACAAACACACCCCTGCACTAAAAAGTCTACATAAATAAAGTTTCCTCATCAAAAGGAACCTTAAATAAACCCATTTTGTGCAAAGCAAATTTTTTATATGTGAACATGGAGATGGTGGATTTGTTCTTCTTCTTTTTTTCTTGAACCAGAGGTAACCTTTTAAGGGCTATTTTTAAAAATTTCCCCCAAATTTCTTTGAATATCATCATCACTTTGTAACTTGCCTGCAAATTTTTAAATTTTAAGTTTTACACCATGTTTTCAAGCAAAGAAATGCCATCACCATCATCATTGTTCTCGGCCTATGCTTCCATGACAGCTTCCATCATGCTATTTCGATCCATGGCGAACGATATCGTCCCTTACCCAATCCGAAACTATCTCGTTTCGAGTTTGGGTTACTTGTTCAAGCCACGATCTCGACTGCTCACTTTGGTCATGGAAGAATCCAATGGCATGGTTAGAAATCAAGTTTACGATGCGTCCGAGGTTTACTTATGCACCAAGATAAGTCCCGACACGGAGAGGCTTAAAGTTAGTAAGACCCCAAGAGAAAAGAACCTTACTATAAGGCTCGAGAAAGGCGAGAAAATCATCGATTTGTTCGAGGGTGTTGAGCTTAAATGGAGATTTGTCTGTGCCGAAGCGGAGAAAGGGAATAACCCGAACGATCAAGTCGTTGCGAGAGCCGAGAAACGATCGTTCGAGCTCACTTTCGATAAAAAATACAAAGGGTTGGTTTTGGGGTCTTATGTGCCTTTTGTATTGGAAAAAGCAAAGGCAATTAGAGATCAACAGAGGGTTTTGAAGATGTATACACTTAGTACGCAAGGTTATATGGGAGTGATGTGGGATTCGATTAATCTCGAACACCCCGCGACATTTGAGACGTTGGCGATGGACCCGAAGTTGAAAAACGACATTATGGAGGATTTAGATAGATTTGTTAGGAGGAAAGAGTTCTTTAAGAAGGTTGGAAAAGCGTGGAAAAGGGGTTACTTGTTATATGGACCTCCCGGGACCGGGAAATCTAGCTTGGTTGCGGCCATGGCTAATCATTTGAGGTTTGATGTGTATGATCTTCAGCTTGCGAATATAATGGGAGACTCCGACTTAAGACGGTTGCTACTATCAACGGGGAATCGGTCCATACTTGTCATCGAAGACATTGATTGCAGCATCGGTTTGCCGGACCGACGGCATGCCCCCGATGGACGAAAACAACCTGAACATCATATACAGGTTTGGCATATTTTAAGTACCATCTAAAACTGATTAGGAATTAAGCATTTCTTGAACCATAAAAGCATTGAGTTCCCACTTTTTCACGAGAAATTGTAGGAAAAGATACGAAGGTAGTTATACTAAAAGTTAAATTGCATTTTACCCAAAAATAGTTAAATTATATTTTGTACATTTTTTTGTTAAAAATTTCATTTATTTTTATCACTAGCCTGATTGATAACACGTGGCATGTCACGTGTACCTTATGTTAATATATAGAGACTAGTTTTTAACAGTAAAAATGGATGAAATTTTTGATAAAAGGACTAGTTTGCTCTTTAATATAAAATAAAAAGATTAATTTACCTATTTTTTGAGTAGAAGAGAGAAAATATAATCTAACTTATAATACAAGAACTTCCATAATACTTTTACCGTGCAACCTACATACATTTCTTTTTTGTCTTGTCCCATGGTTCATTCAACAATTACTTTTTTGTTGTATCAAAATTATAACCTTGGTACCCCCACCACATGGTTTATTTGGCAGTTGACACTATCAGGGCTGCTCAATTTCATTGATGGATTATGGTCAAGTTGTGGAGATGAGAGGATCATTATATTCACCACTAACCATAAGGACCGGTTAGACCCAGCTCTACTCCGACCGGGCCGAATGGACATGCACATTCACATGTCCTACTGCAACCCTCAAGGTTTCAAGCTTTTGGCCTCGAATTACTTGGGAATCCACGGCTACCACCACCTTTTCGGCGAGATTGAAGGGTTGTTGCAGGACACCGAGGTCAGTCCCGCACAAGTTGCCGAAGAGTTGATGAAGAGCGAAGATCCCGACGTTGCACTTGGAGGACTAGTCAAGCTGCTCAAACGGAAGAAGCTGGAAGATGACGGACCGGTTGATAAAGGCGGTAAGACAGTCGGAATTCGAGAAGTTAAAAGACAGAAAGTTGAGACCAAGGGTAAGCCAGTTAGGATGAGTAGAAGGAAGGTGAATGGGAGAAGGAACATATGACTACTAGCTATTATATTTTATTTGCATTAAATTGCTGCTTGCATGAGATTTCAGTGCTTTTAGTGAAATGCCACTCTTCTTTTTAGTTGTAAAAATTTAGAATTACAATGGTAATGCTCAAAAATTTTAAAAGGCTTCAAATATATATATATAATGCGGCTTCAAAATATCATTTTCTCTTGGCTCAATGAAACCTAAAATTCTAACCATGTTTTTGACCAAAAAGATGTCTCTGTAAACGTTGTTCGCGGCCTACGCTCCCATGGCTACTTCTATTATGCTTTTTCGAATCAGAAACTATCTCTTCACATATTTGAAAGACTTGTTTAAGCGTCGCTCGAAAACTATTCGCTTTGAACATCAACGAAACCAATGGCATGGAGAGAAATTAAGTCTACTATGCATCCCAGGTTTACTTGTGCAACAAGATAAGTCCCGCCACCGAGATGCTCAAAATAAGCAAATACCCAAAAGACAATAACCTCACAATGAAGTTCGCGAAATGTGAGACAATGGTAGATTATTTCCAACGCATCGAGCTTAAATGGACCTATGTAGGTAATGAAGTAGGAATGAGCGATAACCAGAAGGATCCATCCACTAAACGGTCGTTTGTGCTTGGTTTCATAAGAAACATAAAGACTTGGTTTTGAGTTCTTATGTGCCTTACATACTAGAAAAAGCAAAGGCAATAAGAGATGAATAAAGGGTTTTGAAGATGTACACTCTCGACAACAAGCACAATAACTCAAAGGTGTGGGATTCCATTAACTTCGAACATCCCGCGACGTTGGACATGTTAGCAATGGATCCTGAGTTGAAAAATGCTGTCATGGAGGATCTAAATAGGTTTATTAGTAGGAAAGAGTTTTATAAAAAGGTTGGGAGAGCATGGAAAAGGGGTTACTTGTTGTATGGGCCACCAGGGACCGGTAAATCGAGCTTGGTTGCAGCTATGGCTAATTATCTTAAGCTCGTGAATATATACCGGGACTCCAATTTGAGACAGTTACTGCTATTGATGGGGAACAGGTCAATACTCGTGACTGAAGATATCGATTGCAGTGTCAATCTTCCAAGCCGGCAACAGCCAGCAACCCGCCGATTAACCAATAAATCTGAAAAAGGAAGTACAGGTTTGGCTTCTCTACAGTTTACACATGTAGATATATTATGTAAGCTAATTCTTAAGATATATTTGTAAAACTTGTGTAGTTGACACTATCGGGGCTACTAAATTTCATTGATGGATTATGGTCAAGCTGTGGAGATGAGAGGATCATTATATTCACCACTAACCATAAGGACCGGTTAGACCCAGCTCTACTCAGACCGGGCCGAATGGACATGCACATTCACATGTCCTACAGCAACCCTCAAGGTTTCAAGCTTTTGGCCTCGAATTACTTGGGAATCCAAGCCTACCACCACCTTTTCGGCGAGATTGAAGGCTTGTTGCAGGACACCGAGGTCAGTCCCGCACAAGTTGCCAAAGAGTTGATGATGAGTGAAGATCCCGATGTTGCGTTAAACGGACTCGTCAAGCTACTCAAATGGAAGAAGCTGGAAGGTGATGATGCTAATACGTTCGATATTCAAGATGTTAAAAGACTAAAGGGTAAGTGTTATTCGATAATCTAACTGTACTAATCGTACTTAACTTGATTGACACTGTTGTTATTTCTGTTGAAGCCGTGGTCCTATTCAACCCGGCAACGGACTTGCCTATCAAGCTACTAGGCAATGTAAACTTCGCAACATGGAAAGCTCAATTAGTGATGCTACTCAACGGACATCAATTAATCGGTCATCTTGACGGCTCAATATCAGCTCCACCAACGGGGGATCACTCAAAATAGAAAAGAAATCCCAAATCCGAAATATCAAATTTGGTTCAGTCAAGATCAGTTCATTCAACAAGCAATGATGGCATCGGTTGGTATCACTATCGCCCCCACTGTAGCCGCCGCCGCAACGGCTCAAAAAGCATGGGAGCTTCTTCATACCTTTTATGCTAATAAGACGGAGTAAAAAAAAGCTCAGAATTAGAAATAGTAATACATTATCGGATACCTTTTTTGTTTTGATGAGATGATATTTGTGCAAGCAAAACTTATATATAATATAGACATATTAGTCATTCATTTAGGCCGAATGAGTAACATAAAAACATGGTGTATGATTTTTTCTTGAGACATTCGTGTTCGATTTTCGAGATTTTTAAAATTTGGTTTTCTTCGAGGCTTCGTCCTTCTCAAGATATTTGTGTTCGATTTTCAATTCTTGGGATTCTTTAACCTCAGCTTTCTTCGAGGCTTCGTCCTTCCCGAGATACTTGTGTTCGATTTTCAGTTCTCGAGATTCTTTAACCTCGGCTTTCTTTGAGGCCTCGTCCTTCTCGAGTTCATCCTCTTCCATTTTCCTCTGCTTTAGGAAACTCAAAAACCCTTCAACCGCAACATCTACATCTTCATCTTTCATTAACTCTTCAGCAACTTGTGCAGGGGTGACCTTGGTAGCTCCCAACAGCACCTCGATTTCCCCGAAAAGCCGGTGCTCGCCTTCGATCCCCAAGTAATTCGCAGCCAAAACCTTGAAAGCATGCATACCGCAATATGACAAGTGAATGTGCAAGTCCATCCTTCCGGGACGTAACAAAGCCGGATCGAGCCTATGCTTGTGGTTCGTCGTTAGCACGATGATCCTCTCGTCTCCGCAACTCGACCATAGACCGTCGACAAAGTTCAATAGCCCCGAAAGCGTCAACTGCATAGATTTCAACACAATCACACACATTTAACACATCAAAAACACAAGGTTAAATTCTTCTATTAGTCCCTGTAATTTGTGAAAATTGTTGATTTATTCCATGTACTTTAATTTGATCGGATTTAGTCCCTTTGCCTTTCAAATTTTAAAGAATTAATCCCGAACCAAATAGTAACAATTAAAAATGTCTGGTTAAATTCAATTACTAGTCTTGTTCTACGTGAACAATTGTAGATTTAGTTTGGATCATTCTAAATTCAGTCTTACACAAATGACAGTTGTTAATCCATTAATCGGATTTTTAGTGAGTAATATGTGAAAATAACAAGTTGAATATGTTTGCGCATCAAATTTTGGAAATAGCAAGACTTAATGAATTTAACAGTTATTGTTTAGTGACGTCTGAAATTTTAAAATTTGAAAAGTATAGGGACTAATTACAGAATTTAACCAAAACACAAATATGCAATGACTAACCTGTTTGTCTTGACCATGACGCCTATGTCCACGATCAGGCAAATTAACAGTACAATCAATATCTTCAATCACAAGAATCGATCTATTCCCAATATCAAGCAACAATCTCCTCAAATCCGAATCACTTTTAATATTCTCAAGCTGCAAATCATAAATATCAAACTTCAAATAATTAGCCATAGCAGCAACCAAGCTTGATTTACCAGTCCCAGGTGGTCCATACAACAAAAAACCCCTCTTCCATGATCGACCCACTTTTCTATAAAATTCTTTCCTTCTAATAAACCTGTTTAAATCATCAACAATCATGGTTTTCAATTCTGGGTCAAGTGCTAAAGTCTCAAATGTCGATGGGTGTTCAAGCTTAATCGATTCCCATTTGAATTTAAAACCATAACGAACATTCCCCAATGTATGTATCTTCAAAACCCTCACTTCATTTTCAATCATTTCAGCAGATTTCAACACAAATGGCAAATAAGAATTCATCACTAAATCCCCATTATTTTTCTTGAATCTTAGCATGAAATATCGTTTTTCAGTAACGTTACCTTTTTGCTCCACTTCGTAGCAAACATGTCGCCATTTAAGCTCGACACCATTGAAGGAATCTGTGATTCTTTGACCTTTATCGAGCTTAAATGACAACCCTTTGTCTTTGATCCGTTTGCTTACTTTGAGTCTTTTGGTATTTGGGTTGATTTTGGTGCTTAAATAAAGCTCGGTAGCGTTGAAAACGTGGTTCGGCTCCATACCGTCGGATTGGTCGATGATGATGGTTTGTTTGCCGGAGAAGAAACAGAATAAAGAACTGATAGCTAAGAATATGTGTTTTCGAAGTGGGTATGGGATGAGATCATTGAATATGGATCGTAAAAGCATTAATGAAGCACTTATTGAAGCGTATGTAGTGAAAGCTGATGTTGCAGATGGGAAAATGGTGGAAAACGATTTGGGGAATTTGTTGAATGGTGATGAAGATGAGTGGTTGCTTGGTTTGCAGGAAAGCATGGTGAGAAAATTTGGTCTTCTTTTTTTCTCTTTGATTTTCTGGGTTTTTTTTTTTCTTTCTGTTGAGAGTGGTCTCAATGGTTTTCCTTTATAGAAGATGAAGTACACTTATTTGTGGTACATGGAGGTTACTTATGTTAAAAGTTAACTTTTTATTTAAGGGTTAATTACACTAAACATCCTTAAATTATAGCATAAATTATAAATTGATTTCGTTGAGCACTTAAAGTTTAAGTATTGCATCAATCACATCCTTCCCCAACATAACCATTAGCTTAAGCATCAAATGTCAATCCGAACCTGACATTGATATTGCGGATCAAACTGTAACGACCCGAAATTCGTGGGCACCAGAAAAAAAAAAAAATGTGTTATCGGGCCTCTGTCTTAGTAAATCGAGTTAGTAAATAATCATTAGGAGTAATTATGAGTCTAGTAGTGTGCTTAATTAGATTTTTATTTAGTGAATTTAGCTTAATTGAGAGTAATTAGGAAAAAGGATCAAATTGAATAAGGAGTAAAAGTCTAATTGTAGATTAAAAGAAAATAAAAAGGACCAAAATGGCAATTATGCCATTTAGCATAAGTTGAGGCGGCATAAGCTTAAAAAAAATCTGAGATTTTATGTGTTAAAATATATTATTAATATTATTAAATAATTATATTAATATAATATTATATTATATAATAAAGTAAATAGTAAATGAAATAATAAAAAAAGAAACAAAGAAGAACAGAAAAGAACAGAGAGCATACGAAACAAGCAGGAAAGAAAGAAGAAAAAGAAGGAAAAAGGAAAAACTAAAGATTCAAGGTTTTAAACTTTAAAAGGTAAGTCAATCAAGTCCTATTCTTTTAATTTTGATGTTTTAGAAGCTTTAAAGCAAGATTTTGATGAAACTAAGTGGATATTTTGAGAGTTTATTGGTTTTTAAGTATAGTTTATGTTAAAGAAAAAGATGAACAAGGGGTTAAATTGAATGAAATTTAAGTTAGAGTTAGTAAAAGGATTAAATTGTAAAGTAAGCTATAAGTTTTGTATTATAGGGATTGATTTGGAAGAAATTATAAATTAGGGTTTATTTTGAAAATTTTGTAATCAAGTTGAATATGGAAGGAATTTAAGTAGAATCAAGCATGAATTAAGTTAAGAAAATAAGTAAACTTAACTAGGATTTAATTGCAAAATAAGTCATAAGAAAACAGATTTAAGACAGCAGCAGTAGAGTAACTTTGAAAATTCACCAAAAATCGTAGAAATGGAATTAGAAGTTGAGTGAGATATGAAATTAAAGATTATTGAGTCTATTTTCATATGAAAGAAACAGAGATAGCAAATAAGTTCTGTATTGTGAGATATTTAAATTTTAGTGAAACTGGTTCAGGGTGATTTCGAGATCCCCTGTTCTGACTTGTAAAAATCATTAAAAATTGTATAAAAATGATTTTGGAACATAATTTATATGGTTAAATTCCTTAATGAGTCTAGTTTCAAATGAGCTAAACAAGGAGGCCACCTAAATTCTGTACAAAGAGTAATTTAATTCGTAGTGAAGAGAGGTCAGAGCAGTTGGACAGTGAAACAGGGGAAACTTTAAGAATAATCTGGTATTGATTGGCCATACCAAAAATTCTGAAAAATTTACAGTAAAAATATATATGAGTCTAGTTTCGGGAAAAATTTACGGATCTTAATTTGGAGTTCCGTAGCTCCAGATATAGATGATTTAGTGACAATGACTCAGGTAGACAGCCTAGAAAGAACTTATAAGTAAATAATAGAATTGTGTATAAAAGATGTGGAATGAAGAGGAAGAGTAGAAATTGAATAAAATTCAATTATTTATTGTAATTTAATGTTGTAATTAATATTGTAAATTATTATTTTTCGTAGCTAAAAAGGAACTCGAGGCATCAACCCATAAAGGAAAGGAGAAGGTTAATGAGGAATAATCAAGCAAATTCGGGTTTGTATTACTATAATTCAAGCTATTTATTTATTCATTAAATATTAGATTAATTTATGGATATGGTAAGTAAATTATAAGGTAAGTGTTTTTATTGAAATTGAATTGTATCCGGATTGATATGGAAAAGTGTAATTAATATTGAAATTGAATTTATTATGAAAATGAAAATGAAATTGAGAGCTGAAATACCCTATTAACTAGTCGGGCTGAGTCGGATATAATTGGCATGCCATAGGACATGGAAGAGTACGGATTTTGCCGGCATCGATCGAGCACTTACGTGCGACTCATTTAGCATTATTGTTATCGTTACGATTCGACACTTTGTGTGTCGTGGTAATCGTTATCTTATCGCTATCTGAGTTCAAGACTTTGTGTGTTGAATATCGATATTGTTTCTTTATCGATTCGACACTTTGTGTGTCGATATCGTTACCGTTAAGGCACATTGTGCCGTCATGGAGTGTTGGGTTGGAACGTGTATCCGTTAAGGTCCAAAGTCATTAATAGGGGTAAATAAAGAAAAGGTTAAATTGAATAAAATGAAATGGTTGAGCCATTGGAAGAAATGCGGAAATAGAACATGAACAAAAATGTGATTGAAATATGAGCATGAGAAAAGAAAGTATGAACCATTGGTTCAAGAAATGGGTAATGGCTCAACATGATTGTGTATTATTTCAATTGTTAAATAGCTAAATTTGAATTGTATGAATATATTGAGAATGATAAACTTATGTTTGAATTGGGTTAGTTAAATTAAAGTTATATGATTTAATGATATGATTATTATGTTTATAATTTGAATTATGGTAATACCACCGAGTATATGTATACTCGTGCTGTTTGCTGCTTCCGCGCGCGCAGTTGTAGAAGTCAAACATCGAACCAAAGATCCAAGCGGACCGACTTGACAAACCTTTGGTGATGTATATTTCCTTTTATAATGTGGCATGTACGTAGGTTGTGTATAAATGTTATTATGTTTGAATGTAAATGGTTAAAAATGTTAGTATTACAAGCTTAAGAATTATAATGAAAGGAGTATATTTATTTTAATCTAACTAATATTTTGATAAATTTAAGTTGATATTATATTGATTGAGTTTGATTAGAAGGTATTTAGAATAGAAAATGAATTTATCAAATGAATTGGTTAATTATTGAAATGAATACGATTTATTTTACACTGGGGTTTTATATATTAATAAGCGAAATCTGCAGAAATTTATATTAAACAAAATTTATATTTGCAAATTGTCCGATATGTCCAGTAATGCCTCGTAACCTGTTCGCGATGGTTCGGGTTAGGGTGTTACATTTATTGGTATCGAGCTATCGAGTTTAGTCGATTCTCGGGCTAAATCGGGCTCGAAAGTGAGTCTAGAAGTACATGCCACTATTGAGTCGAAGAAGCGAGTTGGGTTTTGGATCTTTGATATATATTTATTTGATTTTGTTTTATAGATAAAATGTCGATTTAAAGAATGTATGATGTTGAAGCAGAAATGCATACTGGAAATCGAGAAATTGAAGAAAGCGAATCATTACACCTCATCAGTAAATCCGTTAAATAACCAACCTCCTAATGTAAGAAGAGAAAGAGATAACTCACAAGCTGTTAAGAGCTATAGCCGATGCATTGCAACATGTAGCGGAAACTGCATCTACATTACATCAAGTACCTACGGTTAGACGGGCCCGATTAAAGAGTTAAGAAAATATGGTGCCACGGAGTTTTCGGGACTAAGAGGTCTTGATCCGTCTATTGCTGAGAATTGGATAGAATCAACAAAAGAGTTTTGCAACAATTAGATTGCACCCAGAGAGAATCGATATGTCTTTGTATCATTGTTACAAGGGAAGCATATCTCTGTGGAATCTATTGTTAGACATTTACTAGGATGATCGGGTAACAGGATTTGTTTCAAAAGAATTTCAAAAGAAGTATATTGGGGAAATGTATATTGAAGAGAAAAAGCAAGAGTTTTTAATGTTGAAACAGGTAATATGTCGGTATTGGATTATGATCGAGAGTTTACTAGATTGAGCGGTATGCTTTGAATATATTCCAACAGAGGTGATAGTTGTAAGCGGTTTTTACGGGGATTAAGAGATGAAATAAAACTACAATTAGTGTCCCAAGTAATTCATCGAATTTGTTGATTTGATCGAACGGGCCAAAATGATAGAGCAAGTCTTGGGACTTGATAAAAAGTCAAACAGATTGGATTGACCAGAAACGAGTAGGAGCAACTAGTTCAAATCCACTACCAAAAGATCTAGAGAATTCAGAGAGGTGGTTGGAGATCAAGCTTTCGATCCGATAGAGGTGACGGAAGCAGAGGAAAGCAGATTACTATTTCCACGGTAGTGTAAAAGCTCCACCCGGGAAAATGAATATCCTGAATGTAACTATTGTGTGAAAAAGACATTTTGGTGAATCTTTGGAAGAAAATTGGAGGATGTTTTCGTTGTGGCTCTCTCTTGAACACTTTATTAAAGATTGTTCGAAAACTCAGAGTAGTACACCTACCACATCTCGAGAGATCGAGATCGATCGCAGAGGTAGAGGAATGTCTAGAGGAGGTTTTGTTTCGAGGAGAGGAGGAGCTAGTAGAGGCGGTGATGATATAGCTACACAACGATCGAGAGGCTAGAGCACCGGCCCGAGCATACGTAGTTCGGACCCGTGAAGAAGGCAATGCTCACGATGTGGTGACAGTATATTTTTATTGTATTTCGAGCCTATTTATGCTTTAATTGACCGGGTTCATCACATTCATATATTAATTTAAAATTAGTTGAATCGGGAAGTTAGAATCAAACGTCTAGAGTTTTCATAGAGGTGTCTAACCCTTTGGGACAAACGGTGTTAGTAGACAGAGTATGCCTGGAGGTGCCCGTTAATAATACATGATAAAATGTTTCGTGGATTTCTTGATCATGCCTTTTGGCGATTTTGATATCATTTTGGGTATGGATTGGTTATCCGAACATGGGGTAGTTTTGGATTGCTATAAAAAGAGGTTTAGTATTCGAGCGAGAAAATGGGGACAGAATTGAAGTGAATGGCATCCGTACAGTGGTTCGACACGTATCATTCAAGCTACAAAAGCTAACAAGTTATTACAAACATGGTTGTTCAGCGTATTTGGCATATGTTATTAATTCGACTCGGTGGGAAGCCAATGCGGCCGATTAGGCTGTGTATGCGAGTTTCGGATGTATTTCGGAAGAACTACGGGTTTACCACACGATAGAGAGGTTGAATTTGCTATTGAGGTGTATCCAGTGCAGCACCAATTTCTATACCTCGCGTGCGAATGTCGCCTCTTGAATTGAAAGAGTTGAAGGTGCGATTCTGAGGATTTATTAGATCGAGGATTTATCCGACCGAAAGTATTTCACCTTGGGAGCTCGGTATTGTTTGTTAAAAAGAAAGATGGTTCTATGCGGTTGTGCATTGATTATCGACGATTGAACAAAGTGACGATCAAAAACCGGTATCCTTTGCCTCGTATAGGCGACTTGTTTGATCGGCAGGGAGCTTGATGATTTTCTAAAATTGATTTGAGATCCGGGTATTATCGGTGAAGGTGAAGGAAAGTGATGTGCCTAAGGCGCGCTTCCGTACTCGTTATGGCCATTATGAATTTTTGGTGATGCCGTTTGGATTGACCAATGCTCCATTTGCTTTTATGGATTTGATGAATCGCATTTTCCAGCCGTATCTAGATCGGTTTGTGGTGGTTTTTATTGATGATATATTGGTATATTCAAAAGCAGAGGCGAACATGATCGGCATCTTGAAAGGTTTTACTGATTCTGCGGGAAAAACAGGTTGTATGGGAAATTAAGTAAATGTGAATTCGTTGTATGCGAAGTGGTATTTTTAGGACATGTGGTATCTGTGATGGGATTAGAGTTGACCCGAAGAAGATCGAAGCAATTGTTGATGGAAAGCGCCAAAGAATGTAATCGAGGTGCGTAGTTTTCTCGGTTTAATTTGGATATTATCGAAGATTTGTAAATGGATTCTCGAAAATAGCAATGCCGATGACTAAACTACTACGGAAGAATGTTCCTTTTATCCGGGATGATCGGTGCGAGAATAGTTTTGAGACTTTGAAGCAAATGTTGACAGAGAGGCACGGTATTAACATTACGTGAGTCGGGAAAAGATTTTATTGTGTACTGATGATGCTTCTTTGAGTGGTTTGGGTTGTGTATTGATGCAAAATGGAAAGGTTATTGCATATGCATCTAGGCGATTGAAGCCGCATGAACGTAATTACCCGACACATGACTTGGAGCTAGTTGCAGTAATTTTTGCTTTAAAGATTTGGAGACATTATCTTTATGGCGAGAAATGTTACATTTACACAGATCATAAAAGTCTCAAATATCTGCTGTCACAGAAAGATTTAAATTTAAGGCAAAGACGGTGGATCGAGCTTCTAAAAGATTATGATTGTGTTATAGATTATCATCCAGGAAAAGCAAATGTGGTAGCTGATGCATTGAGCAGAAAGTCTGCGATTGAATTACTGAGCAATGTTTGCTCGGCTTAGTGTTAATGATGATGGAAGCTTGTTAGCTGAGTTAAAGGTTAAGCCAATGATGTTAGAGCAGATTAAATCAGCACAGTTGAAAGATGATAAGTTGTTGAAGAAGAGAGAGATGGTGTTGAGTAGCCCAGTAGAAAATTTCAGTATTGATGATCAAGGTTGTTTGAGATTCCGTAATCGAATCGTATTCCGATTACTTGTAACTTAAAGAGTTGATTCTTGAGAAGCTCATGATAGTTCATTTGCTTTGCACCCACGGGAAGTACGAAGATGTATCAAGATTTACGAGAGCTATCTTGGTGGCCTGGAATGAAAAGAGATATAGTTGAGTATGTTGGTAAATGTTTGACATGTCGTGGTAAAAGCGGAACATCGGTACTAAATGAGTTTACTTGACCTATTAATATTCCGAATGGAAATGGGATCGAATCACAATGGATTTTGTTACGGGATTACCGTTGTCAACAAACAAAAAGAATGCTATCCGGGTGATAGTTGATGGAAACTTACTAAGTCCGCTCACTTTATAGCGATCGAATCGATTGGTCTCTACGAAGTTGGTCGAGATCTATATTAGGAAATAGTGAGGCGCATGGTATTCTGTATCTATTATTTCAGCCGGGATCCGCGATTTACATCAAGGTTTTGGAGACGATTATACGGTTCTCTAGGTACGGACTTAATTTCAAAGATCTTTGCATTTCATCCGCAAACCGACGGGCAATCGAACGAGTAATTCAAATATTAGAAGATATGCTTGAGCTTGCATTATTGACTTTGAATCGGGTTGGGAACGATACTTGCCATTAGCTGAATTTGTTTATAATAATAGTTATCAATCTAGTATTCAAATGGCTCCATATGAAGCATTATATGGTCGAAGATGTCGATCACCGGTATGTTGGACATGAGTTGAATGAGAAAAAGATTGTTGGACCGGAATTAATTCGTGAGGCAGAAGAAGTAGTTAAAAGATCAAAGACAAAGTTGAAAGTAGCTTTTGCAGACAAAAGTCTTATGCAGATCTAAAGCGACGAGATATAGAGTATACGTGGGTGATAAAGTGTTTTTAAAAGTATCACCTTGGAAGAAAATTTTGAGATTTGGTCGCAAAGGAAAATTAAGTCCTCGTTACATTGGGCCATATGAAGTAATTGAAAGAATCGGACCGGTTGCCTATCGATTAGCTTTACCTCCGAATTACTGAGAAAATTCATGATGTTTTTCATGTTTCCATGCTACGAAGGTATCGATCGGATCCATCTCATATTATTTCATCTGAAGACATTGAGATTAGACCGGATTTGTCATATGAAGAAGAACCGGTTCAAATACTAGCTCGAGAAGTGAAAGAATTAAGAAACAAACGAGTCCCTTTGGTAAAAGTATTGTGGAGAAGCCATAATGTAGAAGAAGCAACTTGGGAACTGAAGAAACTATGAGAGCGCTTGATATCCTCACCTATTCTCGGAGTAAATTTCGAGGACGAAATTTATTAAGGGGGGGAGAAATGTAACGACCCGAAATTCGTGGGCACCAGAAAAAAAAAAAAAATGTGTTATCGGGCCTCTGTCTTAGTAAATCGAGTTAGTAAATAATCATTAGGAGTAATTATGAGTCTAGTAGTGTGCTTAATTAGATTTTTATTTAGTGAATTTAGCTTAATTGAGAGTAATTAGGAAAAAGGATCAAATTGAATAAGGAGTAAAAGTCTAATTGTAGATTAAAAGAAAATAAAAAGGACCAAAATGGTAATTATGCCATTTAGCATAAGTTGAGGCGGCATAAGCTTAAAAAAAATCTGAGATTTTATGTGTTAAAATATATTATTAATATTATTAAATAATTATATTAATATAATATTATATTATATAATAAAGTAAATAGTAAATGAAATAATAAAAAAGAAACAAAGAAGAACAGAAAAGAACAGAGAGCATACTGAAACAAGCAGGAAAGAAAGAAGAAAAAGAAGGAAAAGGAAAAACTAAAGATTCAAGGTTTTAAACTTTAAAAGGTAAGTCAATCAAGTCCTATTCTTTTAATTTTGATGTTTTAGAAGCTTTAAAGCAAGATTTTGATGAAACTAAGTGGATATTTTGAGAGTTTATTGGTTTTTAAGTATAGTTTATGTTAAAGAAAAAGATGAACAAGGGGTTAAATTGAATGAAATTTAAGTTAGAGTTAGTAAAAGGATTAAATTGTAAAGTAAGCTATAAGTTTTGTATTATAGGGATTGATTTGGAAGAAATTATAAATTAGGGTTTATTTTGAAAATTTTGTAATCAAGTTGAATATGGAAGGAATTTAAGTAGAATCAAGCATGAATTAAGTTAAGAAAATAAGTAAACTTAACTAGGATTTAATTGCAAAATAAGTCATAAGAAAACAGATTTAAGACAGCAGCAGTAGAGTAACTTTGAAAATTCACCAAAAATCGTAGAAATGGAATTAGAAGTTGAGTGAGATATGAAATTAAAGATTATTGAGTCTATTTTCATATGAAAGAAACAGAGATAGCAAATAAGTTCTGTATTGTGAGATATTTAAATTTTAGTGAAACTGGTTCAGGGTGATTTCGAGATCCCCTGTTCTGACTTGTAAAAATCATTAAAAATTGTATAAAAATGATTTTGGAACATAATTTATATGGTTAAATTCCTTAATGAGTCTAGTTTCAAATGAGCTAAACAAGGAGGCCACCTAAATTCTGTACAAAGAGTAATTTAATTCGTAGTGAAGAGAGGTCAGAGCAGTTGGACAGTGAAACAGGGGAAACTTTAAGAATAATCTGGTATTGATTGGCCATACCAAAAATTCTGAAAAATTTACAGTAAAAATATATATGAGTCTAGTTTCGGGAAAAATTTACGGATCTTAATTTGGAGTTCCGTAGCTCCAGATATAGATGATTTAGTGACAATGACTCAGGTAGACAGCCTAGAAAGAACTTATAAGTAAATAATAGAATTGTGTATAAAAGATGTGGAATGAAGAGGAAGAGTAGAAATTGAATAAAATTCAATTATTTATTGTAATTTAATGTTGTAATTAATATTGTAAATTATTATTTTCGTAGCTAAAAAGGAACTCGAGGCATCAACCCATAAAGGAAAGGAGAAGGTTACCGAGGAATAATCAAGCAAATTCGGGTTTGTATTACTATAATTCAAGCTATTTATTTATTCATTAAATATTAGATTAATTTATGGATATGGTAAGTAAATTATAAGGTAAGTGTTTTTATTGAAATTGAATTGTATCCGGATTGATATGGAAAAGTGTAATTAATATTGAAATTGAATTTATTATGAAAATGAAAATGAAATTGAAGCGAAATACCCTATTAACTAGTCGGGCTGAGTCGGATATAATTGGCATGCCATAGGACATGGAAGAGTACGGGATTTTTGCGGCTTATCGATCGAGCACTTACGCGCGACTCATCTCGTCTTATTATCGTTACCGATTCGACACTTTGTGTGTCGTGGTATGTTATCGCTATTGCCGTTACTGAGTTCAAAGACACTTTGTGTGTTGAATATCGATATTGTTATCGTTATCGATTCGACACTTTGTGTGTCGATATCGTTACCGTTAAGGCACATTGTGCGTCATGGAGTGTTGGGTTGGAATCCGTGTATCCGTTAAGGTCCGAGTGCATTAATAGGGGTAAATAAAGAAAAGGTTAAATTGAATAAAATGAAATGGTTGAGCCATTGGAAGAAATGCGGAAATAGAACATGAACTGAAAAATGTGATTGAAATATGAGCATGAGAAAAGAAAGTATGAACCATTGGTTCAAGAAATGGGTAATGGCTCAACATGATTGTGTATTATTTCAATTGTTAAATAGCTAAATTTGAATTGTATGAATATATTGAGAATGATAAACTTATGTTTGAATTGGGTTAGTTAAATTAAAGTTATATGATTTAATGATATGATTATTATGTTTATAATTTGAATTATGGTAATACCACTCGAGTATATATATATACTCGTGCACAGTTGCTTCCGTGCGCAGGTTGTAGAAGTCAAATACTGAACCAGCATCCGAAGCCAGACCCGACTTCAGCAAACCTTTGGTGATGTATATTTCCTTTTTATAATGTGGCATGTACGTAGGTTGTGTATAAATGTTATTATGTTTGAATGTAAATGGTTAAAAATGTTAGTATTACAAGCTTAAGAATTATAATGAAAGGAGTATATTTATTTTAATCTAACTAATATTTTGATAAATTTAAGTTGATATTATATTGATTGAGTTTGATTAGAAGGTATTTAGAATAGAAAATGAATTTATCAAATGAATTGGTTAATTATTGAAATGAATACGATTTATTTTACTGGGGTTTTATATATTAATAAGCGAAATGTCAAGAAATTTATATTAAACAAAATTTATATTTGCAAATTGTCCGATATGTAGGTAATGCCTCGTAACCTGTTCGCGATGGTTGGGGTTAGGGTGTTACATTTATTGGTATCGAGCTATCGAGTTTAGTCGATTCTCGGGCTAAATCGGGCTCGAAAGTGAGTCTAGAAGTACATGCCACTATTGAGTGAAGTGAGTTGGGTTTTGGATGTTGATATATATTTATTTGATTTTGTTTTATAGATAAAATGTCGACGAAAGAATGTATGATGTTGAACAGAAATGCATACTGGAAATCGAGAAATTGAAGAAATCGAATCATTACCTCATCAGAATCAGTTAAATAACCAACCTCCTAATGTAAGAAGAGAAAGAGATAACTCACAATCATTAAGAGCTATAGCCGATGCATTGCAACATGTAGCGGAAATCGTACTGCATTACATCGGTACCTACGGTTAGGCGGGCCCGATTAAAGAGTTAAGAAAATATGGTGCCACGGAGTTTCGGGACTAAGAGGTCTTGATCCGTCTATTGCTTGAGAATTGGATAGAATCAACAAAAAGAGTTTTGCAACAATTAGATTGCACCCCGAGAGAGACTCGATATGTGTTTGTATCATTGTTACAAGGGGCATATCTCTCGGTGGGAATCTATTGTTAGACATTTAATGGATGATCGGGTAACACAGGATTTGTTTCAAAAAGAATTTCAAAAGAAGTATATTGGGGAAATGTATATTGAAGAGAAAAAGCAAGAGTTTTTAATGTTGAAACAGGTAATATGTCAAGATTGGATTATGATCGAGTTTACTAGATTGAGCGGTATGCTTCGTAATATATTCCAACAGAGGGTGATAGTTGTAAACGGTTTACGTGGGATTAAGAGATGAAATAAAACTACAATTAGTGTCCCAAATAATTCTCGAATTTGTTGATTTGATCGAGCGGGCCAAAATGATAGAGCAAGTCTTGGGACTTGATAAAAGTCAAAGCAGATTGGATTGACCAGAAACGAGTAGGAGCAACTAGTTCAAATCCACTACCAAAAGATCTAGAGAGAATTCAGAGGTGGTTGGAGATCAAGCTTTCGATCCGATAGAGGTGTGAAACAGAGGAAAACAGATTACTATTTCCACTTGGTAGTGTAAAAGCTCCACCCGGGAAAATGAATATCCCGAATGTAACTATTGTGGAAAAAGACATTTTGGTGAATCTTTGGAAGAAAATTGGAGGATGTTTTCGTTGTGGCTCTACTGAACACTTTATTAAAGATTGTTCAAAACTCAGAGTAGTACACCTACCACATCTCGAGATCGATCGATCATTTGAGGTAGAGGAATGTCTAGAGGAGGTTTTGTTTTGAGGAGAGGAGGAGCTAGTAGAGGCAAAGTGATATAGCTACACAATGATCAGAGGCTAGAGCACCAGCCAGAGCATACGTAGTTCGGACCGTGAAGAAGGCAATGCTCACGATGTGGTGACAGTATATTTTTATTGTATTCGAGCCTATTTATGCTTTAATTGACCCGGGTTCATCACATTCATATATTAATTTAAAATTAGTTGAATCGGGGAAGTTAGAATCTGAAACGTCTAGAGTTTTCATAGAGGTGTCTAACCCTTTGGGACAAACAGTGTTAGTAGACAGAGTATGCCGGAGGTGCCCGTTAATAATACATGATAAAATGTTTCCTGTGGATTTGCTGATCATGCCTTTTGGCGATTTTGATATCATTTTGGGTATGGATTGGTTATCTGAACATGGGGTAGTTTTGGATTGCTATAAAAGAGGTTTAGTATTCGAGCGAGAAAATGGGGACAGAATTGAAGTGAATGGCATCCGTACCAGTGGTTCGACACGTATCATTTCAGCTACAAAAGCTAACAAGTTATTACAGCATGGTTGTTCAGCGTATTTGGCATATGTTATTAATTCTGACTCAGTGGGAAGCCAATGCAGCCAGATTAGGACTGTATGCGAGTTTCGGATGTATTTCCAGAAGAACTACCGGGTTTACCACCTGATAGAGAGGTTGAATTTGCTATTGAGGTGTATCCAGGTACAGCACCAATTTCTATACCTCCGTACCGAATGTCGCCTACTGAATTGAAAGAGTTGAAGGTGCGAAGCATGAGGATTTATTAGATCGAGGATTTATCCGACCGAGTATTTCACCTTGGGGAGCTCCAGTATTGTTTGTTAAAAAGAAAGATGGTTCTATGCGGTTGTGCATTGATTATCGACAGTTGAACAAAGTGACGATCAAAAACGGTATCCTTTGCCTCGTATAGACGACTTGTTTGATCAGCTTAAGGAGCTTGGTATTTTCTAAAATTGATTTGAGATCCGGTATTATCGGTGAAGGTGAAGGAAAGTGATGTGCCTAAAGGCGCTTCCGTACTCGTTATGGCCATTATGAATTTTTGGTGATGCCGTTTGGATTGACCAATGCTCAGCTGCTTTTATGGATTTGATGAATCGCATTTTCCAGCCGTATCTAGATCAGTTTGTGGTGGTTTTTATTGATGATATATTGGTATATTCAAAAACAGAGGCAGAACATGATCAGCATCTTCGAAAGGTTTTCTGATTCTGCGGGAAAAAGCAGGTTGTATGGGAAATTAAGTAAATGTGAATTTCGTTTATCAAGTGGTATTTTTAGGACATGTGGTATCTGCTGATGGGATTAGAGTTGACCCGAAGAAGATCGAAGCAATTGTTCAGTGGAAAGCGCCAAAGAATGTGTCTGAGGTACGTAGTTTTCTCGGTTTGGCTGGATATTATCGAAGATTTGTAAATGGATTCTCGAAAATAGCAATGCCGATGACTAAACTACTACAGAAGAATGTTCCTTTTATCTGGGATGATCGGTGCAGAATAGTTTTGAGACTTTGAAGCAAATGTTTGTGAGGCACCTGGTATTAACATTACGAGTCGGGAAAAGATTTTATTGTGTACACTGATGATGCTTCTTTGAGTGGTTTGGGTTGTGTATTGATGCAAAATGGAAAGGTTATTGCATATGCATCTAGACAGTTGAAGCCGCATGAACGTAATTACCCGACACATGACTTGGAGCTAGCTGCAGTAATTTTTGCTTTAAAGATTTGGAGACATTATCTTTATGGCGAGAAATGTTACATTTACACAGATCATAAAAGTCTCAAATATCTCACATCACAGAGAAAGATTTAAATTTAAGGCAAAGACGGTGGATCGAGCTTCTAAAAGATTATGATTGTGTTATAGATTATCATCCAGGAAAAGCAAATGTGGTAGCTGATGCATTGAGCAGGAAAGCTGCGATTGAATTACGAGCAATGTTTGCTCGGCTTAGTGTTAATGATGATGGAAGCTTGTTAGCTGAGTTAAAGGTTAAGCCAATGATGTTAGAGCAGATTAAATCAGCACAGTTGAAAGATGATAAGTTGTTGAAGAAGAGAGAGATGGTGTTGAGTAGCCCAGTAGAAAATTTCAGTATTGATGATCAAGGTTGTTTGAGATTCCGTAATCGAATCAGTATTCCGATTACTTTAACTTAAAGAGTTGATTCTTCGAGAAGCTCATGATAGTTCATTTGCTTTGCACCTGGAAGTACGAAGATGTATCAAGATTTACGAGAGCTATTGGTGGCTGGAATGAAAAGAGATATAGTTGAGTATGTTGGTAAATGTTTGACATGTCGTGGTAAAAGCGGAACATCAGTACCAATGAGTTTACTTGACCTATTAATATTCGAGAATGGAAATGGGATCGAATCACAATGGATTTTGTTACTGGGATTACCGTTGTCAACAAACAAAAAGAATGCTATCCGGGTGATAGTTGATCGGCTTACTAAGTTCGCTCACTTTATAGCAAATCGAATCGATTGGTCTCTCTGAAGTTGGTGAGATCTATATTAGGGAAATAGTGAGATCGCATGGTATTTCTGTATCTATTATTTCGCATCGGGATCCGCGATTTACATCAAGGTTTTGGAGACGATTACGGTTCTCTAGGTACCAGACTTAATTTCAGCACTGCATTTCATCCGCAAACTGACGGGCAATCTGAACGAGTAATTCAAATATTAGAAGATATGCTTCGAGCTTGCATTATTGACTTTGAATCAGGTTGGGAACGATACTTGCCATTAGCTGAATTTGTTTATAATAATAGTTATCAATCTAGTATTCAAATGGCTCCATATGAAGCATTATATGGTCGAAGATGTCGATCACCGGTATGTTGGACAGAGTTGAATGAGAAAAAGATTGTTGGACCGGAATTAATTCAGGAGACAGAAGAAGTAGTTAAAAAGATCAAAGACAGGTTGAAAGTAGCTTTTGACAGACAAAAGTCTTATGCAGATCTAAAGCGACGAGATATAGAGTATTACGTGGGTGATAAAGTGTTTTTAAAAGTATCACCTTGGAAGAAAATTTTGAGATTTGGTCGCAAGGGAAAATTAAGTCCTCGTTACATTGGGCCATATGAAGTAATTGAAAGAATCGGACCGGTTGCCTATCGATTAGCTTTACCTCCGGAATTACAGAAAATTCATGATGTTTTTCATGTTTCCATGCTACGAAGGTATCGATCGGATCCATCTCATATTATTTCTATCAAGACATTGAGATTAGACCGGATTTGTCATATGAAGAAGAACCGGTTCAAATACTAGCTCGAGAAGTGAAAGAATTAAGAAACAAACGAGTCCCTTTGGTAAAAGTATTGTGGAGAAGCCATAATGTAGAAGAAGCAACTTGGGAACTCAAGAAACTATGAGAGCGCAATATCCTCACCTATTTCGGAGTAAATTTAGAGGACGAAATTTATTAAGGGGGAGAAATGTAACGACCAAATTCGTGGGCACCAGAAAAAAAAAAAAATGTGTTATCGGGCCTCTGTCTTAGTAAATCGAGTTAGTAAATAATCATTAGGAGTAATTATGAGTCTAGTAGTGTGCTTAATTAGATTTTTATTTAGTGAATTTAGCTTAATTGAGAGTAATTAGGAAAAAGGATCAAATTGAATAAGGAGTAAAAGTCTAATTGTAGATTAAAAGAAAATAAAAAGGACCAAAATGGTAATTATGCCATTTAGCATAAGTTGAGGCGGCATAAGCTTAAAAAAAATCTGAGATTTTATGTGTTAAAATATATTATTAATATTATTAAATAATTATATTAATATAATATTATATTATATAATAAAGTAAATAGTAAATGAAATAATAAAAAAAGAAACAAAGAAGAACAGAAAAGAACAGAGAGCATACGAAACAAGCAGGAAAGAAAGAAGAAAAAGAAGGAAAAAGGAAAAACTAAAGATTCAAGGTTTTAAACTTTAAAAGGTAAGTCAATCAAGTCCTATTCTTTTAATTTTGATGTTTTAGAAGCTTTAAAGCAAGATTTTGATGAAACTAAGTGGATATTTTGAGAGTTTATTGGTTTTAAGTATAGTTTATGTTAAAGAAAAAGATGAACAAGGGGTTAAATTGAATGAAATTTAAGTTAGAGTTAGTAAAAGGATTAAATTGTAAAGTAAGCTATAAGTTTTGTATTATAGGGATTGATTTGGAAGAAATTATAAATTAGGGTTTATTTTGAAAATTTTGTAATCAAGTTGAATATGGAAGGAATTTAAGTAGAATCAAGCATGAATTAAGTTAAGAAAATAAGTAAACTTAACTAGGATTTAATTGCAAAATAAGTCATAAGAAAACAGATTTAAGACAGCAGCAGTAGAGTAACTTTGAAAATTCACCAAAAATCGTAGAAATGGAATTAGAAGTTGAGTGAGATATGAAATTAAAGATTATTGAGTCTATTTTCATATGAAAGAAACAGAGATAGCAAATAAGTTCTGTATTGTGAGATATTTAAATTTTAGTGAAACTGGTTCAGGGTGATTTCGAGATCCCCTGTTCTGACTTGTAAAAATCATTAAAAATTGTATAAAAATGATTTTGGAACATAATTTATATGGTTAAATTCCTTAATGAGTCTAGTTTCAAATGAGCTAAACAAGGAGGCCACCTAAATTCTGTACAAAGAGTAATTTAATTCGTAGTGAAGAGAGGTCAGAGCAGTTGGACAGTGAAACAGGGGAAACTTTAAGAATAATCTGGTATTGATTGGCCATACCAAAAATTCTGAAAAATTTACAGTAAAAATATATATGAGTCTAGTTTCGGGAAAAATTTACGGATCTTAATTTGGAGTTCCGTAGCTCCAGATATAGATGATTTAGTGACAATGACTCAGGTAGACAGCCTAGAAAGAACTTATAAGTAAATAATAGAATTGTGTATAAAAGATGTGGAATGAAGAGGAAGAGTAGAAATTGAATAAAATTCAATTATTTATTGTAATTTAATGTTGTAATTAATATTGTAAATTATTATTTTCGTAGCTAAAAAGGAACTCGAGGCATCAACCCATAAAGGAAAGGAGAAGGTTACCGAGGAATAATCAAGCAAATTCGGGTTTGTATTACTATAATTCAAGCTATTTATTTATTCATTAAATATTAGATTAATTTATGGATATGGTAAGTAAATTATAAGGTAAGTGTTTTTATTGAAATTGAATTGTATACGGATTGATATGGAAAAGTGTAATTAATATTGAAATTGAATTTATTATGAAAATGAAAATGAAATTGAGAACCGAAATACCCTATTAACTAGTCGGGCTGAGTCGGATATAATTGGCATGCCATAGGACATGGAAGAGTACGGATTTTGCCGGCTTCGATCGATCAGCACTTACGTGCGACTCATCGTCTTATTATCGTTACGATTCGACACTTTGTGTGTCGTGTAATCGTTATCGTTATCGTTCTGAGTTCAGCACTTTGTGTGTTGAATACTGATATTGTTACTGTTACCGATTCGACACTTTGTGTGTCGTATACTGTTACCGTTAAGGCACATTGTGCCGTACTGGAGTGTTGGGTTGGAATCCGTGTATCCGTTAAGGTCCGAAGTGCATTAATAGGGGTAAATAAAGAAAAGGTTAAATTGAATAAAATGAAATGGTTGAGCCATTGGAAGAAATGCGGAAATAGAACATGAACTGAAAAATGTGATTGAAATATGAGCATGAGAAAAGAAAGTATGAACCATTGGTTCAAGAAATGGGTAATGGCTCAACATGATTGTGTATTATTTCAATTGTTAAATAGCTAAATTTGAATTGTATGAATATATTGAGAATGATAAACTTATGTTTGAATTGGGTTAGTTAAATTAAAGTTATATGATTTAATGATATGATTATTATGTTTATAATTTGAATTATGGTAATACCATCGAGTATATGTATACTCAGACGTGCATTTAACTTCCGTGCGCAGGTTGTAGAAGTCAAACATCGAACCAAAGCATCGAAGCCGGACCGACTTCACAAACCTTTGGTGATGTATATTTCCTTTTATAATGTGGCATATACGTAGGTTGTGTATAAATGTTATTATGTTTGAATGTAAATGGTTAAAAATGTTAGTATTACAAGCTTAAGAATTATAATGAAAGGAGTATATTTATTTTAATCTAACTAATATTTTGATAAATTTAAGTTGATATTATATTGATTGAGTTTGATTAGAAGGTATTTAGAATAGAAAATGAATTTATCAAATGAATTGGTTAATTATTGAAATGAATACGATTTATTTACTGGGGTTTTATATATTAATAAGCGTAAATGTCAATAAATTTATATTAAACAAAATTTATATTTGCAAATTGTCCGATATGTCCAGTAATGCCTCGTAACCTGTTCCGCGATGGTTCTGGTTAGGGGTGTTACATTTATTGGTATCGAGCTATCAGTTTAGTCGATTCTCGGGCTAAATCGGGCTCGAAAGTGAGTCTAGAAGTACATGCCACTATTGAGTCGAAGTGAGTTGGGTTTTTGGATGTTTGATATATATTTATTTGATTTTGTTTTATAGATAAAATGTCGATTTAAAGAATGTATGATGTTGAACAGAAATGCATACTCGAAATCGAGAAATTGAAGAAATCGAATCATTACACACCATCAGAAAATCAGTTAAATAACCAACCTCCTAATGTAAGAAGAGAAAGAGATAACTCACAATCTGTTAAGAGCTATAGCCGATGCATTGCAACATGTAGCGGAAAGCGTACACTCAAGCATTACATCAAGATACCTACGGTTGACGGGCCCCGATTAAAGAGTTAAGAAAATATGGTGCCACGGAGTTTTCGGGACTAAGAGGTCTTGATCCGTCTATTCTTTGAGAATTGGATAGAATCAACAAAAGAGTTTTGCAACAATTAGATTGCACCCCGAGAGAATCGATATGTCTTTGTATCATTGTTGTTAAGGGGAAGCATATCTCGGTGGGAATCTATTGTTAGACATTTACCGGATGATCGGGTAACACGGGATTTGTTTCAAAAAGAATTTCAAAAGAAGTATATTGGGGAAATGTATATTGAAGAGAAAAAGCAAGAGTTTTTAATGTTGAAACAGGTAATATGTCGTATTGGATTATGATCGAGAGTTTACTAGATTGAGAGGGTATGCTTGAGAATATATTCCAACAGAGGTGATAGTTGTAAACGGTTTTACGAGGATTAAGAGATGAAATAAAACTACAATTAGTGTCCCAGTAATTCATCGAATTTGTTGATTTGATCGAACGGGCCAAAATGATAGAGCAAGTCTTGGGACTTGATAAAAAGTCGAAAGCAGATTGGATTGACCAGAAGCGAGTAGGAGCAACTAGTTCAAATCCACTACCAAAAAGATCTAGAGAATTGAGAGGTGGTTGGAGATCAAGCTTTCGATCCGATAGAGGTGACGGAAACAGAGGAAAGCAGATTACTATTTCCACTTGGTAGTGTAAAAGCTCCACCCCGGGAAAATGAATATCCCGAATGTAACTATTGTGGAAAAGACATTTTGGTGAATCTTTGGAAGAAAATTGGAGGATGTTTTCGTTGTGGCTCTCACTGAACACTTTATTAAAGATTGTTCGAAAACTCGAGTAGTACACCTACCACATCTCGGAGATCGATGATCATTGCGCAGAGGTAGAGGAATGTCTAGAGGAGGTTTTGTTTTGAGGAGAGGAGGAGCTAGTAGAGGCAAAGTGATATAGCTACACAACGATCGGAGGCTAGAGCACCACCGGAGCATACGTAGTTCGGACCGTGAAGAAGGCAATGCTCACGATGTGGTGACAGTATATTTTTATTGTATTACGAGCCTATTTATGCTTTAATTGACCCGGGTTCATCACATTCATATATTAATTTAAAATTAGTTGAATCGGGAAGTTAGAATCAAACGTCTAGAGTTTTCATAGAGGTGTCTAACCCTTTGGGACAAAGCGGTGTTAGTAGACGAGTATCTGGAGGTGCCCGTTAATAATACATGATAAAATGTTTTTCGTGGATTTGCTTGATCATGCCTTTTGGCGATTTTGATATCATTTTGGGTATGGATTGGTTATCCGAACATGGGGTAGTTTTGGATTGCTATAAAAAGAGGTTTAGTATTCGAGCAGAGAAAATGGGGGACAGAATTGAAGTGAATGGCATCCGTACGATGGTTCGACACGTATCATTTCAGCTACAAAAGCTAACAAGTTATTACAGCATGGTTGTTCAGCGTATTTGGCATATGTTATTAATTCTGACTCAGTGGGAAGCCAATGCAGCCAGATTAGGACTGTATGCGAGTTTCCAGATGTATTTCCAGAAGAACTACCGGGTTTACCACCTGATAGAGAGGTTGAATTTGCTATTGAGGTGTATCCAGGTACAGCACCAATTTCTATACCTCCGTACCGAATGTCGCCTACTGAATTGAAAGAGTTGAAGGTGCGAGCATGGATTTATTAGATCGAGGATTTATCCGACCGAGTATTTCACCTTGGGGAGCTCCAGTATTGTTTGTTAAAAAGAAAGATGGTTCTATGCGGTTGTGCATTGATTATCGACAGTTGAACAAAGTGACGATCAAAAACCGGTATCCTTTGCCTCGTATAGACGACTTGTTTGATCAGCTTAAGGGAGCTTCAGTATTTTCTAAAATTGATTTGAGATCCGGTATTATCGGTGAAGGTGAAGGAAAGTGATGTGCCTAAGACGCGCCTTCCGTACTCGTTATGGCCATTATGAATTTTTGGTGATGCCGTTTGGATTGACCAATGCTCCATGCTTTTATGGATTTGATGAATCGCATTTTCCAAACCGTATCTAGATCGGTTTGTGGTGGTTTTTATTGATGATATATTGGTATATTCAAAAACAGAGGCGAACATGATCAGCATCTTGAAAGGTTTTCTGATTCTGCGGGAAAAACAGGTTGTATGGGAAATTAAGTAAATGTGAATTTTGGTTGTCCAAGTGGTATTTTTAGGACATGTGGTATCTCTGATGGGATTAGAGTTGACCGAAGAAGATCAAGCAATTGTTCGATGGAAAGCGCCAAAGAATGTATGCGAGGTGCGTAGTTTTCTCGGTTTGGTGGATATTATCGAAGATTTGTAAATGGATTCTCGAAAATAGCAATGCCGGATGACTAAACTACTCTGAGAAGAATGTTCTTTTATCCGGGATGATCGGTGCGAGAATAGTTTTGAGACTTTGAAGCAAATGTTGATGAGGCACCGGTATTAACATTACAGAGTCGGGAAAAGATTTTATTGTTGTGTCTGATGATGCTTCTTTGAGTGGTTTGGGTTGTGTATTGATGCAAAATGGAAAGGTTATTGCATATGCATCTAGACGATTGAAGCCGCATGAACGTAATTACCCGACACATGACTTGGAGCTAGCTGCAGTAATTTTTGCTTTAAAGATTTGGAGACATTATCTTTATGGCGAGAAATGTTACATTTATATGATCATAAAAGTCTCAAATATCTGCTGTCACAGAAAGATTTAAATTTAAGGCAAAGACGGTGGATCGAGCTTCTAAAAGATTATGATTGTGTTATAGATTATCATCCAGGAAAAGCAAATGTGGTAGCTGATGCATTGAGCAGGAAAGCTGCGATTGAATTACGAGCAATGTTTGCTCGGCTTAGTGTTAATGATGATGGAAGCTTGTTAGCTGAGTTAAAGGTTAAGCCAATGATGTTAGAGCAGATTAAATCAGCACAGTTGAAAGATGATAAGTTGTTGAAGAAGAGAGAGATGGTGTTGAGTAGCCCAGTAGAAAATTTCAGTATTGATGATCAAGGTTGTTTGAGATTCCGTAATCGAATCTGTATTCCAGTTACTTCAGAACTTAAAGAGTTGATTCTTCGAGAAGCTCATGATAGTTCATTTGCTTTGCACCCTGGAAGTACGAAGATGTATCAAGATTTACGAGAGCTATACTGGTGGCCTGGAATGAAAAGAGATATAGTTGAGTATGTTGGTAAATGTTTGACATGTCAGCGGGTAAAAGCGGAACATCAGGTACCAACAGGTTTACTTCAGCCTATTAATATTCCAGAATGGAAATGGGATCGAATCACAATGGATTTTGTTACAGGATTACCGTTGTCAACAAACAAAAAGAATGCTATCTGGGTGATAGTTGATCGGCTTACTAAGTCTGCTCACTTTATAGCGATCGGAATCGATTGGTCTCTCTACGAAGTTGGTGAGATCTATATTAGGAAATAGTGAGACCGCATGGTATTTCTGTATCTATTATTTCGGGCCGGGATCCGCGATTTACATCAAGGTTTTGGAGACGATTACGGTTCTCTAGGTACCGGACTTAATTTCAAGATCGCATTTCATCCGCAAACCGACGGGCAATCGAACGAGTAATTCAAATATTAGAAGATATGCTTGAGCTTGCATTATTGACTTTGAATCAAAGGTTGGGAACGATACTTGCCATTAGCTGAATTTGTTTATAATAATAGTTATCAATCTAGTATTCAAATGGCTCCATATGAAGCATTATATGGTCGAAGATGTCGATCAGGTATGTTGGACAGAGTTGAATGAGAAAAAGATTGTTGGACCGGAATTAATTCAGAGACGTAAGAAGTAGTTAAAAGATCAAAGACGAGTTGAAAGTAGCTTTTGACAGACAAAAGTCTTATGCAGATCTAAAGCGACGAGATATAGAGTATTCGTGGGTGATAAAGTGTTTTTAAAAGTATCACCTTGGAAGAAAATTTTGAGATTTGGTCGCAAGGGAAAATTAAGTCCTCGTTACATTGGGCCATATGAAGTAATTGAAAGAATCGGACCGGTTGCCTATCGATTAGCTTTACCTCGGAATTACGAAAATTCATGATGTTTTTCATGTTTCCATGCTACGAAGGTATCGATCGGATCCATCTCATATTATTTCTCATGAAGACATTGAGATTAGACCGGATTTGTCATATGAAGAAGAACCGGTTCAAATACTAGCTCGAGAAGTGAAAGAATTAAGAAACAAACGAGTCCCTTTGGTAAAAGTATTGTGGAGAAGCCATAATGTAGAAGAAGCAACTTGGGAACTCAAGAAACTATGAGAGCGCAGTATCCTCACCTATTCTCGAGTAAATTTCGAGGACGAAATTTATTAAGGGGAGAAATGTAACGACCCAGAAATTCGTGGGCAGGCACGCAAAAAAAAAAAATGTGTTATCGGCCCTCTGTCTTAGTAAATCGAGTTAGTAAATAATCATTAGGAGTAATTATGAGTCTAGTAGTGTGCTTAATTAGATTTTTATTTAGTGAATTTAGCTTAATTGAGAGTAATTAGGAAAAAGGATCAAATTGAATAAGGAGTAAAAGTCTAATTGTAGATTAAAAGAAAATAAAAGGACCAAAATGGTAATTATGCCATTTAGCATAAGTTGAGGCGGCATAAGCTTAAAAAAATCTGAGATTTTATGTGTTAAAATATATTATTAATATTATTAAATAATTATATTAATATAATATTATATTATATAATAAAGTAAATAGTAAATGAAATAATAAAAAAGAAACAAAGAAGAACAGAAAAGAACAGAGAGCATACGAAACAAGCAGGAAAGAAAGAAGAAAAAGAAGGAAAAAGGAAAAACTAAAGATTCAAGGTTTTAAACTTTAAAAGGTAAGTCAATCAAGTCCTATTCTTTTAATTTTGATGTTTTAGAAGCTTTAAAGCAAGATTTTGATGAAACTAAGTGGATATTTTGAGAGTTTATTGGTTTTTAAGTATAGTTTATGTTAAAGAAAAAGATGAACAAGGGGTTAAATTGAATGAAATTTAAGTTAGAGTTAGTAAAAGGATTAAATTGTAAAGTAAGCTATAAGTTTTGTATTATAGGGATTGATTTGGAAGAAATTATAAATTAGGGTTTATTTTGAAAATTTTGTAATCAAGTTGAATATGGAAGGAATTTAAGTAGAATCAAGCATGAATTAAGTTAAGAAAATAAGTAAACTTAACTAGGATTTAATTGCAAAATAAGTCATAAGAAAACAGATTTAAGACAGCAGCAGTAGAGTAACTTTGAAAATTCACCAAAAATCGTAGAAATGGAATTAGAAGTTGAGTGAGATATGAAATTAAAGATTATTGAGTCTATTTTCATATGAAAGAAACAGAGATAGCAAATAAGTTCTGTATTGTGAGATATTTAAATTTTAGTGAAACTGGTTCAGGGTGATTTCTGAGATCCCCTGTTCTGACTTGTAAAAATCATTAAAAATTGTATAAAAATGATTTTGGAACATAATTTATATGGTTAAATTCCTTAATGAGTCTAGTTTCAAATGAGCTAAACAAGGAGGCCACCTAAATTCTGTACAAAGAGTAATTTAATTCGTAGTGAAGAGAGGTCAGAGCAGTTGGACAGTGAAACAGGGGAAACTTTAAGAATAATCTGGTATTGATTGGCCATACCAAAAATTCTGAAAAATTTACAGTAAAAATATATATGAGTCTAGTTTCGGGAAAAATTTACGGATCTTAATTTGGAGTTCCGTAGCTCCAGATATAGATGATTTAGTGACAATGACTCAGGTAGACAGCCTAGAAAGAACTTATAAGTAAATAATAGAATTGTGTATAAAAGATGTGGAATGAAGAGGAAGAGTAGAAATTGAATAAAATTCAATTATTTATTGTAATTTAATGTTGTAATTAATATTGTAAATTATTATTTTCGTAGCTAAAAAGGAACTCGAGGCATCAACCCATAAAGGAAAGGAGAAGGTTACCGAGGAATAATCAAGCAAATTCGGGTTTGTATTACTATAATTCAAGCTATTTATTTATTCATTAAATATTAGATTAATTTATGGATATGGTAAGTAAATTATAAGGTAAGTGTTTTTATTGAAATTGAATTGTATCTGGATTGATATGGAAAAGTGTAATTAATATTGAAATTGAATTTATTATGAAAATGAAAATGAAATTGAGAACTGAAATACCCTATTAACTAGTCGGGCTGAGTCGGATATAATTGGCATGCCATAGGACATGGAAGAGTACGGGATTTTGCCGGCTTCATCGATCAGCACTTACGCGTCGATCATCATCTTATCGTTATCGCATTACCGATTCGACACTTTGTGTGTGTGGTAATCGCTATCATCTTCTTATCGCTATTCTGAGTTTAGCACTTTGTGTGTTGAATATCGATATTGTTATCAGTTATCGATTCGACACTTTGTGTGTCGATATCGTTACCGTTAAGGCACATTGTGCCGCATCGAGTGTTGGGTTGGAATCCGTGTATCCGTTAAGGTCCGAAAGTCACGTTAATAGGGGTAAATAAAGAAAAGGTTAAATTGAATAAAATGAAATGGTTGAGCCATTGGAAGAAATGCGGAAATAGAACATGAACTGAAAAATGTGATTGAAATATGAGCATGAGAAAAGAAAGTATGAACCATTGGTTCAAGAAATGGGTAATGGCTCAACATGATTGTGTATTATTTCAATTGTTAAATAGCTAAATTTGAATTGTATGAATATATTGAGAATGATAAACTTATGTTTGAATTGGGTTAGTTAAATTAAAGTTATATGATTTAATGATATGATTATTATGTTTATAATTTGAATTATGGTAATACCATCGAGTATATATATATACTCGTGTCACGGTTGCTTCCGTGCGCAGTTGTAGAAGTCAAACATGAACCAGCATCCAAGCTGGACCGACTTCAAAGAAACCTTTGGTGATGTATATTTCTTTTTATAATGTGGCATATGCACGTAGGTTGTGTATAAATGTTATTATGTTTGAATGTAAATGGTTAAAAATGTTAGTATTACAAGCTTAAGAATTATAATGAAAGGAGTATATTTATTTTAATCTAACTAATATTTTGATAAATTTAAGTTGATATTATATTGATTGAGTTTGATTAGAAGGTATTTAGAATAGAAAATGAATTTATCAAATGAATTGGTTAATTATTGAAATGAATACGATTTATTTTACAGGGGGTTTTATATATTAATAAGCAGAAATGCTGCCGAAATTTATATTAAACAAAATTTATATTTGCAAATTGTCTGATATGTCCGGTAATGCCTCGTAACCCTGTTCCGGCGATGGTTCGGGGTTAGGGGTGTTACACAAACTGTAAGCACGCATATACTTATCACATGAATAGTTTGAATATAACAAATTAAAATAAAGAGACAAGTCCTCTACATTTTATTGACACAACCTAATTACAATTTAATCCACTTGATTTATTACATCCATACTAAATTTTAACTGGCTTTTAAATTGACGAAAAGATTTGATTCATAAATAATAATATTTTAAAGTTTATGATCAATTTAAAATCTCGATAATAATTTGAAAGTAAATAATGCAATTAACCCTTTAAATAATTTAAAATTTCTTAGTTAACAACGCCCAATAATATAATAATTTAACATGAATTACCCTATAATTTGTTCATAAAAAAAGTGATAATAATTACAAAAACAGGTACAATATTTTTTAATAAAAAGAATTTGGAATTTCCACATAAAAATATTAAATATAGAAATGGTTAGTTCATGACATTGACAATTGAATGTAATCCACTGCATATAAATCAAAAAAGAAGGCAACTATGAATAAAAAAACATACATAAAAATTAGTAAATACAAGTCATTCTATAATAACAAAACATTCTACTATAATGTTATATGATAGAAACAAAGAAAACTAGAATCATCGAACTCGATTCGATCTGATTCGATCTTTTATCGAGAGGTAAAAGAAAATATTTTCAGAAATCTCATAAAAATTCCATGCAATTCTGGAAAGACTAAAACCTAGAGCTCAAGGACGGAGTTATTTGATAAAAAAACCCACTTGTCATATAACTATTGCATTGAAAGATCTTGAATTTGAACCACTTGACAGATATATGCTGCGCCCAAAACCAAAAAACACCGGATGATTAGGATGGCTAAAAAAGGGATAAATAAGAATACAAATATGACATATCCTAATATATAGTAGTGGAGGATTATGGGACAAAAAATAAATCCACTTGGTTTCAGACTTGGTACAACCCAAAGTCATCATTCTCTTTGGTTTACATAACCGAAAAAGTATTCCGAGGGTCTACAAGAAGATAAAAAAATAAGAGATTGTATCAAGAATTATGTACAAAAAAATATGAGACTATCTTCTGGTGTCGAGGGAATTGCACGTATAGAGATTCAAAAAAGACTGGATCTAATTCAGGTGATAATCTATATGGGATTTCCTAATTTATTAAATGAAGATAAGCCACGAAAACTCGAAAAACTACAGATGAATGTGCAAAAAGAACTTAATTGTAATTAGAAATCCTTATGGTTCAAAATATTAAAATATGTTATTAGTCTTTGTATTTTGATAAAATTTTTAGTTTAATTTGTGTATTTTGGGTAAACTACGGTGAGGTCACTTATCTATTTTTTTTTTGTTGTTGTCCAAGTATGAAAAGTTACAAAATAGCCACTCAACTATTCAATTTTGTCTTTTTTGGTCACCAGCTTACTAGTGTAAAAATGAAAACACCAAAAAATTTAATATAGTTGTGATCAAAAAAGAAATTTGCTAATAGTTAGGTGACCATTTTGTAAATTTTCATAATTGGATGATAAAAAAAAAGTTGGATACCATTTACCTTTTTTTTTATAAGTTCCCGTCCAATCATTAATGTTGTGTTTTTCATCAAGATTTGTCAATTTAACATATTTATTTTCCATCAATCATATGCCATGTCATAAAAGGACAACCTGATTAACATGACAAGTTTGTAACTTTTGATAGAAAATATTAATGATTAGATTAGGATTTCTAAATCTAAAAAGTTAGAAGACTTAATTTTTAACTTTTTAATTATATGGGCTAATCTCAAATTTTACTAAAGTATAAGGACTAACAACACATATTGATACTTGAATTTGACTTCAATGTTCAAATTGATACCCATATTTTTTTTGTTAAGATTGGTACATAAATTTAACTTTCATCGCACATTTTAGTCCATTTGTGTAACTTCATTAAAATGGGACAATGTGAACAGGGGCGGCACTAGGGGGCTTGCAGTGGCCAAGGCCCCCTCCAAATGAGAAAATAGTTTTTTTTTCCTTTAGATTTTATAAAATTATAAGATAGTAAATGGTTAAGTTGCATTTTGATCCCTTAAACAATAAAATTGTAATTTAATTCTTTAAAAATTATAAATATATAATCTAATACAATGATAAAATTACATTTTAATTCTCATAAAAATATATAGTTTAATTTCGGTTTCAAAAAATTATTTTTGGCTTCACCCTTTAAAGTGAACCAATCATGTTGTTACACTTGACAAAAATAGCAGCTAATGACACGATATGACATGACATATGTGCCATATGTTTAACATGATTTACCCATGTGGTCCCATTTTAACGGAGTTAAAAAATAGACTAAAATGTGAGAGGAGCCAAATTTGAATACCAATTCGAACAAAAAAAAAAACATAAATACCAATTTGAATATTGAAACAAAATTCATGTACCAAAAGATATATTTACCCCTTACGTGATTGTTGAGCAATGATTTAGCTGTTGAAGGGCTCTCACTCGGTACAATTCATATCCATCCCTAAATGAGTTCATGCCTTCACTTAATAGTTGCCAAAACGTGCTACCACTAGCTGCTGCTCCTCTAGCTGATGTACATAATTTGTGGTACACAATGTTAAACAATTGGTCTCTCTTGTGAGTATTGAAACTGGGGTCTTTTCTTGATTTTCCGAACTTGGCGACAAGGATCAGATTTTGGAGGACGGATTCCGCATCTCGAATGTGAGCGTCGAGCCAATGATCGGCTTTTGGAGGATGAATTTCGTGTCTCAAATGTAAGCGTCAAGCCAATCGGTTAAAAATGGGAGCCGGTATTCATTGTTTGAGTGGGATAACCAGGTAATGTTTAACAATGAGGAACTTAAAATTTTCATGAGTTGTATTTTTAAGTTTAGGATTATTCCACCAGACGTCCTCAAACCATGACACAGATGTTAAATTAATCTCTAAATTTTAAAATGTTTTAGTTAAGCCCTTAAAGATTAGGATTACATCAATCAAATCTTTTTGTCGGTCTAGTTGTCGGCTATGTGGAGCATATTTAAAATATGTGTATCAAATTTAAATTTAACATACTTGTTTAAAATCGGTTAAAATACAAAATTGGCCTCCAAACCATATCACTTTTCTCACTTAATTACCTAAATTTTTTATTGTTAGAAGTGATATCTAAATTATTAATATTGTCACATTTTACTCAAAACACGATAAAAACCAATAAGAACGTGGCATGTTAAATGTTCTTATTGAATACCATACACTTTGACCAAAAAATACCACCTTTGACCAAAAAAACTTTAAATACCTAAGAGAAAAAAACAATATAGTTTAGGGGCCAATTTTGCAGTTAAGCCCTCAAATTTTGAATCACATATTCTAAATATGGTCTGCAATACATCATAACTGAACTGACCTTTAACACCCATCTGTAATTAGACTGCTGACTGAAGAACCTTATTGATACGACAACGATACCTTGAGGACTCGATTAAAACCTTTTTCAGGGACTAATTTAAAATTTGGGCATAATTTGGGACCCCTAGTGGAATTAACCACCCTTAAAGTTTACATGGTTAAATTAAAGGTAAATATACCTTTTGGTTTCTGAATTTGAGTTCAATATTCAAATTAATATTCAAATTCGACTTCTGTCACACATTTTATAATTTAGTTAAAATTAGATGATATGGACCAAATCAGTTGATAGCTTGACATATGCCCGAACAAGTTGTTACACATGATAGGTACATCAGTTGATGTTCCACGCGCCCAAGGGCAATACTAAAGGCTGGCAGAGCCCTTGATCCTCTTAAAATGAAATTTTCATTTGCCAACCCTCAAAATGAAAATTTTAGTTCTCTCTTAAGAATTTATAAATTTGTAAATTAATAGACGGTAAAATTGCACTTTGCCCCCTAAAAATGATAAAAAAAATATTTAATCCTTTAAAAATTTATAAAAATAAAAACTATTAAAATAATAAAATTACATTTTAATTCTCATAAATATATACAACCTCCAAAAATCTTCAACAACATCAGTGTTAACGAAGCTACTACATCTTATTAAATTATAATCATAATTATATGATAGACAAAAATTCATTGGGTAACATTAAGAAAGACCTATAAATTTGATAATTTCATGTCCTCCCAGATAGCTGGGGGAAGAAAACAACTCAAAAAAATTATATTGATTGCACTATACATACCTCAAGATCAGATATCTCATGGAAGAAACTAAAGCAAGGATGAGATACTGCAATTATTATTCACAAAGGGAGAATAGAATGTATCTGCGTCTTATTCTATAGCTATGGTGACGGACAGATTATCACAAGCTCTAGTCTAGTACTGAATGATTAAGAATGGCTTAATTATTTACTTGGCTGTTGGATTATCGGGATCTGGACCTTTTGCAATGCTAGCAGAAGATGATGCTTTTCCTGTTGGGAGGTAAGACCATGCCAAGGCTGCTGCCCCGAGGGTAATTGCAGTGGCAACCGAACCCCAGACCCATCTTTGTTTCCGTTTCTTACGTTGTCTTTCACGCCGTGCCATCTCTAAATGAAACAAACAATAAATTTTGAATCTGGTAAATGTTGAGGGAAGAAGGATTAAGAATGGGGTACAAAATCCTTACCTACAGCCTCTTGGTTCCTCTGAGACATTTCCCGATTCACGGCCTCATAGTAGTGCAGCCGGTCCAATAGTCGAGCAATTTCAAAGTTCTTCGATTCGATTTGAGCTTCCATCTCTGTCTCAAGCTCTGCTTTTGCGATGCCCCTTCCCATGGATAATGATACGAACCGTGCAATACCCATTTGCTGCCGCAGTTCTTCGGCTGGATTCACTAGTTCATCCTCTGTCACAACAAGAGGATCCACAGGCAGTGACAATCCCACATCACCAAACTCTTGCCCGATTCTTCGCCACTTGGATTGCATCTTGTTTAGAGCCTCTTCCGCCTGCTTCCTTTTTTCTATCTCCGTGAGTAAACTCAATCTTATTTCCCGCAGTTCAGCTTCAATATCATGGGGACCAGACTGTGGCAAACTCTCAGAAGATAATTCTGGAGGAAACAAGAAATCTAAGTAGGTCAAAACGACCACAATTAAATAAATTAAGCCAGCATTTGTCACGCTCCTAGTAAATACATATCAGGTTTTGAAAATAAAATAACAGTCGTGCAAGAAAAATGTTTTACAGCTAAAAGGAAAAGATTGTGTTGTGTGCATCTATATATGAATATCACATACTGGCTAAATTAACACTATACTACATACCATCCCATGCATCGAAAAATTCTACCCCCTGTGTAGCAAACCGTGCAGCACTTTCTGCCGCAGCATCATCTCCTCCCTCAGTATTACTTGCGACGCTCATTGATTCATTGGGATCAAAGAAATCTTCACTATCTCCACCTTTTTCCAAGTTTAATGCTCCAGGCTTCAGCACAGAAGCGTCTATGGCTAAACCATTATTCATTTGGCTGCTTCCAACTTCACCATCATGGAAACCATTCATGTGCTCCTCCTTAATGGAACTGCCACGGACACTATTTGCCCGCTCTACATTGATAGGACCATTATGAGCACCATTCTCATGTTCCTCTTCATTAGGTTCATGAATGCTAAAAGTAACAGAACAATCCTTAAGTAGATCAACAGAATTGCCTTCTGCCAACTTTGCATTCCCATTAGCCTCATCTTCTTCATGGGCTTTTTTTTGCCAAGATGATACATTGTCCTCAGAAAAGCTCTTCAAAAGGCGAGGACCACGACGCTTGTGATTGATGATGTAAGGAGAAGGAGGGAAAGAAGATGGTGAATCAGGCAGTGGGGTTGTCTCAGGAGTAGCATATAGGGCTGGTGATATTTGGGGGCGATTTACCTTACTTGTTACTGATGTACTGCTGCTCCTCTTCATCTTTGTGCTGGGGATAGGCTTTAGGTTCGGGATAGGTGGTTTTGAATTAGGACCAGAGTTGTTGACAGATCTGGAAGGTCCAGGTTCTATCAACCTGTCCAAGGCTATTGCAGTGAACGTCGGCATGGCTCTGCATGATCAAACAACAAAAAGCTTAAGTCACTAAACTACAGAATGAGAAAACCCAATCAATTAAGCTTAAAGTTGTTAACTTTTAGGTGTAAAACTAAGCCACAACTTTTGTATGATAACAAGGAAAATAATGGATAATCTAAAATTCAAACATTAATACTTGTAAAGGCAATGAAGAAAAACTCATTGTTGCTACATTTGAGAACATTCTTTCCATGAACTTGAGAAAATTCAATCAATTAAGCTTAAAGTTGCTAACTTTTAGTTGTAACAGCTAGGCCACAACTAATGTATGATAACAAGGAAAATAACGGATAATAAAAAATTCAAACATTAATACTTGCAAAAACTTGTAAAGGCAACAAAGAAAATCTCATTGTTACTGGAACTACGTCGCTCCAACTCTTCATTTTCAGTGTCCGACACCTTTGTCCAGCACATGATATGGAGATATGATATCCAACAATCCTCCAAATACAAGGAAAAACTTAAAAAACTCAGACCATCACCATACCCCGTGAGAGATACTGACATCTGTGCCCGAGTAACATAGTTTGAGAACACTTTACTTTCCATGAACTTCAGAAAATTCAATCAATTAAGCTTAAAGTTGTTAACTTTTTGTTATAGCAACTAAGCCACAATTTTTGTATGATAATAAGGAAAATAATGATTAATCTCAAAAGTTCAAACATTAATACATGTAAATAGTTTGTTCATCTTCAATCAGAAATCATATAGCTAAATAAATCTCAACTGCATAAATAAAAAATAAATCCTCTATACTAGCATGAAAAATTTGAAGAAGTGAATCCAAAATTAATGCTGTTAGATGCAGCTAAACCGAAACTCATGAGAATTCCTCTTGATTTCAAAAGCAGCCACGCAGAACATAATATTTTTTTAATTTAAACAAAATATATTTCTATGTTAATTAATTCAAAACAGATCGAAAACCAAAGAAATACATACATACATAGCCTCACAAACCTTTTTTTCTTTTCACACCAGAGGCTATTAACAATATTTAAAACAATATTTATGTAATAAAATAAAAAGTACAAAAAAAAATTATTTTTTCGTTTAAAAAAAAAAAGAAATTTGGGATTACTGAATCACAGACGAAATAAATATGTAAAGCAACGGAATCATCATAGTATTTTTAAAATTTTCCACAAAAAAAAAAAAAAAGAAAGAAAGGTGGTAATTGGATTAATTAGTGATCTGGGTCTAATAGACACTCTCTATATTTTCTCTTTTTCTTTCTTCGATGAAAGAAAAAAGAGAATTCCATTAAATGAATGTATGTATTAAAACATACAATAATAATATATTTCTATGTTAAACAAGTTCCAAAAAAATAAAAAAAAAAAAAAAAACTAACAATCACAAACCCAGAAATAATAACACGAGCACCAATATGAAATTAAAAATAGGCAAAAAAAATCGTTAAGATAATTTCCTATTTTACTTAACAACAAAATTTTAAAATAAAATAAAGACCTCGAACGATTCGAAACTTTTCAGAAAAAGCAACTGATCGGTTACAAGAGAGAGCTATTAGGATCAGCTAATTCAAAACCTGGAGAAAATATCCAAATAACGAAAAAAGAAAAAAAAGAATATAAACATAAATGAAAAGGCTTCCAGATGTTTATACAAATGAAAAAAAAGGAGGAGATTCATTACCTTAAATGCTAATAAAGGGCTAATCCTTATAGAAGAGACGCCTAGGCGTGAGCGGCGTCGATAGTGGCGGAGTACACGGTGGCGCGTCGAGAGAGAATTTAAAGAAGAAAAAATTGAAAATTGAAAGACCACCTTCGTTTCCTTACCGCAAATATTTTAAACGCTAGAATATTTTTTTTCTTTTTCTATTTATAGCTATAAGCTGATAATTAAGGGAATGTCAAATATAGCCTTGATTGGTGGGGAACGCAACGGTCAGTTGAGGAGGGATAGTTTGGGTATTTTGTGATATGTCTGTACGGATTCTGAATCTCCAAATTGCGTGGAAGAACGGGGAATGTCGAGTTACCGTTTTGTGAATTAATACGATGTCGTTTGGAAGGATGGAAAGGAACGGACACGCGGCAAAATTAAGCAAAAGCATGAAGCCCATTTGTTGTAAGTTGTAATAAATATTTGGTTGGTTTCTAATACCTGTTCTGCGGTTTAAATTGTGCTAAATAAATTGTTTTTTGCTGACATTTTTAATTTTTTAAAAGTATTTTCCAAAAATACTTTTAGTACTTAATTACTTTTTTATCTCTCTAATAATATAATATTTTTCCTTTTTTTATTGGTGCTTAATTATAAATGTATTAAAATCATTAATTAAAAATAAAAAATATTTTTTAAAATATTAATTACAAATATTTAATGGTTATATTTAAATATTTAAAATATAGTTTATATATTCTAATTAAATTTTATAAATAATTAATATTTATTGCTTAAAAATATTTAAAATTTATATTTCATATATTAAAATATTAACAACAAGTTATAATAAATTTTTTTATATTTTTACTAAAATATAATAATATTAACTAATTTAAATATTATTTAAATGCATATTTGTTACTTGATAATAATATATTTAAAATGCACATTTTATTTTTCAAAAGTATTTTTTGACAGCAATACTTAACACTTAAATTTTAAACTAAACTTTTTAAAAGCACTTTCCCACGACACTTTTCAAAGGCTGTCAAACTAGCCCTAAATTTAGTTCCTTGTATATATATCCACCGTATTTTAATATATAAATAAAGTTACAGATAAATTTTGATTTAATATATAATTATTCACATTAAATTTTAATTACGATTTAAATATATATAATTTTAATTTTAATTTAACTGTATATACTTAAAAAAGTATTTTATTTTTATATTAAATAAATAAATTTACTTATTCATAAATTGATACTATAATTATAATTGTGTTAATAAATTGTAAAAATTCAAACAATTGACTTGTTTTACTGCTCAAATAATAATAAATTATTTTATATTTTTTAAACTTATTACATAATTTGATATTTCCAATTGACATTATTTTCTAACATGAAACTTGATCTTTTTTTCTTATCCAATGTGATACTTGTATTGGACAAAAAAATTATACATTTTGATAATTAAAGGTAACTGTGTTAAATTTTTTAGTGTTTAATTCAAGTTTTAGAATTGATTTGATAGAAAGTTCACTTTCATCAAATCAACCTTAAAATCGAATATTATATTTGACAAATTAAACGCAAAATTAAACAAATTCACAATTAAGACTAAATTTATTCTATTAAGAAAACCATAAAAAATTATAATAATATTAGTAATTAACTTTCATCAAATCAACTTTAAAATCTGCATTAAGCATTTAAAAAAGGGTACCAAAACATATTTTTTATCAAATACAAATATCAAACTGGACCAAAACATAACACAAGTAGCAGATTAGACCAAAAACTAACACAAATACCATATTAAAAAAAATCTCGAATTCAAGTATCGAGTCGGGCGGAGCAAGCTGTCCGCCAATGAATAGTTGAATTATACACAATTACATGGAGTTCGTGTTCCATAGCGTTTTAACTAAAAGTCTTTGCATCTATTTCTTTGGGCTTATAAATAGTTGAATTACACACAATTACATGCTGTAGAAATATAGAATAGACAAAAAGAGGATCATTTACTATGCTAACAGTGTAAAATTTACAGCAACATAGTTTAATTGTAATGAAGCAATTCGCACCTGTATTTAAAAAAAAAAAAAAAAAAAAAAAGATAGCATTTTACCGCTCTTCTGAATTGAATCTGTTCCAAGCTTCCTGAAAATGAAAAAGGCAACAAGAAGTTAAGTCTTTATATAACATACATCGGTAATTGGTTTGGTTCCATTGAATTCTAAATCCCCCATCACTTATCAATGGCATGGATCGCAGGTAAGTTGGTAACTGACCTTTAGAAGATCGAAGACCTTTTCACAAATGTATTTCTGATGAATGCTTGCACCTCGTTGCTGTAATTTGTCGGGATGGACGCAAAGAGTGGCTTTTCTGTACGCTTTCTTAACGGCAGCTGAAGTTATAACTTCGGTTAACGGAATTGGCTGCCAACCACTCTCTGGGCCAAGGATCTGTCAAATGAAGAAAGCTCGGGTTTAAGTTGTTGTAAGGGTATCAAAGTACATTAGCAATGAGAAATTTTGATATTATTCCGAATGATGGAAATTAAGCATTAAGTCAATTAAACGACCCAGTAAACAAAGGAAATGATTATAAAAGCTTGATTGGAGAGAATTTGGATAATAGTACATACGTATTGCAAAGTTGAAAGCAATGCACGAAGGTTCCCTTCTTTCCCACTTGACCACCTCTTGACATCGGCATCAAGAGATTCCGCTAATCTCTGCAATGAGAAAAGAAACAAGATTGTCGGTGAAAAATGCAAAGACAGTGTAATCATGAAATATCTTCATAGGTGAGAAAACCCGAAGAATACATTTCTTTCAGCTTGCTCTCTTTGAGCAAGAAGATCGCGCATGTTCTTTTCTTCGAGAGCTTTAGCCTGCAAAAATCCAAGAAATGTTATTTCGATATGCACTAAAAAGGTTCCCGGTTTTGTAGGAAGAGGAAGAAATCATACTGCGCGTTCAGCTGTTCGTTGATATCTCTCCAATCTGGCTTTACACCTCTGAGCTGATTCACCTTCAACCCCTTCAAGTACATAAAGGAACTTTGTTTTCAGTAGCAGAAAGCAAAGAAGTAATAAAAGGATACAGTTAGTACTTCACAAAATAACCTACCATTATAAGCGGAGGCATAGGGATATCTTAAACCACCAAAAGAATTGGTGCTCTGAAAATGCTGATCCTTCAGATCCTGAGAACTAAGATCCATTAAAATGTTGCATGGAACCAATGAATTTCATAAAAAACAGAAATTAAGGACACACTTACAGAGGATGAATAGCTGCTTCTCATTCCACCGTTTCTAGAAGAAGTCGAAAATTTATCTGACATAGACCGTTCTACTCGCTCTCTCGCCTCAGAAGCAGCCCTTTCAGCCATTATTTTCTCCACTGCACGCTCTCGAGCCTCAGCAGTTGCTCTCTCCACAGCAGCACGCTCAGCTCTGAGCCTGGCTTCCATAGATGACTTCTCCCTAGCTTCTGCACATGCCTTCTCTAATCTCTCACGTGCGTCTGCCATTGCTCTTTGACGAGCTTCAGTAGTAGCTCTTTCTAGAGCAGCCTTCTCTGCCCTCTCCCGGGCTTCAGCATATCCCCTTTCACGAGCTTCAAGAACCGTGCTGTCAACAGCCATCCTATCTTTTTCCCTTTCTCTCTCCCTCTCTATTTCTTCTTCTATCTTTCTAAGGCGTTCAAGTTCCAGTTCTCTTTCTCTTTTTAGCCTTTCAGCCTCCTTATCTTCAGGTGTAAGGCTCTCAATAATATTCTTGTCTTTCTTCTCCATATTCTGACTTACCTTAACCTGGTGAACTGTTCTCTGAGTGCTTCCTTTCCCGTCCACTACAGATGCCTTAGCAGCTTCTGGTTTCCTTCCAGTTTCAACAGACTCATTCACCACTTGAGCTGACACATACTTATCCTTGTTTTCTTCAAGAGATGAGGAAACCTGAGCCTCCTTGATAGTCCTTGCTCTTTCCCTCCATTCATAAGCAGATTTCAACATTTGCTTGTCATTATTAGAGTCCATTTCCGAGACGCTGTTAATGTTCTCAGCATTTGTTTGTCCCATGCCAATTACAGCTTCATCAGCTTTCTTCACCCCCTTATTTTGATGACGCAAGACTGAGATATCATCTTTTCTTAACTGGTTAGCTTTAACTTCTAAGTCACATGGCACCGTTCTGGATGCATCGAACTTTCCATCGACACCCCCTTGCCCCATTGCTTCTGTTCTCCTTTCACAGTCTCTAAATTCGGCCTCCATCTTTCCATTTTCTTCAAGAACCAACTCGTCAGTTTCTTGCAGCTCATCAAAGTTTTGATCATTATTTCCAACCAATTGATTTTCTTTATGATTATTGATATGATCCTGTTTGTTTACCTTATTAGATATCACAGGATCCTCTCCCTCCCCATGCTGATGAGTTTCTTTGGCAATTTTCTGTTTCTTCCCGTTTTCACCCCTTGCAGTTTGCTGGTATACATAGTTTACTCCCTGCAATTCTTCAGTTACTTCCTGCTCAACTACTTTTTGGTTGACTTCATCTTCTGTATCTTGGACTGCTTTCACTGGTTTGCTGTAATCATTTTGCTGAACTGCCTCCTCTAGCATTCTCTGTCTCCTCTCATTTTCTTCCTGCAGACGTGCTTGTTTTAATCTTTTCTCATTCTCTATCTGTTCAAGGGCCATTCTCCATATCTTCTCACTTTCTTCTAGTTCACGTGCCTCCTTCTCTTTCTTCTCTTTCTCTTCTTGTTCACGTGCCTCCTTCTCTTTCTCTTCTCGTTCACGAGCTTCCTTCAATTTCTCTTCTCGTTCACGAGCTTCCTTCAATTTCTCTTCTCTTTCACGAGCTTCCTTCAATCTCTTCTCATTCTCTTCTTGTTCACGAGCTTCTTTCAATTTCTTCTCTTTCTCTTCTCGTTCACGTACCTCCTTCAATCTCTTCTCATTCTCTTCTCGTTCACGAATTTCCTTCAATCTCTTCTCTTTCTCTTCTCGTTCACGAGCTTCCTTCAATTTCTTCTCTTTCTCTTCCCGTTCACGAGCTTCCTTCAATTTCTTCTCTTTCTCTTCTCGTTCACGAGCTTCCTTCAATTTCTTCTCTTTCTCTTCTCGCTCACGAGCCTCCCTCAATCTCTTCTCATTCTCTTCTCGTTCACGAGCTTCCTTCAATTTCTTCTCTATCTCTTCTCGTTCACGAGCCTCCCTCAATCTCTTCTCATTCTCTTCTCGTTCACGAGCTTCCTTCAATTTCTTCTCCATCTCTTCTCGTTCACGAGCCTCCCTCAATCTCTTCTCATTCTCTTCTCGTTCACGAGCTTCCTTCAATTTCTTCTCTATCTCTTCTCGTTCACGAGCCTCCCTCAATCTCTTCTCATTCTCTTCTCGTTCACGAGCTTCCTTCAATTTCTTCTCCTTCTCTTTCTCTTCTAGCTCACGTGCCTCCTTCTCTTTCTTCCTTCTCTCTTCTTGTTCATGAGCTTCCTTCAATTTCTTCTCTTTCTCTTCTTGCTGAACAGCATCTCTCAGCATTGTTTCATTCTCTGCTTGTACAAGAACCCGCTCAAGTATTATATCATTTTCTTCCTGCTTAGAAACTTCCCTCCAACTTTTTTCCTCATCTTCTCTTTCTTGACACCCCTCAACTCTCTTTGGATTTGGAATATATTTACTAATTTCTTTCTCCTGCTGTGCTCTCTCTTTCTGTTCCATTGCCCGCTGAACTTCAACTTTATTTTCCTTTTCTTGAGCATTTACTCGTTTCTCACGTATTCCCAGTTCATCGGCTCCATTCGGTTTCTTACCATTTCCCGAAAGTTTCCGTGCTGTTATAGATTGCCCATTCTCCTCTGCACCAACCTCTTGAGCTGACTTTACCTTTTTCTCATGCCCTTTATGCCTACGGGCCTCTTTAGCTTCTTTTGCCATTTTCATGTCTCTCTCGACTTTCTCCAGTTCATGGTCTTCCCTAACAGCTTCAACTTTCATGTCACTTTCCAGTTGCTCCACTGCTCCGATGCTTGCCTTTTGGGATTTATACTGAGGCTCATTAAATTTCATGCTCTGGACAAAAACTTTATCAGTGTTTGAGTGCTGAAATCCCACTCTTGATTTATCTGTTCGAACCAATTCAAAAAATTGAGTTTCCTCCTGCCATTCATCAGCTCCATCAACTTCACCGCACTCTTCAATAGACTGGGATTCCTTCCCATGCTTCTCAACTACAAAATATTTGGACACATTAAAAAGCTTTTCACCTTCCATTGAATCCGGTGCCAGGGTTTTCACAGCCTTTTGCCTCTCTTCTCTAGCAGATATTTTCGTTCCATTGTCTTCTTTTCCCTTGATGCCCTGAACTTTGTCATCTTTTATATCACTGGACCCATCGATAGCCTTACTGGTCCTTTCCTTCTTAGCTTTCCCATCAGACTTTGAACCCAGTTTAGTAGAGTTTTCAATTCCTTCCCTCTTCCTCTCGAGTAGTTCTTTCGCACTCTTCAGCTGTGCTTGAGCTTTGTCCATTGCTTCTTTCACTGCTGCAGCAGAGGCCACAGCAGCTGAGCTTGCATCTATCTCAACATCAAAGAAAGGAGGTGAACAATCACCCATTCTCTCTCCAGAAACAGCATGTTGAACACTTTGATGGTCTCCGTTATTGAAACGGACATGTGGCGGAGGTCTAGCGGGAGGTGGGACATGAGATGGCTGAGTCCTTAAGTTGATTTCAGAAATTGTTATGAATGACTCATTTGAACATGAGTCCTTTCCCTGGTATCGTCTTTGAGTGGAATCATATGCAAATGTTTGCTCACCAGCAGCCCCGGTAGAAGGATGCGACACAGTTTTCCGAAGATGTTTTTTCTTTGCAACTCCTCCAGTGAACTCAAGATTGATATCATCCGTCGTATGCAATATTGGATTCTTGTTTTCTGTCTTTCCCAATGAAGTTTCAATTATATAAGCATATTCAGGTTCAGCATGCAGCTCAGCAACATGCGTAACCGCATTCGACATATCTCTGTTGCTTCTAACATTGGCTTTATGATACGATATATTGAACTCCATACTGCTATCGATTGGTTCATAATAATCTCCATTTGAGAAGTACTGATAATTTCCAGAATGGTCCGACCCTTCTGACAGAAACTCGGTTTCATCCTGCATCCTATAAGAGGCAACAAAATAAATTCACCAACCAAAATCAGACCCCTTAAAAATCACTACATTAAAAATAAACCCAGAAAGATGGACAACTCGAAACATAACATGCATACAATTTCTACATAGAACCTATAGCATTAATCTGAATCAGTTCTTCAAAATAATATTAACTCAAAACACCAAAAGTAAATGTAAATAAAGCAATACAATGAAGAAGCAAAGACCTAAAATCCCATAATATATATATCATCGCCCCCTATAAGAATGAATAAGTACATCAAAATATAAAAGTTGATCGAAAATATCAGTCTTTGCCATACGCTCTCTTAGATTCCCCAAAGAACAGGTAATTTTCCAGTAATTATCATGTTAAAACTTTGGATTAGAGCAAATATCATGTTAACACTACCTCAAAAATTAGGTCAAATTATGGTTCTGGTCCCTCTACTATGCTAAACTTTAGGAGGTAGTCCCTATACTTCAATTTGGCATAATTTGGTCCTCTTACTTTCATAATCTATTAGTTAGTCCAAACTGTTAAGACGTTAACTATTCCAAGTGTTCATGTGAAATTTTTAAAAAAAAAAAATTGAACTAACTAATAAGTAGGATATCAAATTAAGCCAAATTAAAGCACATGGACTAAATTCCAACCTCTACCATAGTATAGGGACCAAAAATAAAATTTGAGCTAAAACTAACATATGGCTCAAAGTAAAAACTACAGAAATAAAAAAAAATAATAATAAGGAAATGAGCATACCAAGCTTCATCGGATGAATCACCATCATAATCGTGACGATCACCACCGTCGGCTTGTCTGATCAGCTCCTCGTACGTAGCAGCAAAGTCCGACCCGTCGAATCCACCAAAAACCTCGGCGTAGTTAAACCTAGGATTCCGTACATCAAACATCGCCCCGTTGCTGCTGTCTATCAACGGGAGATCCAGCACCGGAATCGACGCGCCTCGGGAAGCGTGAAATCCGCCGAAAATCTCGCTGTAATCCTCTGGCCTCGGCGACAAAGTAGGACCACCAGCGGTACCGAACCTCTGCACACCACCGAAAACGTCGTCGTACACGGTTCTGCCTGAGAAGTTGTTGGCGCCATTGCTAGTTGCCGTTCGCTTGTTGAGTGTAGCAGCAGCTTGAGAAACGACCCTGTTTGGTTTCCGAGAATGTGAAAGATTTTCCATGAAAATGAAAGCTTTCCAGGATTCTAAACTGAGAGAGTTTTTATTTTTATTTTTTATTTTTTATTTTTAAATTATTATTATTTATAATATTCGTTTTTGTGTGTGTGTGTGTGTGTGTGTGTTTTTTTTTTTTTTTTTTTTTTGCTGCTTTTACAATGAGTCTCTGTCTCTGGCATTACTGAAAAGAAAGAGAGAGAGAGATAGTCAGAGGAGGAGGACGAAAAGAAATTAAATTCATAAAATAATAATCATGGAAATTACAGAAAAGGGCTTGTAATTTATTATTCTTTACTACAATTGCCTTTTAAAATTTTTTAATTTTGCGGTTACGTTTAAGGGAAAAAGTAAGGGACAAGTAACATTTAGCCCCTGAATTTGGTATCTTTTTTCTAATTTGGTCCCTAAATATTTTTTGTCCACATTAGTTTCGAAACTTGACAATTTTTCCCAATTTAGTCGGACTTGAATTTCATTAAAGTGTGATAACTGGCACTCTGAGCTTATTCTACGTCATCACTTAAAATTTTAAAAAATTCTATCAAATCTTAAAAATAAAAAAATTTATTAAAATTATTAAAAATAATAATAATAAAAGTTAAAAAATGTTTGGAATCTCAAAATGTCACATTACCATACCTTAAACGAAATCCTAACTTTAGGATCAAATTGGGAAATTTTGCCAAGTTGTGGGACTAAGTTGTCAAGTTTGGGGACTAATGGTTGCTTTATCCCAAAACTAATGGTTAAATTTTGCAATTAGTCCATGTACTGTGCGAAAATTCATGTACTTGGATTTGGTATTTTTAGCCATGTACTTTTTAAATTTTAAAAGTTTAGTTCGATCCAGATAGTATTTATTGAATTCATTGAGGTCTACTATTTCTAAAATATGATATAGGAAACATATTATTATATGTATAATGCTACATCAACTTGTTATTTCCACATACTACTAAAAAAAATAATAAAAGTACCATAGAGATCCTTGTATTAGGAGTTGGATTGCATTTTACTTTTTACTCAATAAATTGAAAAATTAGTCCCTGTAGGTTAGATCAAACAGCAAATTGATCATTCTATTAAAAAAAAAATTTCATTCTATTGTTAAAATATTGTCCATGTATATCAACATAAGGTACATCGACACGCCGCGTGTAACTATATGATCATTCCATCAGCTAAGTCAAATTTTAACCGTAGAAATGAATGAAATTTTCACAGAAAAATACCAATTTGCTCATTGATCTAACACGCAATGACTAATTTGGCCATTTTTAAAGTGAAGTGGGAAAAAATAAATCTGATTCTTAATAAAGAGTCTCCATAGTAATTCCCCCCCCCCCAAAAAAAAGTAGAAAAATTGATTTAACTATTCTCACTTTTCATCAAGACTAAAATTTCAAAATTCAAAAAGTATAGGGAATAATAATATGAAATTAAAAAACAAGAACTAAACTACAACTTTATGCATAATACACTTGATTATATCTGCATTTTTTTTTACGCAATGCCTAGAACTACCCATAATCCCTCCCAAACTCATAAATAAGAGAATAATGCGCTTCAGTGCACTCGAACTCACATCCTCTTGCATTGGCAACAATATCCATATCAATCGAGCTATGACTCAATCTGTAATATGTTAATAATTTTAATTGTAAATCAATTTAATTTTGTTATTAAATATTTTCATGTGCTATCTAATCGGTTTTCACATATTTATATTAAATTCGTTCTTATATAAATTGTCATATTAATATTATTGTTAATATAATATTTATTTTGTATTCCTTTAGGCTTGAAATTTGATATATTTTTGTTATAAATTTGAAACTGATTTATTTGGAAGCTTTTAAAAAATGATGTCCTTGTTTTGTAATTTTCCACTTTGTATATTTTTAATATGTTTGTATTAAATATGGGCATCTTTGGGTTTCTCTTAAAAATTAATATTTTTCTATTTATTTATTTTTAGGTGGCTGACAGTTGAACCTTAAAATTTAAGATATAATAATCTTAATTTAGATGATGTAAGAAGATGGAGAAAAACAATTGATGCGATGGGAATTAATTCTGAAAATGATGTATTTAATGCATATAAAATAATATAATAAATTTAGGCATTTCTCGTATATAAATTATATCGTAAACTGTTAAAATAGTCATTTTTGTTTGTCTCGAGTTATATTTTTAGTTAAATATTTTAGTCGTTGAGCGTTAATTGTCGTTAATGGTGTAAGGGTAAAATGATATGGCACATTAAATCACCATTTCAAATAAAAATTTAGGTTAAATTATATAATTGGTCCCTATATTTTTTCATCTTGAGTAATTTTTTTTACATTAAAAGAGATGGAGGAGAGAGAAAAATAGAGTGAGAAGTAGAAGAGAATGAAAAATAAAGAAAAAAAGTTAAAAGAACATAAAGAAAAAAAATTAAATTGCTCAAAATAAAAAAAATATGGAGACCAATATAATTTAACCTAATTTTTTTGTTTGAAATGATGATTTAACGTGCCACGTCAGCTTACTATTACACCGTTAATGGCAATTAACGGCTCAGTGACTAAAATGTTACAACACGTTAACGTAAGTGACTAAAACGTAACATTTCAAATATGAGTGACTAAAATGTAACCTGAGGAAAACAAAAGTGATTATTTTAGTAGTTTACCCTAAATTATACTCATAGTTTATAATCGGGATAAATATCAAATTTATACATAAACTTTGTTTTAATATGCAATTTGATACATGAACTTCGATTTGATTATGCACTTGAAACTTGAATTGTGGTTCATATGTATATATAAAACTTTGATTTCGATTCAAATGTATACATTTAAAAAATTAATAAATACATTTACTTTCATATCGGATTAATATAATAACTTGTATATGTAATATATCAACTTAAAATGGTCTAATTTGATAATTTCGTTAGTGATTTCTAAAAAACTGATCAAATCAAAATTTATGTATGACATTACACATTAAATCGAAGTTAACGTATAGTTTTGGTATTTATCCATTTATAATTTTGTTATAATTAATTAACTAGTACTACAAATGAAAACCAGTAAAGGTTTAATTTTGCTGTGGCCTCTTTACTCTTTAAACTTTTGAAATTTAATTACACTATTTTTAGTTTCAACAATTTAGCCTCTTTATTTGTATGATTTTAAAAATTAAAGTCCAATTGACAATATTATAAATGAAAATTATGTTAATTTTGAATATTTGACATTTTAATACTCAAATGTCTAATTTAAATTTTAAGAGATAATAACAAATTTAGCCCCTAATATTTATATATTTTATCACCTTGGCCCTATTTTTTTATCACTTTGACTACTAACCTTCAAAATTTAATCAATTTACTCTATTTTGAATAAAAATTTTGATTGAACTGTTAAAAATTTTAAAAGTACTAATCTGACAACCCGCATGATAGTTTACATGTTCTTCCTTACTGACATTAAATAAAATTTTAAAAAGATTTTATGAAATTTATTAATATTTATAAAATACACGTGAACTGTCACACGAATTGTTATGTTAGCGTTGCTAAAATTTTCACGGATTAATCAATCTTTCCATCTTAAAATTACAAATCGACTAAAATTTGAAAATCAACTACCAAAATAATAAAAAAATTTTAAAAAATATTAATAGCTAAATTTATCATTATATTAAAAATTAAAATTTAATAATTTATTCGTATTCAAAATTAACATAAATCAATTAAATTATTTAGTTGTAACGGTGAAGGTTTGAACTCTAGACTTAATTGTTAATATTCAGATATCTTATCCAGACATAATTATCTTTGTCGCCAGCATGATTTATTTATTTATTTAATAAAATTATTTTAATAAATTGATTATTTCAAAACTTCCAGCTGTCTTTTAAGCCCTTAATCATTAAACCCTCCCTTCCCTTGCATTTCTCTTTCTTAGCTGCTTTATCTATTTTCTTTGCCACTAATTATTATCCATAATTTACCAACATCCTTAATAGAAGGTATGATATCAAACCGTGACCTCACATTATTTATATTTCTTTTTATTAGTTTCATATCATATCAATATTTTCATTAAATCTGTTTATGGGCTGAGTTATTCGTTCAGGTCTGAAGGTCTGACCCATTTTAAATTTATAATACATTAAAAATAAATTTATATTAAATATATAATATTACTCTAGTGTGAACATTAAAACAATGTTAAGATGACTATATAAAAAATTTTAATAAATAAAAAATTATTTAATAATATAATATAAACATTTTTAAAAAAATAATATGGGCGGGCCCAAAAAGAGATTAAGTTAGTCTTTTGCAAATATGGACGGGTTTGGGTAAAATTTTAGGCTCGAATTTCGGGTCGGGACGGACTTGAGCAAATATAAAGTATGTTAATATCATGCTTAGACCCAACCTAAACCCGGCCCATGAGCACATCCAATTTTCATCTTGAAAAAAATCAAATTCAAATGAAAGTCTTAAAATTTATGATGAAATTATAGACGTGGGATTTAACTATTGAAAATGAATAATAAATTGTGTTTAGGTTAATTTATGGTTTTCATCCTTTACTATGCTCAAATTTTAAATTTAATTTCATTATTTTAATTTGCATTTAATTTTATAATAACATTAATTAATTTAAATACATTTCAATTAAAGTGGTGATGGCTTAGTTTTTTTCTACAAGAAATTAGTGTAAAATCTAACCAAACCCTAAAATTGGGACAATTTGAATTAATTAACAACATTATAAAATTTGAATAAACAAAATTATGTGAAATTAAAATCTTCAAATTAAATTTCAAATTTAAATAAAAGGATCAATATCATAATTTGACCATAAATTTAAAAATTGAAGCATACCCTCAAAATCAAAATTTCGGTGGCTCCAAAATTAAAAAGAGGAAATTTTGAATATATATTTTTTAAAGGCAAACAAATGAGTGAAGTAGAAGATTAGGTTGGGAATATAAATGAGAATCCAAATAGAGGTGAGAGCCTGAGGCTAATCATTGGACCTAAAGTATAAAAAGGAAAAAAGAAAAAAGAAAAAAGAAAAAATAATTAATAATTTATGAAAATTAGTTATGATGAGGACCAATATATATTAGGTATGGGGGATGGCATTAAATTCTTTGAAAATTAGAGGGTCCATAAAAGCAAAGTAGGATAAACATGCAAACTCACCTGCCTTTCTTTGGTAAGGTTTCTCACCTGCCTTTCCTTGGTATGATGGGTGATTATTGCAATTTGGGATAGCATAAGTAAAAGGTTTATTTTTAATTTAGCCCTTGAATTATATTTCAATTCTCAAATTGGTATTTAAAGTTTTTTTTTTTTGTTAACGTGGCATTTAAGCTATCAATTTTATCCGAGTTTACCATAAAAATTTCATTTGTAAAACCATAAAAATTTTGAAAATATTAATCATGTTAAATCGTGAGCGGCATTTTTTTTAAATAGTAAATGTTGATTTTAATAAAATTTGATTTTATTTAATTTTTTTAACCATACAAACACTAAATCGAACAATTTAAAAAATATCATTTAAAAGCGTAATTTTGGTTTTAGTCTTTTTTATTATTTTGAAATTTGAAATGTAGTCTCTCGATTTTAATTTAACATAATTTGATTGTTTGCTTTTATTGTTTATTACTAAATTTAAATTAATAACTCTATTAGCTTATATGTAAATTTATTATTAGTTGAATACGGTTAATTGGGTTTTCAAGTGACATTGTTTGCATGACCAATCATCACTTTAACAACAACAACTAACGATGTTATCAATTTGGACTTACTAACAATAAAGGCATGGGGATTAATTTATGTTAAATTAAATCCCGATATAATAGAAAGACTAAAACCAGGTATTGCTTTTGTTCTTGATTTAGCTTACGGAGTCAAAATCAACACACTAAAATCTTTAACCTCCAACTTTACCATTTCAGCCAAAGCTTCATTTAGTTTTTACATAAAAGTTTAATAAATATATTTTATATCTTTTCACTCACATCGTAAACGTGACATAATTTATATATGTGTGGTTCAAACTATACTTTCCATCTGATCAATCTAGTATTGCTTTAAGAACATTGACCGTATCATCAAATTTTGACGGAATCCAAGTTCAGCAACCAAAAATGGATCTAATTGTCAAGTTCAAGTACCAAAATGATCAAAACAAAAAATACCAAAATAGACCTAACTGCTAAATTCAAGGACCAACAATTATATTACCCCTTGATTTTATTTTTCAAATTTATTAGCTAGCTAGTGTGGGTGGTTTTGTCAAATGGTGAGAATTTGAAGAGAAAAAGTTAAATTAAAGAAATCCCAAGTTGGGCCCCTTGTATTATCTTATAACCTTTTACCAAAACCATAAAAGAAGGCTAAAATTGGGCCCTCATGTTTCCCACTTTTTGTCATTCACACTATGCAAAGCTCAAAAAAAAAAAAAAATCATTATTTTTGTTTTGTTTAATCATGTAATAATATTTCTTGTAATCAATACACATTATATCATACTAATAATTATTAAATTCAAAATTAATTTTTTTTCCGACTTTGAGTACTCATATTCGAATCTTATTACGCGTATTTACATATATATGGATTTTCAATTTAGATTTTAATTGAGTTTAAATCTCAATACACATAAGCCATATTTAAATATATCCTAATCGTTAATTTGTTTATTTGTATATGTAATAGTTTATTTCTATCGTAATTATACAAATATGTTAATCTGTTTTCCCCGTTTCTTTTCTGATTTTCTTCAATGTTTTACGACGCTTTTCAAGGAGATTGGTGCCGATTAAGCTCAAGTTTTGCTAAAGAGAGAGGATGACCGGTTCATTTCTCTATATATATTTTTTATGTTCTTGAATACTATTTTATTTTTCGGACTTTTAAAATTCTGTTTTCAAGGATTTTAATTTATACCCTTCTTTTTTTCTCAATAAATTCAATCGGATATTATTATTCAATATATATATAATTGTAGCTATAAAAATTACATGTACTGTGATTTGTTCTTTTCCTTAAAAAAAAAAAACCCAACTTTCCTCACCATTCTTATTCGCAATTACTTTTTTTTAAAGAAAGATAATTAGTTTAAATAGCAAATTAATCATTTCTACAAAAAAATTCATCTAATTGTACTGTTAAAAACTGGCATGGCTAATAGAATAACAAGATAGTGATAGGTGGCTTGCCACTTATACCTTATCGTAATGTACAGAGACCAATTTTTAACAATAAAAATAGATAGAATTTTTAACGTAAAGACCAGTTTACCCTTTGATCTAATATACATAGATTAATTTAGTAATTTTACTGAATAAAAAAAAGCAAAATATAATCTAATTTTTAATATAAAATTCTCCAGATTAAACATATTGAAATGTGATTAATTGAAGAAGCAAAGATTGATTGGGGAGGAAGAGTTGAAGAGTAGAGGGAGATTATATTATTATACAGATGGATATTATTAATTAAATCCCATGTTGTATTAAAATAATCAAGTGAGAATCATTTTTGCTTGGTAAAGAAACTAACACACACACACACATATATATATATATATATATATATATGAAATGTTTGGTCCTACAAATCAGAGTTGATGAGTGGTTGAGCATGTTCTCATATTAACCTGGTTTTGAAACAATATAAAAGAGTTTGTCATATTAGATTTTGCACTAGAAATGGTATTAAAAATTAGGTTTTTTTACCAAAATAGGATAGAAAAAAAGAAAATGTTCCAAAATAGGATGCCATACCAATTATTTACAAAAATGGGTTAAATGGGTGGTGCCGCTCTGTCACGGCGTGGCACCTCGACATCGCCACCTTTGGGTGCCGCTGTGTGAGCATCATCAACCCCCAATTTTGGTTTTTTGTTTTCAGCAGATTTCTTGAGGACCAATTAAGAAATTTTTCAATTTTTAGAAAAGGGAGGGAAAGGTGCGTGCTGCAGAGCCAACTTTAAATTTGAATAATTGCCTTCTAAGCCCTCCTATTTATTATTTTCTTTTTATTCCCTTCAACTCAAAGAGTATATTGTGTTTAAACAAACAATTAATCTATTTTTATAGTTAAATAAACCCCTTACTTATGGTTTTTACTTATAAAATTTAAAAACTTGTTGATTAAATTAAATATATATTTTTTATTTAATAAATTATTCTCATCAAATTTACAACAATATAAGATGTAAATTAGTTTATATTTTTTAAATAGCTTTATTTTAACTTTACTTTACACAATTAACAATACTTTACTCTTAGGGCACATGTTTGGAAATCGTAAATATTATGATATACATTTTTGTATTCTTCAAATTTCATATATGCATAGATTTAATAGTTATTATTATATTACTAAGAGTAATTGATATTATATTATTAATAATATCTATTTATATATTTAAATTAAATATTACAAATAATTTAGATATTTAATATTTATATGTCATATATCATTATATTAAATTATTTACTGTTTTTACTTCCCATCATTATTTCTAAAATAGATATTTTAACTTTCAACCGTAATTTTACGATAATAATATTAAACACTTGAAATTAACATATTATACTTTTTTACAACATTTTTTCAAAATGATAAGTATCATTTCTTTTTTTTTTTCTTTTATGATTTAAAGCTTTATTTGTTTTTAAAGTTGAATATCTTATTTATAAAATATTAGTTGTTTAAAAAAAAACAAATAGGGGAATAAAAAGAAAATAATAAATAGGGAGGGCTTAGAAGGCAATTATTCAAATTTAAAGTTGGCTGTGGCAGCCGCACCTTTCCCTCCCTTTTCTAAAAATTGGAAAAATTGCTTAATTGGTCCCTCAAGAAACTGCTGAAAACAAAAACCCAAAATTGGGGGGTTGATGGTCTGCCACAAAGCGGCACCCAAAGGTGGCGATGTCAGAGAGGTGCCGGTGGTGGCAGAGGCGGCACCACCCATTTAACCCATTTCCGTAAATAATTGGTATGGCATCCTATTTTGGAACATTTTCTTTTTTTCTATCCTATTTTGGTAAAAAAACCTAAAAATTAGATTGGATTTTATTTTTTTATTAATAAAATAGGTAAATTAAATTTTATATATTAAATTAAAGAGTAAGTTGGTTCTGATGGATTTATTCTTTAATTTAATATATAGAAACTAATTTACCTATTTTTTAAGTAAAAAAAAGTACATTAACCTTTTTAGTACTTTTACCTAATATTTTTTTTAATAATCTTATTATAAGTTCTCACCACATCCACTATTTTTGACACAATTCTAAGAACTATCTATAGCCCCTCCCCAATCAGTAAATAAGAAACCCATTTTCTTGCATTGGCAATAATGCTTATGCCAATCGAATTAAGACTCAAACAACACCTAAGGGTGTTCAAATTTGGGTTAAAATCGAATTAATTGACCGAACCGATCTAATTTGGTTAATCGATCGGTTAACTGATCTAATTTAGCCAGAGGTCGATTCAAAATCGGGTAATTAACTGAACTTAATAATTAATAATACAAATTATATTTAGTTTTAGTTCAGTTAATTCAGATAATTCGGTCAAATGAACATTATCAATTTATTTTTTTGATATATTTTATACCTGTTTTAACAAATATATATATAAATTTTGGTTAATTTGATTAACTGACCGAATTAACTAAAATATTTTAATTAGATTAACTTTTTTTTGAAAAAAATTTAGTTCGATTATTTCACTTAATAGTAAGTCGATTCAATTAATCATTTAAACACCCCTATCAACCCCTAATAAAATTTAAATGATATAAATTTTACTTAAAAACTTTAAGAGCATAGATTCAAGAGAAAATTTGTTTTAATTAGAGAATAAAGAGTGTCAAAAGATTTTATTTTTATCATTACAATAAAAAATATAGGTTATGAGTAAATTAAGTTGGGAACTTTAAAAAATAAAAATTCAAAGGAATTGGTGATTTGGTCAAAGGACAACCACTAGAAATTTTAGCCTGAATTTGCGGGTTTGTTTAAAGGAAAAGCAAAAAAGAAAAAAAAAAAAAAAAGGAGACCAAAGACAGATTGTGAGATTAGGTTTACTGTTTATTTGTTTTTGTGTTGGAATAAATAGGGAAGGAAGTGCAATATTAATTGGTTATTTAATTTTATTTTAACTGTTAATATAATTGTAATTTAAAATATATTATTTTAAAATTTTAATAGGTTTTAGAGAGAAATGGCATATCAATTGCGCTAACGATTTTAGATTAGATTATATTAAGTTAAGTCATCATGGGTTGTAAATATTTGAAGTTAGTAAAATTTAGGTTTGTGAATTGAGTTTTTCGAATCCAAATTATTTTGAGTTATTTTAGATTTGTGTAATTCTAGATTTAATTTATTTTGAGTTTAAATTATTTTTACATTTAAAATTCAACATATTTGAATTATTAGTTGTTTTAATCAAATTAGATTAATCGAATCAGATTTTTAAGTTGATTTCTTTAACTCAACCCATGGCAAGCCACCCAAAATAAAGACTGAGTTTCAGTTTAGAACTTGTTGCAATTCAGTCCACCGGGCAACTTAGCCGGTCTCGTTCTTATTTTGTTTAAGAAATAATTTATTTTGTGAGTTACATTAAAAAGTAAATTGATTTTTTTGTTAATTTTATCCATTTTTACTATTAAATATCTAATTGCTTAAATTAATTCTTCCATGCCAAAAATTCCATCCATTCCACTACTTATTAAAAATTTCATCTATTTTGTTTAAATTAGTCTCTCCATGTCAATGTTAGATACACGTGACAAATCAAATATCATTGTCTCATTCCTCTATCAACACTTAACAGCAAAAATGAATAAATTTTTAACAAAAGAACCAATTTACTCGTTAATGTTATGTATCAAGATTAATTTACTTATTTTTTTAATAAAAAAGATAGTACCAACTTTTAATATAGGAACTTCCATGATACTTTTACTAACATATTTAGCGGGAAATAAAATTTCAGGCACTTGTCTTCTTCAGCAGGAACCATTGGAAAGAAATATTTGGTTCAAAACTGTTGAAAGGAATTAAACATTCATTATGAACTTGCACGCATCATACTGTCAGCACATCGGTTTTTTTTTTTTTTTAATTTTATTGCCAGTAAAACATATATATATATATATAAAGAAGCAAATTCATTTGCTCAGTTACCACCACACAAGACTACCTTAGATGAGTTGCACATCCAGTTTGTCTTTGCCAGTTTAGCAACTACGAGGAGACGATAGCCGTAGCCAAAATGTCGGCACCATGATTCAACTTTTAAGATCTCAGCGAGGCCGTACCCCAAAATTATTGGAACTGAAAAAGCAGCCATTCTCTGTATATCCGCAGATCATAACAAAATATCCGGTAACATTGAATCTCAAGAGAATTAACCTAGAAAGGCATTATTGAGCATCAACGCCTAAGCGGTTTTGGGGACTTTATTAGGGAGAACATTATCGGGAAGGATAAGCTCGGGAGGTGTCTCACGAACAACACCGAGCATTGAATCATATTCCTCATCCCGACGAGCAAATTTCTTGCGCAGCATCTTCTCAAATTCTATTTCATCGAAGCTCTTTGCATTTTCTGCAGCATGAACTTGAGCTAAATTGAAATAATTTAAGGCTGACTGGGAAATGAAGGCCATCTCTTCTTCCGTTAACTTCCTCAGGAACTTGGCCGGGTTTCCTCCCCAAACCTGTAAATTACAAAGGAGAAAATCCGTTAATCTTAACTCAATGATAGGCACGCAAACCAGGAAGCTTATAGCTGCTTCAAAGCTTCTCATCGAGTAATGGCAGGAGGTTTCCTCAAAGGAATGATAGCAGGTGAGATATCTACATTTTTTGAATTATCTGAATCCATAAATATGCCTAAAGATATCCTAGTCCGCAAAAAAGCCAATTTCAAAGTTTTCAATCATTTTTCAAATATCAAAATCTGAAAAAATTTCGAATTCAATTCCACTAAAATTCTTTTATATATAAAATCAAAATTATATTATAACCAGTGGATTTGGATATCCAAATCCACATTCATTATCTAAAAAAACAACGCAGATTCAGATAATGTACATCCGGGGTATCTATCTGCAATCTCAGCAGATAGTAATTTTAAAATCTAAATCCAATATTATCCAAATCCACAATCCGAATTGCCATTAATTCCTCTCCCTCCAAAACACTTAAAAAATATGTAACATTCATACCAACTGATACCATAAATGCAAGTTGAATCGACTTCCATTAGAAATCAGTACAGTCAACCAATTACGACAGCAATCTACAGCATTTTGCCCATCTATCGCTACATGTCATCTACATATGGAGTACTAAACTACTAAGTACTGTGTCTAATTCAGAGTCCAAGTGTGCCTAAGTACTGTGTCTAATTCAGAGTCCAAGTGTGCCTATTTAACAAAGAATGAAAATTCGCGTTTCATGTATATCTCTAAACCAAAAAAATAAACAAAACAATAACAAAGTTATTAAGTTAAATAGAATCTATAGGATTTAAGGCAATATTAACACCCAAATTTCAGTAAAGTGTCCACAAACCTCTCCACATGGGATCCTAGTGTTCTGCCTCACAAGAGCTCCGGCAGCAACCATGGCATGCTTCTCAACATAAACTCCATCTAATAGGGTAGCCCCCATACCAACGAACGCTTCATCCTCAACAGTACATCCATGTAAAACAGCACTATGACCTGTTCAGTTTTTATCAGTAATTACATTTTCAACATACTAAAACTGCAGACAAAGATCACTTTAAAGGACAGGACACTCACCCACGGTAACATTACTTCCGATAATAGTTGGTAAAACTCTTCCACTCAGGTTAGATTTTGCGACGTGAACAAGGGAGTTATCTTGGATATTTGTTCCAGACCCAATGCTGATGTTATTAACATCACCTGTGCGCATCGAAAATCAGATTCGGAAAAGAACAGCCAGCATGAACTTGGCATGCAACAACACGCACATATGAAATGGAGGGAAGAGACGAAGCAATTAATCAGAAAGTTCAACAAGATATAAAACTGGGAATTTTTACATCAATATCGTTTTCAATAGGAACAACAAAAATGGATGGATCAAGGTTAAGTCATGAAGTTCTGAAGTCTTGTATCACTTTGAGAGCTAGATAATTACTAACCTATGAGATTCATATTTTCATTTGTCGTAAAAGCAACATGATCCAACATGTAGTGAATTATAGCTTGTATTAAATGAACATACCAGTTTTGGTCATTAATCATACACAATATAGTTTCATTATGAGTTTCTAGCGAATTCCAGCACTGTCACTAAAAAATTCTTAATTCTGAAGTTGCACAGAAAATTCAATTTTACTTCCTAACACACACATATGATGGAACAAAGTGAAGAGTCGAAGCAATTAATCAGAAAGTTTAACAAGATACAAAACTGGGAGCTTTTTTACATCAATCTCATTTTCAATAGGAACAACAAAAATGAATGGATCAAGGTTCATTCGGTCATGAATTTCTGAAGTCTCTTTATTACTTCGAGAGCTAGATAATTACTAGATATGAGATTCATATTTTTATTCATCATGAGAGCAACATGATCCAACACGTAGTGAATTATAGCTTATGTTAAATGAACATACCGCTTTTGGTCATTAATCATACACAAGATAGTTTCATCATAAGTTTCTAGCGAACTCCAGCCCCATCACTCAAAAATTCTTATTTCTGAACTTACACAGAAAGTTCAATTTAACTTGCTAACACACATATATGAGAGAACAAAGGGAAGAGACAAAGCAATTATTCAGAAAGTTCAACAAGATACAAAACTGGAAACTTTTACATTGATCTCATCTTCAGTAAGAACAACAAAAATGGATGGATAAAGGTTCGTACGGTCATGAATTTCTGAAGTCTCGTATTACTTCGAGAGCTAGATAATTACTAACCTATGAGATTCATATTTTTATTTGCCATAAAAGCAAACATCATCCAACATGTAGTGAATTATAGCTTATGTTAAATGAACAGACCTTTAATCATACACAATATAGTTTCATTATAAGTTTCTAGTGAACTCCAGCTCCGTCACTCAAAATTTCCTAAATTCTGCACTTACAGCACAAGATAGAAAAACATGTATACCCTGTGCTGAAACACATTCTCGCATCTAAGCCACATAATTGCTTTCACTTATAAAACATCATCAATGTTCTCAAACGTGGATCCCGATAGCAAAATGTTTCATCTAAGAAATGCAATATGTAAAGTAGGATATCCCTATCAACACATTTGTTGCAGTAACAAGTATCATTAGCTTCATTTTCCTAAAAATAACACTTGTTCAACTATAAAATCATCCAAACCCTAAAGTTCGATAAAAACAAATGAGTGAAAAGAACTAATAAAAAATTTTTAAAACTGCTTACCTCTCAAAACACATCCATACCATATAGAAGAACCTCGTCCGACCTGAACATCACCGATGACAGAAGCGCTAGGTGCCACGAAGGCATCCCTATCAACAACAGGAGCTTTGTCGAATACGTTCATCAGCGTCCGATGCCTCGACACTGACAACAAACCAAATACAAACAATTACTTTAACAAATCAGCTATAACCGGTCAAGATCTACGCAAATGTAGCTTCGTATTTCGATTGATGAAAAGGCAATGGTTATTACATCATGAAAATTACAGAATTGCATATAAAAACGAAGCATCGTAGCTAAATCGATCCAATCACGAAAAAAATTTGAATGAGGTGTTAGGGTTTTAGGGTAATGTTACGTTGTTCTTGGAAGTAGTAGTTTCCCTGGAGGCGGCAACCAAGGCGATCGAGAGCTTGGCCGGTTTCTCGGATCCAGAATCCAACGTTGTAGATTGCTTTACCCAATGTTCCCATCTTCTACTTCAGATTGATGGAGAAAAGAGATTTGAGGGTTTGAACCAAAAAAAAAAAATAGCAGCTGAGAAAGTGAAGCTTTGGAACTGGAGAAAAATGGAGATAAAACTGTACCCAGCGTTTCAGTGACCATCTTCTCGTTCCATACGGTTACTTGTCCTACAGTTCCTCGTTGTTAATCAATCATTTTCTGCCACGTGTAATTTTCCATTAAAATCATCGTTTTTAAACTTGTCGATTTTAGGTTGTTAAATTATATTTTCTTTATTTTAAAAAATTGTATAAATTAATACATGTAAATTAGATTAAAGAGTAAGTTAAATTTTTTATTTAAAAATTTTATTAATTTGTGCCGTTAAAAAACTAATATAAGTGACGAAATAATCATATAGTGACATATAACATGTCACATGTATATAATGAGTATTAATTTTTAATAGTAAAAATAGAATGAATTTTTCACTAAATGACCGGTTGATTCTTGAAATGATTAGAATAAACAATTCAAAATAGAACTTGAGCCTTGTTGAGGGGGACCGACTCCTTCGAAAAAAGTATTTGAAGTGTCGTCTGTAGAAGAATCAATATGGCCCTCGACAATCGTAGGTATTGTCCTAAGACCTAGGTTTTGTCTCCCAACTCTGCAAAAAGCTCAGAGGGTTCACAAAGTGTGAGCACCTCGGTTGGTGGAGAGAGTACATACCTAAGGAATGCTTAGATAATTAATTAATAAAGTCGTGCGTGATGTGAATCAAAGTACCAACCAAGGCAGAGGTATCATGTTTCTTTGAAAATGCTAGCTGTCTTGGTTGGTGGTTTGATCCACATCGCGTGTGACTTCACCGATTAATTATTTACGTGACCCTTAAATATATACTCTTCGCACCAATTGAGGTATTCCCACTCCGTGAACCATTGGGGCTTTCAGTGGAGTCGATAGATAATATTCAGGTCTTAAGACAATACCTACAATTGTTGGGGGTAATATCGACTCCCTAACAGACGACACTTCGAAAACTTCTCCCAAATGAGTCGGTCCCTCAACAAGCCTAAAGTGATTTGAAATTGAATGATTCAAAACTATGGGTGAGTCTAGTTAGATTGAGCTTCTTTTGAAAAAAAATTTGGACGATGCACGATAATCAAATTTTTATATAGAAAATTTAAGTTATTTCACTATTTTAAATATAGAATATTTATTTTACTAATAAAAAAATTAATTAAAAAAGGGTTGAAGTAATTTTCTTTTTGTATTTCATAAATTGTCTAAATATCTCAATTCATGTTGTTTTAGTCTCGAACCCATAATTAGAGGTGTTAATGGGTCGGGCTAGACTTGAGCATGATATTAACATGTTTTATGCTTGCCCAATCTCGACCTGACCCAAAAAATTGCCCAAGCTCACCCATATAATTTTTTTTACATTTTATATTATTTTAATTTGATATTTAATATTTTTTATTTAATCATCTTAATATTATTTTAATGTTTACATTGGAGCAATATTATATATTTAGTATAATTTTTTTTTCCAATGTGTTATAAATTACATAATATATAAAATATTATAAACTTAAAAACGAGTCGGGCTAGGACATTGAATGTTCAAGCCCAAGCTAAGCCCATATTTTAAATGAGCCTAAATTTTTTGGCCCAAAACCTCTTAAATTTTGAGTAGGCCTTCTGGCCTAAGTGGGTAGCCCAACCCATGAATAGATCTACCCACAATGGCTTGCTTGGAAAATCCAAATGAACCTAAAAACGTCTCGTATCTACAACGATACGACTTGAACTAAAATAACCCAAATTTTTAAAAAATAAAAATAGACTCAATTCATAACCAATATGGATTTAGTCTATATACTCTAATTTGATCAAATTTTTTATTATTTTTTTAATTTTACATTTTCAATCGTGATGTATTTAATTCTCTAGGTCAGATTATGCTATTAATATAATACTATAGGTAACTTGTGAATTTAGTTCATATTTTTCAATTTGATCGCTTTTAGTTTTGTAGTTTTTGAATTTTGAAATTTAGATTCTATCTCAAAACGGTGGTTGTTGAACTCTTTCATTAAAATGACATTTTTTACGTGTGTGTGCATGTATTATGTGAAAATGATAGCTACACATAATCCCTAAACTATGATTTTCATTTTAAATTGATTCTCAAAGTTTCAAAAGTTCTAATTACATCTCCACACTTTCAATGGTATGCCAATTAAGTGACACATCAGATTCTAATTGATCAAGCCTTTAAAGTACGGGAATGTAATTAAAACGGTTTAAAATTTGAGGACTAATTTAGAGTAAGAGTCATAGTTTGGGGACCTTTGATGCAATGTACTCTAAAAGTTTTCGTTACAAACTGTTAAAAGGCCCGAGAACACGGACCACAAGGCCCAAAATCCAACAAGTTTGATCTCTTTTTAACGGCCACTTTGTTTGCCACGTAGCCCATCACCTTATCCGTACAGAAAAATTAAAAATTCCATTTTACACAGTTATTTGAAAAATAATTGAAAAACCAGAGAATCCAATAAAGTATTTGCTGAAAGGCCCTTACCCAATTTTCAACTCGAAAACCCTAAAAACTGTCAACTCTCAAAGACTCAAGCTTTAACTTGCAAAATCACCAACATTTTTTTTTTTTTTTTTTGTAATGGAGGGATCGGAAAATGATGGAAATGTTACGCCGATCGCGAAGTGGAAGACCGAGTTCTCGAGGAAGTTTCAGTATTTTCTCGACAGGTCAACACCACACACGATGGAAAGGTGGCTGGGGACATTGGCGGTGGCGATGATCTACGTTTTGCGGGTTTACTACGTTCAAGGGTTTTATGTAATTTCATACGGTTTAGGGATTTATGTATTGAATCTCTTGATTGGGTTTTTATCTCCTAAAGTTGATCCTGAGCTTGAAGCTTTGGATGGTGCTTCGTTACCAACTAAAGGTTCTGATGAATTCAAGCCTTTCATTCGTCGTTTGCCTGAATTTAAGTTCTGGTAAATTTCTTAATTTGTTGTTTTCTTGGATGTTAAGTATTAACTGTTTGATGGTTTCCTTTCATTTCTGCACAAATTAAGATTATATTAGAAAATTCCTGGGTCTAATTATGGTTTTAGTCATTGTACTATGTTGAATTTTGAAATATAATCCTTCTAATTTGACATAATTTGTTCTGCTAGCTTTACACTGTTATTAGTAGGTCCTAATTGATAACACCAGTAGTTGCTGCTTTAAGGTGATGATATGGAATTGTTTTACTGTTATTCGATTGCACAGTTAGAGCAATGCAGAAATGTTGTCAATCATTTCGGACCAATAATAAAATTTTATGTTATTTTTAAAGAAAAATCCATGTCATAACAACTAGCGTAGTTTACCAATTCAAGCCTTTTATAGTTCAAGTTCTAATTATTCCTTATTTTGATGTTTTCTTGTAATGTATTAAATTTTCCTTTCATTTTTCCCAAATTAAGACTATATTGGAAAATTTCTACTTACATATGTTTTATGGGATAAATTAGTATCACGTGGCACTTTTTACTAATGATACATGTTATTAGAATTTGGATACCGTTAATTGGGAACTTTTCCATATCAGTTGGAGGTGAACTTATCTGTCTTGCACAGACATGAACAAATCCTAAAATGATTAGATGAGTGTTTCATACTGTTTGAGCAACTTTTCAGCATCTGGTAACTGGGTTTTTCATGTTGTTTGATTGTAAATGGATTTGATATGTGGTTCTTAAGAAGTTGCTTAATTTCAATTTATCCCATTATATGTAAGTTTTATTGGCTTTCTGTCATGATTTTAGCAAAAGTTTAGCTTAACGGAGTGTTTTCCAGTATATTTGAGCTAGCTTGCAGCATTTGGTCACTGGGGTTTTATGTTGTTTTGATGTGTGGTTCGTAAGAAGTTGTAGCTTAATTTCAATTTATCCCATTTATGCAAGTTTTTAAGGGATCTCTGCCATAATTTCTGTAAAAGTTTAGCTCAATGCAAGTGTTTTCTACCATTCAAGCTTAGCTTGAAGCATTCGTTCACTTGGTCCATGATGTTATTTTGTTTGTGTATTGGTTCCATGTGTGGTTCTTAAGAAAGTTGTAGCTTAATTTTGAGTTTATTCCATTCATGTAAGCTTTTAAGTTGTCAACTTCTGTTCTTTTTCCTTGTACACAGTTTTGAAGTAATATTTTCACTAAATATTCATTCGTGGTCTCAGGTATGCCATCACAAAGGCCTTTGTAGTTGCATTTGTATTGACTTTATTCTCCATGTTGGATGTACCTGTTTTCTGGCCAATATTGCTATGCTACTGGATTTTTCTATTTTTTCTCACAATGAAACGCCAAATTCTTCACATGATCAAATACAAATATGTTCCGTTCGACATTGGGAAACAGGTATTAGATTAGCCAACTAACTTCAGTAAGTTCCCTTTTGTTTTTTTCTTTCAATTTCTTCCATTCTTCTTGAAACTTATAATATGTCTGTTCATATCGACAGAGGTATACCAATAAGAAATCTGCCAGTAGTAGCGGTACACCAAGAAACTGAAGGGTGATGACAAAAGTGAAATTTGGTTAGCTAACTTGTTTTTGGTTGCTTTTAGTTATCCCAAAAGCAAAACAGAACATGCATGTGTTAAAGTATAGAACCTTTCTGGATAGGATGTTAAGGTTTTTAGTTCGGGGTTCGTCTATGTAGTTGACTACTTGTACCTATACATACTGTTATGTGGTAAAACTAGGCAAAAATAGAAGGTTTTTAGTTTGGGTTCTCATGTATGTAGTTAACCACTGTTATATGTACTGAAGATGCTGTTTTCTCAATGTGTGGTCATACTAGTTGATAAATATAGCCAAGAAACATATCTTGAGACATTCTTCTTTATGTTCTTCCCTCCAAACTTTTCTCTCTCATACATGTTTGGTAGTGTTATTACCATTGTAAAGTTTGTGACACAAATCTTCGAGGAACTCAATTACTCAGCATCTGGTTTAAACATGGCTTATGCACAAATCTAAATGAGCCTTGATTTTCATATCTTTAAAGGATGAGTGGATGGGGGGGGGGGGGGGGAGGTGTCACTTCAAAAACCCTTAACCTCAAACTATCATGTATGCATGTATGACACAATAGTCCCATGTTGTGGGGACTCGAACTTAGAAAAAAATGAATATACGTGTGTTGGACATTTACAAGTATGCTCGCACTCGGGTTCAAAGTCCGTGAAACAAATATGCAAAATTAGAACTGCATTTCATTCATTGATACAAGTCAATATGCTTCTTCTGTTTGATAATTGAGCTCCAATGTTCTTATCCAATAACCAAAAACGCATAGTGATAACAATACTTTTACCACAATATTTGCAGTAAAAGCTCCTATTCTGAAAATTTCACTATTTACTACAGCAAAATGATTTGAACCAAAGCATAGTTAACCTAATATTACACAAACTGATTATTACCAGAACTCTTCCTATATATGCCTATAAACTTGGCCACAAACTCTGCAAAAAAAGAACAAGAAGAAAAGAGAGAGCATAAACTTAGGATTCTTATCGAACTTTTAAGACAAGACGTAATTAAAGCATCGTAAGAACAGACAGAGTTTACCTTCTAGTTTCAACAAAGCACTTGTTCCTGTTGGGAGTCTCTTTTCCTATAACAACAAACTTGAGTTAAAAATTTTGCCTGTCTGCAAAACAAAGAAGACGATTGCAGGAACTGAACTTACATAGTAACCATGCCAGTAATAAAGTTCCCTTTTTAAACCAACTTCAACTTTCTTAAGAAACTCTTCTACCAGCTTCTGCAGCATGTTAAAAAACTATCAGAGAAAGGGATTCTTTGCAGCTTTTATTTTTCTTTAAATGGTTTCAAATTCATCACCTGGAGGACCAGTTTAGGATGAACAAAGTCCCCAAGAAGCTTTTGAAGCTTAAGCCTTACAAAAGGTAACCTGAAAAAATCATGCATACATATAAAGTGTCATTGTTGTTTTTATTTGAAATCAAGAGAGTATTTTCGGAACAGAAAAGATAAAAGAACTTGCCTTTTATGTGATGGATCGGCCAGGATTTCAGTTGCGAGTTCTGTCAAGACCTCTTCCCATCCAAGTTGAATAGGTTGGTCATCAGCAAAAGGATAGCTGCAATGGCAGAGTATATCACATTCACATCTAAGAACAAATATGGAGCCTTCATATCTTAAATCAATTTATTGGAGATTTGCTTTAAGTTCTTACTTGTGTGCTTTGCAGGCTTCAAGTGCCATGATAGCTTTCCTCAGGTTTTGCTTTGATTTGGCAGCAATCTTTGCAGCAAAGTTCATATGTAGTTCAAAGTCTTCTTTCCTTGCAATTTGGATAAGTACCTCCATGACCTGCAGAATCGACAGTCATAGCAGTGACACGATTAGATCTTAAAGCATCTTGTAAGGAATGTTATGATCTGATCAACCCTATACACCAACATTTCACATGCCTGAACTTAGCCAAAAGATTCATCATTATGATACCATTGCAATACAAGCATATTCAGTCTTCATATCGAGGAGCTCGGAAAGGCCGAGGCCAGTCCATCCCATAATACAAATTGGAAGCAAACCGAGGTATGTTGATATAATATGAATTATACTGCGAAACTTGTAGGAATACTTACTTCATGTGTTGCCGGGGCATCTACTTTTATAACTTTGCAGCGACTCTTTACTGATTCTAGGATACTTATGTCATCTTCACAGCAGATTATGAATTTACACGAATCCGAATGACAATCCATGATCCATTTTATCAAGTGATGAATATTCTCTGGTGCCTTGTCAACATCATAAAGAACTAAAACTGAAAATATACATAGAAACCTCATTAGCTATAAGTCGATTGCTTTACATACAAGAAACTTAAAAAGGAAAAAGAGAAAAAAAAGCTAAACCTTTGTAGTTTATCTTGAAATAATCATTGCTGACTTCTGGGATAGTGGTAAAATTGGTGCTTATTTCCTTAACTAATCCCATTAATGCATATTTCGCATTTGTTTCCAAGTGTACATTAAGCTCAACATGATGAGCACTTGAAGCAATTGGAACATGAACTTGCTTTGGCTTTTTTTCCTATCCACATATTCAAATCATAAAGATGTCAAACTCTAGAATCAATGGTGATACTGTCACCTTCAGGCTATATATATGTGTATGTATATATATATATATATATATTGTATTTTTACCTGAACCTGGAATTGCCTTAATTCATGAGATACATTCCAGCTAGAGTCACCATACATTTCGTGGAGGGAAGCCATTGTTAGTGCTTTTTTCCCTGAACCAGATGGTCCTTTGAACAGTATATGAGGACAATTCTCATGGGATACCTAAAAGTTTAGCGTAAAACATTACATTTTCGTATATCGAATAACTTGCATCATATGAAAGACTTTTAGGTGAAGGACTTACACTTACTAGTTGCTTCAGAAGCTGAGCTTCTTCTTTGTGACAGGTGAATCCGTTCAAGGAAGCTGGTTGGTATTTATCGGCCCAAAACTGCCTCAGTTTTTCGACAACAAACGCCTTCCCAATGAACGAGGCCTCATCGAAGGATTGTGTTTCTCTTTCGGGTGATTTTTTTGAGGTCCTGCAGGATCCTCTCCTCATTACACATCCAAACCAGGTTTCGTTTTGGCTCTTTCGTCTATTGGCTGCAAACTTCTCCGAGTTTAAACTACTCCCACTAGTATCACTAAGCTTAGAGTTTAAACTACTCTTTCTGCTAGTAGCTGAACTTGGAGTCATAGTTGTTCTTGATGAACCGGTGTTTGATCGAGCTTTTGGATCGATATTTCGGTTAGCCATTATTCGCTGATGGGAAGTGGGGTCTTTTCGGGGCAACAATGGTGGCTTGGGGACAACATGGTTTCCGAAGCCACCATTGTTTGGCAAGCCTTTCTTCTGCATTGCCAAGGCTGCAGCATCACGAGAAAAGAAGATATCACCGGGTGAAATGGACTCTGTGCTTTCGAGAATGGCATCATTATATGTAGGACTTTTAGGAATCTTTGCATTTGCAACCATTTCATTGATTTCACCTACTGATTGTTGTTTCCCAAGGGAAGCTTCTCTTTGCTTATGAAACGTGTTCCTTCCGATTGGTGACGGTGTCCTCTCCCCTCTTTGTCTTGGTGGTGCAGTCACTGATCGACGATAGTTTGATTTTGCGCTCCCTCTACCACCCTCGATAAGCTGCCCGATCGTTTTTATTTCATCTCTTGTAGAAGATCTACAACTTTGCTTCATGTTTAAGCCAGCAATCTCACCATTTCCCGTGCCATCATTCAATGTATGCTCCACTCTCCCCTGTTTATAAGGAGAGACATGCTGCCGATGCTCGGGTTTCGGCAAGGGGCTTATGTTCCGACCATCATCCCTTCGTGTCTTGTAAGGAGACTTGCTGCTTCCATGTCTCCTTAGAAGTGGATTAGTTCTTGGAGGAGACCCTTTATCATAATCAACCTTTGGAATCTGTCTTCGGCTTAGTTTCAAAGGGCTAAGGTTTCTCGGCAAATTGGACTTAATGTTATCCGCTTCGACAAGATCCGATGTCCCATTGTTTCGGTTATTATGATCATGCCAGGGACTTTCTTGCCACTCAGTCTCCGTATCTGACGGCTCGTACCCACTCCGCCTTTGCTTCAATGGAACTAACACATGAGGCTGGCCACCTTTGCTATTGCTCCTTGACAAGCTCTCCATTTCTATGAAACCTGAAACCAAAACTCTTAGCCAACAGGTACTTTTCTCTTTCTCATACCGGTTTCAAGAAAATGTTTAATAATGTCCGAAAGATCATCCAAAGAACCATGAACTAAGATGCTCATTAAATTCGTGGAATCCGGTGATTACAAAGCATATGCATCGTTTAAGACTATGGCCATTGAAATGGACAATTTTAAAAATAACATTTTTATTGACTAATTTCACAGCTTCCTTATTCTTTAGTTTCCTGTAATTTCTAAGCTTCCTTGTCTCATTCTTCAATGCCAGTTATCATATAAACGACCTTTTCGATTCTATTAGATGCTCTTGTTGCCTATTAAAGGGTAAACTACACTAGTAATAACCAACTATTAGTAATAACCCAACTATTAGTAAATTTTTTTTGGTCACTCAACTATGAAAATGGCCACCCAATTATTCACTTTTGACCTTTTTCCTTACCAGTTGGCTGATGATGGTGGTGGCTTTTGAAAATGGCATCATAGCAATTTAATCCTTAATATTTATAAATTATATTAATTTAGTCTTGATTTTAAAAAAATTAATCCTCAACATTTACCGTGTGCAATTTGCTCTTCTTCTTCTTCTTTTTTTTTTGCAATTTTTTTTTTGTGACATTGAAGATTAATTTAAAAAAAAAATGAGAAAAGATGAATTGGGTGTTACCATTTCTTTGTACATTTTCAATCAAATTTAGCTGATAAATTTGTTTTTTAAGCTCTTTAGGTAAAAGAGTTACAAAGAAAAGCAAAATTGTAAAAAGGATCAAATTATATCATGTGTAAATCCTGAGAGTTAGATTTTTTTAGTATCAAGGTTAAATTGACACAATGTATAAATATTGAGTATTAAAGTTGTTATTATGACAATTTCTAAAGCTGTCATCACTAGTTAATTGGTGACTAAAAAGGCAAAAATTGAATAGTTGAATGACTAAATAAAAATTTTACTAATACTTAAATGATTATTTTATAATTTTTTCATAATTGAATGATTATCAATATAGTTTACCTTAAAATATTATCATTATCTATTAAAGTGAATTGAGTTAAAATTTGATTTTTCTTTAAACAAATATTGTAGTATCAGTCGACAATGTTTTTGGAACTAAGAAACCAAGGTCAGCATCTTTTGGTTGTATTTGTCTGTGTTTTTTAGCTGTAAAAAAATTACACAAGGTGCTGCAGAAAACATTAAAGACAACTTGAAATATTGTCATTTAGATTGCATACAAGGCTTTCCAAAAATAAAATATATTCCATTTCACACTAAATGCTTTTGTTCGGATTATTTAAGGTTTGGTTTCGAGTTATTTGTGTTTGAGATTTTAGTTATTTGGATTATTTAAAATTACTTATTCGGGTCATTTTAAATTTAGATATTTTAGATTTTAGTTAATTAGGATTCAAATTGGATAGATAAATATTATTAACTTTTTATAATCAAATTAAATTGAGTTGATCTTATATTCAAATTAAGTTTTTAAGTTCGGGTAAGATGATTTAGTATCTTAAATGTAAAGATATTGCTATTTAAGGGGACAAAAACTGCATAAATTACAAATTTTTTATTTGACAATTTTCTAAACTAAATATGTTCCGATCAAATTTTAATTTTAAAAAAAAATATTTTTAATAAAAGTAAGTATTTGATGCATTATTCATACATGAATCTCCTACACCGTTAATGAATCATAGCAAACGAGATACATAAAACTACCATGGAAACTCTCATAGTAAGAGTCGAATATTGCATTTTACTTCCGTTTTTTAAAAAATAGACAAATTAATCTATCTATATTAGATCAACGAGTAAACTGATTATTTTTGTTAAAAATTTCACCCTTGTTCATTGTTAAAAATTTTCGTAGCTAATAGAATAGTCAAAGAGTTACATGTGATGTGTAATGTGTATCTCGTGCTAACATATAATGACAAGTTTTTTAATAGTAAAAATGGATAAAAATTTTAACAGAAAGATCAATTTACTCTTTCATCTACTGTAGAGGGACTAATGAACCATTTTTTCTAGTAAAGATAACAAAATACAATTGACTCCTAAGACGGGGATTCCGTGGCATTTTTACCGCAAAACAACAATTTAAAAAAACACTTGTAATAAACAATTATAAACTTTGCATATGCATGAAAAATGGATTAATATAGTGAGATTCATGGATTTAATTCAATCAATGTATTTACAATTATATTACAAGTAAATCCTATTACCAAAGAGTGATTAGATATAATGTCATAAAACTGGGCATCTTTCACACTGTTTGGAGAGAAGAAGCTTTTGTTGCTATAGTGGATAACCAATCCACCAAAGCCTTATTAGCAAGTTCTGGGACTTCATCGTGCGGACAGTGTCCCGCCTTTAGGTTTACGAGTGTCGTGTTCGGGTAGAATTCTTTGATCCGGTTAGCCTTTGCCGGACCGACCCAAGGGTCTAAGTCACCCCACAGCAACAGCAACGGACATGTTAGCTTGCTCAAGAAGCTGTCTAGGGTGTACTCGGTTTGATTCAGCATGAACCGTGTCATCAACCTGCGGTTAACCAATGGGACCAAACAGTGAAATCGAATGAATGTGGGATAAAACGCATATGAACCGTTGGCAACAGCTCATTTTTCCAAGTTTTTTCATGTATTAAGAGCTAGGGGAGAAGTTAAAGATGAATCATAAATTTTTGGAGGGTCAAAATGCAAAATTATCATTATATTAACTTGTAATCTTTTAAATTTAGAAGGGGATACAAGGCAATTTTACCATTTCTGGGCAGCTTTAGCCGCCGCCTCCCCGTCTACGCCCCAATTAGGAGGCTTCATATTCCTATAATCATGTTTGAATATGCTTTGGATATGGGTTCCAACATGATTATTTTAAGAATAATAAAAGAGTCGGATTGCATTTTGCCTCTCTACTAAGAAAATGTGTAAATTAATTATTGTACATTAGATCAAAGAGTAAAAGAGTCGTTCTATTAAAAAATTCATCCATTTCTATTGTTAAAACCTGACCCATGTACATCAGCCTGCCACATGTAACTAACTGATTATTCCGTCAGTCACGTCAGTTTTTAACAGTAGAATTGGATGAATTTTTTAATAGAAAAGATCGGTTTGCTCTTCAATCTAACATATAGGATTACCTTGTTTATTTTCTTTATTAAAGCACATAAAATGTAATTTAACTTGTCTATTTGCTTTGGACATGGGCTTCAAACACTGATTACTTTGAGAATAACAAAAGAGTCGGAACAACGTAGTACCTATAGTACACTTCTCCAGCGTTGGGATCATCCGCAGGCATTTTAATGGATTCCACGAGATAATCATCCACATTGGAGGTATTGATATATACCTGCATTACGAAAACGATGCGATATTAAAAATGTACGATAATCAGTGAAGAACCTGATTAATTGAGGCTGCAAGTAACGTGCATTTTTTAGGACGGATTCGATCCGAGTCGGTTGCTTCGCTTGCCAGAATAAAACCTGAAGAACTACACGTTGGAAAACTTCCTTCAATGGCTTTAAAACAAATTTCTGCAGGAATGTTTCCTCAGATTCTGTGGTTTTAGCCTTCGCGTCTCCAAACTGTCCTGCGGAATTCAGCAATGCTAGGCCAACCACTTGTTCGGGCAACCCCACCGCTGCAACCAAAGCCGTGAACCCTCCAAGACTGAAATTTACAATGAACAAAAGACTGTCACAAGGGATGCATATATCTAAATTCGCAGATAAAGCGACAACAGGCGTCTAGTATGAGAAACCTCTAAACCCGACTCGGAGGATGAATGTATCTTCATCATACAGCGAAACAAAACCAGCAGTCAAGTAGATTACTTTTGATCTTATAGAAATTGTAATCTAATACATCGGTGATCATTCGAAGATACATGAACAATGGTACCAGCTTGAGGGACCAAACCTAATTTTCCGGACAAGGAACTCATTGAAACACAAAGAAAGAAACTAAAGCTCACAGCAAGCTTTATACTAATGCAAATTTCGGGATTTTGACAGTAAAGATGAAGCTCTTAGCATGGAAACTACATCAATTGGGTAAAAGTACAATGGAGGCCCTTATACTAGGAGTTGGATTGCATTTTGCCCCTTCAACTAAAAAAAAGGCAAATTAGTCCCTGTACATTAGATTAAAGAGCAAACTAGTTTTTCTGTTAAAAGATTCATTCATTTTTATGGTTAAAAACTGATTTTTGTATGTCAAAATAAGGTATACATGGCATCAAGTGATTCTATCAACTATGCGAGTTTTTAACAGTAGAATGGTATAAATTTTTAACAAAAAGGATTAGTTTGCTCTTTAATATCACGTATAATGACTAATTTATCTATTTTTTGAGTAAAGGGGGCAAAATGTAATTTCACTCCTAGTATAGGGGCCTCCATAGTACTTTTACCGCATCAATTGCCATCGAAGCTTCGTGTTGAGTGGTTATTCAGACTCATATGCGGATAGCATTTAAAATAACCGCACAGTTAAGATTATAAGTCATGAGAGATAACTATTAACTGGTTCTCGATTACTACCTGTTTCCGACTAAAACTGTCGGCTCTTTTACGATCTCCTTCAAAAAATCGACAACTTGATCTCTCCATATCATCGCATCATACTCGATAATCGCTTTCTCGCTCCACCCAAATCCTAGCAAGTCTATGGCATAAACTTTGTAGTTTTTAGCCAATTCAGGTATGTTGTACCTACGAAAGTTAGAAAAACATAATGATCATTTAAGGCATATATGATGTAGAACCCGAGATCACAACAACGTCTCGAGCCTCTAATTCTCATCATTCCATTTTCACCAGAAAATGTGATTAAATATAAAATCGAAAGGTACACTATTTACAGTTCAAACAACCAAAAATCGATCCGGAAGTAGTTCGGGTCAATAGCTACTCAAACCCTTTTCAGCTACTCGGACTAATATGAGCATTAGATAGCAAACCTCCAATGGAAAGCTGAAGCACCAAATCCATGAATAAGAACAATAGGGAATCCTTCTCCTTGTACTACGTAATGTATTTTCCGACCACGCCATGTCCAAAAATTGTATCCATCCGGCTTGAACGGTAATCTCTCTACTCCTAAAAAAAAAAAAAAAAAAAAAAGCGAAAGAAAATCACGAAAATAGATCGAAATTCTTTGTTCTTGAAAGGAAATACATATTCCCGAAATGCAGCTTAGGTACAACAATCTCAACTTTAGACTGCCCTATGTGAACAAAACCTAGTTGTGGTCCAACAATAGTTTGGTCTTAATCTAAGACAGAACACAATTTCTCAGCTAAAGACCACCCTATGTATTTTCCAACCGCGCCATGTCTGGAAATTGTAGCCGTCCGACAAAAAACCAAAATTAAGCCAAAGGAAATCCCAAGAATATAGAAAAATTCTTTGTTTATAAAAGGAATTCTATATTTCCAAAATGCAGCTTAGGTACAATCTCAACTCTGGATTGCCTTATGTGAAACAAAACCTGGTTACAGTCCAACAATAGGTTGGTCTTAAACTAAGATAGAACACAATTTCTCAGCTAAAGATTGCCCTATGTATTTTCCGACCATAACGGTAATCTCTCCCCAGAATTCTATATTCCCAACATGCAGCTTAAGTATCCAATTGGCCTTAATCTAAGACAGAACACACAATTTCTTAGCTAAAGACTGCCCTATCTATTTTTGACCGCGCCATGTCCAGATATTGTATCGGTCCGGCTTGAACAGTAATCTCTCCAAAGAATTTATTCCCAAAATGCAGCTTAGGTGCAACAATCTCAATTATAGACTGTCCTATGTGAATAAAACCTAGTTATGGACCAATTGGTCTTAATCTATGACATCACAAATTTCTCAGCCAAAAAACTACTACTTCTGCAAGAACCCTAATTCCATTAAACAAACCCAGAGTTCAAAAAGCAAAGAACAACTTAACCAGTGGTTAAAAAAGGATAAAATATGCCACAAGTCCCTGTACTCTTCAAGAATTTAGAATTTAGTTCCTATACTTTTATTTTTATTTTCAGGAATTTAATCCTTTTAGTTTCCAGTTTCAAAATTCAAGTTCAATGGTTAACACTGTTGTTTTTCTTTGGTTAAGTGTGACATTTTGAAATAAAAAATAATCAGTAACTAAAAAAAATGATGCTATAATGAACTTGAATTTAGCAAAATATCTGAATTTTAAAATCTAGAAAAGTAAATTAACTAAATTCCTGAAAATAAAACTATCTAAATTTACAAAAAGTAGAGGGAGTTACGGCATATTATAAACTTTAAAATGAAGAACTAACCTTGAACAGGTTCACTGGTCAAAGAAGATCCCATAACTGAGACACCAGATGCCACAATCCCCTTCAAAGCAAAACCCCTCCTGTTTATCATCTCACATTTGCTTCCTTCAAGTACAATGGCAGATTAAACAATAAAGTAAACAAAACTTTCAAATTTAAAAAATAAAAAGAAGATGATTTTGAGCTCAAAATTAGCTTACTTGGTTGAAAATTGATTCTTGAAGGAGCAAAGAACCTGTTAGAGATTGGGTTTAAAATTTCAGTCCTAACTGAAGGTGAGACACCACATGAAGAAGATGAAGACATGTTTTCTAAAACTAAAACCCCTGAAACTAACAAAGGAGAAGCCTTTAATTAAAGGCTGAGAAGGGGAAAAATTGGGGTTTTTAAGAACATGAATGAGAGACATTGAAAGATACAAAAGGATGATATTTAAAGACATGGTTTTTAAAGGTTTAAGGTTCTAAGCCGGCCATTTCTGTGGTTGCTGTAACTTTGAGTTGTGGCTAAGTCCAAGCCATGCACCGGAGTTTTGATTTTTTTTTTTTCCTCTATAAATCTTCCCAATTTTCAGACATTTTTAGATTATTTACGAGGTTTTTACTCTATTTATTACATTTACAAATTACACTTGATTGCACAATAATGAAAAATCTCGAAAAATTCCATGTCCATATGAATTCAAAGGGTACCTTTGAAAAGGAATTCCACACACATATCTTGCTGACCAATTAAAAAACAGGGTCTAATTTTGATTTTAATCCCCCTTCTATATTAAATTTTGATATTTAATATAAAAGTGTCCTCATTTTTAATTAAATTTTTGGGGGGTGGGGGATAAGGATTTTTTAAAATTTGTAAAATTTCAAATAATTTTTTTGTTTTATTTACGATTTAGTCTTTAAACTACACCAATTTTCTCAATTTAATATTTATAAGCCGATCATCGCTTAATCAATGACCACATCATCAATATGCATGACATGTTTTATTTGTTGATTATGCTACCTATTTTTTTAATACCATCAATAAAAATCATAACCAAGTAATAGTTTAATTACCAAAATAGAAAAAAATCAAATTCCAAAATGAAAAATCAAGTATAATTAACAGGTTAAATCATGAATAAAGTCGATTTTTGAATCTAAGTTATAATATTTCAAAGATGAAATGAAGATGCGAAGCAGGAATTTTGCTATACACTTGAAAAAATGCGATACCAAAATATTCTTTCAAGATTAAATTTTATAGCTTTTCATAATTAAGTGATTAAAAAAAATTACTACTAGTTAAATAATATTTTATAACTTGTCGTAATTAGATAACCAAAAAAAAAATACTAATAATTAAATGACTACTAATGTAATTTACCCTAAAAAATTTTGCTTGCTCGATAGTCTGTCCTTTGTTATTGTAGGTTGTGAAACATAGTGTGCCATTTTCTTTGGGGTTACTCAGCTTTGTAGTTGTTTCACATCTTTTTAGCCTAATAATGTGTTCAAACCTTAGAAACCTCATTGAAGATATTGACTATTATGACGCTTCCTTGCTTTTTGAGAGTTAAGTCACTTATGTTGCTTCTTCGATTTACAGCTGACGGAGAGTGATAAATTGCTGTTGGCGGCAAGAGGGGTCCGAAGAGCAACGTGCACGGACTTCATTATATCGTTGGCTGCAGATGATTTTTTGAGGGCGAGCAACACATATGTCAGTAAACTGAGGCAAGTCTTGCTGTATGTTTCTTTAATCTCTCTCCTTGTCCATGATGAACACATTGAGATTTCTTTTCAGGTCTAAATTTTTGGGTACCAAGTTTACCATATTCGACAGTCAATCGCCTTGTGACTCGATAGTCCCATCAATTTCCCGATCAAATCTTAGATTCAATTTCAAGAAGGTTTCTCCAAGGTTACCAGCATGCAACTACAGCATAGGTGCCATTACCTACGAGCTCAACGTACTTCGAGCACAAGGACCAAGGAGAATGCATTGTTTTTTGTACTCAATTCCTGTCTGAGCTATTCAGGAAGGAGGCACTGCTCTGACACCATCAGCATTTATGCAATCCTTCGATGAATCGATGATAGACATCAGCTTCCCAAGTCTCCCGGCCACACTGGTATTCTCTCTTGGCTCAGGAGAGCCGTTAACCCTTAAAAACAAGGCTCCTATGAACAGTTACAGTGCTGGTGCCTTAACTTCAGACGGCGTGTGACCATGGCTTCTGTTAAGAATTTCCAGCTTGTTGCAGCTCTTGATCCATCTCATAACATATCACCTGAAGAGCAAGAGAAGGTAATCTTACAGTTTGGGAAAATCAGAAAGGATATCTTCACCATGGATTATGGATACCCTCTATCTGCTTTCCAAGCCTTTGCAATCTGCCTAAGCAGCTTCAACACTGAACCGGCAGGTCAATGATCACTATTGGGTAGAGATCCCAAACTAGCCTTGTATGTTCTTTTGTCATCTTAGAACCAAATCTAAGCTAACAACAAATTGTCTATATCCACTTGATTTGTTTTGGGGGACAAACTCTATTTGTACACACTTGGTAGTTTCCTTACCTTAGTATCATCCCAGCCGAAACTCATCTGAACCGAAAATGAACCAAGGCCTACAATACAATCAGCTGCCTTACTAAAGCAATGCCTGGAATCCAGGGACCTTTCAACATATATGAGAGCAATACATAATATTCCAAAGTATACCAGATGATTTGAATCTCAAGTTGGAATATACATTCCCAACTTCAATATTTCAAATGATGATAAAACTTTGGATTAAATACGATATATGACATGGGAACACAAGGAAAAAGGAAATTGGTCTGCAGAGTGACAAATCAAAACACATATGGACTTTTCTTGAATAATAGAATGTCACAATGTCTAAAGACAGAGGAAAATGATCAGAAAAGAGCCCAAAATGGGATACTATCAAAGCTAGTACCATCTGAACAGCACAAGCACAAGGGAGTGAATACTGACAATATCATTCTCTTTTTGTTCCTACCAACATTGAGAGATTTACAGACTCCTCATAGTTCTAATGAGCTCGGTTCTCTTCAATCAGAGACAATATTCTACATTTCATATGCCATGTTCATTTCTACCCCAAGCTAGCTATTACGTCACATCTATTACCTCACAGTGGAGTATGTAATGAATTCCCTTGACGTAAACTGGAATGGTTGGTGTGGAATAGGATTCCTGCAATAGAGCATTTAAACAACAAAACAAGTATAAATTAAAACATTGGTGATCCAAAATGGTAAAAGTACTATGAGGGCCTTTGTACTAGGAGTCAGATTGCCCCTTCTACTCAAAAAATGGGCAAATTAGTCCTTATACATTAGATCAAAGGGCAAACTGGTCCTTCTGTTCAAAATTTCATCCATTTCTACTGTTCAAAATTGGTCCCTGTATGTCAGCTATGCTAGTTTTTAACAATAGAAGTGGATGAAATTTTTAACTGAAAGAGTAAATAATTTACTTTTTGATGTAATGTACAAGGTGTAATTTGCCTATTTTTTGAGTAAAGGAGGCAAAATGCAATCTAAGTCCTAGTATAGGGGCCTCCATGGTACTTTTACCTCCAAAAACTTATGCACAAAAAAGATGTTTATGATGTATGGTACATACGGTCGAGGTCCATAAACTTTGATCTGGCGAACATGAGTATCTCTCCCGTTAAGGTGATTTGACAAAACCACAATTTGCAACATAAATGTATTGACAAAAGTTTCACTGCAAGACATTTTCATTAATCAATCAGTACAGAAAATAAATCTCCGCTTGCTAAGTGCAATTTTCTCGATAATTATGTAGTATATGCATCTTTGTGCTCGATTTACAAACTGTTTATATTAAGTAACAGCAGAATAGCAATATAGAACTAAATATTAACATTGTTACTTAAACAAACAAGGATACAAAATAGTGAAACATCTCCGTTTGCTTTGACTTTTGATCCATACTATGTCTTCAATGGCACTCCACATAGAACCAAAGAAGAATTTCCAAAGATTTTTGAAAAAAGCAATGAATTAGTATCTTAAACATGATTAACAGCATAGCAGCCAACAAGAGAAACAAGATCAATTCAAATAATTCGAATAAAGTAGCACTGAAACAAGCTTTTTTCTCACTCACCGAGGATCATTTCCAGATAATGAAAGATAAACCCAACCAGTAGGCTTGACAAGTTCCACAGTTTTAATCTCCTATAGAGAAACATTCACATGCAAATTAAACAACATCGTAAAGGACTTACAACCACTATTCGAAATGGAAAAAAAAAAAAAAACAACAAAGAAGATAGTACATTATATACCTTCAAGTTATGAAAGCCATCACCAGCTCGAATAGAGATCTTACTTGGTGTGTAGCTCTCATCAAGCTTGAAATCCACATAAAGTACAACTAGCTTCAAAAACCCATCATAAAGAGTTAATAAAAAAATTTTTTGATTCAAACAAAAGTAAAATTCTCCATTACCTGCAACTTAACTTTCTTCTGGAACTGAATGTTAACTAAATGAGGCTGGGCACCATCTGATCTGAAAAACCAATTAAAAAAATGAAAACAAGTGAGAACCGATAGTAAAGTTGGGTCAAATTTGGGAACAGATTTACGTGTTTTTAACTGCCAATAGGTTTCGAGATTGTCGTCACGGAGAGAAGAGACGCCATTGCCAGTTTTACAAGAGCTGACACTCCAAGCTGCTTTTTTGCCCATTTCTCTCAGGTCATCTTCAACGATTAGGTGTTGGTTTCCTCCTGTGATCTTCCCTTCTTCTTCCGATTCTGAAGATTCGGTAGCCATTTTTGAAATTGAAAAACCCTAATTTGATTTTTATTTTTTTCAAAAAAAAATCCCCCGCTAATGCTAAAAGCCCTCCCAAAATATCAATAGCCATTTAAATGTTAGGAAAACAGGATTGGCGTCTAATTTAGAGGTCATCATGTGCTGGGCTACCCGGCCCGGCCCGACGATATGCCTGAAAAATAGAGGGTTTGGGTAGAAATATATGTCCGAAATATGGATTTGGGCAAAAAAAAGGAGGCCATTTAAAAAATGGGCTGGGCCTCGGGTAAAAACTTCTTTGGCCCGGGCCCGAATTATATATTAAATATATATTTTATTTTCAATCAAATATACTTTTTAAATTTACATATTTTTTATTTGTTTTAATATTTGTTTAAATTTTTTTATTTAATAAAAAAGCTAAAAAAATTAATATAGGCCGGGCTGGGCCAGGCTCGGGTTTTTCAATTTTCTTTCGGGCCGAGCTTTGATAAATTTTTTGGCTCATATTGTAGGCCAGGCCGAGCTTGGGCCTAGAAAATAGGCCTAAAATATTGTCTGGGCCTGGCCTGGCCCATTATAACATCTAGTCTAATTAAATTATTGTTATTAAAAAGTTATTTTTATTAAACATTAAAATTAATTGCTATTAAAAAAAATTTAAAACTACAATTTTTTTTTGTCAAAATGGTATATTTTACCTAAATGATTATAAAGAAATGACATAACTGAAAGAAAAAATTAAATATAAAAAACATGTTGGAGAACTTATTGTGAAATATTGAGTATATTATATAATTTTTTAAACATGTTGGAGGACTTATTTAAAATGTAGCAAAAATTGTATGTTGAATTATTGAATATAAGTAAATTGAAAGGACTTATTATGAAATATAATTTGTAGAACACCAATAGATTTTATATAAGAGTGAGGAGGGGTTTATGTTGTAATTTTCCCCTATGAATTATTTATTTATTTTCATGCAACATGCAAATTTTTATAATAAGAACACATTTGAAATCTAAGTACCTTGATATATATGTAAATAAAAGGTAAATTGCATTATTAGTCACCCAACTACAGTTTTTTTCGTTTTTGATCACCCAACTATGAAAAGATACAAAATTATCACCTAACTATTTTTTTTTGTTACCATCTGACTAACCTAAAAATGAAAACACCCAAAAATAAAAAATAGTTGGATGACCAAAAAAGACAAAATTGACTAATAGTTAAGTGACAATTTTGTAACATTTCATGGTTGGGTAACCAAAAAAGAAAATTACTAATAGTTGATGAGCATTTTGTAACTTTTCATAGTTGGGTGACCAAAACCGAAAACAAACTATTAATGTAGTTTACCCAAAAATAATTAAATATTAGCTGAAATGTTGGAAAACATAGTGTTTAAAGTTCAAATATTTTGTGCGTATATTTTTCTATTTTTTTCTATAAAAGATGTAAAAATTTATATAAAAAGATAAAAACACCTCAAAATAATATAATCTACTTTGTAAAGTCACTATATTTTAGTCGTTACTCTATTGAAATGGTGTTCCGTTAACTCGTGCCACCAACTCAATTAAATGGTTAATTATTTTAATTAAAAATAAAAGTAAATTTATTTTAAATAAGAGATAAAGCAATGTTTAGATCCTAAACTTTTTTATTTAAATTAGTCTTGAAATTTGATAATTGTTTTCCAATTTTATCCCTAAAATTGGATTCCATTGTGTGATGATATAACATTATGAGATTGTGCTATCTCACCACCTAATTTATTTATTTTTTTGTATTTTTTAGATTTTATATAAAAAGATTAAATCTCAAGTGATGATGTGGCACTTTAAGAAAGTAGCATATCATCACACCTTAATATAATCCAAGTTCAGGGACCAAATTTAGACAAGTTGTCAAGTCTTGAGACTAATGTGGGTAAAGAAAAGTTCAGGGGCTAAGTTGGAAAAAAAAACCCAAAAGCACTAAAACCATAATTAAACAAGAAAATTATTAAATAGAACCAAAACCATAATTAAACAAAAAGATTTTTAGATCACCTAATTATAACAAATTAATATAAAGAAGTCAAATTTCAGAAAGACTAAAGCCTGAATTAAACCAAAAGCTTCAGAAAGACTAAAACGCTAGAGGGAGGGGTCGAACCTCCGACCTTATGGTTAACAGCCATACGCTCTAACCGACTGAGCTACTCCAGCTCGCGATCAAGAAGCAAATCTATTAGATATAAGTACTTTACAAATGCCTATATATGTATCTATGAATATGTGTATGCTTGTGTATTATTTAGGTGTTCTTTATATACAGCTTGAAGCTCTTTAATCAAAATATAAGGTTATATATATACATGTATATACACTAAGTTCAAAATATAAGGCTCTGTTTATAATTTATTAAAAAGAAACGAAATATATTTAGTTATCAGTAATGACAAACAACAATGAGAGACTATATAAAATTTAGCAATAACATTCAAGAATCAAGAGTATAAATAGCTTGAATAATTAATGTGTGTATTGAAGGTCCTTCAAAAACTTTATATATGGGGCATGTCACCAAAATTTAGATCCTTAGCCATCAACATTAAGGCTCCTCAATCCTCACTAACCCCACCACTGGGGCTATTGTCATCAATGCCAATTCATTGAAGTAACCTACCAACATGCATGTATCTATCTATAGATATATGCCAATTCATTTAAGGCAACCATGTTTAACACAACAGTAAATATACATAATATCATCTATATACAAGAGTCGGTAAAACTATTGTGATAACCCTTAAATTAAAAATTGGATTATATTTTATCTCTCTACTTAAAAAAGAAAATTTAGTTTTGGTACATTAAATAAAAAATAAATTAATCCTATTAAAAATCCTATTAATTTCTATTATTAATGATGATATATTACTATTCGGTTACTTAAATTAATTTCTCCACGTAAAAAAATCCATCAATTTCACAGTTTATTAGAAAATTCTCTAATTCTTATGTTAAAACTCCATTTATGTTACTTGAATTAATTATTCTATGTTAGTATGAGTTACACATGACACGCAAAGTGTTATTGTCTAGTTGCACCATTAATCATGTCAATACTTAACAATAAAAATGGATGAAACTTTTAATAAAATCAAATTACTCTTTGATCTAACGTACATATATGTATGTATGCACGCCTGCCTAAGAAGGTAAACAGATCACCAAATTTGTAGATACAAAGAAAAATTGAAAACTGTACATTCATTAGAATTATACAATCAGGGTATGACATAAGATATATCATACAAGTAATCATAAATCAAACCTAAGAAACTAGATCGTGGTAATTAGTACTGTTTGAGCCGGACAAAATCATTTACCAACTAACTACATTTAGTTACAATACGATGATATCGGTTCCTCAAGTCAGGTAAGCAAAGTGAGTCCCAAAAGAGGGGAAAGAATCTTACCAGGGAGGATGTTTGTTAACCCGAGCATGAGAAAACCCGAATTTCATATCTTCTTCTTTTGTGCACTGGATCTCGAGAACATAGACAGTTTCACTCCGAACAACGTCTTATGAGACTTCTTGTCTCTGGGATAGTTGTTGGCATCTTCGGAAATGACATTGTCATATTGAAGATGTTCTTGTTCATCGTCATCATGGCTGGTATCTCTAAGTAACCGTAGCAATTCCATTGCGCTTGCCTTTCCTTTATCACTCCCGTTAACAGATACGTCGAAAAGGGCAGGGAATATATCGCATTCATCCATTACTAACTGACAATATTCAACGCGTTGCGAGAACAATGCGAGAAGAATAGCCAGCGCATGCTCTTTGTCCTCGTGAGTGCCGATCTCGATTAACATAGCAATAGAAGTAATACATCCTGGGGTTTGAGTAATAGGCGCCCGAGCTTCTTGATTGTTGCACAAATTTCTCAGCAGTACTATGCAGTGCCTTGCGAGAGAAGCATCTTCTAGGAACGGGACAAACTTTGGGATGCAATCAAAAGATGCTAAATTGCAACAAATATCATGGCTCAAGGACAGATTGTGCAAAATTTTGATGACTCGTTCCTGGAATGCTGTGATCTTAGAGTTGAGAATATTTAAAATGGAAACAAGAGCACCAGATGCGGCAATCTCAGACCAACAACCGCTATTGCCGGACAATACTTCAATAATGTCAAGAACCTCTTTAGTCACTTCTGAGTCGAGAGACGATGATAGCAGGCTATATGCATCTTCATTTAAGTACCTTATCCCGCTCCTGCATGAAGGCCAAGGAACGAAAATGTCAAAAATAAAGGTAAATCATGGTACAGATGCAGCACATGCATGAATTCATTACCTGTGTTGGCTCACATAAGTCAACAACAACTGAAATCTGGCTCTTTGTGCTCTAATATTGTGCATATCAAGAGCAGAGCTCAAAAATTCAATCAACAGTTCGATGAAATTCTTGGATGACAAGGACATACAAGCTAATTCGTCACGTTTCAAATGGTTTTTCATAACTTCAACCATTTCGTATTGTGATTCCCAATCAAGCTTGGGAAGCCTACATAGAGACTCCAAATTCATTTTACTTGCATTGCGAGGATTTTGATATTGGCGAAGATCATCACTGCCCCGCAACGGTTTCAAACTTAACCCATCTGCAATCTTGTTGCGTGATCCATCAGAAGTATAGCTAGTATCTAAAGATCCAAGTGATACATTGCTGATGTCAACCGGGAAGCGCATATCATATATTGAACTACCAAAACTAGCTACGGAAGTGGAAGAATTTTCCAACAACTGAAGCACATCTGACTGCAAGCTAGAATCTTGAATAGTGATTCCATGCTTCGCACACCATTTTGATATCCGATCCTTCATGACAGTATTTGGTGTCAATGACAAATGAGCCAGTTTCGTTTCGGATTTTGGACACGTATCGTTAGCATCATCGAACCACTTTTGGATCCAAACCCTTTCCTATGTTTGTCCCGAAGCAATAACAACAGGATCATACATCAATCTTAAAGATATAGGGCATTTAAATTCCTCGGGTGGTATTAATCTGCTTAACTTATCAGCTTCAACATCGTGCTGCTTATACTCCTTGTGAGATGCCACATCGGGTACAATATCGTTACTGGGGTTATTAACCAAAGCTCCTTCATTACGATCAACCATGTTGTCTGTTTGCTCCACAATAATCAAATGACCGTACTTCCTTAACAGATACAAAAGATACTTCAAGATTTTCTTCTTTTGTATGTCAGTATCTGCAACTTTTCCATCAACTTCTTAATGGATCTTTTCTCTATCAAGATGGCTTTTGAAGACGTAATATGAAGTCGAGATGCTGCCGTTTGAAGAGCACTCGTTTCAGCAAGTTCCATTGAATCCGACATTGTTGCTCCCTGATGAAGCAATTCTCTAACAACCTTCCCAGCCTCTTCTTCGAATTTATCAGGGACGAAACACGCAGCTCGAAGATCATCAACAATTTGAGATATCTGCACTGACATGCCATTATCAGCTTAATCAAAGAACTTGACATATGGAAAAAACGGTATCTAAAACAAAAGGGTTAAAGTGCCTTGGTGGTCCTTGTATTATAGGGGCTGGATCAATTTAGTCCCTATACTATAAAAAAGAATCAAATAAGTCCAAATTGTAACAAAGTTAACATTTACTATATAAAAACTGTCTTGAAATTATTTTTTTTCAATTGCAATTCAATTTCAAACAAAAGATTTCATTTACATAACTATAAAAACTTTAAAAATATTAACTTTGTTAAACAAAAAACGTTAACTCTATTTCAATTTAGCCTTATTTGATTCTTTTTAATAGTACAAAGACTAAATTGATTTATTTAATTGTAGAGGAACTAATTTGATCAGGTCTCTATAATAGAAGGACCTCTCAAGTACATTCACCAAAACAAAAGTATAATTGATTTGGCAGTAAGGTGGCTCCAGGCCCTATTGGAGTTAGTTTCATGCAAAAGTCACGGTTGCTTTTCATGAATTTGTAAACTTTCAAGGGAACAAAAAGCAAGAAAATATGAACCCTGTCCGAGTTTACAAGTTATCCAAACGTTATATTGGCCATGTTGGACCATCCTCAATCACTATACTAAGATTGCCAACAATAAATAACGACAAGCTAATTAAAGAACAAATGGGATTTGATCGATCATTTTCAGACCACTTGCTTGGGACAATAGGAAACAAGAACAATAAGACATGTAATTTCACAAACCTCGACAGCAAGCATAACTGGAACCATACTCTGAATTTGGCATAAACCTTGTTCCAAAAAATTCTTTGATTTTTGACACCTCGAAACTATAGCATCTGTTGTTATTGCCTGAAAGTGATTAAGGAGAACTATCAACCCAAGGGTATAACTTGATCGATCAAATGAGCAATAAAATAAAGAGAAAGGAAATTTTCTATTTAAGCGCACACACACCAACAAAACATTTCCATGGAGGTTCTATTTCTATAAAAGAGGCCAATAATGAAAATTTGAACTCTTTGGAAGACTACAAGATATCATCAGATTGTTAAAAGTATCACAGAGGCCCCTATAGTAGGAGTCAGATTGTGTTTTGGCCCCTCTACTCAGAAAATAGGCAAATTAGTCCCTATATGTTATATAGGGAGCAAATTGATCCTTCTGTTAAAAATTCCATCCATTTCTACTATTAAAAACTGGTCTCTTAACGTCAGCACACGTCTGGTTATTCCGTCAGGGACATCAATTTTTAACAGTACAAATAGATAAAAAATTTAAAAGAAGTGACTAATTTGCTCTTTGATCTAATGTGCAGGAACTAATTTTCCCTTTTTTTTTTAGTAGAGAGGGGGAAATGAAATTTGACTCCTAATATAATGGCCTCTATGGTACTTTCATCCATCAGATTGTTATAAAAGAAACAGTCATGCAATAGCCAGATTGTAAACTCATACTCGTTTTAACAAAAACCCGAAATAGCAATAAACTCCTCCTTCATAATCAGTAAGGCAATAACTACAAAAATACACACCAGATACAGTTTACTCGATTCGTTGCAGTACTGAAGAAGCAACTTTGCTCTCTCAAGTGCATTGTTCAATGAGCATAGTGCCTTTATTCCCGAGGAACATCTAGGTCGAGCAGCGTCAATCTCCGGAAATATCTTTAAAATTCTATCAACAAACTTCCTAAGCTCTGTGCACATCAGGTGGTGCACCTACAATCAAAGCATACCATATTAGACGAAGATCAAACACCTTAAAACAAACATGGTATGATTATATGATCCTTAACATATAAGCAAAAAAAAAAAAAAAAAAAAAAAAACACAAACAAATGCATGTAATTATTCCCGGTAACGATCAAAATTACAGTATATTCCAAGTTAGAACAGAAAAAAAGTGAAACGAACTCAAAAATAGTACCTTAAAGGAACTAGGATAGGAGTCAAATGGAATCTCCCCTGCTTCAATAGCATCAGTCCCCATTCAATATATATATCCTTGAGTATAAAAAAACAAAGAACACAAGTCAAGTAATTGAACAGATCAAAAACTGCAAACAAGCTATAAATGATGAAAAAGGGCAAGTGGAGAGGTAGTGACTAGAATTTCAATACCCCATGCGGAAAAAGCAACCTCATCTGTCATTTTCTTACTTATCCTGGTGTCGATAAAACTATTATTGCAATTATTAGAAAGATGATAAAGTTTCTTGAACTAATTTAAAAGGTGGCTCATGCCATCTCCTCTCCTTTATAGCAAAACTAGTTAAAATGGTAACATAAACAATTATAGACAGATTCTTATACATCAAACGTTTTCCACAAAACTTACAAAGATTGTTAGCCATAGATCAATCCCAAGGTACAGGTGACAAAGCCGAGAGTATCTTCCCAATCACTTTATGTTCTAATATTTTACTCCATGCCTCATTGTAATATTCCTCATTGCTCACACAATCCACAATCATCTCATTTTTGTCCACAATAGTCCATGACACTCTACTGGTGCCCCCTCCTGATTTTTCTTTCCTTTTGGTTGAATCTTCAACCTCTATGCCTTGCTTATCAGCTGCCACCGTATCTTCAACCTTGATATATGGATACTTTGAGTTAAACGTTATTCCTAAAAATTCATCGGCCTCCTCTTCAAGTTCGGGTGAATAATCGACCTTCTCATCAAGTTTGGGTGGTTGTGGAGGAGGAGGAGGAATTTCATGACCCATGAGCATTATAATAACAATGACAAGATTGAGGAAAAAGAAAGCCATGAATTTGCTATTGCTAAGGCTCAAGTCTATGGATTTTACACGTCCTCTTGCACTATTATATATAAACCCAGCCATACGGAACACAGAATCACAGATAAATGAGGTATGGTCTTGAGGACATGTAATGTCACCCTGAAACTCTACATTTATGCCCTTAAATTTAACTTGCTCTACGAAATGGATCATCAAATTAACACCTGATCTTAATCGGTTGAAACCCAACAAAAGGTTTGTGATGAAGAAGAAACAAATTCCCCAATACCTCGACACAAGACGCCGACAAGGCCAAGTTTTCCCACCTTGTGTATAGTACCATTCTAGTTCCTTCAACCTCTTGGAAAGATAGGAACGTTGGACGTCGAGATCTAGAATATTTATCCAAAGCATATGGAAAGATTGTACCACTTTTTGGTCATTGTGGGAAAATCTTGAGATGATGCCATTTGAACATAGCAACTCTGCATCAGAAGGATGTCTAATGAGCTTACTCATGAAAGAGACATAAGCAGTAAAGTCTTTGGAGCTTGTCTCAGAACAATGCTCTAAGGCCACGCAGTTATTAAGGATGGCGATAAAGATGTCATTAATGGTTACAGATGGGATTTCAAGCCCTCCGTTGTTGAAATTGATATTTGTGAACCTAGCAGCGGTTGTTGACCTCAACTCTATACCTGATGCTTGGAGTTCCATTACATTCTTTGTTAAGTAAAATGGAGGCTGCTGTTCAAGTTGATCTCTCATTGTATCAGCTTGGTTTCTCGTATTGATTTTCTTCAAAAATGAGTAAACAAAATTTGGGGCGACCATTTGGGATGGATTTGATGGGCGGATAGAGTGGAGAAGCAAGTCAAGTAAATGGTGGGGTTTCAAAGGGCAGGCGATATCCATGGATAGAGGGAAAGCTAGATCGAAAAATTTCAAGGCCATAGTGCATAGAGAAAGTGTTGGTGTCCCTTCTTGGCTCTCCAATGACTCAAACAGCATTTCCAAAACAAAAAAGGGAATTTGGTTGTCTAGAATGAGCAGGTCTTGAACCAAAATGGGGAGTTGCCATGGTTCAATGGGGAAAACCCAAGGTTGTTGTTCAGAGACTCCAAAATGGTGCAGAACCTCCATTATGAAGCAACCATCAAGTAACATCATTTCAACGAATTGGGGACTGGACATTGAGAAATCGTGGGAGTAGCATGTTCTGGAATGCCACTCAAGACTCATCATTTGCTGCACATAAAAGCGCAAATCTTTGCCCGTCCGAGATATAAACTTGTCAAGGAAAGAGTACTTGTATTTGTCAAGTGGGAGGTTTCGGTTTGTGTAATGATAAGGGCCAATTGAAGCCAACTGAGGCTCCTGGAATTGCAGGCCCGGAAAAGGAGTTTTAAAGATGCAAGGAGAGACAGAAGAGCGGGTACTATAACATAAATCTCTATCATCATCAGTTACATCTCTCTCCTTAGATTCCAGCTTTGGATTTGTGTCCCTCTTTGTCTCCATGGAAGCTTCTGAACCAATCCGAGTAGTCAACTGCCTTCTTTTTTTTAGGTTTTCTGCCGTAGCCTGCCAACAACTTTGCCCTTTCATTTCGTCACGTTTCAAATGGTTTTTCATAACTTCAACCATTTCGTATTGTGATTCCCAATCAATCTCGGGAAGCCTACATAGAGACTCCAAATTCATTTGACTTGCATTGCGAGGATTTTGATATTGGCGAAGATCATCACTGCCCCGCTCCGGTTTCAAACTTAACCCATCTGCAATCTTGTTGCGTGATCCATCAGAAGTATAGCTAGTATCGCTAGTATAGCTAGTATCGCTAGTATAGCTAGCTACGGAAGTGGAAGAATTTTCCAACAACTGAAGCACATCTGACTGCAAGCTCGGGTCTTGAATAGTGATTCCATGCTTCGCACACCATTTTGATATCCGATAATTCATGACAGTATTTGGTGTCAATGACAAATGAGCCAGTTTCGCTTCGGATTTTGGACACGTATCATTACCATCATCAAACCACTTTTGGATCCAAACCCTTTCGTATGTTTGTCCCGAAGCAATAACAACAGGATCATACATCAATCTTAAAGATATAGGGCATTTAAATTCCTCGGGTGGTATTAATCCGCTTAACTTATCAGCTTCAACATCGTGCTGCTTATACTCCTTGTGAGATGCCACATCGGGTACAATATCGTTACTGGGGTTATTAACCAAAGCTCCTTCATTACGATCAACCATGTTGTCTGTTTGCTCCCCAATAATCAAATGACCGTACTTCCTTAACAGATACAAAAGATACTTCAAGATTTTCTTCTTTTGTATGTCAGTATCTTCAACCTTTTCCATCAACTTCTTAATGGATCTTTTCTCTATCAAGATGGCTTTTGAAGACGTAATATGAAGTCGAGATGCTGCCGTTTGAAGAGCACTCATTTCAGCAAGTTCCATTGAATCCGACGTTGTTGCTCCCTGATGAAGCAATTCTCTAACAACCCTCCCAGCCTCTTCTTCGAATTTATCAGGGACGAAACACGCAGCTCGAAGATCATCAACAATTTGAGAGATCTGCACTGACATTCCATTATCAGCTTAATCAAAGAACTTGACATATGGAAAAAACGGTATCTAAAACAAAAGGATTAAAGTGCCTAGGTGGTCCTTGTATTATAGGGACTGGATCAATTTAGTCCCTATACTATAAAAAAGAATCAAATAAGTCCAAATTGTAACAAAGTTAACATTTACTATATAAAAACTGTCTTGAAATTATTTTTTTTCAATTGCAATTCAATTTCAAACAAAAGATTTCATTTACAGAGCTATAAAAACTTTAAAAATATTAACTTTGTTGAACAAAAAACGTTAACTCTATTTCAATTTAGCCTTATTTGATTCTTTTTAATAGTACAAAGACTAAATTGATTTATTTAATTGTAGAGGAACTAATTTGATCAGGTCTCTATAATAGAAGGACCTCTCAAGTACATTCACCAAAACAAAAGTATAATTGATTTGGCAGTAAGGTGGCTCCAGGCCCTATTGGAGTTAGTTTCATGCAAAAGTCACGGTTGCTTTTCATGAATTTGTAAACTTTCAAGGGAACAAAAAGCAAGAAAATATGAACCCTGTCCGAGTTTACAAGTTATCCAAACGTTATACTGGCCATGTTGGACCATCCTCAATCACAATACTAAGATTGCCAACAATAAATAACGACAAGCTAATTAAAGAACAAATGGGATTTGATCGATCATTTTCAGACCACTTGCTTGGGACAATAGGAAACAAGAACAATAAGACATGTAATTTCACAAACCTCGACAGCAAGCATAACTGGAACCATACTCTGAATTTGGCATAAACCTTGTTCCAAAAAATTCTTTGATTTTTGACACCTCGAAACTATAGCATCTGTTGTTATTGCCTGAAAGTGATTAAGGAGAACTATCAACCAAAGGGTATAACTTGATCGATCAAATGAGCAATAAAATAAAGAGAAAGGAAATTTTCTATTTAAGCGCACAAACACCAACAAAACATTTCCATGGAGGTTCTATTTCTATAAAAGAGGCCAATAATGAAAATTTGAACTCTTTGGAAGACTACAAGATATCATCAGATTGTTAAAAGTATCACAGAGGCCCCTATAGTAGGAGCCAGATTGAGTTTTGATCCCTCTACTCAAAAAATAGGCAAATTAGTCCTTATATGTTATATAGGGAGCAAATTGATCCTTCTGTTAAAAATTCCATCCATTTCTACTATTAAAAACTGGTCTCTTAACGTCAGCACAAGTCTGGTTATTCCGTCAGGGACATTAATTTTTAACAGTACAAATAGATAAAAAATTTAAAAGAAGTGACTAATTTGCTCTTTGATCTAATGTGCAGGAACTAATTTTCCCTTTTATTGAGTAGAGGAGGGAAAATGCAATTTGACTTCTAATATAATGGTCTCTATGGTACTTTCATCCATCAGATTGTTATAAAAGAAACAGTCATGCAATAGCCAGATTGTAAACTCAATACTCGTTTTAACAAAAACCCGAAATAGCAATAAACTCCTCCTTCATAATCAGTAAGGCAATAACTACAAAAATACACACCAGATACAGTTTACTCGATTCGTTGCAGTACTGAATAAGCAACTTTGCTCTCTCAAGTGCATTGATCAATGAGCCTAGTGCCTTTATTCCTGAGGAACATCTAGGTAGAGCAGCATCAATCTCCGGAAATATCTTTAAAATTCTATCAACAAACTTCCTAAGCTCTGTGCACATCAGGTGGTGCACCTACAATCAAAGCATACCATATTAGACGAAGATCAAACACCTTAAAACAAACATGGTATGATTATATGATCCTTAACATATAAGCAAAAAAAAAAAAAAAAAAAAAAAGGACAAATGCATGTAATTATTCCCGGTAACAATCAAAATATACAGTATATTCCAAGTTAGAACAGAAAAAAAGTGAAACGAACTCAAAAATAGTACCTTAAAGGAACTAGGATAGGAGTCAAATGGAATCTCCCCTGCTTCAATAGCATCAGTCTCCATTCAATATATATATCCCTGAGTATATATAAACAAAGAACACAAGTCAAGTAACTAAACAGATCAAAAACTGCAAACAAGCTATAAATGATGAAAAATGAAAACCCTTTTTTTCTATATGATTCTAATGGCGACATTTCTAAGTGTAGCTCAAAGATTTGCATTAACTATGCATCTTTAGCTCATAGACTTTGTGCTAAACTTCAGTCAATGAAGAAAGATACGATATATGTATATATATAAATATATATCAACCAGGCCTTTGTACCCCACCATATAAATGATGAAAACCCTTTTACTATATTGATTCATATGGTGACATTTCTAAGTCCAACTCTATGATTTTTGCATTAATTATACATCTTTAGCTCATAGACTTTTTACTAAACTTTCAGTCAATGAAGATAGATATAAAAGAAATGATAAACATAACAAATTTGAAGCATGAAGATGCAATATTTTTCTTGAAAGATACTAATTTTGAACTTAAATCATGATAAAAAAAATTATGGGATTTGTGAAACAAATTAGGGAATTACCTTTCTTGTGAAGATATAGAACAACCCCAAATGTGCAAGGAACTTGAACCAGTTGAATCAAAGACTATTTTTAAGCAAAAAAAAAAAAAAAAAACCACAACCAAATTTAAACTAAAAAAATTACAAAGAAGAGAATTTCCAGCCAAAAAAAGCAAAATTTTTGCAGCTCTACCATAGATGACTAAAGTGAAAAGAAAACAATAGTTCAAGTAAAGCTTTAAAGATGAACAAATCGATTGCATAATCTTTTTGCTTACAGGGAAAAAAAAAAGCGTTTAAATTATTTTTTTTCAATAACCCAACAAAAAATAGTGAAATATTTAGCTTTTTAGAGCTCTTCAGAGATAGGCAAACAAGAAAACCAAAAACCCAACAAAAAAAAATCAAATCAAAAGCTGTAAATAAAGCCGCTTTTCTTTTTTCTTTTGGACAATGAAAAAGCCTTTGCAAAGAAGACGATAATGATATTTAAAAGAAAAAGAGTTTCTTAATTTTGATCCTTTTTTGGGGAGAAATAAAACTGTATATATAAAGACCCGTCAACTGGCTATCTCCACTGATAATTTTTAGGTTAAATTGCAATCAAGATCACTGAACTATAAGTACGTTTATGTTTTGGTCACTTAACTTTAAAATGTTGGAAAATGGTATAACACTATGAGATTATGCTATCTCACCACCTAAACTTTTTTATTTACATTAGTCTTGAAATTTGATAAAAAAAATTTCAATTTTATCCATAAATTTGGGTTCCATTGTGTGATGATATAACACTATGAGATTGTGCTATCTCACCACCTAATTTTTTTTTTGTATTTTTTCAGATTTTATATAAAAAAGATTAAATCTCAAGTGATGATGTGGCATTTTGAGCAAGTATCATGTCATCACACCTTAATATAATCCAAGTTCAGGGACCAAATTTAGACAAGTTGTCAAGTCTTGAGACTAATGTGGGTAAAGAAACGTTCAGGGGCTAAGTTGGAAAAAAAAACCCAAAAGCACTAAAACCATAATTAAACAAAAAGATTCTTAGATCACCTAATTATGACAAATTAATATAAAGAAGTCAAATTTCAGAAGGACTAAAGCCTGAATTAAACCAAAAGGACTAAAACCAGAATTAAACCAAAAGTTTCAGAAAGACTAAAACGCTAGAGGGAGGGGTCGAACCTCCGACCTTATGGTTAACAGCCATACGCTCTAACCGACTGAGCTACTCCAGCATGTTTACAGATATCTACATATGTACACATGAACATATATGTATGCTTGTGTATTATTTCAGTATTCATTTTACACAGCTTGAAGCTGTTTGATCAAAATATAAGGTTATTTATATACATGTATATACACTAAGTTCAATTTTTACGTGCAGGCTCTGTTTATAATTTATTAAAAAGGAATGAAATATCTTTAGCTATAGTTACCAGTAATGACAAAAAAAAAATTAGGGATTATATAAGATTTAGCAACAACATTTAAGAATCAAGAGTGCAAAAAACTTGAATAATTAACATGTGTATTAAAGATCCTTCAATAACTTTATATGGGGCATGCATGTCACCAAAATTTAGATACTTAGCCATCAACATTAAGGCTCTGCAATCCTCACTAACCCCGCCATTGGGGCTATTGTCATCAATGCCAATTCATTGAAGTAACCTACCAACATGCATGTATATATCTATAGATAGATGCCAATTCATTTAAGGCAACCATGTTTAACACAACAGTAAATACATAAAATCATCTATATATAAGAGTGAACTTGGTAAAATTATTGTGGTAACTCTTATATTAAAAGTCGGATTTCATTTTATTCCTCTACTTAAAAAAGAAAATTTAGTTTCGGTACATTAAATAAAAAACAAATTAATCCTATTAAAAATCCCATTATTTTCTATTATTAATGATGACATATTACTATTTGGTTACTTAAATTAATTCCTCCACGTAAAAAAATCCATCAATTTCACAGTTTATTAGAAAATTCTCTATTTCTTATGTTAAAATTGCATTTATTTAACAATGAAAATGAATAAAACTTTTAATAAAATCAAGTTATTGTTTGATTTACCGTACATAGACTTGTTTGTCCATTTTAAATAAAAAATGACAAAATACAATCCAACTTTCAATATAGGGACCTCCATGGTAATTTTACCACATGAACTCCATTTTAACTACAAAAATTATATATATATCATTTCATGTGTATGTATGTATGCATGCATGCCTAAGAAGGTAAACAGATCACTAGATTTCTAGATACAAAGAAAAATTGAAAACTGTACATTCATTAGAATTATACAATCAGGATATGACATAAGATATATCATACAAATAATCATAAATCAAACCTAAGAAAGATCGTGGTAATTAGTACTGTTCGAGCCGGACAAAATCATTTACCAACTAACTACATTTAGTTACAATACGATGATATCGGTTCCTCAAGTCTGGTAAGCAAAGTGTGTCCCAAAAGAGGGGAAAGAATCTTACCAGGGAGGATGTTTGTTAACCCGAGCATGAGAAAACCCGAATTTCATTTCTTCTTCTTTTGTGCACTGGATCTCGAGAACATAGACAGTTTCACTCCGAACAACGACTTATGAGACTTCTTGTCTCTGGGATGGTTGTTGGCTTCTTCGGAAATGACATTGTCATATTGAAGATGTTCTTGTTCATCGTCATCATGGCTGGTATCTCTAAGTAACCGTAGCAATTCCATTGCGCTTGCCTTTCCTTTATCACTCCCGTTAACAGATACATCGAAAAGGGCAGGGAATATATCGCATTCATCCATTACTAACTGACAATATTCAACGCGTTGCGAGCACAATGCGAGAAGAATAGCCAGCGCATGCTCCTGGTCCTCGTGAGTGCCGGTCTCGATTAACATAGCAATAGAAGTAATACATCCTGGAGTTTGAGTAATAGAAGCCCGGGCTTCTTGGTTGTTGCACAAGTTTCTCAGCACTACTATGCAGTGCCTTGCGAGAGAAGCATCTTCTAGGAACGGGACAAACTTTGGGATGCATTCAAAAGATGCTAAATTGGAACAAATATCGTGGCTCGAGGACAGATTGTGCAAAATTTTGATGACTCGTTCCTGGAATGCTGTGATCTTAGAGTTGAGAATATTTAAAATGGAAACAAGAGCACCGGATGCGGCAATCTTAGACCAACAACCGCTATTGCTGGACAATACTTCAATAATGTCAAGAACCTCTTTAGTCACTTCTGAGTCGAGAGACGATGATAGCAGGCTATATGCATCTTCATTTAAGTACCTTATCCCGCTCCTGCATGAAGGTCAAGGAATGAAAATGTCAAATATAAAGGTAAATCATGGTACAGATGCAGCACATGCATGAATTCATTACCTGTGTTGTCTCACATAAGTCAACAACAACTGAAATCCGGCTCTTTGTGCTCTAATATTGTGCATATCAAGAGCAGAGCTCAAAAATTCAATCAACGGTTCGATGAAATTCTTGGATGACAAGGACATACAAGCTAATTCGTCACGTTTCAAATGGTTTTTCATATCTTCAACCATTTCGTATTGTGATTCCCAATCAAGCTCGGGAAGCCTACATAGAGACTCCAAATTCATTTTACTTGCATTGCGGGGATTTTGATATTGGCGAAGATCATCACTGCCCCGCTCCGGTTTCAAACTTAACCCATCTGCAATCTTGTTGCGTGATCCATCAGAAGTATAGCTAGTATCTAAAGATCCAAGTGATACATTGCTGATGTCAACCGGGAAGCGCATATCATATATAGAACTACCAAAACTAGCTACGGAAGTGGAAGAATTTTCCAACAACTGAAGCACATCTGACTGCAAGCTCGGGTCTTGAATAGTGATTCCATGCTTCGCACACCATTTTGATATCAGATCCTTCATGACAGTATTTGGTGTCAATGACAAATGAGCCAGTTTCGTTTCGGATTTTGGACACGTATCGTTACCATCATCAAACCACTTTTGGATCCAAACCCTTTCGTATGTTTGTCCCGAAGCAATAACAACAGGATCATACATCAATCTTAAAGATATAGGGCATTTAAATTCCTCGGTTGGTATTAATCCGCTTAACTTATCAGCTTCAACATCGTGCTGCTTATACTCCTTGTGAGATGCCACATCGGGTACAATATCGTTACTGGGGTTATTAACCAAAGCTCCTTCATTACGATCAACCATGTTGTCTGTTTGCTCCCCAATAATCAAATGACCGTACTTCCTTAACAGATACAAAAGATACTTCAAGATTTTCTTCTTTTGTATGTCAGTATCTGCAACCTTTTCCATCAACTTCTTAATGGATCTTTTCTCTATTAAGATGGCTTTTGAAGACGTAATATGAAGTCTAGATGCTGCCGTTTGAAGAGCACTCGTTTCAGCAAGTTCCATTGAATCCGACGTTGTTGCTCCCTGATGAAGCAATTCTCTAACAACCTTCCCAGCCTCTTCTTCGAATTTATCAGGGACGAAACACGCAGCTCGAAGATCATCAACAATTTGAGATATCTGCACTGACATGCCATTATCAGCTTAATCAAAGAACTTGACATATGGAAAAAACGGTATCTAAAACAAAAGGGTTAAAGTGCCTTGGTGGTCCTTGTATTATAGGGGCTGGATCAATTTAGTCCCTATACTATAAAAAAGAATCAAATAAGTCCAAATTGTAACAAAGTTACCATTTACTATATAAAAACTGTCTTGAAATTATTTTTTTTCAATTGCAATTCAATTTCAAACAAAAGATTTCATTTACATAACTATAAAAACTTTAAAAATATTAACTTTGTTAAACAAAAACGTTAACTCTATTTCAATTTAGCCTTATTTGATTCTTTTTAATAGTACAAAGACTAAATTGATTTATTTAATTGTAGAGGAACTAATTTGATCAGGTCTCTATAATAGAAAGACCTCTCAAGTACATTCACCAAAACAAAAGTATAATTGATTTGGCAGTAAGGTGGCTCCAGGCCCTATTGGAGTTAGTTTCATGCAAAAGTCACGGTTGCTTTTCATGAATTTGTAAACTTTCAAGGGAACAAAAAGCAAGAAAATATGAACCCTGTCCGAGTTTACAAGTTATCCAAACGTTACATTGGCCATGTTGGACCATCCTCAATCACTATACTAAGATTGCCAACAATAAATAACGACAAGCTAATTAAAGAACAAATGGGATTTGATCGATCATTTTCAGACCACTTGCTTGGGACAATAGGAAACAAGAACAATAAGACATGTAATTTCACAAACCTCGACAGCAAGCATAACTGGAACCATACTCTGAATTTGGCATAAACCTTGTTCCAAAAAATTCTTTGATTTTTGACACCTCGAAACTATAGCATCTGTTGTTATTGCCTGAAAGTGATTAAGGAGAACTATCAACCAAAGGGTATAACTTGATCGATCAAATGAGCAATAAAATAAAGAGAAAGGAAATTTTCTATTTAAGCGCACAAACACCAACAAAACATTTCCATGGAGGTTCTATTTCTATAAAAGAGGCCAATAATGAAAATTTGAACTCTTTGGAAGACTACAAGATATCATCAGATTGTTAAAAGTATCACAGAGACCCCTATAGTAGGAGTCAGATTGTGTTTTGATCCCTCTACTCAAAAAATAGGCAAATTAGTCCTTATATGTTATATAGGGAGCAAATTGATCCTTCTGTTAAAAATTCCATCCATTTCTACTATTAAAAACTGGTCTCTTAACGTCAGCACAAGTCTGGTTATTCCGTCAGGGACATCAATTTTTAACAGTACAAATAGATAAAAAATTTTAAAAAAGTGACTAATTTGCTCTTTGATCTAATGTGCAGGAACTAATTTTCCCTTTTTTTGAGTAGAGGAGGGAAAATGCAATTTGACTTCTAATATAATGGCCTCTATGGTACTTTCATCCATCAGATTGTTATAAAAGAAACAGTCATGCAACAGCCAGATTGTAAACTCAATACTCGTTTTAACAAAAACCCGAAATAGCAATAAACTCCTCCTTCATAATCAGTAAGGCAATAACTACAAAAATACACACCAGATACAGTTTACTCGATTCGTTGCAGTACTGAAGAAGCAACTTTGCTCTCTCAAGTGCATTGTTCAATGAGCATAGTGCCTTTATTCCTGAGGAACATCTAGGTCGAGCAGCTTCAATCTCCGGAAATATCTTTAAAATTCTATCAACAAACTTCCTAAGCTCTGTGCACATCAGGTGGTGCACCTACAATCAAAGCACACCATATTAGACGAAGATCAAACACCTTAAAACAAACATGGTATGATGATATGATCCGTAACATATAAGCAAAAAAAAAAAACACAAACAAATGCATGTAATTATTCCCGGTAACGATCAAAATATACAGTATATTCCAAGTTAGAACAGAAAAAAAGTGAAACGAACTCAAAAATAGTACCTTAAAGGAACTAGGATAGGAGTCAAATGGAGTCTCCCCTGCTTCAATAGCATCAGTCCCCATTCAATTTATATATCCCTGAGTATATATAAACAAAGAACACAAGTCAAGTAATTAAACAGATCAAAAAATGCAAACAAGCTATAAATGATGAAAAATGAAAACCCTTTTTTTCTATATGATTCTAATGGTGACATTTCTAAGTGTAGCTCAAAGATTTGCATTAACTATGCATCTTTAGCTCATAGACTTTGTGCTAAACTTCAGTCAACAAAGAAAGATACGATATATGTATAAATATAAATCTATATCAACCAGGCCTTTGTACCCCACCATATAAATGATGAAAACCCTTTTACTATATTGATTCATATGGTGACATTTCTAAGTCCAACTCTATGATTTTTGCATTAATTATACATCTTTAGCTCATAGACTTTTTACTAAACTTTCAGTCAATGAAGATAGATATAAAAGAAATGATAAACATAACAAATTTGAAGCATGAAGATGCAATATTTTCCTTGAAAGATACCAATTTTGAACTTAAAACATGATAAAAAAAATTATGGGATTTGTGAAACAAATTAGGGAATTACCTTTCTTGTGAAGATATAGAACAACCCCAAATGTGCAGAGAACTTGAACCAGTTGAATCAAAGACTATTTTTAAGCAAAAAATAAAAAATAAACACAACCAAATTTAAACGAAAAAAATTACAAAGAAGAGAATTTCAAGCCAAAAAAAGCAAAATTCTTGCAGCTCTACCATAGATGACTAAAGTGAAAAGAAAACAATAGTTCAAGTAAAGCTTTAAAGATGAACAAATCGATTGCATAATCCTCTTGCTTACAGAAAAAAAAAAACAGCTTTTAAAAAAAAATTTCAATAACCCAACAAAAAATAGTGAAATATTTAGCTTTTTAGAGCTCTTCAAAGAAAAGGCAAACAAGAAAACCAAAAACCCAACAAAAAAAAAAAATCAAATCAAAAGCTGTAAATAAAGCTGCTTTTCTTTTTTTCTTTTGGACAATGAAAAAGCCTTTGCAAAGAAGACGATAATGATATTTAAAAGAAAAAGAGTTTCTTAATTTTGATTTTTTGTTGGGGAGAAATAAAAATATATATACAAAGACCCGTCAACTGGCTATCTCCACTGATAATTTTCAGGTTAAATTGCAATCAAGATCACTGAACTATTAATAAGTTTATGTTTTGGTCACTTAACTTTAAAATGTTGGAAAATGGTCACGAAACTATTCAAAATTTTCATTAAGTTACTGAACTGTTAAAATCATTATTGTATGACCTTCTCCTTCAACTTATTTCTACAGTTTAATTTTTTTCATAAAACAACTTTCTTTTTTGATTTTGACACAGGCTGCCAATACTTGAATATAAGGTATGTTTTTCTACTCGTCGATAGATACTGATCCACCATATTGATCTTTGAATCATTTCTTAGAGCTTACTAGCTGAAAAGAAAAAGACTTAACAGCCCAGTGACTTAAATAAAAACTTTCGAATAATTTAGTGATCATTTATAACTTTTTAAAGTTAAATAACTAAAATATAAATTTACTAATAATTTAGTGACTCGGGTGTAGTTTACCCATGATTTTTCGAGACACGTAAAAGTTTTCAAACCAACAGTCACGCGTGTTGTCCCACACGCCCCTCTGGTGGTGTCTGTGATTGATTTACTACCGTTGATCTTCATCGTGAACGGTGATGGGAGGGTAGCTAACTCATGATGTTGACCAAAGAGACGCTGACATTTCTACGTATAGAACATTTCTACCTGCAGTCTCTCTTGAACGGCTTAAGGTGCGAAATATTCGTATATTTGTATAAAATTTTAGGTCAAACTTTATAAATGGTCCCTGTATTTTTAAACGATCCTATTTTTTTATTTTATTTTGATTTAGGATTTTTTAAAACAATATTACTATAGGTTCTGATTATATTTATTTTTTTGACAGAATATCTACAACTATCTATAGCTCTTCCCCTACTCGTAAATAGGAGGATAATGCGCTTCAGCACACTGGAACCCACGTCCTCCTATTTTGACAACAATGCCAATACCAATTGAGTTAATATTTAATCGAAAGGATATTTTTAATAAATAAGTTAATCAACACACTCTATATACATATACATACATATATATATTATGGGTAAACTACAAAAAAAGCCATTTTTGTTTGCCTCATATTACATTTTAGTCACTTACGTTGTTGTTTTGTTATGAAGTGGTCACTCTACCGTTAAGACTCGTTACCTCCCTAATGATGATCCTACGTAGCAGTCCAAATGGTTTTAAATGCCAACTTGGATGTTTTATGTGGCAGTCCAAATTAAATTTATTTAATTAAAAACATATGTTCATCCTAGAAACTGGGCATCCAAGTTGACATTTAAAACTCATTTGGACTGACACGTAGGACTTTCATTAAGGAGGTAACAGAGTTTAACGGTATAGTGACCACTCTATAACAAAACGATAACGTAAGTGACTAAAACGTAATCTAAGGCAAACAAAAGTGACCACTTTTGCAGTCTACCCATTTTCTATTTTGTTAAATTAAAAGTGGAATAAATAAATAGTTGGTGGCTAATGACTATTATTTATTACAATAAGAGAATTTATACAGATTCCTAATCCATTAATTTAAATTTTTATTTTTTTAATTTATTCTTCTGTGTAAATTATTTTAAAAAAAATATTCTTCCTTTGATTCTTTATCCGATAACATATAATATATATAAATATTAAGAGTCGACTTTTTTTTTGGTATTATAATATATTAAGTCTTTTTTTAAAATAATAAATATAAATGCCTCAACTGAAATCTATAAGCATAGACTTTCCTTTTTAATGGTCAAAATACTAAAATCAAATTCAACTTGCAAAAAGGAGGGGTATATTTGAAATAAAAAATTCTAATTTTTAATTCATTTAAGAAGAAAATAATAATAAAATTTAATATCACGGAATTATAATTTTATCATTATATTAATTTTCACTTTCCTTCTCCCTTAACAGTTGCAATTATATATATAATTTTAATTTTGATTCGGTTATTAAAATAATTAAATTTATTTTGTTGAATGTGCATAATTGAATAAAAGTTTAAATTTTATTTATATAATCTAATTAAATCAAGTTTAATATATACTGTTGAGGGATTTTCGACTTTTTTGGGCGAAGTCTATTAAGCGTTGTCTATCCAGAGCCGATAGACCCCTTAACAAGTTTGGTATTATCCTTTGTAGGGTTTTCTCTCAAATTTAAAAAAAAAAAAAAAAAAAAACAGAGTGTAAACAAACCTAGTGGCAGAGTGAATCTAGGGGCTGACATAGGCCCAGTCCCCCCTAAAATGAAAAATTACTATTTGGGTCTTTTAATTTTTTTAAATTTTAAATTAGTAAAGGTAAATTTGTACTTTGGCCCTCTTAAAATTATAAAAATTTGATTTAATCATTTAAAAATTATAAATATATAAACTATAGGCTCCCTAAAAAATTGTTTTGCCTTCGCCTCTACCTGGTGGGTTGCTAATGGTTCACCTTGTCAAGCATTTGATGATATGCTCACGCTCTATGAACCTGATGTCTCTTCACGCATTTGAACTCTCCGTAAATTTAAGAGACAAAACTCCATTAAGAATAACATTAGACATGTTGAGAGATTCTTTGATTCAACTGCACTTCATAATAGAAAAAATTGAAAATACTATTCTTTAAATAATAATTTACTGGTTAAAAGATGCCATAAATCCTTGTACTCTTAGAAAAATTAGAATTTAGTCCATTTACTTTTTAGATTTTAAAATTCAGGTCTGACTACTAACACTATTTTTTTATTAAATTAAAGATCATTACAACATCATTTTTTACATTACATAGCTACCAAGTGAGTTCTTTTTTATCATTTCAAAATGTCACACTAAAATATTTGAAAAGTTATAGGACTAAATTCATAGAAATAAAAATAAAAAGACTAAATTTCAAAATTTTAAAAAGTATAAAGACTTATGGCATATTTTTATCTAATTTATTTATCACTTTATACATTGAATTTATCTTCAATTATTGCTACTGAGAGTGGGAAAGGACCATGCTTCAGTGCCACTTATTGCAGCTAATCATTATTGTGGAAAGCCCGCCCTTCGCCGAGAAATTAAAACGTTGACCAACTTTTTAATTTAGGTCTAATTTGCTCTTAGTCTTGTAACTTTTATACTTTTGAAATCCAATCCTCCTATTTTTAATTTCTAGAATTTAATCTTCTACTTGCTTGATTTAAAATTTTAACAATGTTATTAATTGAATTAAAAATTAAAAATTCATATATTTAAATTTAAAAAATCATTAATAATGTTATCATTAGATTTTAAATTTTAAATCAAATAAGTACATGAATTAACCAAGTTTTGGCATAAAAAACCAAAACAAAATTGGATCCTTATATGACTAAATGTGAACTTCCATCATGTATAAAAAAAATTGTGATCTTACATCACGTTTTAAAGACCAATTTTTTTAATGGAGAAAAATCCTTGCACCCACTTTACTATTCCACTTATATAATCATCACAAACAAAGTAGACAAAAAATATATGCACATAATTTTAAAGAAGTAATCCGGGAGTTCAGGAAGACTTATGGACGGCGAAGAGGTTGGGTGTTACTCATTTAATTGTGAAACTTGATGCTTTAGGTGGTGAATCTCGCTATTTAGGGCATGTTACTTCTGTGTTTAAAAAAAGTATTTCTGACTCTAAAAATATTTTTAGAAGAAAAGTTGTGCAGAATAAATTACTTTTGGCTGGAAATTTTAGCTTTTCAAAAGTGCTTTTGAAAAGTACTTTTGAAAAGGAGAAGCTAAAATTTTTAGTTTTTTCTCTCCTAAAAGTATTTTTAGTGTTTAATTACTTTTTCACCCCTCTAATAACATAGTACTTTTCCCCTTTTTTTTTTCTTAGTGCTTAATTACAAATGTGTTAAGATCATTAATTAAAAATAAAAAAATTAAAATACTAATTACAAATATTTAATGGTTATATTTAAATATTTAAAATGTAGTTTATATATTGTAATTAAATTTTATAAGTAATTAATATTTATTACTTAAAAATATTTAAAATTTATATTTCATATATTAAAATATTAACAAGTTATAGTAATTTTTTTATATTATTACTAAAATATAATAATATTAATTAATTTAATTTTTATTTAAATGCATATTTGTTACTTGATAATAATATGTCTAAAATGGACATTTTATTTCTCAAAAGTACTTTTTGACAGCAATGCTAAACACTCAAATTTTAAACCAAACTTTTCAAAAGCACTTCTTAAAAGCACTTTTCTACAGTACTTTTCAAAAGCATTGTCAAACTAGCTCTTAATCTTTTGAAGCTTCTCATCTGTTGGACACTTTCATTGAAGATTGCTTGCTATTGATCCGAGAGGGTTGGGTGATGGAAATCCAACATATTTTTATCAATTGGAATATAACCAAACAAAACTTACATGTGACAACTACGCACGTGGTAATTATGTATGGTGAAAATCGAACTTGTGTACTGAATAACTCAAAATTTTAATATTTATCGATAATACCAATACCATATCCTAATTACTAGACATAATTAAAAAAAAAAGTTAATGGTAAAATCAAACACACCATCCTTTATTTAAAAATGCAACATTTTCAAACCTAAAGTTAGAAATTGTCAACTTATGCACTAAACTAAGTCTATTTTCGTATATGAATGAATATACAGGAGATATTTTTGCCCTATTAAGCATCATTTACTAAATTAAAATGGGAACAAAATGGGCTGCTTAATTTCAACCACAAGTTAAAAACGCGTGGTCGAGTTTAATATACCGAGTTAACTCAATTGAAGTATAATTGAGTTTTTAATTATAATAATTATAATTTAAAATTTTTAATTCAAATGTTGGGTTGAATCTTAGTACGATTGGCATCAATATTATTACTAGTGCAGGAGGATGTGGATTTGAGTGCTCCTATTTATGGGTTAGGGAGAGGTTATGGGTAGTTCTATGTATTGTGTAAAAAAAAAAATATATGATCAAAATTTATAATCAGATTAATCAAAAAAAATTAATTCAAACGAGTTAAAATTTAGTGTTTTTCAAATTTTCATTATGCCTTTTTTTTTTTGAAATTTTTAATTAAGCTTTTCTTTTTTTTTTTTTTCAAAATTCTCATTAATCTCACAAAAAAATTATAAATTTTAATTAGACCATCAATTTTCTTTAAAAAAAAAAACTCTTTAAACTCTTAAAATTTTTAGCAATTTTAGTTAGGCTCTCTGAAACTTAATCTCATTATCTACCATTTATTATATATTATTGAAGGACTTTTGATTTTTTTTTTGAGAAAAGTTGGACACAAAAACCTGTTGAGTATTTACCTCTCAAAATGTCCGATATTTCTTTTCGGTAGAGATTTAATCACAATGCTAGGCTTGTTGAGGGATTCATCGACTTCAAATAAACAATACTCTTAAATTTTTAATTAGACCACCAATTTTCTTTAGAAAAAATACTCTTTAAACTCCTAAAATTTTTGGAAATTTTAGTTAGGCTATCCGAAACTTAATCTCATGATCTACCATTGAATATTAGGACTTTCAATTTGCTAAATAAATAAAGAGTTTAGATTTGTTTTTAGATCGGGCTGAATTAGGGGCAAAATTGGAAATTTTATTTAGGGGTTGAGATAAAATTATACAATTTTGGAGGGGTTAAATTTAAAATTTTTTTGTTAAAATGCTTAAATTACATTATCATTACTATATTGGAGGGGCCAAAAATGCAAAATTTTCATTTATTCAAAAACTAAAAGAATTGATTTGAATGATTTATATTATGAGAGGGGCTAAATGGATATTATCCCTTTTAACAAAGGGGTTGAATCATGGTTGGGATTTAAATATTTTTTAAGTTATAAATAAATTATTTAATAAAATATTTTTATTAATATTTATTGTTTAAATTAAATCGATCGAAATAAAAATATTCTTATCTAATTATAATCCGAATCATGAGCCGGTCCGATCAGCCAACCCATGAATTAAACCGTGGAAAAGGACTTTCCTGTCAATTTCCAATTGACGCAACATCCCAGCTTAAAATAAATTTTGTAATTGGCCCTTACAAAAAGCAAAAGCAAAAAGCCCAAAAAAAAAAAATGATGATTTATTTTATATATAATTATAAATATTTTGGAATAACTTACCTATAAATTTGTTAAAGATTTTTGGGTTAATATAACTTTTAGTCCATGAACTCTACAATTAGGTCACCTTAGTATTTGTATTTTTTTTTTGTCTACTTAGATACTTAAACTTAATAACTAAGTCTATTTTTTTGTACCTAAACTTGACAAATATAAAAGCTTGATGATATGAACATGATTTAGTACCCAAGTTTCACACTTTTTCTGATGTGGTACCTGTGTTATTTTTTGGTCCAATTCGGTATTCATATTTGACAAAAGTTATATATTTTGATACCCAAAGGTGACGATGTCAAATTTTTAGTGTTAAATTCGTGTTTTAGAGTTGATTTGATGAAAATATATAATTAACTAATAATATTAGCAATTAGCTTTCATCAAATCAACCTTAAAACCTGAATTAAATCACATTCATCGGATTGTATACGATAAATTAAACACAAAATTAAACAATTCACAATTATAAATTTATTCTATTAAAAAAATTATAAAAAAATTCAAACCTATTGATATTAGCCATTAATTTTCATCAAATCAATCCTAAAACTCTAATCGAACACTAAAAAGTTAATATTGTCACCTTTTGATACCAAAATATATAACTTTTATCAAATACAGGTATCAAATTAGACCAAAAAGTAACATTAGTACCACATTAGAAAAAAGTGTCAAACTCAGGTACCAAATAATATATTAAGCCATCTCAAAATGTCACATCATCAAATTTCGATGGAATCTAAGTTCAATGACTAAAATGGACCTAATTGCCAACTTTAGGTAGCGATTGGACTAAAAGAAAAAGTACAGGTACCAAAGCAAACTTGATTGGAAAATTTGAAAAATTTAGGGACTAAAAGTTATAGTAACCCTTTCTTAGAGCACAATGAAAAATTATTTGTAAGTTTGAAAGAGTAAAATACTCCCATAAACTATTTTGTAAGTTTGAAAGCGTAAACCATTCTCAAGTAATAACATTAACTAAAATAATGGAAAAATTATACATCAGGTCAATGATGTTTTCATGATGTCAATTAAGTAAATAAGTGAGACTAAAATTCCTTGATATAATTTCATAACATATATATGTACTTTTGGTCCAATTTAATTGGTTTAATTTTTTCCTCAATCCCTATATTTTTTAGATTTTGAAATTAAGCTCTCTACCTTTAATTCCATAAACTTAGTTCATTTATTCGTCAGATTCAAAAATTAAAATCACATTGAAAATGCTTTAATGTATTTCTGTTAAATTTGAATATGTGACATTCAAGTGCCCGAATTTGAGTCTCACCCTGCACAAATCATGTGTGAGCTGTCTAGATTTATATCTGGCTTAAATCTCACCTTATTAGAGTCCTGCTCGGAGTTATTCTAGTCCAAAATAGGTTATATTCAAGTTGTACTTTGTAATATTTAATTTTTTGGCTATAGTGATTCAGATGTATAAAATTTTTAATTGTTAATCATCATTACCATGAGTGATCCCTTTAAAAAAAAAAATCATTTAACGATGCTATCAACTAAACTTTAATTTTTATATTAGACAAGTAGAAAGACTGAATTCTTGAAATTAAAATTCAAAGAATAAAGGGACTGGGTGCATAATTAGACCATAACAATTCCATGAAAAATTCTACCATAGGTTAACATTGATCAAACTATAAGCATCCAAAGTCAAAGTAAATGAAAAGGGTTTGGGGATGATTGCTAACCTTAATTAACCCATAAATCTTTACTAGCTTTATTTTATTTTTATTTTATGTTAGATTCTTCCTTACTTCCTTACATGGCGAAGCCAAAACAATTTTTTAGGGGGCTGGATGAAATTTTAATTTTTTTATAGTTTATATCTTTATAATTTCTAAAGGATTAAATCGAATTTTATAATTTTAGGGGGCCAAAGTGTAATTTTACCTTTACTAATTTAAATTTTTTAAAAAAATTTAAGGGCATAAATAATAATTTTACATTATAGGGGGGATTGGGGCCCATGCCAGCCCCCTAGCTTCACCCCTGCTTATAATAGAAATATTGCAAAATAATAAAAAAGAAAAATAAGAACACATAAATTTTACGTGAAAAACTTATTTGGATATTGTATAACTCTTATTTTATTATTAATTTTGCTACTATTTTATAGGCATTTGCTTGTTAAGTAGCACATATGTTAGTGTTATTTAAGTATAATTTTTTTAATTTATCTTTAATTTGTTGAGAAATATTTATTTTAATGTTTTAGTATTTTTTATGTATTATATTTTTATAAAAATTATATAAAAAATTAATATGGACAGACTGGGCTAGACTCGAGTTTTAAAATTTTTATCCTGACCGAGTTTTGACAATTTTAAATCCATTTATTAGATCCAGTCAGACCTAAAATTTTGTCAAACCCCAACCCGATCTAATTAATATATTAAAAAAAATACTTGCAACAAAAAATGTAAAAACCTACCTACATGGCAAGTGGGACAAGGATAAAAATACTAGAACGTAATAAATGAGACAGGCTATTTCACGTTGTTTAGGACAAGGATATATCTTGGTATGTAATTAAGTCCAAAGTTAGTGATTCATGGATGTCGATTGATACTTGCAACAAAACCTACCTGCATGGCAAGTGTTTAACCATTAATTTAACATCTAAAACTTTTTGACTCGGGTTAATTGCATAAGACGTATTTATAAGGACAAAGTCAAAAATTTTATTTATAGGTTAAGATAAAATTTTAAAATTTTATTATAAAAAGAGTTTAATTTGTATGAGAGGTCAAAATTACAAATTGTCCATTTATTCGAATGGTTTAAGGACTTAAAGTAAATGATTAATACTTGAAAATAATTATTAGTGATATTTTCCAATTTGGCCTGGGGTCAAGTCCTTTGCCTCCCCCTTGACTTTGTCTTAGTTAGCATCTGTTGATGTTATAGTTACAACTCACTTTGCAACTGAGTAGTTTGTGACTTCTCTATTTCGATATTTTGTAGAAATCTTAAATAAGAGAATAAACACACTTCAATACGTTTAAATTCACGTCCTTCTGTATTGACAATAATGTCGATATTAATCGAACAAGACCCAATAAACTAAACATTTTATTATTATTAAATATTATGTTTTTCCTATTAGGCTACGTGACATAAACCCTTAACTAATCCTAACATATTCATTTTCTTAGACGGTTGATTATTCATATTATATACACAAGTATGATACTTTATTTAATCCTCTAACTTAGAATAAAAAAATCATTCAAAACATAACATGTTGTATATGACATTCTATTTGTAATATATATATATTAGTGGTGGAGTCAGTGACCCTAAAATAAAAAAAAATTTATATAAAAATTTTATAATTTATAAAATTTTAAATTAATAATTATAAAATTATATTTTTATTATCATAAAAATATATAATTTAATTCCGACCCAAAAAATATTCTCAATGCACCACTGACATTCTATCTATAATATAATATGGTATCTGACATTCTATCTATATATATAAGTGGGTGAAAAGTTGACATCCATGAACTAGACCTTAGAAACAAGCTGTTGTACCATTTTTTTTTATATAGTTTTTCTTTAAAAGAAATACAGGCTGCTTCAACTTTATTTAAGAAAATATTTAAAATTAAAATTTGATTTAATAGAATTATATATAAAAGATTTTAATTTTTATTTAAATTTTATAAATTATTAACATTGTAATAAATTAAATATAGTTCTTTAAAATTTATAAAATTTTAATTAATATAATAATAAATAATATTTTAATTTATCAAAAAATTTATAATTCAATTCTAGTCCCTTTAAAAATTGTAAAATTATAGTTTAGTTCTTTTACAGATTGTAAAATTTTAAGTTTAATCAATTCTATTCTCTCGTAAAATATTTTTAATTTCGCCTCTGATTAACATGAAACCGTTTTACATCTACTTATTATATACATAAATAATTATATTTATTGATCGGATTTTGTATTTGTGTATCAAATTTATTATTCCCTTGAAGAAAAAACGAAATATTTGAACTCTAGACCATTGTGAACCCAAATAGGCTGTTGCGGCCAATTTTAGGAGGCTCGAATGGGTTCTAAGCCCCAAGGCTCAAAACCCAATTTCTTTTTGTTTATAATGGTCTTGGTGGCAATATTTATCCAACTGATCCACAATATTATTTAGATTTTTAAATTGGTCACTAAATGTTATAACATTTTTAATTAAATCTATAAAGTATCACTATTGTATTAATTAGGTATTTTCGCCAGTTTAGCCATTAGTTCGGATGTTAAATGTTATAATCATGAGTATGAATTTTCTTTTAATTCTCTCATATTTTAGATTGATAAGTGTTGAGGTTTTTATTTCTTTATTAGAAGTCTATCAAGTATTGTCTGACCCCCTTAGCATGTTCAGCTCTAAACCCTAGGCCCTAAATCGTTGGGCATACTAAGGAAATCTGAGCCGACTAATCACCAATTTACAAACATTCAAGAGATTCGATGATAACAATTTAGGGAATTTATATCAATGGAGTTTCGTATCATGTTGCTACGAAATGTTTTTTTTTTTTAAAAATTTTTAAAAATAATAATGTAAAAGTTCTCAATTAATTTTTTGGATGAAATATTTTATTTTGATATTTTAATTTATTTAAAAAATAAATTTATTTTGTTATATTTCAAAGGATGATTATTAAATATCATATTTGTATTTTTAATTTCCGCAACAACACATAATTAATAATATACCAATAATGGGTGGAGTAGGATGTAATAATCCTCCATGTTTTTAGGCCATTTTTTAGATTTAAATCTGCCTAAGTTAATCTAACTCATGCAAAGTAATTAAGAAATCTCAATAGAAATTCTCTAAGGCACCGAAAATAAAGCGGAAACAACTCAAAAACAAAAGAGCAACGAAAGAACAAAAAAAACCATAAGAAAGAAAAGCACGCAAGTGTTTGAGTATGCTCTTAATAGTATTCAATTACTATGAAGTATTACAACTAAGTGGGATGATTACGAGTGAGAGGGAATGACTTTATTTATAACTGAGCTTCCCTAGATCCAATGGTACAAGTTAATTTACATCAACGGATAAGATTAAGCCAATCTACAATTTGAAATGCGTAAGGGATTTACATGATCCTCTAATATTATCATGAACCCTGATTTTTCTTTAAGTGTTTCACTAAATCACCAAAGCTTCAAGTAGATAATTTCTCCACATGTTCTACAAATCGGACCAGTTCAAGTGGGTCAAGTGAACCTCCTTTAATCACTTGACCTTCATGAGATGCTCTTTGTACGTTAATCACGGGTTTTGATCTACTACCCGTGACAATTGCACCTGGTAAAAAAATTAACACTGAATCTTATTTTAATTTTTAAATGCAAATTGATTATGATTGTTGGATATGTATGCTACCAAGTGCAAATTGAGAAAATCTGTATTGGGTTTAAAATTATACTTTTAACTCTTTTATAAATTTAATTTTAAATCCTTTTAGCACTAAATTATTTATAACTACTTTATTTCAACCTCTTAAAATTTCATAGTTTCCTTGTTCCATTAATTTGTCATATTAATGCTATTGCGAAAAACTCATTGTTGCAGGTAGGTTTTGAATAAAAAAAAAAGTTAATTTGAGTGGAATGAATCTTAGCTCGATTAGTATGGGTATTGTTGTTAATGTAGGAGGACGTGAGTTCGAGTGAGTTGAAGTGCATTATCTTTCTATTTATGGGTTGGAGAGGAGTTATAATATAAATTTATTCGTTTCAAATAGAGTAATTTTTTTTCTTTTTGAGAAGTGGACGTGGGGTGAGACGAGATGTGATGATTTTTTTTTGTTTGAGTAGTGGATATGAATCAGTTATGATAATTGTTTGCTCCGCCTCGTTCCACTATATGAAATTATCATTTTATCAATATATATAAACTATTAAAAGAGTAAATTTGTAATAACGTAATGTAGAAAAAAATTCATATATTTTATGTTTAAATATTTCGTTTAAAAATTATGTTTAAAAATAAATAAATAATATTAAATTGAAATGGAGCGAGATAGAGTCGGACAAAAATAGATGCATTCAATATCTATAAAAGTGATAATAGTTTTTAAAATTATACATTCACCATGGAGCAAGTCGAGTGGTGAAGTAAAGATTTCCAAGTACCAACTATGACAATATCTGCTCATTAATTTATTCCCCTTGAAAGTACATTTTGCATAATAAAATTTCTCAAGAGAATAAATTATTCTTTGTATTCCGATTCAATTATACATCATGCCTGTTATTTCCCTAAACAGCTACCCCTCCTTACTCAGCCACACGTTGCCCATTGCAATGCCACGTTTCAACACCAAAGAATTTTGGGAAAAATGAGTAAATAACCAACAAAAACAACACAGCATCTTCAAATATATCTGGGTTTTGATCTTGGTCTTGGTTACTGCACTACTTTCCTTTTCTCTTTCCTAAGAAACAAACAAAACCTTTACAGAAAATAAAAGAAGAGATATGGAAAACTAGAGGCAAAGAAAGTGGTGGTGACTATGTTTAACAGTGGAGGTTTGCTTGGGAAGTGAAGAAATCAAGTGCAAGGTGCTGCCGAAGACATCCAAACTACTACTCATCACTTGAGAATTTATACATATATTGTCAAGAGGAGATCGATTCTTCCGATAAAAATTCTTGAAGGGTCATTGTTTGGAGTTGGTTTGAGCTTATCTCTTATAGCATATAAGGTATTTATAGATATGGAATAAAGGGATGTTTCTCTTTAGGATTATGTATGAGCATCACTCATCAATAATTTGAGTAAAAATCATTGAATCAAATCATGTAATGATCATATATATATTCATATATATATAATAGTTATATAAATTATAAAGTCAAACATTCAAATGTCTCATTTATTTTTTTAGAGAAAAGAAAATGAGAAAGATACTACCTTAAGCTTATCAATATACTATATATGCAATTAATATCCTTTGTATTTACCCAATTTCAAGCACATCCTTTGAAAGAATCTCTCAACTAGGATAAGTCTCCTTCAACCTATATTTCTTTAATAAGAAATTAGCTAGAAAGAATGGGATTTGGGAATGAATTAGATGATATTATTTGATTCACTCAATATAATTTTTTTTATTTTTTAACATATTTATTAAGCAAATTCAATAATATTAAAGAGGTAATTAAATTTTTAATCATATCGATATCATGAAAACTCGTGAACTTCCGTTTTGGCCGGCTTTAATTCTAGAGGTAAAATAGAAGATTTTCTCATGGTAGGGTTGAGCAACCAAAGGTAGAATGATTAAATGGGACATATATATGAGAACTATTTGGGAAAAAAGAAAAAAAAGGAAAGAAGAATACATAAAAAATTTCCCATCGTTTTCTTTTCTCTTGTATATAATATGAAAATTACTTCCCATTTATCCTAAATGTTTAAAAAAGTTTGTAAGAATTGTAACATGTCATAAAAAAAAATTGAAAGAAAGGAAAACTTTTGTTGTTCTTACATTTGTTTTTTCTTCATGGCTTGCTTATTGTTGTGCATCCATACTTTGAAAACTTGTCGCTTAACTCCCACTTGTGAACAAAACATCTGCAATTCATGTTCATCTTGTTTTTGGATTCTCCATCCCAATGTCTCAGCAAATTCCATCATTTTTTCCTTTTGATCTTGACTAAACTTTGTTCTAAATCTCTTCTTTGATGATTGTGGAACATTAGTAAGTTCATCATGTCTCAGATCTTCACTCGAAGACTCCTCCGCCGTGCCACCACCGCCGCCACCAAAGCTCATCATAACTGGCGCCGGAAACCTTACTGGTTGTTGTGGAAGATGAACAACACCGTTCCTCCTTGGTAATGGTGGTATATACTGTGATTCACCATTGATTTCTTTCCTATGAAAATTCCTATGGCATTCACAAGCTGCACATTTCATGGCTGCCATGGTACCTTCTTCTCCACTTGGCATGAACTCACCACAACCATCCACAACGTGTCCTCCCATGGTGGCTGCATGGTTCTTTAAACACTCCCTATACCTAACCACAAGGCTTGAACCTACTGGTTCAGGCTCAGCACCAGCAACTGAACCAGGTGGCACTGGATCTATATTAGGGTAATGGTTTAGGGTTTCGGGTGGCCTTGGATTTGGGGTTTGTGAGCTTGACAATGGCAATGGCAACCCCATTTCCTTATCTTGGTCTCTCAGTTCCATTTTTTGATATAATTTTTTTTTTCTAATGTAAAACCTAGATCTAAGTCTTTGATCCCAACAAACCCTTTATTAAAAACAAAACAAAACTATACTATTAACTTAAATATGTTTTTTTTTTCAAACTCATCATCATCATTATCATGGAAAAATAGTGTATAATCAGCAGCTAATTAACCCCCAAATTTATGGTCTTTTCCCCCACTTTTTAGTGCTAAACCCACCAATTTTCATTACCCTAAGAAGCCTTCCATTTTTCATCAAGACGTAAGCAAAGTGTAAAGAGACAAATGAAAAATTTTAATGTTATAAAAATAGAGAGGAAAAAAATGGGCCCCTTGTAGCTTGGTTCTATAGTAGTAAAAGACCAAAACAATGCAAAGGAACAAGTTTTTTTTTTTTTTTTTTTTTTTAAAGCATAGATTAAGGTTGGGGAAACTCAAAAGCTTTGGAACTTAAAAACTATAAGCATTAAGCAAAGGAAATATACATACATATACATACATATACATATATATATGTTTCTTACTTACCCATCTAAGCTTGTAAAATCCATCTATGTAAGGAACAGGTGATGGGTCACTAGAGATTACTGGTGAAACTCAACTCAGTATTTTTTTTCTTGCAGAACAACTGACAAGACCATGTTATGTTTCTCTCTTTCTCTCTCAGAGGCTGTACATTGGTCCAGCTCTTAATTATTGTGAGACCCTGTGTTAATCTTTTTTTCTTCTTCACTCTCTGCAACTCAAACATCAAATTCAGACATGAAGGCTCTCTCAATTGCAGAATGTCTTAAATATGGGGTTAAGCTTAAGATTATGATTATGAAAAATTAAGATTTTTAAAAAAAAAGAAGAGGACCCCCACTTCAGCTTTCGTGGGGTGCAGGTATTAAAGTGTTGGAATGCTGGTCCACGGCACTGATCTTGTCTCTTTAGTGTGCATGTCAGATTCTTTCTCTGTCTAAATATGTATATATGTATGTACTTGAATGGGTGTCTTCTTTTTTCTTCTTGAAGCTTCAAATGCGCCTGCAGCAATTGCATTGATCATTCATCGCTTTCGATGTTAATATCAATGGAAAGAGCCTACTTCATAATGGCCTAACCAATGGCTTATTGAGAATTCGTGGTTAGGCAAGTTTCACATATAAATTCTAAAATCTAATTTTAAAGATAATATTATTGAAAAGGTTTAAATACGAACTTCAAAAGATTAATTTTCATACACTCTTTATTAGTTTTTTTCTTTGGTTAACATCTACATGTTAATCTATACGTGTTGATAATATAACTCTATACATTGTCAATGAATCACAATGACACATAATAAAAAATATGTATATTTATATTTTGTGAGCTCGCTTCATATGTCAATATTCTTAATTAGAAGGATCATCTTACAAGCTAAAAACACGTGCAAACTTATAACTTTACAACTTTATACCATCGGGACTCTACGCTTGAAATGAATAATGTATCTATCATTTACACGTTAGATATATCCATTGTCCTAATATGATAATTCATACCTATAACGATAAGACATCAATGGTAGTAAATCTCGAGGAATTCAGATCCAATATATGGACATGTGGCACCTTGGGAATCAATGAAGACAATCCAAAGCTCATGTACATCAGGACAGGGTAGGACACTCTTTTGAGACTCTCAACTCTCACTTTCTCTCTTCTCTACTCTTCGATTCTTCTCGATAATCCACAATTCCACTAATTTATCTTTTATTATTATTAAGGAGGGTAAACTTTTACATAGCAATCAATGTAAGAAAAAATAAATCGGTAACATTCTCATGCAGCACATTCAAAGCAAAATCAGGAGGTTGGGACCAAGAGCAAAAATCAATAACCATTCACCATTCATTCTACCGTCTTTGTTAAGCAATCTGTTATCTATCATATTCTCGATGCACATGCTTAATACGATCTCAATCTCGACACAACAAGACTTTCAGATTACATGAATCACTGGCAACTTTTTATTTTAATTAGCATTGACTCGTTCCACCACTTTTTAAATAATGCTTTTCTTAGCTTATACAACTCTTTTTTCTTATTTTCTTGTCAATTACGACTCGTATAGATTCTCTGAATATTAAAATGCATGACTGTGTAATGTTCCAAAGCAATTCCAGTCAATATTGTTTACAAAAATTAAAAAAATAATTATAAACATTAATACTTAAATATTAAATTTATAAAATAATTGTATAAATTGAGTAATAAACTTTTCTTCAAAAAGAAAAGGCAATTTGATTACTTTCTAATTTTAATATTTCTTCGTAATTCTCTCTATGTATCTGACCGGACCCAAACAAAAAGCTTTGTTTTGTATTACAAATTAGGAAACATTATGTTCACATGTGTCTGTATAATCTTTCTGTCTTAATTTCTATATATTTTATTATGAAAACTAATGGCTAGGGTTTAAGACTTGAAACAATATCTCGTGGCCTACTTATAACCTAAAATTTCATTAAGTATAATTAAATTAAGGGTAAACTATCAAAATAGTTATTTTTATTTACGTCAAGTTACATTTTAGTTATTTATGCTTGAAATGTTACGTTTTAGTCATTTATGTTATCATTTTATTATAAAATAGTCACTCTATTGTTAATATCTGTTACCTCCCAAATGACAGTCTAACGTGATAGTGAAAATGGATTTTAAATGTTAATGTGAATGTCCAGTTGGGATGAGAAAAATTAATTTTTTTTATGAAAATAAAATACAAAATTTTGGGATGTCCAGCGTAAATGATTTGAGTTTTAGGGCAAATTTTGTATTCAATTTTCATAAAGAAAAAAATAAATTTTCTCATCCCAACTGGACATCCATATTATTATTTTAAACTCATTTAAAATATTACGTAAGACAGTCGTTGAAGAAGTAAAATGTAATTTGAAATAAATAAATGTGACTATTTTAAAATTTATCCTTAAATTAAATTAAGTCACATTTTTTAAATTGTGAGGTTAAGGGGAACAATTTCCAAGCAAAGATTATTATTTAATTAAAAAGAATAAAGATGTGAATTATTAAACTAATCCTGACAGCTTGTCTTCTTAATTATAAAATTGCATGTAATTATACTATACACGTGGCAAAGACCCAGCCAAGTGTCTATCAAAACTTTCTTCTTTGGTATCCTTCACTTTCTCGGGAAAATTTTGTGTGGCCACACCTAACTGATTGTTTAACATTATAGTAAAGGCAACATATAGGATTTAATGCTTCTTAGGTTTTCCATAGGAAGTAGGGGGGGACCTTTGCTTTGACTTTTGGCCTTGTTATCAGAATTTTATTTTTAAAATAGCAATTCTTTTAATTTATCAAATTGGTCCTTATACATTTAATGAAGGAATAAAATAATTTTTATTTAAAATTGTGTGATGAAATGCTTATTTGTCCACTTTTTCAATCGAGGGACCAAAATGTAATTCATGATATAGTACAAGGACTGCTATGATATTTTTACTCTCTTTTTTAACGTATTTTCTTTGTATTGTTGAATAGTTAATGATGTAGTCAATAATGCATTAGTATTGTTGACAAAAGTCAAAGTTTTAGATTTTATTTACCTACACTCAAGTTTTACGGTGCACAATTGTCATATATAAATTTTCAGTCCCATTATAGACAATTACCATATGTGGACTTTGTGGAGTGTGCATTGTATTTACAAGTCGACATCGTGACGAGACGACCATGGTGTCCTGACGACGTGAAAAACAGCGTCCCAACGAGGAGCATGCAACGTGGTGACGTGTTCCTCAATTTAATTTTGGGTTTTTTTCTTTTAGTTAAACTTTGTTATTGTTTCCTATTTAAACTTTTATTAGTTTAGGTTATTTTTGTCATATTTAATCTACAAATTTAGCCTATAAAAGGGGTTGTTGTAATCTAGAATAATAATCTTGATCATCTTTGAGATTGAGTTTGTGAGTTTTGGAAATTTCAGGTTTTAGCCAAAGTATTTTGTTCTTTTGAAATTTAGGGTTCCATCTTGTACTCTTTCGATTTTTTGCTCGTTTAGTGAAGTCCCTTTTACATGTGATTTTTTATCATATTTTTTGGAGGAATTTTCCATATAAATATTTATATATTCGATTTTCTCTATTTTTATTTTTATTTTCTCATTGCAGGTTGATGACCAACATATTTTAATCTAAATTATTCTAATTCTTAATTTATTTGTAAATTAATCCTACTTTATATTTACCTAGATCTCATATGTGATTATATTATAATTACACTAGATTATATTTATAAACTCTAAAAAATAGTGAATGATGCAGTAGACTATAAGATTTTATTTTATATTAATTACTTCCTTTTGGATGAATTATTCTTTTGGTGGTTACTTTAATTTTTAGCCAATTAGACATAAGATAATATGTGATTTGTCGATTGAGTCTTAACTTGATTAGTATGGGTATTGTTGTTAATGCAGGAGGACGTAGGTTCGAGTGCGTTGAAATGCATTATCCTCCCATTTATAGATTGGGGATAGACTATAGGTAAATCTAGGCATGGTGTCAAAAAGAGTAGATATGATCAAAACTTATAATCAGATTATTCAAAGCAATAATAAGAAGAAAACTGGAGAGCAACTAAATCCAAGCCGTCAAGCTTACCCAATACTCCCAACTTATCTCCCCTCATTCTCATATGGAACATTAAAACAACCGACAAATAAAATAACTTATATAAAAAATGGGCAACTAACAAACAATTTTTTTTTTGTCCGTTAGCAAGTTAATAATGGAAGCTTTTAAAATTGACATAATAACAACTTTAACATTCAACATTTATAAATTATGACAATTTAGTCTTAATGCTAACAAAATTAATCTTAACATTTACACATTGAGTATATTTGTGGTCTATCTTTAACCCTTAGCAGGTTAACAATGATAGTTTTTAAAATTGACGTGATAGCAATTTTAGTCTTTAATATTTATAAATTATATCAATTTAGTCATGATTCTAAAAAAAGAAAATTTAACTCACAACATCTATACATTATGTAATTTTTGTTTGTAGCTTTACTTTCCTTTATGTAATTGAGGGTTAAATTTTAAAAGAACGAGAAAAAAATAATATTTATTATCTTGGACTTTATGGTGTTTTTATTTTTTATTTTGTATATTTTCAATAAAACTTAGCTGTAAATTAATTTTTTTTAGGTTTTTAAGTGAAAGATCTATAAATATTGCTAAAAATACCAAATTACGTAATATATAAAATAATGAGGGTTTAAATTACTATTATGTTAAATTTAAAATTTACCAACATTAACCAATTAATGGCAAAAAAATATTTATGTGATTGTTTTGTAATTTTTTATAATTAAATATATTAAAAAAACTTTAAAACATGATTTACGAAAATATTTAATTGCAAATTATGAAAAATGTAAAAAAGAAGAAGATAAAAGCATAAAAATTAGAAAGAAGACAAAATAAATAAAGGTAAAAGATTAGGGGAGTCACCCGAGTCTGTGAGTGAGTCAAATCAAAAACTGCACGCGGGTGGGAACCGAACGTGCATGATTTGAGTGGCCGAGTTGACGTTTTTGCATGTGGAATCCAACTACATAACCATGCTTCAAGCCTCATTTTGCCTTTGCTTTGCTTTCACCTTTGTCGCCTCTTAGCTTAATTTTGGATAAAATATAATATTAGTACTTATATTTTGATAAATTTTGAAAGTTAATCCATGTACTTTAAAAGTTAGAGACTTAATTATTTACTTTTTCAATTTAAAAATATTAGTCCAATCGTTATTATCATCGGTAATTTCGTTAAAATTTTTCAACTTAAAATTATGCCGCGTTATATAGGGCAGCTTAATCAATAAGCAAAATTAATGAATTTTGACAAACAATACTTTCTATTTTTATGATTGTGCTGAGATTTTTAAATCTTAATTTAAGTACATGAATTAAATCTCAAATTTTGTCAAAGTATAGAGACTAATAACATATTTTAACCCTTAATTGTGTGTGTTAAAATAAGGTTTATTTTTATTTTAAGGAATTTAATCCTTTATTTTTAGAATTTAAAATGTAAGAGTGATTATTAATATCATTAATTTTTTCCTAAAATCATATTAATTACAATTTTTTATTACATGATTATTAAATAATTTTTTATTTCAAAATTTCATATAAAAAATTAATAATTTTTTAATAATATTAAGTAAATTTGAAATTTGACATTTAAAATATAAAAGGACTAAAATTTTAAAAATAAAATAATAAAACTAAATTCTAAATATGCAAAAAAAAAAATACAGGGACTTCAATAATATTTTAACTATACATTCCATTAAATCATTAATCACATTCTTTCATCACACCACATGCGCCTAATTGCGGCTACTAATTATCATTTTGTCTACACTAATTAATTAGTAACTATAATAAGGTTGAAGTGGTAAATCACATTGCATTTTAATGAGAGAGTCAAAATTTGAACATTAGAGACGATATTACTGAGAGAAACAATCACGAATCTTGAACATAAACAGTAAAATGGACATGCTGAATACCAAACTATTTTAACTCGAATAATGATTATTTGAATTTAAAATAAACAAATTCTAATAAATAGTTTATATTTAAAATAATAAAAATAATTTGCAAACAATAATTTAAAATACTGAAAATAACTTACAAACATTTTTTTAAAAAAATATTCACGAAAAAAACTTTAAAAATTTAGAAAAAACAATGTCCAAAAATCGACAAATTTTTTATTAAACATTAATATCATTATAGGCTCTTATCATATTTATTCTTTTTGCACTCGAACCCATATACTCCTGCATTGATAATAATACAAATATTAATTGAGTTATGACTCGATCGACTTAAAACCGATGATTTGAAAATTTAAAAAAAATTCAATTATTAGTTAATAAGTCACATCGAGATTACGTGCATTGCTGATTAAGTATTCACAATAGTAAAACAAAATGTTCTAACTTTAATATCCTTCATCTTAATCATGATTATCGAAGATTACAAAATCTTGCTAATTATTGAAATGCTTCTTTTTTTTCATTATTATATAGTCCAAACACCTTATCATATGAATTTGGAATCTAATTCACTTAATTTATATAATTATTTTTATTATATAAATATCTAATAATTTTTTAAATAAATTTCAATTTGTGATTTCCTTTGAAAAATTAATTTTCCCGACACTTTTTCATGCAAGATTTTAGTCGGTAATCAAGTATTTTTTGTCCGTAAGCTATTTTTAGTTTAAAAACTATAATGAGTTATTGACTTAACTAATTTAATTTTAGAGTTAATAATAAATTTTTAATTATTTATGTCTATCTTTAATGAGTTTTATATTAATGGACACTGTCAACTCCAATGAATTAAAAAATGACTGTTGATTGAGTTTTAGCTCGATTAATATGGATATTGTTGTTAATGTAGGATGACGTAAGTTTGAGTGCGCTGAAGCGTATTATACTCCTATTTATGAATTAGGGATGGGCTATGGGTAGTTGTAAAAAAGAACAGATATGACCAAAACCTATAATGAGATTTAATCATTTATGAATTAGGGATGGGCTATGGGTAGTTGTAAGAAATTGATAAGTGTTTTATAAGGGTATAATAAAATATTAAAAAAAATGATAATCTTTTAATATTGCTTGTGGAATAAAAAAGAAAAGGTACACAACGAGTGTACAGATTAACCTTTTTATTAATATTTTTATTAATACATTATAAACTAATGCGATTTAATCATTTTTTACTTAAATATTAGGGTTAATTGCCCTTAATGTTCTCTTTCTAGGACCCGAATTTTAAATTACTCTTTCAACTTCAAAATATTCTAATTAGATTATTAAAGTATCAATATTATAATAAATAGGTCATTCTGTCAACCTAATCATTAGCTTAGGTATTAAATGTCAGTTAAATTTAACGTGGGCATATTTTAAAATATACAATTGCTAAATTCATCATTATATTAACAAAGAGACCTGATTGAGACAAGATTCATATTTTGAGAACTCAATTAGAACGTTTTTGAAGTTTATAGGATTTGGATGATAGTTAAAAGACATTGTAAGTATGTTTCAGATTTAATCCCTGAACTATTATTTGGTCATTTTCGGCCCCATGCTTTTTGAATTTGAAATTTCAATCATAGTCAAACAATAGCCGATAAATCAACTAAGTTAAATTTTACTGTTGTCGTTATCTTATGCGACAAACATATTATTACAAGCGTGATATCATGTTAACTTGTCATTTCACATACTACTTTAAAAAAATCACATCGTTTTAGTTGTTGGATTTAACGACTATCATTCAAGTTAGAATTAAAACTTCAAAATTCAAAAAAGTATAATAACTAAAAATAATCAAAATGGAGAATAATGACTAAAGCCACAACTTATGCATAATATAAGACTAATAGCATAACTTGACCAAATGTTATTCTTTGGTTTAAGACTGGAATTTCAAAATTAAAAAATATATATATATAGAATGAATTTGTCCAAATAAAAAATAAAATGATTGAACCCTGTGTGTTAGTCTGATGATCAAGGTGTTCACCGCCGCAGGTGTGACTTGGGTTCGAATTGCACTAGTCGTGTTGTTGTTAGGGCTTTGCCCTCCTATTGTAATTCACCCCAAAAAATGCTTGTTATTTTCGTATATTACTCATAAAAAAGCTAGCTAATAGATTTACCAATTGTCATTTGCGTTAAGATTAGAATTTTAAAATTCAAAGAGTTTACGGCTAAAAATGATCAAATCGAAAAATACGGACTAATTTGTAATTTAACGCATAATAAATTTTAGGGTTTGGATACATAAGTTAGTATAAAATAATTGGAATTTCTCTAAATGGTTAATTTCTGAATGACAAGTCGTCCCTAACAAGGAAATTAGGTAGAAAAATCTTGAGACATGATTTTGGTGAAAAATAACATAATTACTGGTGAGGTATCTTTTTCTAAATATTATTTTTTATTAAAAGAATTTAGAAAAAAAACAAAATTACAAAATTTTGAGTTAATCTAATGGTATAATTACATATTGACCCTTCCCTAAAATTTAAAATTCAATTTTATTCTTTTAAAAAATGAAAAATTTATAATTTAATCATTCTAAAATCGTAAAAATGTTCTCTTAAAAATATATAAATTCAAATCTAAATCCTCGTTAAATTCGAACCATTAAAATGCATTGAAATTTTTTTATAAGTTTTGTTATAATATATGTATAAACTTGATTTTAAATTTGTGATTTTTTTGAACAAAATGGTGAGATTTCGAATTAAAAGGGAGAATGATATTTAGAAACGAAAGCTTCAAATACCTTGTGTGCATCGTTTTTCTGTTCTTTGTTACTTTTTCGATTTGAGTTTGCTTTTGTTATATCTCGGTGCCTTAGAGAAATTCTACGAGAATTTTTACATTTGCGAGAGTTTGACTGACTTAGGCAAGTTCAAAGCAAAGAAATCGTTTAGGGCCGCACGATTTGAGATACTAAAATTCTAGCCCTGTGACACATGGCTTTATCTTAAATTTAAATTAGGGTTTACCTACTTAATTCTAGAAGTGTAATTTAATCCGACTCTAAAAAGTTGTTATTTTCCTATTCTTATGAGATGTATAAGTTGTGGATTTAATCTTTATACTCTAATTCGGTCGATTTTAGTTATTGTATATTTTAAAATTTGAAATTCCAGTCTTAATTCAAAAATTAGTTGTGAACTTCATGAAGTCAAACTCCTGTTATTAGTCCCATGTTATGTGTAAATTGTAGGTTTAGTTCATATTTTATGATTTAATCATTTATAATTCCTATGCCTTTCGATTTTTAAAATTTCAGTCTTCACTGAAAAAACAAAACCTTAAATGTATCAACTAAAATGACGTAGTTTTTTTTTTTTTTTTGTGTCGTAATATTATACAATTGATAATATGTTTAACATATAAGATATTAGAAATAACAAAATTTCACTCAACGAATTTAACCCTTATATAATAATAATAATAATAATAATAATAATAATAATAATAATACCACCCTTGCGAAAAAGTACAAGTAAATCCAGGAAAAAAAATTGTCAGTTCATTGGTTAAAGCCATTAGACATGCAGCCGCTAAAAAGAGAAGAAAAATTATCAAAATAAAGGCCTCTCTCGAAGGAATATAAAAAAGCATGCGTGTTGTTTGATTCGCAGGTGCCGAAAGCAAGCAAACAGCAACAACAAAGAACATGTTCTTCAACCATAATCATTCGATTTATAGCAGACATCAATTTTTGGTGTTTTATATATAATGTTTAATGTATTATTTTCTTGTCTTAATTCGTAACAAAATTATTCGTTAAAATATTTAAAATGTATTTAATCGGATTAAAGATTAATGGGTCGATTTAGATTCGGGTTAGATCTATATATGACATCAATATAATATAGAGTAATTCAAATTTAGTTGAGCTTAGAATATACTTTCAAATTTATTCATATTTATAAATGTGCTTATTTCAATAATGAACCTGATATTTTAAGGTTTTTAGAATAAGATTAATAGTTGAACCAATCAGACTATTAGCTTCAATTTAATCGGTTCGATTGAATGGATCGATTTTCTGGTTACATTGAATAAATTATTAAAATATTTATAATATAGAAAATCAATTCAATTGTTCGTTCAATCGGTTCACGTATCAATTGATCTGACCCTTTATTTCAAACCGATACCTCATTCGATTTCTGGTCTAACTAATCCAACCGGCAAATTGGTCCTATCAAGTTATGAAAACAATGCTTATCTTTTATTCTCGTTGATGCCTTCATGTGGGAGGTTGAACAAGACTAAATCGGGTTGTGTGGCTAAGGATATGCAAAACAATGAGGCCTCAAAAGGTGTCGGAACTGAGTCTTCGGGATATCCGGCAGACTGGTATTAGCGTTTCTGAGGGCTTGGGAGTTGCAAAGTCAGATTGGTATCCAGCAGTTGATAGTTGAGGTCGATGCTCTGTTGGTTGTTCGCTTTCTAACACGACTGCCTAAGAAGAGTCATCTATTTGGCTCTCTCATGATAATTGTTGGACTCTGATACATGAAGGATGAGTTGTTGATGTGCGACATATTCTTCGAAAAGGTAATAAATGTGCAGATCATTTCACGAAATTTAATCTATTACCTCTTCTACAAAATGATTCTTGTGAGCCTTTATGTGAGTTGGGCTCCAAACGAGTTGAGCCACTCGCTGGCTTTGTATTGCTTGAGCCACAATCATGGGCTTTCATGGATTTGAACTTAGCTCCATTTCTTTTGATGTATAGCCATATTTTTAAATGAATTTTTTGGTTTGTATTAAAGCTAAAAATCTCTATTGTAAATTAAAATTTTATTTGATTAAAATGAAATATAAATATTAAGAAAATAAATTTTTAAAAGGGTTATCTGCACTAAATATTCATAAATTATGGTATAAATTTTAAATTCATACTTAAAAGTTTTAAATATTCAGTTGAAATTTAAAAAATTTATAAGTGTAATTGTAAATACGTTTGTACTTATTGTATTTATAGTTTAAATTTAACACATTAAAAAAAGTTGTAACATATTTTAGAAGGATTATTTTTAACACGATAAATTAAAATTATCTATGTAGTTGCTGAACATATGTTTTAATGTGCTTTACATTAATTATGAGCTAATTGTGGCTTTAAAAGACCTGATTGATACAATATTCATATTAAGGTTACTTGAACTAGATCAGACTGGCTGGTTGGATCTATTGGATCGAAATTCAATTAGGATATTAGTCTAGAGAAGGCCTTAAACCAATTGACTCAAAAATTGATATGGACTGGTTGAATTAGGCAAAAAAGTCAATTGAATCGAGCGGTTGATCCAGTTGAACCAAATATTTAATATGTTTTTATGAACTTGTAATGATTTATATAGTTAAGCCCACACGATTGATTCGATCAAACCAATTGAACAACGTAAACCAGTGACCTGATCGATTTGACTACAAATTCGATTCTGAAAATCTTGACCTATACTTTGAGAGCTCGAGACCAATTTAAACTTTTGACAATAGTTTAAGGACGCAAGATGAAATTAACTCAAACCCTTATTCTCTAAGCTAAATCAATGAATATCTTTCATGAATAAACATTAAACAGATCGAATTTATATTGAATCCAATAACACTAGAAATTACAAGCAATTACAGAAAAAGTTGCAAACTTTCAATCCTAAAAACATAATTTTTTTTTTCAAAACCCTCCACTTTGATCATCTTCAGCAACACTCTGAGCATTGCCATTATTCCCTTTTGTGGTTTTAGCTTCCATAAGCCTCCACATATACCAAGACCCAACCGATCTATAAGGCCTCCATTTCTCACAAATCAGTTCCATTTGCATTGGTTTAGGCAAATCCTTTAACCCATACAAACACTGCACCCCTTTCCTTACACCAAGGTCACCGACCGGCAAAACATCAGGCCTGTGCAACGAGAATATCATGAACATGTGGACTGACCAAGGACCGATCCCTTTCACCGACGTCAACATTCGGAACAACGTTTCATCGTCCGCCGTGAGAATCAAAGTGTCCGACAAAAACCCAGTCGAGAACTTATCGGAGAGGTCATGGAGGTAGCTTGCTTTGCGAGCGGAGACGCCGGTTTCTCTGAGCTTTTGCGGGGTGAGAGAAAGGACCCTGTTCGGAACGACGTCGGAATGGGTTCCGCATAGGGAGACAAAGCGGGCGTAGATTGAATTGGCCGCTTTGGTGGCGAGTTGTTGGAAGATTATGGATTTGCTGAGGGAGAGGAAGGGGGAGTTGCAAGAGGAGAGTTTTGGTGGGGGATGGGTTGCAATGAGGGCGGCGAGGAGAGGATCGGATGAGCGGAGATGGTTAAGAGCGGCGTCGATTTCGGGTTTTGTTGATAGAGATTTAGGGATTTTTATGAGGGGAGGGTGAGGGGATTTGGTTGGGTCGTTGTCGACGGCGGTTGCAGTGGTGGTGAGTTTTCGGATTTTGCGGGATTGGAATGGGATTTTGGAGGACCGTGTGGGGTTTTCACGGAGCTTTTTTACGGTGGTTCTAGTGGTGATCGCAGTGGTTTGCGGCGGAGGATGGTTCATGGTGGAAATTTGTTAGCGTTTGGGCTTTTTGGTGACAAAAGATTGTTGGACTGTGGGTGGGTTAAGTTTTCATAGTCTTGGGTTCTTGTACATCAAGTAATTAATATTTTTTATTGAAAAAAGTCCAAAACTTGAAAACAAAAATAAAATAAATGGTTAGTATCTTACTAATTATATATATATTTTATTCCGCAAACAGTTTTAAAAAATTATAATATTTTTTTAAACATTTATTTTTTTCTTATTATACTATAGTCTTATATGACACTTGCCAACCTTTGATCTGCTTATAAAGTCTAAAAATTTCACTAACAATATATTAAATATTTTCTCTAAAATAAATACCATTGATTTTTTTGGAAAAACTTAACGAACCTTTAAAATGCTTTTTACTAGTTATTTATCTCATGTAAACACGGATTAAATTATATGTATCAACTTTAATATTGGTTAAAAGTTTATTCAAAATTATAATATTTCAATAATACAATAATTTTTAAAATTATTATTGAAATAAATAGATTTTCAATTATTGACAAATATATTTATTTTTTTATACAATGCTTAAAATTATTCATAATTCCTTTCTAACTTATAAATAAGACGATAATGCACTTCAGCGCTCTCAAACTCACGTCTTCTTACATTCACAACTATATCCATTCAAATTAAATTAAGATTCATTCAGCACACCAAAATACATAATTTTAAATTTTTTAATAAATATAAATCGATAAAAATAACCGCAAATATGAATTGAAATATTAAAAAAAAAACTCACATGAATTCAATCAACAAAAGAATTGATGATTGTGAGACAATCTCTGTCTACAATATTTTAAAAAATTGTGGGGTTTTGTTTAGAATTGCTTATTCCAAGGTGGAGCAAACCCAACTTGACATTCCTTTTAGTTTATCCTTTTAACATTCTTTTGGTAATTAGACTCCCTTCACTATAGTATTTACAATAATTATGTAATATATATAATATCATTAAAATAATTTTATTTAATAAATATAGTTTAAAAAGTCATATGATTTAAAAAAAATTGGAATATTTGATAATATTTAAATTCTACTTATAAAATTAAAATAATTTCACTAAACATCAAATATTAACATTAAAATAATTAATGTAATATAAATTAATTTATTAATAACATTAAATATGTCTTAATAAATTATATGGTAACACTTAGACTTGATCATGAGTTAGGTTATTCGTCTATATCCGAAGGTTCCCTTTAAAAGTGAAATGGTTTAGACAAAAATTTAGACTTGAAAAATAGGTTTAGATAAAAAATAAGGTCCATTTTCTAAATGGATCGGTCTCGGGTGGGATTTTTGGTTCGACCCCGACTTGAATAAGTTATTTTGCTACCATTTTGCTATTATTTAGTTGTTATTATTTGAATATTGTATAACTTTTGTTTTATTGTTAATTTTGCTACTATTTTAAAGGCATTTACTTGCTAATTTGTAATTATTTTAGTGTTATTTAAGTATAAAGGTTTTTTTAATCTATTTTTAATTTGATGGGCAATATTTATTTTAATATTTTCAATGTACTTGATGTATTATATTTAAAAAAAAATATAAAATAGATAATCTAAAAAAATTAATATTGGTAGGTTGGGTCAGGCTCAAATTTAGTATTTTTAATTTGGATCGGACTTGGAAAAATTTTTGAGCCAATTTTTTTATAAAACCAAGCCCGAGACTAAAAATAGAATTAAAATTTTACATCGATCCGAACCCAACCCGGCTCAGCCCCTGAACAATTTTAATGATGTGAAAAAATTCATAATCATTCGATGAATTTCAATACCATCCGTTATAAATTCAAATATTTTTAATTTATGTAAAGTTTTTAAAAAATGGTCTATGTACTATATATTATTCTAAATTTTAAATTTTAAAATATCAATTGTGATCTACCAATTTTTTTTAAAAAAACAGATGTATTAGAGCCATAATTAGACCAACTCAAAAAAAAGTAATATTACTATGAAAGCTCTTATAGGAGTCAGATTGTGTTGTCCTCTCCACTTAAAAATGGGTAAATTAATCTTTATATATCAAATTAAATTGTAAATTGATTCGTCTGCTAAAACAATCATCTATTTTTATTGTTAAAAACTAGTCTATGTACTTCAACATGATATATTTAGTCATTCCATTAACCACGGTAATTTTTAACAGTATAAATGAATATATTTTTTAACAGAAATAACTAATATTCTCTTTAAACTAACGTATAAAAATTAATTAACTTATTTTTAATAAAAAATTACGATTTAACTCTTAATACGAAATGTTGATTGCAACTTTTACAGCTAATAAAAAGGGTTGTTTTTGCAAATGCATAATGGTGTTTCCCAAGGTGTGCATTAGAGGCCATATTGACGGTCAAGATTTCAAGAATATGACCATATCAGTACCTGTATCGGTTTTGGAAAAGTCCAAACCGGCAAAACCCCAAAAGGTCCCTAAAACGACAAATTGCATTACTATGTGTTCTGAACCGAGCAGTGTCCTCTCCGGCTCAGAACAATCACACATTGTTAAACACAAAGCAATTGGTTGATCAGATTTTTTATCAGCCAGAAGAATCAAAACGTAATAATTCTTATGACAATGAAATGAATTTGAAAAGATAAGCAACAAGGGTCTAATTTTGTTTTTAGCCCCTATATTATACTCGAATTTTAAATTTAGTTAATCTATATACAATTTCTAACTGATAATGCTGTTAATTAAAAAATTTTACCCGATGTTTGATCACATAGAGCCAATCAACAATATTCAATCAATAATAAATTTACATCTTCTTGAGACTTTCAAAAATCATATGTCGTCACTTATGAAAGTGTCGTCACTTATGAAAGCACGGGCGAACCCAGAAGTTCGGTATTGAGGGCCAAGGTATAAAAATTTGTTTAAAAATAAGTTGAATTGAATATAATTAAAAGGGACTAAAATTACTATTACTCCATTTAACCAAAGAGGGTCAGCCCCTTATGCAAAATTATATTTGGTAATAAAGGTGTCGAAATGTAAGATTATAAGGTGTAACCTTACATCATCTTATTTGGTTCATTTGATTAGAATATAAATTTTTAAATTTTCAATATTTGGTTTATTAAATTATTTTTGCTATAGAATTTTTTTTTAATAAGTTTAGTTCTTTTAATATTTTGTAGTATTAGTTTCCATAATTTTTTTATAGTTATTATTTTATTACAATTTTTATATTAATAAATAAATATATGAGGTTGAAATTAGAATTATTATTTTATTTTAATTAGAATTAAATTTTATTTAAAAAATACAAAAGTAATTAAAAAATTTAAAAATAAAGATTAAATTTATCCAAACACACCTTAATGATATCAGAAATAACATGGTAAAAGCAAAAGAATTAAATCTTGAATTTTTGCAAAACAGAAAGGACTAAAACCAAATTAAACCAAAAAAATCTTGTTTTTGTAACTTCCTCTTTCAGTTGTGAAATTCAGAGAAATAAAAAGAACCAAGAAGTAAGAAGCAGCAGCTTCATATTACAGAGTCTCAGGTAAAGTAAACTTCAGTTCCATATCACATGAAAAAACAGTTTTTTTTTTTTTTTTGCATATGTAAGTTAGCTACAAATTGTATATATATATCTATTACATTACATCAGGGAAATCAGTAATCAAATCCAACGGTCCTCAACATTTCATCATCCTCATCATCATGATCATCATATTCAAACGAAAGGAAGAAAAGAGTTTTATAGGAAACTGGAAGTAAAAGAAATTAAAGTTAAAAGGGAGAAGAAAAAAAGAGAAAAAAAAAGCAACTAAGAACATAGAATTATCCCGTTCTTACTCCATCTATAGAAGACAAAACAAGTGACACAAACTAAAAAAAGGGAACAGTGATTTGCAGGCACCGCCATGGTCTTCACCGTCAATGGCGTTTTGGGTTGGTGGTGGTGGTTTTTTGTTTATCTGGTGAAGTCGTGAATAAGGCTTGTTGGTCTATCGGTAACGTTGAGTCTCCAAGAAAGGAAAGGATCGCCGTCTTCGATGAACTTGATTTCATTCATCGGCGATGAATAACATTGCATTGAACCCCATGAACTGCTGTTGTAGCCATGGTATTGTTGTTGTTCCGCCATTGATGAAGCATTAGCATTTGCAGCTGAAGCTCTTCTTTCTTCCTTTTTGAATCGAATCCCACAAGCATTACAAAGCGACTGCCAAAACATTAAAAATCTAAATTAATAAAGACAATATAATATATATATGTATATAGATATAGATATATACCTTTGGACCTCTTGGACCGTTCCTCCAAAGCGGTGTTGAAGTAGTGTCACAGTTGGCACAACGACGAGCCAAAAGAGGATCGTTGCCTGAACTATTATTATTATCATTATTACGGCCAGCTTTCATCGTGTTCTTGTTTCGCACCAAGTCCCAACACAAGTTCGACATGCAAGAACCGCCGCCTCCGCCGCCGGAGCGGCTTTCACGGCGTGAAGAACGCTTATAACCGTCGTCTTCAACGAGACGAGTCGAAGGTGTTCCTAAAGACAAAGTGCAATCAACAGACGAAGAGGAAGAAGCGAAAGGGTACATCATATCCGTTTCATCGTAACATGTCTGGTTCGCCGCCATTGAAAACATCATCGAGAACGAGTTGTTTTGGCTGTGGAACAAGCCACCGCATGAACAAGGTCCACCCACGATGTTCCCTTGCGAGCTACTGCTACACCTATGCATCATTTCACTACTAAAATGGGGTTGAAGGGGGCAATGGTATGAGCCAAATGGTGTATAAACTGAGAGACCCAAAGTGCAATAATATAGTCTTTGAATGAAGAAACTTATAGGAGAGAGAGAGGGAGATATTGTTTGTTAGCTTTAAGAGCTAATAAAAATAGAGAAAAAAACCAGTCAGCCAACTGCAGTCCACGTTGTCGTGAAATGGAAATGGAGTGATGATGTATATGAAGTATATATAGCAATGAGAGAAAATAAAGGTGATAGACAGAGATGGACCCATGTTGCATGTTAGACCAAGATAGAATTTTATTTTTTTAATTTTGATTAAATGGGGTAAAAGTATCGTAGATGTTTTTATATTAAAAGTCATCATATTTTGATAACCTTACTTAAAAATGGATAAATTAATCTGTTAAAAATTTTATCTATTTTTATTATTAAATATTAAAATAATTGACAGAATAATAAAATAATTACACGGTGACATATTATATGCACCTCATGTGTATATATAAAAAAAATTTAATCGTATAAATGAATAGAATTTTTTAAAAAATGACTTATTTGCATTTTTTTATCTAATGCATATAAATTAATTTATTTATTTTTAATAAATAAGGAAATATAATCAGATTCTTAATAAATCATTAAATACCAATATATTAAAACATAATATTAGAGTATGAAAAAGAAAATAAGATGTAAGTCCGTCGGTCACTGTCGATGCGGAGAAACAAGGCTTTTTATTTGAAAAACTTTTAAGTCTTGGTATAGGAAGCGTTTGTTTATTAAATAAATGGTTTAATTTTAATTTTGTTCCCTTTGTTGTTTTCAAAATTGGGATTGAGTCCTTATGTTTTAATTTGTATTATATCATTAATTAATTCAAATGATGACATAGAATTTTTTTTGTATTTGATGGATGTTTTAGTAAAAAAAAAAAAAACTCTTAAGCATTTCAATCAAAAGATATTATAAAATTATAGTACTGAATTATATAAAATTAAAATATAAAAATTGGATCTCAAATTTGACCATAATAAAAGTATCAAAACCATAATTTAACCAAAAAAAAGAAAATGATCATAGACAATTTATTTTATCAGCACAAATGTTTGCAATTTAATCCATATATTTCAATTACTCTTTTACATAATATCTAAACTGACATTTAACAAAAGAATTGATTGCAAGGCTTAGATTGATACAATAACTCAATTCGAATATTTTTAAATTTAAGGACTATCTAAAATATTAAATAATAGTTTCGAGATATTTGATGTAATTTCACCTATTTGTTCATAAGCTATGTCATTTTTCTCACTTAGGGACCTAAAGTTTATTTGGTCAAAAGTGATACTCAAACTATAAATCTCATTATGCTAAAAGAAAGTATATGATATCCAATAAGAACATACCACGTGTTACATCCTTATTATTTAGTATCGTGTTTTGGAGTAAAATTAAAATAAATTGAATTCAAGTACTATTTTTGTTTAAGGAACAATTTTGCATTTAAACTAAACCAATATGAATATCTCTGTATCATTTAATCAAGGTTAAAATTTGTCATAAATTGTTGTATTCTTTTTAAATTTAGAATTAAGTCATTGTAGTTTTATTTTTAAGAGTTTAGTCTCCCTACTTTTTAGATTTTAAAACGCAGGTCTAATTGTTAACACTATTAGGATTATTTTGTTAAGTTCAACTTTATCACAATATCATATTTCTAGTTATATTGTTACCAAGTAAATTTTTTCATTCAAAAATATCGTACCAACAAATTTAATAAAAAATTATAATATTAACAATTAGAGCTGAATTTTAAAATCTAAAAAATAAAAGGACTAAATTGTTGAAAATAAACTAAATTTCAATTTTGGTAAGAACACATTTTAACCTTTAATAAACGAAAGAATTTAAAATAAAGGAATTTAAAAATAAAATAAAAAAAAAGTAGAGGGGGGCGCTGGTAACAAAGCAAAGGGGTTAGTCATTGAGTAGTCAAAAGAGGCCACGTGACTAGAGGGAACAGTCTTCCATGGATCTGCCTTCTCCGATCACGAGGCTCCTCCCCCCTCCAACCCATTACATGTAATACCTCTGTCCGTAACCGTATCTCTGCTCTGTCACTGCCATCCAAGCTAAATGGAATAGTTTCCTCCCCACGCTCTCTCCCCGCGTCTTTCCTCCACGCCCCCATCACCATTTCTGATTTTTAAAATCCGTTCTTGGCATGGTTGGTACTGGTTGACGTCTTACGTTTTTGATTATTTGCAATTACTATGTGTGATCGCCAATCTTAAATCTTAACATGGGCATTGGTAAAATGTATTTGAAAATTTGTCATTAAGCCCTCTAACTTTTAAAAGGAATTTAATTAAGCCCTCGAAATTTTTTAATTTTTCATAAGCTCTACAAAAGTTATAATTCTTATTAATTAAATCCTCTGGAGTTTTCAAAAATTAGGCCCTCAAAATTTTTAAAATTCTAATTGAGCCCTAAAAAATTTAAAATTTTTTTAAATTAAATCCTTTGGAGTTTACAAAAAATTCACTAATCCTCTCAACATTTTTTAAAATTTTAATTAAACCCCTCAAAAATTTTAAAAAACTTATTGCCATGTTCTGCCACTTACGATGTGCATAGTTTTTCGGTTATATTTCAATTATTTATTTATTTGAGTTTTGCATTTATTTGATTTTATTTTGTAATTACTCAGATACGTGTCTGTATTATGTTGTATCTTAGATGTACTTATAAACTCTAAAGAAAAATTTTGAATTTGTTTATTAACAACATTAAATCCCAATAATATTGTTCAAATTATCTCCGTGAAAGATAAACATTTAGTAACTCCATCCTTAAGATAACATTTTTTAAAAATAAGAAAATATAAATAATGAATATGCGAGTCACTCTGAATCCGTTACAAATAGTATCTAGAATATTCGAGTCAAAAATATTATCCAGATGTCCAAATTCACACTATTCAAAATCTTTTTTACCTTGGGTAAATCAAGTGTAAATTGCCTTCGTATTTATTATCTGCAAATCTAATCATGTGTATATCCTCTCTGAAATTATTTTAATTTGGCTCGGGATATATTTTGATCATTAGTTCAATTGTTCTTTACAATTCTTCATTCTAATTATAGTTTTATTCATATATATATATTATCTCAATTGTACTTGTACATGTAAACATTTAAAATTTTAATTTTTATAGTGTTAGTATTTGGTACACCGACAATATATTATTTTTTTATTCTACAATTAGCCTTAAAAAATTATCATGTGTCTTTTTTAAAACATTTTACTATACCCAGTGGCGGAGCGTAGCGGAGACTCAGGGAGGCTATGGCCCCCTTAAAATGGTAAATTTTTAATTTAGACTTTTTATAATTTATAAAATTTCAAATTAGTAATGGTAAGATTATACTTTGCCCCCCAACAATGATAAAAAATTGTTTTAACCCTTTAAAAATTATAAAGATATAGACTATTAAAAGAATGAAATTATATTTTTACTATCGTAAAAATATATAATTTAATTCTCGCCCCCCCCAAAAAAATTCCAGGCTCTGCCACTGACTACACCTTTATAGGACATTCATCAAGCCCTAATCTTACTTGTGGAGTCTAAAAACTTCACTATCAGTGTATCAAATATTATTATTTTTATACCATAAGATATTTAATTTATTATTTCGTATCCTTCCACTTCCGGAAAGGTATATTCAATTTTCAGGGTCTCATCTGGTCCCCAACTCCGAACATATACAAACACAAGAATGTGATGTACCAAATTGTATGAATTTTAAATTGTTGTTTTCAAGTTGGGTATAGGAAACAGTCACAGCACAAGGTAAAAATTATGACAATGTATAGACAACTTTGATCTGGATTCTATGTAAATAGACATATTTCCTAATTCCCAAAAGAATATTGATTAATTAATTCTAATTAAACTTTTAAGTCTTCAATTTATATTTTAAATTTTAAATGAATGTCTAAATATTAAAATATTAATATTATATCAATCAGTTCGTATTTAATTTTTAATATATTTTTTTGAATTTTTGAAATTTAGTTATTTTTTTTAGGAATATAATATTTTTATGAATTATTTCTATTGAAACTACTGTAACTTAAAAAAAATGAACAAGTAAATTAAAATGTTTAATTGTTGATTTAGTCCTTTGTTATGTTCAAATTTGCAATTTATCATAATTTTGAACTAAATAATGACATTCTAAAAATATCAAGACAATTTTGTGCTAAATGGTAAGGTTGAGGTTTTGAAAATGTTGAGATTTGAAGCTAAAGTATCACTATCTATAAACCACTTGTTTGTTCTCAATCTGGGTTTTATTCTTATTTAAGTTATATAATGTATGACTCATGCAATGACGTAGCTAGGAGTTGGTAGGGACCTCGCCTCCCTTTAAAATGAAAAAAAATTATTTAGGCTCTTTAAAAATTTAAATTAGTAAATATAATATTGCACTTTGCCCTCCTAAAAATGATAAGAATTTAATTAAATCCTTTAAAAATTATAAATATATAGGCTATTAAAATGGTGAGATTGTATTTTTACTATCGTAAAAATTAAAATTTAATTTCGGTCTCCCCTAATTTTTTTTTTGACTTCATCCCTGGAGTCATGTCCGGATTGATATTAATCTATATCTAATGATATAGTCTTGTTTAGATTTATTTTTGGTCTAATTCTAGAGACATTCTAGTTTATATTTCATTTTTGCATTGTGATTGTTTTATTTATTAGGGATGAAGCTAGAAATTTCGTTTAGGAGGAACAAGATAAAATTATAAGATTTTGGAGGGGTCAAAACTAAAAAAAAAGTGTTAGAAAAGCTTAGATTAAGTTATTAACTTTAAGTGCCGAGGACCAAATATTATCTTTGAGCAGAATAGAGGAATCGAATTCAAAATTTACCATTTAAAAAACTACGGGAGAGAAAAGAATCGGATCGTCTAGAGATTGGTGAAGGGGGCCTTAATTCGACAAACGGGAAGACCACCGCTTTTCAAAAGATACTCTCTCTATTCCCACTTTGTCAGCCGAGGAAAAACCAAAAAATCTGCGATTAGCCCAAGACACTAAGCGTCGCATCTTTTTTTTTCTCTTTGTCGCCACTTTCTAATCATTTTTTCCGCCACGCGCGACCCATGATTTCGTGGGAGCTTGTTGCGTCGATGTTTATAATATGCACGTGGAATACACGCGGAAAGGAGGAGAGTGGGGATCAATCAGATCAAGAATATCTGTTTATAAATGTTTTTTTTAATGGAAACTCTGGGATTTGCTTAATCATAATTCATATCTAATCTCCAATTCCCAAACCCACACAGATTAATGATTTTTAGGGTTTTTTAAGATACGCATTTATGTTTTTACATGCTGAAATTAATCATGATGTTATGTGGCTCTCTTTTGGATTTCGTGGGCTCCACTTTTGTCAATGAATCAAAGCATATCTATTAATATGAATTACCGACTAAGTTTTAACTCTAACTATTATAAACATTGTTGTTAATGTAGGAAGATATAGGTTTGAATATGTTGAATCGCGTTATCCTTTTATTTATAGATTGGAAAAAGATTATAGGTAAATTTAGATATTGCGTAAAAAAATCTAAATATAATCAGAACATATAATAAGATTGTTTTTAAAAAAGTACTAATATAAAAATTAATTAAAGAATTTATGACAAGTATTCATTTATTTTAGGTATATACAACAAGTATTTATTAATTTCTTTTAATATGGCATTTTTAGGGTCGAGGTTTTAGTTATTATTATTTGAATTAGATATAGTAATTACAAATTATTTTTAATATGTGAATATTTAGAATATATTAATTTTTTGGACAATATTTAAGAAGGGTTGGTGTAATTTTTGACCATTGAATTTGACAATTAGGTTGATGTGTAATAATGTAACATCTTGATATTGTGTCATTTTCACCTCTTAAAAATAACATATATGTGTGAGTGTGGACATGAAAATGGGAAAAATTGATGTGACAAAATCTTAGAATGTTACATCATGGTACATTGTCAGAATCGAATTGAAAAATTTAGCAAGTTAAATGTAATTGTACTTGTAAAGTTCAGGGGCCATGAATTATATTAATTGTCTATGAGTCAAAAGCATTGTTGGCAAATGTTGAGATCCAACGACTTTGATGCCATAGGTTCAACCTTCATTTTGTGTAAGTCATATGCGAGTTGTCAACAAATTGATTTCGACTTAAATTCGTTTGTATGCGAGTCATATTCATAATTATTTCAATAATTTGATTGCTCTATGTAATATTTGATTTTAATTATAATTGATTTAGATATGTATATCTCGTAATTGTAATTGTACTTGTAAAGTTAAAAAAAATACATTCTTAAAGAGTCCATATCATTAATTGTTTAATCAATTCTCGATATTGAAATTTAAAAATTTACGTGTGATTTATGTTTGATGTATTGGTTGTGTATATGTTATTGTTAGCGAATTAGATATACTTATTATCGTCATCGTAAATTAATTAAAAATTTGTCAAATGACGAAAATTTTAAAATTATTTTAAAAATAAAATAAAAATCTCTTCTAAGAACATGTCAAAATTTAATTAACCAAATTATTTAAAAAATTTATTATTTTATCAATAATTATTATTTAAAATAAACCTTGCTTTGATGTATATATATTTCAATATCATTTTGCCATTGCATGCCAATTGCCATGCATGCAAATACGTTAAACAAGGAAAATACTTCTTCAGCCATACTTTACAAACGGGTTTTTATTAACCTAGAAAAAGTCTTTATTACGATTTGATAATGGTAATAAAAATAATTGCAAAGTAACAAAAAAGAAAAATAAAAATACACGGATTTTACGTGAAAAACCTTTTGTCGAGAAAAATTACAGGTAGAGGAGAAGAAATTTACTAATGTTGAAAAACAATAATACGAGAGGTTTTTAACTATACACATTTTAATGATTAAACAGTCTTGTTATAATCAATGTATAATAGAATAAATATAGTTTTTCGCCCCAGAGATCCTCTATTTTGCCTATCTATTTTATTTATTTAATAAGTGAGTTGCACCTCGAATTTTTTAAGTCAGATCAAACGGGATTCGGATAACACAACTCTAACAATATTAAAAGAAGAAGATAATTTTAAACATTTACATATATTTATTAAATATTTTAAAATAAATTGCTAATCGAAACATTTAAATTATCAATGTCTTTGGAACAGTACCACATAATGTTAACATTCCTCAAAAGCAACGAGAATACAACTGGAATGTCTCTTGGGAGACTGGGAAATTTTTTCCCTTTTGTTTTTTTGTTAATATTTAATTTCTTAAATTAAATTAAAAAGGAAAAAAAAAAAAAGAGTCTAAAAGAGTGGAGGAACTTGGGGAGTATTGGTCTAGTGATTTTGTTGTTGAATCGATGTTTCTTTTAAAAGTAATAATTAAAATTTCTAGTGGAAACGAAAAAAGAAGCAAGGTTTGAGACCCAAACAAAAAGTGATAATAATAAGGTTAAATTTCGTTATTTAGTCCCTATACTATGAATGATTTGTAGATTTAGTCCTTGTAATTTATCGTGGTTAATTTTAATTCCTGTACTTTTCAAAATTTGAAATTTCAATCTTCACCAAGTCGTAGTAGTTAATATATTAAGTTACTGTTTATACATAATACTCACAAAACAAATTTAGTTAAGTTTAAAAATTCGAAAATCTGTCAATTTGAAAAACAAATATAAAATCCATAACTTACTCATAATACGGAGTCAATAACAAAATTCAATCTAACTGATTGAACTGCCACCGTTTGTGTTAAAATTGAAATTTTAAAATCGACTAAATTAGACGATAGGGACTAAATCAATAGCAAACACATAACATATGGGCTAGTAGCAAAATTTGATCTAATAAGTCGGCCTATGAAGATAAGTTGTTGTCAGTATTATGACATCTACGGAACACTGTAACCTCCAATTGTCTCCTAACGACCATAGACCCCATATTTTAATTTTAGCCCTTTCTTTATTAATTTTAAATTTAATAGGGTTAATTTCACTAAACATCCCTAAACTATCTTTTACATTCTAAACGGGTTCAAAGTAATAGTATTATACCAATCAGGTCCTTTTGTCATTGTCGATTTGGATATATTTACAACCAATAAACACGAATGTACCCTATTGAATTAAAAATTTGTATCTGACATGTTAAAAAAATATAATGCAGATAAGATTTAGGAATGATGTTTCATTTTAACACGTATTTACAATCTGATTCACACACTTTAAATATGCTCTATATCATATTTGAGCTAGTTTTTAATACCAAACTAATTGGCTTAGTTGAATACATGACCAGCTTGATATGATATCGATGTTTTGAGGACTCAAAATACTTTGAAATTTAGGGATGAATTCAAAATCCAGACAGTTGTTTGAATATTATTGTAATGGAATTAGCCATATAAAATATTAAGTTTATATTAAGTCTCTATACTCTTTGTAAAATTAGAATTTAGTCCACATACTTTTATTTTCAGGAATTTAGTCTCTCTGCTTTTCATATATCGAAATTCAAGTCTACTATTGAAATTATTTTATCAACTTTTAGTTCATTATAATGTCATTTTTTTAGATACATAGTTACCAAATGAGTATTTTTATTTTATTTCAAAATGTTACATCAACAAATTTAATAAAAACTTTTTAATAGTATTAGCAACTAGACCAGAATTTTGTAATTTGAAAAGTAAAAAGACTAATTTTAAAATAAAAGTATAGTAACTAAATTCTAAACTTATAAAAAAGTGTAGGGACTTAAAACAGATTTTAACCTTTATATAAACGAGGGGAAAAAATGGAAGCCTCATAAGGAGGATAGGAATCAAGGCTTAGATCTAGTCTTCCTTGACCAATATGGATGCATGTCCTTTACGTAAACCAATATCCCTTTTTATCCTCCTTCAATTTTTTTTTTCTTTTCCTTTAAAATACTTTGAATCTCTCAATGCATACCCCTTTCTTTTTCCCGGCAACCAAACAGATTTTTTCTTTTCCATACCCAAACATTTTTTTTTTATAATTTTAATGCCTTCAATCACACGATACGGGCACTTCCTTTTTTTTCCTTTTGGTAAAATCATTAGTCACAACGTTGAATATAAACGGTCAAATTCTTTGTTAGTCTTTGTACTATGCATAAATTATGCATTTAATGTTTGGACTCTAATTTGTACAATTTTACTCCCTAAATCTTTTTGAATTTTGAAATTCTGATCTTGATCCAAATAACAGTAGTTAAATTCGTTTAGTTTAGTTTTGTTATTGGTCATGTACTACGTGTAACTTGTGGATTTAATTTATGTTATCCAATTCAACCATTTTTAATTCCCATGTTTTTCAAATTTCATTCCGACTCAAACGACCATTGCTAAATCCATTAATTGGTTTTTTTTTTTGTAAGTATTATATGAAAATAGCAAGCTAATTACACATGTGATAATACTATGCTTAAAGTTGTAGATCTAATCCGCATTCTCCAATTTAGTTGTTTTTTATGCATGCACTTTTGAATTTTGAAATTTCATCTTTGACGCAAAAATGATAGTCGTTAAACTTATTAACTAATTCTTTTTGTAAGTAACACGTGGAAAGAACAAGTTGACATGACGTTTCATACGTGATTAAAGGTAAAGCCAAAAAATTTTCTTGCGGTAGAAATAAAGAATAAATTCTGGGGAGGGGCCAAAACGTGAATTTGCTTGTATACAACTTTATAATATTACAAAATTTGAAGGGGTAATATAGTAAATTTCTCATTTTTATGGGGGTGGGGGAATAGCAAAAAATTAACAAATTTAATGACTACCCTTTACTCATTACTAAAAATAACCAAATTAAAAGACAAAGTACTAATTCCATAACATACATATCCAACAAGGACTAATAAAAGAAATTAACCAAAACACTGAAATCATAACGTTGAATATAAAAAAAGACATAAACAGTAGGGTTTTGGATCCTTTGCAGTAAAAATATATAAAAACAAACTCCATTAATAGGGTTAAGGTACCCTATGGATCCTCCCCCCATTTTTCAACACAAATTTTCTTTTTGTTGACTGGTCTTTTCCAATATCTTGTCTGCTGCCTGCATGCATATATCTTTATTCCCTTGGCCCCTTGTTGAAAGTTTTCTTATGATCAGCTCAGCAAGCTGGAGTTTCTTTGTGGCAGAAATTAAAATAAATAAATAAATAAGCTTTGCATTTTTAAGTCGTTTGAATTGCTTCTTCCACCTTCGTCCTTTGTCTCATTGATTTTGGGCAATTGTTAAAAAGAAAAAAAAAAGTGATAATTTAACGTCAGATTCTTTGAGAAAAATTTGTTTTACAGTAAAATAAATAAATTTTCCAGTTTTAAATCAGTGCAAAGCTGAACTTTTTTTTCTTCTGATCTCTGCTGGGAATTTACATAAATTTGTGTATGTAAATATATATTTTTAATGGATTTTGAAGTGAAATAAAGATGATGAAGCAGGTTGGGGGTACTGTTAAAAGATCTTAGCCTGAAATGAAATGATCTTTAAGTTCAGAAAGAAAACCCCAGAATTTCAGGATCTTTGAATGCCTTTTATTTTTTATTTATTTATTGGGTTAATTTCGCTAAAAGTCCTCGAAATGTGGCTTATATTTTAAATTGGTCCTCAAAAAGTTCATTCTACCAGCCTAGTCATTTGCTTGAGCTTTAAATCTCAATTCAAATCTAACTCGGAGCATATTCAAAATGTGTTGATTGAATTGTAAACTTGTGTGCAGCTAAATTTTATTTACATTCAAATTGTCTATATAGTAAATACGCATCACATCAGATTCTAAAATGGCAAATTAATGGGCAAGCTAAGGAAATACACAATTGATACTCTAAGAGCTTAGTTAGAACATTTTAAAGTTTGAATCAACCTTAAATCTGGACTATAAATTAAGAATGTACGATGAAATTATCTTTTTTTTTTTGGGGGTGAGGGAGGGTAATATATCATTTGATACTTGAGTTTAACTTTCAATTTTCAATTTGGTACTTCAGCCAAAATACATTACACGGCCTAATGACTATATGACACGTGTGCTCTAATAAAAAAATCATATACCAATTTAGGACTAAAAAGACCTCAAGTATTAAATTGAAAAAAATTAAATACCAAAATGAACATTAAATCTAAACTTTGGTACCAAATAGTATATTAATCCTTTCTTTTCCACCTAAGATAAGAATCAAAATCCAATGAATGTATTCACCCAGTAAATGTAATCAGTTTGAAGAAAGTTATAATTGTTGTCAGAGAAAAAGGAAGTGTTATTAGGAATCTAAAGAGTGGGGCTTGAGGAATCAATCAGTGTCCTTTTTTATTTATGGTGCTAGCTAAGCCACAGTATTTTCTTCAGGGACTGGGAAGAAAGATCCGTCAACATTCATTGACACCTAACAAAAAAACATGTCAATTGGAAGTCACTTCCCTGTTCTTTTCACTATGGCAGGTAGGCAGGCAAGTTAAAGAGATAAAACGTTGGGATAAATATATAAAAATATTAATGAGTTTTGGTTTAATGCGTGATTTTCACAAATCACTAACAACGTTATTGAATTAACACCGCTTTACTTTGATAAATTACATACACAAATAATTATGTTAATCAAAGTTTCATGTATATATATGAACCACAACTTAAATTTTATGTGTATAATTATACTAAATCATATCAAGTTGCATATTAGACCAAAGTTCACGTATAAATTTAATATTTATTATATATTAATTTGGTTAAAACATGCTTCAGGTCACTATATTATTTGCGTTATACCCGTCTGTCCACAACTTCAATGGCTAATGTTTTTGCTTGAGTAGGATCACTTTGCAAGCTCAAACCACTTGAACTATACATGTCCAACATGGATAGGACGTTTCTCATCCACATGTTACATATATTCATTCTCCAAGTATAACTATTAAAACATTAAGATTTGTTCAAAATAATCTATGATGACAAGACATTAATAGATCTATTAACTTGTAAGGAGTCTAAAACTAATATGTGGGTGGCACATGACATCTCAAGAACAATTAGAGATACCCACCCCTTAAAGGCTTTGGAGCATTAGAAAAATGGGCCAAGACACCTTCACCCTAGACTAAATTTTCTGTCGAAACTTTGTATATTTGAAATTTAGTTCTTTTACTTTTATTTCACAGAATTTAGTTATTTTACTTTCCAAATTTAGAAATATAAGTCCAAGTGTTAACATGATTAAATTTTTTATATTAAATTCAGATTCATTGAAAAATTGAATTTTTTTATACATAACTATTAAGTGCGCATCAACAAATTTAATAAAAAAAAATTAACCATGTTAAAACTAAAAAAAAAAAAAAAAAAGAGAGACTAGAAAAACTCTATTAATTTCACAATACATACAATCATACAGAAAGTGAGTCGTTAAGACAAGTTGGTGAAGAAAAAAATTTTAAAATATGCTATGGGTCCTTGTACTATTCACAGACCTGAAATTTAGTTATTAAAACTTTTATTTTCAGGAATTTAATTTCTCTATTTTTTAAAATTTAAAATTCAATCCCAATTATTGACACTGTTAACTTTTTTTTGTCAAATTTATTGGTGTGATATTTTGAAATAAAAAATGCTCACTAGCTAGCAATTTAATTAAAAAAAAATTATATGAACTTGAATCTAACAAAATAATCTTAATTGTATTAATAGTTGGACTTAAAATTCGATATCTGAAAAATAGGAATTAATTTCTAGAAATAAAAATAAAAGACTAAATTTTAATTTTATAAAGAGTAGAGGGATTTACCACATATTTTAACCAAACAAATTGAGATCAGACATGTGGCAAGGAAATGGCAATAGGTTAATTTCTAATACTGGGTCTCTTGCTAGTTAGTTAGTAAAAAGGGCTATACAACCAATACCCTAAATAGCCCAAATATACTAGGCTCCAGTTTATAGGGTTTGAGACCAGTACACATGTTTTTTTTTTTTCTCATTAAATATATTTTTAGTACCTAAGTTTAGTTTTAGTTTTAATATTTAAGTTAGTGTTTTTTATTCAAATTGATACTTAAATTTAATTTTAGCACATGTTTTAGTTTATTTTTGTAACTCTATTAAAATTGGATGAGAAGAACCAATCAAATTATTACACATATCATGTACATTTAATGGTAGAACTTAGTAGAGGCTCAGGGCCATGGCCCCCTAAGGTTTAAATATTTTACAACTTAGTTATTTGTAGATATACTATAGCTCTCTAAAAAATATAAGTAGACCTCTCAAGGTGTAAGATTTTTGCAATTTCTAAAAATATTGCTTTTTTTGGATTAATTGTTTTATGTTTAAATCGATTGTTATATTGGAATACTATTTTTTTTAAATCGATTGTTTATATGTGTAAATCGATTATTATGTAGCATGTTTAATTTTAGCTTGCCCCCTAAAATTAACATTTTGGCTCCGCCATTGTATACATTAACTGATAATATGGCATGTGTAGCACATGTCAGTCACTTGAGTCTCATAATGTAGACCTTCTTATTAAATTGGCTATGCAACTTAACTTGATGTGACACAATTGTAGATTACAATCATCGGTGATAATAGTCATTACAAGCGAAAATCTGTTGATTGACAAATTAGATAAGCTTGCATAATAATGTTTCATAACAAGGTGTAGTACTCGGTGAAACATGTTTAACGAAAGAAAAGTTATCCAATCAAATTAATATAATGATAAATATCAAAACTATAAATGAAATTTGGTTTAATGTATACTTTTATATATGAACTTTGATTTGATTCAGTTTTTAAAAATTATTAACATAAATTATTGATATAAAATCATTTCATGTTTATATATTACATACACATACGAATATATTTATAAAATATAAGAATAAATCAATATATTTAATTTTTCAAATGTGTATGATTGGAATAAAATTAAAATTATAAATTACAATCAAAATTTCACGTGTATAATTATATACTAAATTATAAGAAATTTGTTTATGTATTCATTTTTAAATAATGAATCTTATAAAAATTTCTCTTACTAAACGACGCCGTATGAATTTACACTGAGGTATCTCAACTAGCAACTTTTCTCCGTAAAAAATTTCCGATCTGTTTGATCAAATCGAAAATTTTCTTTCTTAGTTTCCTTCAGATTTGTTGTTAAGTAGCATAAGAAATGGGTCTTCTTAGTATCATTCGAAAGATCAAGAGAAAAGAGAAAGAAATGCGAATTCTAATGGTGTAAGTCTCTGTTTCTTGTTCTTGTTCTTCTTTTTTTTTTTTTTGGCTTATTCGAAAACCTATATTCATAATTTCAATCTAATTGTTGGTACAGTGGGCTTGATAATTCAGGGAAAACGACAATTGTTTTGAAGATTAATGGAGAAGACACAAGTATCATTAGCCCCACTCTTGGTTTCAACATCAAAACAATCAGCTACCAAAAGTAAAAAAATATTCCTTGTTATGCTCACCAAGTGTTTGAAAATATGTTTTCTGGGTTGTTCTTCTTTCAAGTATTTCTATTAGAGAATTTAGAGCTCCGGTTTTAATGTTTCATTGGATTTTAATTCTGGGTTTTGGCAGATATACTCTAAATATATGGGATGTAGGGGGTCAAAGAACTATAAGATCATATTGGAGGAACTATTTTGAACAAACCGATGGTTTGGTGTGGGTTGTTGATAGCTCAGATCTTAGAAGATTAGATGATTGCAAAATGGAACTTGATAATCTTCTGAAGGAAGAGGTATGCTGTTTCATTTGATTTGCTATTTCCTATCTAATGCACCTTTGAATTAGCTATATTTTACTGCAACAGTTTGAGGTTAATGCAATGGATATTTAAGAGAATATTAAACATTGCAAGCTATCGCCTGGCAAAGTTCTCTGGGGTCGGTTGGCTGAAGGTTCCTTTGTTGTTTTTTTTTTTTTTTGTGTTGCAGAGATTATCAGGAGCATCCTTGTTGATACTTGCTAACAAACAGGACATTAAAGGTGCTCTTACACCAGCTGAAATTGCTAAAGTAATATTTCTTAACTTACATCCTTGTTATTTTTGGATTTGGGTGCTTGTTAGATTTAGAAAACTGTGAATCATATGTTTAGTTCTTTCTTTCTCGAAACCCCAATTTTTCTGTGCCTTTGGTTGAAAGTGGGATCTACTTGTTCTAGAAGTTCTTGTATAAATGGCATCTAATGTTAGGAGTATAAACTTTCTTTCATCATGGGGTAATTACATTAATCGTCTTCAAACTATGGTCTAATTTTAGATTGGTCCCAAAACTTTAAAACGTCCTAATTGAGTCATTAAAGTATTAATATTGTATTAATTTTGTCCTTCTGTTAGTTTAATTTTAGGTTTGAGCATTAAATTCTAACCCGAATATGATGTGGATCATGTTTAAAACACGTGGATCAAATTGTAAACACGTCTATGCCTACTAATGTATTGACAGCATGAATATCACATACTGAAAGAACATACAGAATTGCTAAAATTTAGGAAGGTTATTTATGCCTAAGTTGACAACTAGGTTGATTGGAAGACTTGTTTCATAAACTTTGAGAACCCAATTCGAGTGCTTTGAAGTTTAGGATCAATTTAAAATCTGAACCAATTTTCACCTTTTTTTGAGCCTTTAACCCTTTTATGTCCAATGCTGGTTTGTATTATGCATGTCAATGTTGTTGAAACATATACATATCTAACTTTTATTTGCTTGGTCTTTATAAAAATGCGTAGGTGCTGAACTTGGAAGCAATGGATAAATCAAGGCATTGGAAAATTGTAGGATGTAGTGCATACACTGGCGAAGGGCTTCTTGAGGGATTTGATTGGTTGGTTCAAGATGTGGCCTCTAGAATCTACATGCTTGATTAGCCTTAATCTCATTGATGTAAAACTGCTATTAATGCTTTCATTTGGGACCTTTGATTTGGGGTCAAGGAATTGGGATTTAAAATCCAAATACCTTTGTTTATGTGACTGGTAAAATCCTTTAAATTTGACAGGTTCTCTTATATCTCTGCTAATGGATTCTTTTTACATCAATGTAAATTTTATACTAAAAAAAGCCCTTCAATTCATATGATTTTTTCAAGTAAATTTTTATATATTTCTTGTAATTAGATAAATTTTCATTTTCTAGTCATTATAATATAATTGTTGGAACTGATACGATTAGTCGGACTGAAAAAACACACTAATCTGGAAAAAGAATTGAACCGGTTAGATTGAGAATTACTTTAAATTAATTGAACCAAATAGAAAAAATTCAATTGAATCGACAATTAAATCAATTTGATATCGGACTAGTAGTCGAGCCATTAAATTGGATTTTATAATTTTATAATTTCTACAAAACTTTTAATAATTTATTTAATTATAATTTGGATAAAAAATTGATATCCTAATTTATTTTCAGCATTATAGCCTTTAGTTTTAGTTTTAACTTACACCTTTTTATTATATTATCAAAACTAATGTATCCTATCAAAATAAAATAATAAAAAAAATTAAACATCGACAATTTTATATTTCAAATATCATTTTAATCCACATTCGATTAAAAAATATTAAAATTTTAAAAAGTAAATAAAGAATGAGGTTAAATCGATATTTAATTAATCAATTCAATATCATTCTTCGATAATATATGTTCATTTTAAAACTATCCATTATCTTTCCCATATAATTTATCGGACTCAAATCCCTCCTTATGCATTGGTAATAATATTATATCAATCAAGTTAAGATTCGATCAATAAAAAAATTGTAATAATTTAATATGTTTTCTTAAAACCTTTATTAGCCTAATCTAAATAACAAAAAAAATGAACCAATAAATTTAACAAACACTTAGCTTTTTTAAGAAGAAAAAGAAAACCTCTGGCAAGTGAATTATAAGCTCATGGAAGCAGGTTACAGAACAGAACAGTGGTCTGGTTTCTAATAGAGAGTTCAAAAAAAAAATGTAGAAATTGTAGGCACCATAGCGAGCAAAGAGCTGATTGAAAATCACAGCAACTGCTTTCTGAGATGCCCTTGTTTTATTTTCAGATCCTCTTTGTTCCTGTTTAGAGGCAGACACCCATATGCGAAGTTTAGGATAAGACATAAACCTCGGCTGATTGTTGTCTGAAAGAGGATCTCTTTTTGGTTTAGGGTTTTTGCTTGTCTTGCTATTTATTGAAAACTTGTGGGCCAAAAGAATTGTTTAACAACATTAGGTTGATGGACCTTAGCCCAAATGATTTGTATTTTTCATAGTGTAAATGACAGTGTAGGTCACTATTTTTTTTTTTTTTCGCTTAACTATGAAAAATTATAAAATAATTATCTAATTATTTAATTTTGTCTTTATTATTAATTTTATCCAAAAATATCACATGGTGGGTTCATTTGTGCAAAAAGGAAATCTAAATTTTCTTTCATATTCATTTTTTTCTCTTCATTATTGTATGTTAACAAAAAAAAAAAAAAAAATTCAGCAAAAAGAGTAGAAAATATATACATTATTCCATCTTGGAGTTAAAAAACCCCACAAATTTCATCATAAAGGATCTAATTATTTGAAGTCTATTTGCAATGGCTATTCAAGATTACAAATTCCAAATTGCTTTGAAAATTTTGAACCCATCTAGCATAGGATTAAATTATTCTTCTTAGTATTAATTTCATGAATTTAATCTTTATATTATTAGAAAAATGGTAAAATTTTAATAAAATTAACCTTTAATGTTTTAAAAAATATTGTTGGGGATCGACCCGTGTAAACAATGAAATAAAAAAGGTAGAAAAGATTGAACACGAATTTTACGTGAAAAATTCTTTCGAAGAGGATAAAAAAATGCGGGCAAAGGAGGCTTTAACTCTTCACTTAATGAGTAAACAAACGAGAGTACAATACGGAGAAAATAAACTTAAATGTACTACACGCACAAACTAACAACCCGAAAATAAAACCCTAACTCGGAAGAACAAAATCTCTCCATAATTATCACGAAAACTCTCACCAAAACTTACCTACGACTGTATCTTGTCGCTCTCAAAAGAAAAGCCCTGTAGTACTATATCTTTAATTGTTTTTTAAATTGGCCTCTCAAAATAGGGATACAAAGTCCCTTTAAATATGCTAAGATTGGATGTTTAATCATACTAAAATATCACTAGACTAATCATAGTTTAACAGGGAAAAGAGAACAGAGTTTAACTAAGAGAAGAAACACGGTTTATGTGGGGAAAATGTTGCCACGTTGCAATGTTCCCATTTGCGTCGTCACGATGTCATTCATCGTTGCGACGTCGGGAAATTTCTAATCACGACATTGTCGTCTATTCAGTCGAAAATACGAGGCAAACCTACAAATGTAATATACTATTTAACAAAATTTAACATTTTTAAAGTTTTTATAGCATTTCATTAAAAATTGATTACAAATATATAATAATTTTCATGTCGTTTTTAAACCGTAAATATTAACTCTGTTAAAATTGATCTTATTTAATTCTTTTTAGATTAAAATATGCTATAAGTCCCTGTACTCTTCTCAAATTTAAAATTTATTAATCTCTTTTCATATTTCAAATTTCATATCTAATTAACACTATTAGTTTTCTTTGTTTAATTTATTGATGTGACATTTAAAATTTTTTTTTTGACTTAATAGCAATGTAACTAAAAAAAAAAACGTACTTAACCTGAATTTAACAAAATAATTTTAACAGCGTTAATAGTTAGACCTTAATTTTGAAATCTAAAAAATAAAAAAACTAAATAATAAGACCTTAATAGAAAATTTAAGCAATTACACATGAAGCACAACATTTTAACGTACAAAAACCAAATTTTAACAGTAGAATTAGATAAAAATTTTAATAAAATAATTAGTTTGCTCTTTGAGCGAATAAAATTTATTTACCCATTTTTGAGTAGAAATAATAAAAGATAATTCAGTAAAAAAACATTCATGTTACCAAAAATCTCTTCTTGAAGAGCTTTATCCATAGCTGTCAGCTCATATTTTGAACTCTCGGCGATGAACCCGGTTGATATAGAGCCTCCTCTATAAGTTTTTCAGTGAGAGATTTAGATAGTCCCATCACAGTATCAGTCGACCCTATCTGCCAATGACACCCATGATATTTAAGATGATTTATTTGAAATAAATTTCACTCTGAATCCGAAAATTTTTTTGATTAATTCATATTCAAACTCAAATTTAGTTTAATGCGCTCAAAAAAAAAAAAAATCTAAACCTTGTACACGAACTTAAAATATCTCGAAATTTAAAATGACATAAACTCATAATGACCCATACAAATAATCGTAAATGATTGAAATAAAAGATGATCTTATTTGAAAAAGTAAACTAAAATAACTCATAATTACTCTAAAATTTTAAAACATAAAACTATGCTATTTTAGATGAGTTATTTGGGTAAAAGTATCGGAAAGATCCTTGTAATAATATTTAGATTACATTTTGTCTCTTTATTAAAAAAATAAGTAAACTAGTCACTATACATTAGATCAAAGAGCAATTTAGTCTTTTTTGTTAAAAATTTCATTTATTTGTACTGTTAAAAACTAGCGTGACTGATAAAATAACCATAGAGTAACATGTGACATGCTAACTCACCATTTTTAACAGAACGATCAATTTGCCCATTTTTTGAGTAGAAGAGACAAAATACAATCTAACTCACCAAATTATTTGAAATAAACTTGAACTGAATTCAAAAATCTGTTTCGATTAATTTGGATTTAAACTCAAGCCAGCCCGATTTGAGAAAAAAAGCAAACAACCCAGACCTAGCAAATGATCTGAAAAACTTGACTAGTAAACTCGAATAACTAAAAATTACCCTAAACTTTTAAAATACAAAAAGAAAAACTATTTTAGATGAATGGTTTGAAATAAACTCGACTTGAATTCGAAAATCCATTGCGACTAATTCAAATTCAAACTCAAGTTAACTCGATTTGAGCAAAAAAGTAAACAACTCAAACCTGGAATGACACAAATCCAAATGATATGAACAAATAATAAAAAATGACATAAGCTCGAGATGACCGGATCTTTAAAACTTGATTGGTTAATCCGAATAACCCAAAATGATCTGCAACAATAAAATTATATATAATCCGGAAATATAGATGCATCATAATGGCAGAATATTAAGGTATGGACCAATATTTATCAATATAACTTCTACGTTATGTCGCGCAAAATATCGAAAGATAATGCAATAAAGCAACGGAAAAAAACAAAGCTCACCACGGCATCAACAAATGGTAACGTTAGAGGATGTTCAAGCATTAGACCACCAGCAACCTTGAATGGGATTCCCTCATCAATCTATAAGCTCGGTTCAATATCGAATAGGATTCAAATCAGGTGGGAAAAGAAAAGCATAGCTCAAGAAAAGAAAATTTGAGTTATGACATGTTCATACGGATTTTTACCAGGCTATCGATCACTTCGTTAGGTATGTCGTGGAAGTAAACCTGTAAAACAAAATCTAATCTTATTGAGTTCGGAGTCAGGATTTAGTAGATTCGGACCGAACGGAGAAGCTAATGATATCAGGAAATAAGTTGTACCTCTGCACTTTCCCATCCACCTTTGCTAGCTCCAGAATTAAGGTTAGTCACGAGAACGGATCCAACCACTGCTGCATGGCCCCCGGAATACCCTGCAATCGTACATGACATCTAAATCCGGTTCATCTCGTAAGACATCACCATTAAGAACGTTAAACAAACCTTTGATAAACTCCCGTGCTTCGTCTTCGTTGCACGGTTTTTCTCTGATTGTCCCTTTATAGACCACTACCTGCATAAACAATCCGCATAAGTTCTGATAAACACGAAAAACACCGATTTAGAACCAGATAAGGCATCCAAGAAAACAACAATCTATGAAACAAACAATGTTCGGGCTAACGTAAAAGCGACAATAACCACATTCGATAAATCTTCAGCGTTACTCCCTCTGCCACTAATCAAGCATACCAGCTCAGGTATCGGGCTGTTCGGCTTATAATGTTATCAATCAAGAACAGAGCAAAAGCAAGTTCTCATTGAACCATACTGGCTCGAACAAGCATCTTAGCTGATTCAGGATAAGCAAATAGGAACAAGGTGATCAAGTTGTCATGAACTTGTCATGCCGCTATACGTTATAGTACTAGGACAACAGATACGAGATGAAATTGCATTACCGGGACGCCGGTGAAGCCAGCGTTCGGTATTATCAAATACTAAGAGCATGGCGATTATTGCTGCAATTGTTAAGTAAATAAAAACCAACTGAATGTTTCAATATTGAATAAGAATTGGCTCAAAGAATACCGTATCGGCGGTAATTAGCAATGTGGGGCAAGCAACGTTCTCGAGTATATCAGTGTGCTGAAGCCTTGCCATGATGGCATTTGCCTAGAAAACGAAATTATAACAATTCAACCATTATAACTCATAAGCCATCTGAATGGAATGAAGAGATCCATCATCTACTGATGTAAAGTGTAGACCACTGATTTAGGTCCCTAACAAATAAAACCAAATCACAAAATCAAAGAAAATAGCAGTTGATGTACCCCGGTCTGTGAACTCCTAAAGGGTAAAAGTATCATGGAGGCCTCTATACTTGAAGTCAGGTTGTATTTTGTCCCTCCACAAAAAAAACTGATGTGGCTAACAAAATAACTATATAATAATACATGGCGTGCTAAGTGTAACTCATGTTGACGTACAGGACCAAATTTTAACTGCAGAATGGATGGAGGTTTTAACAAAAGAACTAGTTTACTCTTTGATTTAATGTAAAATAAGTAACTTACTTATGTTTTTAGTAGAAAGAGCAAAACACAACCCGACTCCTAGTACAGTAGCCTTCATGATACTCTCAACAACTAGCTCAAGTGATAGCATTCTTCTTGTAAATGCCAATAAACCATAGGTCACGGGGTAAGCTCAATCCGTGCACAAACTCTTTAGCTTGCAATAGAGGTATTCTTGCTCTATAAACCCGTCAGGGCATTCGGCTGAATCGAAAAACGAAACCCTGACCGGAACAATACCGAACTTACCTCCATGTATGAACCCGTAGGGCTATCGGCCAAGCCGAGACACTTAAAAAAACAAAACAAAACAAAGCAAAGCAAACACACCTTTGCCTCAGCCAGAGCCGTCACCAAATCTTCTGGCTTTTCTTTTCTTATGCTTTTCTCATCAATATCTGCAGTCTAAATCACATAGTTACTTAAAAAATTTCTAACAAAAAGGGGAAATTTATCAAAACCCCCCCTAAAATGATTACTTTAAATCCATTAAAGCAGAATTAACAACCCATTTTTTTGTCCTTTAGTAAGAAACTTGTTTAAATATGGCAATAACTTTAAAGTTAACAGCAATATACCATGATTGTAAACTCATAACCCATTTCAGCTAAAATCCGTCGCCGAGCCATTGATGAAGAACCCAATATTATCTGTCCATCAAAATCAATTAAAAGAAAAATACAAAGCAAACCCATTTTCAAAGCTAAATTCTTTTTTCATAAACATTAAGCTTTGAGCTCTGTTACATTGAAAATGAAAAACCCAAGTGTTTATTTTTTTGTTTTTATTAATGCATTCACCGATATATATATATATATATAAAGGTGTTTTTGCCATTTTTGGTTTAATCTATGAAGCAGTTTTTTTAAGTGAAAATAATTGAAAAGGTTAATAATGAACAGTGAAACGAACCTTAAAAGATGATTCTGCGGCAGCCATATTTGTGTGTGTTTTTTTTTGTTCTTCACACTTTTTGTTACAAGCTCCGGTTTCTTAGGGATGCTGCTTGGATAAGCTATGAAGAAAAAAAGAATACTGAAACACCCGCCTCAATTTATTCCAAAGAACTTTCGTTATCAGCCACAGCTCGTCACTTCCTATGGTTCATTTAAGGTGAAATTTTGTTATTAATCCTTTTTAAATTATCCCTATGTTTTAATTTGGTTAATTTTAGTTATTTGTTCTTTTTAGATATATCGAATTTGGTTCTTATACTCTTTGAATTTTAAAATTTCACATATGACCCAAATATTAGCAGTAATGATAAATTAATTTAGTTAAAATTTAAAGTGTCACTTATCAGATTCTGATAAATTTCTCAACGAATTAATATTATTCTCGATTAGGGTTTTGTTGTTTGACTTTGTAGAGAGGCCTAATGCCTAAGGCAGCCTGAAAAGACGACAAGTTCAATAAAATGGGAGAGCCTCGTGGAGACGGACAATGTGTGGCACAGGATTACCTACCGAGAAAATTTGAGGATTTACGCTTAGTAGGGTTTGAGTCTAAGCCTTACAACATACTGGGCACTTGGTAAGCAACAACGCTAACACTTAGGCTAGCTCCACCGTGATCATTCTTAGTACCTATGTTTTACAAATTTTAAAATTTCAATCTTAACGCAAAACAATAATTGTTAAATTCATTAGCTGGTTTTTAGTAATAAATGAAAATAATAGCACGGCGTTACACATGTGATAATATGTGTCATATAAAATTTTAGAAATAACAAATTTTAATGTGTTTAGCACTTACCACTTGATCATGACTTTGAAATTTCAAATTTCAAAAATTACAACGATAAATTACTAAATTAAAGTACAAAGACTAAATTTATAACTTATGCGTAGTATAAGGACTACTAGAAGAATTTAACCTTCCTTAATTCCTTTCTTCTTATTAGGAAGCCAACCAATAAGAGTTAGCCACGTTAGCAAAGGTTACCGTCTTGTTTAAAATATCAACCGAGAATGAGATCAAATAATTAAAATCTATGCTCGGCCTGTATTTCAATATTTATATTAATTTTCTTTTATATTGACAATTTATATAATTTATAATATATGAAAAATAAATATTTGAGTAAATTTAAAAAATTATGGCTAAAACATTAGATAAAGAAATGTATGTAATTATTAAATATTAAAAAAATAACATATATTAAAAAATTAAAAATAAAAATAAGTTTAAATTAGTTATTTATAAATATAAACGAAATAGAACAATTTTTTTTAACAAAATTTAAAATTCATGTTTTGGATCACGCCAAACATAGATAACTATTAATTCCATATATAGAAATGACTCTAGTTTTATACGATTCCAGACACCTTTAAATGAAATAGACTATCCATGGATTAGACTGTATTTCAATTCTAAAAACTCAACTTATCCTGTCAATACTTATTTTTATTATTTAAAAAATAAAATATTAAAAATATAATTAATATTTATATATTTTAAAATTAATTGAATTAAAAATTTTAAATTAATTAATTTAAATTCAAATCCGACAATATCAATTTAAAAACAAAAAACTCAAACCCAACTTGAGCCAGGTTGGGCCTACTGAACCAAGAAGCGCACCTGATCCGTGGACGGGTCTGATATGAAGCCACCACTAACTAGCAAACGTCTAATTATTTTAGGTAAATTACCACCATTATCCGGACCTCATTGGCATTTTGTTTTGTTGTTGAGAGTTATGGTTTGAGAGAAAGGAGCCATTCCATGTATTATTTGATAATACTTATTATTATCGACCCACAACCTAAATGGGTTTAGGCTGGATGGTTCGCATGTTAAGCTAAAATATTAAGTTGGCAAGTCAAGCAGTGTTCACACAAGGGGTACTTACACTTCCCTATGAAGTTACACATGAGGTCGCACATAGGACCGCATAAACATGTGTTAAGTCTAGAATAAGATACATGTTAACATACATAAAACCTATTTTAGAATATTACATTAATAAACAATAATCATATCATATAAATATACGACCCTACCATCTAAAGATCACAAAGAAAAAACACTCAACAAATTTATTTGAGTTAAGTGAGAAATAAAGAAAAGAAAGAAAATACATTTTTGTTTTTTACTTGTTGTTTTTTCCCTTAATCAATGCCTTATATTTTGGGCGGGAAACTAGTAATCAAAGGGATCCTTACAGGAGCTGGGATCGACTCCATTAAAAATTTGAAACATTGACATTTAAATCTTTTAAAATTTTTTAAATATTTCGATTAAATCTTTTCAAAAAAATTTAAAATTTTTTATTAAGTAATTTGAATTTTTTTTTAATTTTTAATTAAATTCCTTAAAATTTGTTGTTAAGATCCATCATTATGGATAATATTCAATTATTGATAGACAGGAAGTTGAAGTAATGATAAAGATTAAGAGCATTTAAAATGTCTTTTCAATTTTGAGAAGGAAGATTATGTTTGGCCTTGATGAAGCCGAGAGATCTCTATATTGATTGCTAATCTCCTTCTATAATGGCAAGAAATTGGAAGTCTGCGCCGTATATGCTTTTATTTAATTTGGGATATGAGAGTTAGGTTGGGAATTTTTATTCTTTAATAAATTTTTTTATAGGTTTATATCTGTTTGCGATTTATATTCAAAATTTGAAATTATCTTTTTTAATAATATTGTTTTAGAAGGTAAATCATCTTACTAATATACCGATATTTATTTATTTACACTTTGCACAAAAAATTTATGATTATTGCATTTTGTATAAAAAAAGCACTATTTTAATTAGTAGTACTATTTTTCATGTTAACTAGATCCAATTATAATATCAGTTTTATTTTTATAAAATAATTTATGCTAAAATGATTTTTTAAATGCACCCCCTTCCAATACATAAAAAAAAATTATGTCAAAAGTCATGTGTTGGAAGGATTGTTTTCAAACAAAATTCATGTGTTTTTTCGAATTTTAAAATTTCAGTTTTGACTTAAATAATAATAATTGAATTAATTAGGTTAAAATATGTTATCAATCATTTACTATGCGTAGTTGTAGGTCTAGTATATATTCTCCAATTCCATCGCTTTTAGTTATTATACTTTTTGGAGTTTTAAATTTCAATCTTGACGCAAATAACAATATTAAAACTATTAATTTGCCTTAAATTTTTATGAGTAATATGTTTGACATAGTATTACACAATGTTTTTCAGATAAGATTTTGAAAATAGCACAACTTAACGAATTTAACAACTATTGTTTAGTCAATACCGAAATTTTAAAATTCTAAAAGCAAAATGATTAAAAATGACCAGATTAAAAGTATTGGGATTAAATCCACAACTTACGTATAATATTTGAACTAACAACAAAATTTGACCAAATTAAATTTAAATGCATTAATTATTTAGATTAACAATGACATTATGAAAATAAAGGGACTAAATTATGCCAAATTGAAGTACATGGGTTAAATTCCAAAAATTTACCTATTAACTATTATTTTGAATGTTAGATAATTTTTTTAATAAAATTCTAAAGCTATATCTAAATAATTCTACATGAATATTTTTGGGATAAAGTGTAAATTTACCATCATACTATAGGTGAATATTGAAATTTGTCACTATACTTTGTTTTCATTTATATTTGTCATTATATTTTGAAAAATATAAGTACATTTGTCATTCAACTCTTGTGTGATTGAAATTTACTACAAAGCTTTGAATTTTATTAAATTTTGCCACCAACTTTGTTTTTTAATCAGATTTTACTGCTCAATTTTAATTTTGATGATTTGAAAATAAAATTTAATAAAAAAATTTAAATATTTTATTTTAATAATTAACAATAATTTAACTTATCGATAGTACATATAAAAACACGAGTTTGGAAAAAAATTGAAACGACGAAAATATTTTTTTATATGATGTTACTAAATTAACATCTAAATATAAATATAATATAATTTAAAATAATTAGTTAAGATTTAAATAATTGAAAAAAACTCTTTATTAATAATAATCATGTAATTCATTTTTTTATTAATAATATTACAAACATAATTTTTATTATTAATTTATAATTAAGAAAATTAATTTTATCAAAACACTTTGTTAATGAATTATTTTGATAATAGATAAAAGTTAAACTTTTATGAAATTTTTTATCCTAAAGTTTTTAGTTTTTCATTAACCTTAACAAATTAATAAGAAATTTAAATTTATCAAAATACCTAATTAATTATGTAATACCCCAAAAAAAAAAAATTTACAGTAAGATATTATCTTTGATATAATAAGGAAATAAAGCGAAAAAAAAAGAAAAATTTAGATTATGTCAATATTCGGAAGTATATTATGATATATTACATTATTAATTCAAGAAAGGACTAAATTGTAAAGTGAGAAAAGTATTGTTGCCCAAGTGTAAATACTCAAAATTTGAGGGGTTAAAGTGTAAGTATGAAAAAGTTAAAGGACCAATAGTGCAAATATTTTAGGGGTGGAATAATCTAGAAACTAAAGGAAATGGATGAATTAGGACCAAATTGAATAGGTAAAGAATTATGAGGACTAAATCATAATTTTACCAAATTATGTGATGATTCAAGGATGGAATTTTAAAAGATCACAAAGGGCAAAATGGTCAATTAGAAGAGAGAGAAATCTAGAAAGTAATGATGATAGTGATGATATTTTATAATTATTTAATTAGATAAATATTATTTTATTTTGATAAGATATTTTATTATTTATCATTATTTTATTATTATTTATGTAGTATATAAGGAAGGAAAGATGATGAATTATCATCATCTCTTTCCCATGCAAACCAACGTGAGAAGAAGAGAAAGAAAAGAAAGTTTTGCTTTCTTTACAAATTAGTCCTTTCACCAAAAATCCATCATTTTCACTTAGAATTCAAAAGAATTTCCATAGCCATCAAGAGAGAAAGATGACAAGGAGACTATAGGGAGCAAGAATATCAAGTTTGATTCAAGAAATAGAAGCTGGAGGAGAGAGAAAATCAAGTTAAAGATTGAAATCTATAAAACAAGGTAAGAACATCATGTTTTCAATATATTTTTAAGTTTGATATTGTGGAAAAAGCATGGAAATGATGTTAATGTAGAGTTTTCTTATATAAAGTTTTATGTTCTTGATATGTTAGTGAAGGAAAATAAGAGAAAGTAATGAGAAATGTTGTAGAGAAGGAAATAAAGGTGTTATAAACTTGATAATTAACATTTTGCATTAAAACAGTTTTGGACAGCAGCAGTAGTCTAACTTTGAAAAATCACCAAAAATTGTAGAAATTGAATTAGAAGTTGATTGAGATATAGAATTAAATCTTATTGAGTCTATTTTCATATGAAAGAAACATGGAAAGCAAAGGAATTCTGTATTCTGAGATATTTAGATTTTGGTAAGACTGGTTCAGAGTGATTTCTGAGATCCCCTGTTCTGACTTGGAAAAATCATCAAATATTGTACAAAAATAATTTGGGAACATAATTTATATGGTTAGATTCCTTAATGAGTCTAGTTTTAGAAGAAATAAACTATAACATCATATGAATTCTATATAAAAAGATAATTAATTTTTAGTGAAGAAGGGTCGGAACTGCCAGACAGTAGAACAGGGGTGACTTTAAAGAATAAACTGTACTAATTGGCTAAATCAAAAATTCTGAAAATTTTATGGCAAGAAGATATGCGAGTCTAGTTTCAGGAAAAATTAACGGTTCTTCATTTGGAGTTTTGTAGCTCTGGAAATAAATAATTTAGTGACTATAACTCAAATGGACAGTTTTGAATATACTTATGAGTAATTAATGAAATTATTGATAATGTTACTTATAGCATGTTATATACATTAAGGATGTGGAATGGAGAGGAGGAGGAGGAAAATATATATGAGTATTTAGCTAGCATATTCTAGGCTCAGGGACTAAATTGAATAAAAGTAAAACTTTATGGGCAATTTTGTAAAAATGTCAAAATGACCAAATTGCATGAAATGGATTATTTTATTATTTAAATTATAAAATTGAATGAAATTATTAATTTAGATCAAGATAGGGTGAAAATATGTTTTAGGGATTAAATTGAAAAGTGTTGAAATTATGGAAAATTTCGATATTTCATATAATTCATGGGCTGTTGTCGATATATATGAGAATAATTAGGCTTGGAACAAGGATTAAATTACAAGAATTTTATTTTTCTCGAATCTAAGGATGAAATCATCATTAATTAAAAATTTAGGGGCAAAATGGTAATTTTGCCTAGAGCATTAATTGAATGTATCGAATATGAAATGAATGAAAATGATGATCAAATTTATCCGGATAACTCAAATACGAGATTTGAACATGGAAAAGAGAAGACATCAAATTAGTGAAACTATAAACATGGGCAAGCAACGAAGTAAGTTCATGTAACTTGGATTATATTCTTAAATGTTTGAAATGTATGTTATTGATGTGAATATAATTTGAACGTTCATTGTATGAAAATTGATGAAACATTGATATATTTGATAAAAAGGAAGAAATCCCGGTTGAATGAAAGGAAAATTCGATGGATCATTGAAAAGGAATTGACGGTAAAAAGGATCTAGCCCGGACGGGTGATCCTATCCCGATATAGCCCTCCGAAGAATATGTGTGAAAAGGATCTAGCCGGACGGGTGATCACGATATAGCCTCCAGAAGAATATGTGGAAAATGGATTTAGCCCTGACGGTAATCCGAATTGGGGTGCAATTTAGCTGGACTGGTAATTGGATCCAAGCTCATTAGAGTAATTGTCGTTCTGAGGGATTTAGCTTTTGGTGGTAATCCCGACAATACTCTATGAGTTTATATTACAGGATTTAGCTTGGACCGTAATCCCATTGTAAGGATGAGGTTCGCGGAGTGTGCTCTTCTACGAGGATTTAGCTCGGGTAGTAATCCCATTGTAAGGATGAGGTTCGCGTGAGTGTGCTCTCTCGAAATGGAAATGTGCGCACATGAACATGAATTGACGGACTGGATTTGTACACTATAAGTGTACTACTAGAAAATCCATCAAATTTCGAGAAATTCAACGGGATAAATATAGAAAATGACAAGTACTTGAAATCATGAAATTAAACTTGAAAGACATAGAAATGATAATTATTTGATACATTGAAATATAGCATGGAAAATACATGTATGTGAAATTTGCACGATAATTATGCATATTCAAGATTATGAACTCACTCTTTGGAATAAATATACACTAAACTCATGAAAATGATGGTACATGAAATATTGTCATAATAAATTGAACAATTTATATTTATGAAGAAACAATAAGAGAATGATATGTATCATGACATGTAAATATAATACTATCTTTGATACGTTGATACAGAAAATTATGTGTATTAGGACAAGTAACAAATTGAAGCGAGACATGTCGAGAAAATAAGTTTGTTAATATTAAAAATCGTTAACCAATGTAGGAAAGTTTTAGGATTTTGCATGAAAAATTCCCTATGATCCCGATTTAATTCCGGTTGGCTCTAATGTATGTTTTGGGCTTCGAGGCCCAATAGAGGGACGTTATGATTATTTTGAATATGAACAATAAATGACTCGTAATTATTCGAAAATGTTGATAAACTCTGGTAATACCTCCTACTCTATTCCAATAATGTGATACGGGTAGGGGTGTTACATTAGTGGTATCAGAGCTAAGGTTTAGTAGGTTCTCGGACTAAATGTAGTATATGTGAAAGTCTAGAAATACATGTCATTATATAATTTATGATAGTGTGATATTTTCCAACTCGATAAGATTTGTTTTACTTATAAAATGAGATGCTTTCCAATCGAGCTAATTCCAATAATCTCAAAAACGATGCTCAAGTATATGAGTAAAAAGTTGATTATGATAAATCGTAATTCATAAAGGTATGAATAAATGTTTTCTAATACATGTCGATGATGATGAGCGTTATGTTATAGGTGTTATTAAAAAAAAAAAATTAAAAAAATTAAATTGCTATAACAAATATTGTAATCGATGGTTAAATTACAAAATATACAAAAGTAATATGTGAAGTACATGATAAAGACCATTAGTGAATTACGGATGAACAATGAATTTTTAAAATATTTTACATGTATTAAAGATAATGAAAATATAAGTATATGGATTATTGGAACAAGGGTTATATTGTAAAGAATGTAAACGCATTATGAAAAAAAAATGTAAAAGTAATATGTGTGTATGATATAATTTGCCCAAGTAGACGAGATTAGAATTACTAAGACATTAGTGATACGTCATTAATGGACCTTAACACACTTAATGATTAAGGGCACGCTAGTGCTTTTCAAATATTAGCATTTTTTTTGCTTTCTGTTTAATAGTGCATAATAATGTACCCCTATATCAGTTCCGTATATTCTAAGTGTCCTGTTTACTCTACTAGGCCTCTGCTAAAATGGAAAACAATTTTCGTTACAAGGTGAAGAATTATCTCTGATTCATGTTTGAAATATTGAATTAAAAATAAATTGTGAAATGAAAGAATAGAAAATAGATACAAGTGATAAGCTAAGTAAATATATGCAAAAAGGAACTATAGAATTAAAGAAATAATAAGTTCATGATCAAAAGAAAATAAGGAAATTTGAGAGGAATGAAATTTATTTTAAGAGGAGAGAAATGTAATACCCAAAAAAAAAAAAAAAAAATTTACTGAGAAGATATTATCTTTGATATAATAAGGAAATAAAGCGAAAAAAAGAAAAATTTAGATTATGTCAATATTCGGAAGTATATTATGATATATTACATTATTAATTCAAGAAAGGACTAAATTGTAAAGTGAGAAAAGTATTGTTGCCCAAGTGTAAATACTCAAAATTTGAGGGGTTAAAGTGTAAGTATGAAAAGTTAAAGGACCAATAGTGCAAATATTTTAGGGGTGGAATAATCTAGAAACTAAAGGAAATGGATGAATTAGGACCAAATTGAATAGGTAAAGAATTATGAGGACTAAATCATAATTTTACCAAATTATGTGATGATTCAAGGATGGAATTTTAAAAGATCACAAAGGGCAAAATGGTCAATTAGAAGAGAGAGAAATCTAGAAAGTAATGATGATAGTGATGATATTTTATAATTATTTAATTAGATAAATATTATTTTATTTTGATAAGATATTTTATTATTTATCATTATTTTATTATTATTTATGTAGTATATAAGGAAGGAAAGATGATGAATTATCATCATCTCTTTCCCATGCAAACCAACGTGAGAAGAAGAGAAAGAAAAGAAAGTTTTGCTTTCTTTACAAATTAGTCCTTTCACCAAAAATCCATCATTTTCACTTAGAATTCAAAAGAATTTCCATAGCCATCAAGAGAGAAAGATGACAAGGAGACTATAGGAGCAAGAATATCAAGTTTGATTCAAGAAATAGAAGCTGGAGGAGAGAGAAAATCAAGTTAAAGATTGAAATCTATAAAACAAGGTAAGAACATCATGTTTTCAATATATTTTTAAGTTTGATATTGTGGAAAAAGCATGGAAATGATGTTAATGTAGAGTTTTCTTATATAAAGTTTTATGTTCTTGATATGTTAGTGAAGGAAAATAAGAGAAAGTAATGAGAAATGTTGTAGAGAAGGAAATAAAGGTGTTATAAACTTGATAATTAACATTTTGCATTAAAACAGTTTTGGACAGCAGCAGTAGTCTAACTTTGAAAAATCACCAAAAATTGTAGAAATTGAATTAGAAGTTGAGTGAGATATAGAATTAAATCTTATTGAGTCTATTTTCATATGAAAGAAACATGGAAAGCAAAGGAATTCTGTATTCTGAGATATTTAGATTTTGGTAAGACTGGTTCAGAGTGATTTCTGAGATCCCCTGTTCTGACTTGGAAAAATCATCAAATATTGTACAAAAATAATTTGGGAACATAATTTATATGGTTAGATTCCTTAATGAGTCTAGTTTTAGAAGAAATAAACTATAACATCATATGAATTCTATATAAAAAGATAATTAATTTTTAGTGAAGAAGGGTCGGAACTGCCAGACAGTAGAACAGGGGTGACTTTAAAGAATAAACTGTACTAATTGGCTAAATCAAAAATTCTGAAAATTTTATGGCAAGAAGATATGCGAGTCTAGTTTCAGGAAAAATTAACGGTTCTTCATTTGGAGTTTTGTAGCTCTGGAAATAAATAATTTAGTGACTATAACTCAAATGGACAGTTTTGAATATACTTATGAGTAATTAATGAAATTATTGATAATGTTACTTATAGCATGTTATATACATTAAGGATGTGGAATGGAGAGGAGGAGGAGGAAAATATATATGAGTATTTAGCTAGCATATTCTAGGCTCAGGGACTAAATTGAATAAAAGTAAAACTTTATGGGCAATTTTGTAAAAATGTCAAAATGACCAAATTGCATGAAATGGATTATTTTATTATTTAAATTATAAAATTGAATGAAATTATTAATTTAGATCAAGATAGGGTGAAAATATGTTTTAGGATTAAATTGAAAAGTGTTGAAATTATGGAAAATTCGATATTTCATATAATTCATGGGCTGTTGTCGATATATATGAGAATAATTAGGCTTGGAACAAGGATTAAATTACAAGAATTTTATTTTTGAATCTAAGGATGAAATCATCATTAATTAAAAATTTAGGGGCAAAATGGTAATTTTGCCTAGAGCATTAATTGAATGTATCAGAATATGAAATGAATGAAAATGATGATCAAATTTATCCGGATAACTCAAATACGAGATTTGAACATGGAAAAGAGAAGACATCAAATTAGTGAAACTATAAACATGGGCAAGCAACGAAGTAAGTTCATGTAACTTGGATTATATTCTTAAATGTTTGAAATGTATGTTATTGATGTGAATATAATTTGAACGTTCATTGTATGAAAATTGATGAAACATTGATATATTTGATAAAAAGGGGAAGAAATCCCGGTTGAATGAAAGGAAAATTCGATGGATCATTTGAAAAGGAATTGACGGTAAAAAGGATCTAGCCGGACGGGTGATCCTATCCCGATATAGCCCTCCCGAAGAAGAATATGTGTGAAAAGGATCTAGCCCGGACGGGTGATCCCGATATAGCCCTCTCAGAAGAATATGTGGAAAATGGATTTAGCCCTGGACGGGTAATCCGAATTGGGGTCCGAATTTAGCTTTGGATGGTAATTGGATCCAAGCTCATTAGAGTAATTGTCGTTGCGAGGGATTTAGCTTTGGGTCGTAATCCCGACAATACTCTATGAGTTTATATTCTGAGGATTTAGCTCGGGTCGTAATCCATTTGTGTAAGGATGAGGTTCGTGAGTGTGCTCTCTTACTACAGGGATTTAGCTCGGTGGTAATCCCGCCGTAAGGATGAGGTTCATGGGAGTGTGCTCTCTCGAAATGGAAATGTGCAAACACATGAACATGAATTGACGGACTCGGATTTGTACACTATAAGTGTACTACTAGAAAATCCATCGAAATTCGAGAAATTCAACGGGATAAATATAGAAAATGACAAGTACTTGAAATCATGAAATTAAACTTGAAAGACATAGAAATGATAATTATTTGATACATTGAAATATAGCATGGAAAATACATGTATGTGAAATTTGCTCGATAATTATGCATATTCAAGATTATGAATCACATTGGAATAAATATACACTAAACTCATGAAAATGATGGTACATGAAATATTGTCATAATAAATTGAACAATTTATATTTATGAAGAAACAATAAGAGAATGATATGTATCATGACATGTAAATATAATACTATCTTTGATACGTTGATACAGAAAATTATGTGTATTAGGACAAGTAACAAATTGAAGCGAGACATGTCGAGAAAATAAGTTTGTTAATATTAAAGTACGTTAACCAATGTAGGAAAGTTTTAGGATTTTGCGAAAAATTCCCTATGATCCCGATTTAATTCGGTTGGCTCTAATGTATGTTTTGGGCTTGAGGCCCAATAGAGGGACGTTATGATTATTTTCAGAATATGAACAATAAATGACTCAGAATTATTCGAAAATGTTCAGTAAACTCTGGTAATACCTCCTACTCTATTCCAATAACAGATACGGGTAGGGGGTGTTACAAATTAATTAATTTGATAATAGATGACAATAAAACTTAAACAATGTATTAATTATATAAATATAAAAATATATTATTTTACATTGATTATCATAATTAAAAACATATTATTTTAAAAATTAATTAATTTATAATACATAAAACCACATGCAATATATGTAACTTTTTTTTTGAAAAGTAAATTCATTAATTAATTCAATGAATTGAACCATACAATAAAAGGAAAAAATAAAAAAACACTCGTCGTAGATAGTAAGTGATAAGCTTCATCAACACAAAAAAAGTTTTAGTCTCAGCATCAATAGAAGATTATGATACTTTAACAATTGGTTTTGTCACAACTCAAGCATGATATATTTGGAGTAATTGTAAGCACTTAACATGATAAGGAAATCAGCCGCGGATAGTCCAAAACGGTGAGCAAAAATCGACAAAAGAATCGAGCGTTCACCAAACTATAGAGGACAACAACAAAACCATCTCTAAAATCACTTGTAAAACTAAGACTACATACATAAGTAAGACTAAAAATCACGTTACAAGAGCAGAAAAAAATTCTAAAACTGAAGGCTTATTAAACAATGAAAAAAAAACAAAAAAAAATATAAAACTTAAAGACAACACAGATCTAAATCAACTCGTGAAATCATTTATTATTCTGAAATATTCTTAAAACAGAAACAAATTAATAAGTTGACGAAGAGCCACCCATTTTCCAAGAAAAATTACTGGTGGCCAATGAAATTTTAGCGAATGACAAACATCATCATCTATCCATCATAAGTTGTAAAGACAACAAAGATACCTACAAAATAGATTTGCAAACTGAAAAAGAGAGAATACATGTGAAGTGGATGTAAAGAAAAAAAAGAAAAGAAAAAGTTGATGGGAAGGAGAAAATAACGAGCGATAGTCAACCCAGAGAAAAATATATATAACTTTAGAAACTAAAAAAATATTAACATTTAATAAATTAAATTAAATTTTATTCAATGAAATAAAAACTTGAAAAATAAATAATATATATATCATAAAAGAAAAAAAGTAAGTTTATTTTTATTGTTAAATATTAAAGTGAAATAATAATTATTAATTTTTTTCTTCAAATTATTTTAAATAAAGAATTGAATAAAAAACTTGAATAAAAGTAAAAATTCAACCAAATAAAAATAAAAGTAACAATGAAAATAACAAATAATAATCAATGACAAATTCTAATTTGAATTTGCATATTAATCCAATATTTTTATTTTAAGAAAAGTTAGACAGAAGAAAGTTGATTATTTGTCAGATTTATCATCAACGATATATGGATGAAAGTCGGCAGACAAGACCATTACATCAATAAAGAAAGAAAATTGAAAGACAAGGAAGAATATAAAAAGAAGATAAATAACAGCCTCTTTTTCTTTTAAATGCTAGTCAAAATTACTTTACTTTTCTTTTTCCCCGTGAAATAGCAACCTTTACTGTTTCATTGGTCATTCTCCACTATGCTTCAGTCTGTAGACAATTAAAAATAATAAAATAAAATTAGCTCAACATTAATAGAGTAACTTAGATTTGTAAACTCGAAAGATAATTTTAAATAAAAAATAAAATCTGTTTAAAAAACGGGTTAAGCCTCGAGTAAGGCTATTTTTGCCCAGAACGGGCTAGACTCAATCTGAATTTGTAAAAAGAAAAAAATCTACTATTTTCTCACTGTTTTGCAGCCATTTCACTATCATGTTACTATTTTGTTATTATTGTTTGAATATTGTATAACTCTTATTTTATTGTTAACTTTTCTATTATTTTAGAAGTATTTGCTTGTTAAGTTACACTTATCTTAGTGTTATTTAAGTATATAATTTATTTTTCAATTATATAAAAAAAATTAATACAAATGGATTAGGTCGAGCTTGAATTTTAGTATTTTTATTCAGGTTGAGCTTGGGCAAAATTTTAAGTTCAATTTTCAGACTAAGGTTATCAAACTGAGTCTAAAATTTTATTAAAATTTGACCTGATCTAATTAATGGACATGTTTAGATTAAGTCTAGTGATACAAAATCTTGTTGGGTTAATATAATGTTAAAGATTTATCAAAAATAAAAAGTTTGGTATTCAATTGGATGAATCATTTATTATTGTGGGTGTTACCTCTTAATTATATGAATGAAGGGATTGAGAAAGATAAACATGTTTGCTAAATGGCTATGGCTATTGTTCAAAGCATGCTTGCCAAAGAGATTTGAGATTTATGATACTTATGATTTGGGAGTGAGTGCACATATACAGAGAGAGTATGTTTTTAAAGTTTTTTTTTTATATATATATTTGGATTATCATATTTATATTTTTATGAATATAAATAGAGAATGAGAGAAGGTTAGTTCAAATCGATTTAACCGATAATTCTCGGTTGAGTTAATTATGATGATTAATAAATTTGTTAATTATTGATCATAAATTTTTATAATTAAATTAATTTAGACTTTAGATAACAAAAAGTGTTCACATAAGTCATCAAATTACGACGAGAGTTTTGCCTTTTGAAGCGCCACTTGCATAGGGCAATCGAACCAAGCCGAATCAGAAAGTACTGCTGATTTAATCGACCAATCAATCAATATTAAAATTAATTCGATTTTATTGGTTAATATCTAAATCCATTCATCATTAAAATAATTTTTTCGATTTTTTAACCAAATCTAATATTATATATATATATTTTTTTTAAAGAATAATACTGAATGCAATCCTTCATCACCCCGAGAATGCACTGCCTTTTTTTTACAAGTAAATTTGGTGTGGCTAATATTTATATTATTATTTAAAGCTCTAAATTAATCAGACATCTATTTGATTAAAAAATTATAAAAATATTTTTTTACAATAAATTATTTTATTTGATGAAATTTTAATATTTTATTTAAAATTTACGACTTAACTAAAATTTTATTTTAATGCTTTTTATATATTTTAATTTTATTATGATATTTGATGTGTTATTATTATTTAGTTTGAAATTATATATTTCATTATTTATTGTATATTTTTTATTAAATTTTCGTTTTCTAAATACGTAATTTCCACACATATACACATGTGATAGAATTTATAATATATATTTAAGTGTTTGATCTTACAAGTCAACATTGACATCGATTCTATCAAGAAAAATATTAAAAAAAATTAAAACACCTAATAAATATTATTGTAGGATAGTTTTTTGTCTTTTTCAAATACTGGCATAAAATATATATTAAAAAAAATTAAACCAAGAACAAATCTATGAAAAAACACACATGGTGAGGTTAAAACTTACAAAATCAAGCAGGGGTTAGCGAGGGTCTCGGTCTTCCTAAAATAAAAAAATTTTCATTTAAACCTTTTAAAAATTTTAAAATTTTGAATTATTAAAGTTAAAATTGTACTTTGGCTCCCCCTAAAAATAATTAAAATTTAATTTAATTATTTAAAAATTATAAATATATAAACTATTAAAATAGTAAAATTATATTTTTATTATTATAAAAATTACAATTTTATTTTTTCCACCTAAAAAAATTTTCTAACTTCACCCTGACATCAAGCTCCATAAGTTCTTAACTTTACTATTTCAACTAAAACTTTATTAATAATTCTTTTTTACATAAAATTTAACATTCAGCTACATCAACAATATGCGATAACCTAATATATATATAAAACCGTATTACCTGTCGTATGATGCGATTAATCCTTGTATTTCCCACTATTCGTTGTATACTTAGGAAGAGGCACTTTGCCTGATTCAATCCGCTTGATATCATCCAAAAGTATTTCATACTGTTTCCTCACTTCCCGTTCGGTCGTTGTTCCTCCCACGAGCTTAGCTATCTGTTGCCATCGTTGAGGAACATCTTTATCGTATATTGCCAAAGCATTCTCAAATAGCTTGTTCTTCTCAGCCGACCAATTCAAGTTGTAAGAACAAGAAGAAGAAAAATGGTCAGATCCCATTTGTTTTTTTTACAGGCATACAAGTTATATGGCAAACGAAAAGCTCAATGGGGGGTTTCACCTTATAATAAAGAAACAAAGGCCTGCAAAAAAAAAAAAGGTTGATGCAAGTTGGCCAAATTAGAAATTTTCACAGCATATATTATATATGATAATTGAGACAGCTTTTTCAGTGTTTCAAGAATGGTCAATTTCTTTCTTTGTACGTCAGGTTTTCGGATTATTATGGCATAGAATTAATTTATCAAATTGTAAGTACGATGTTGGTGAATAATTTATTAGCATGTTGGGGGGGGGGGTTATTTAAATGGCTAATTTAGTTTTAACTTTCTTGAAAGAAATCAACATGTTAAGCCACTGACATGTTATTTATCTTTGTAGATATTGGGATTAAATAATTTAGGGTTAATGGTTATCTAAATCGGATTGGACATTGGGAATCGATTGGGGTAAGGGTGTTTATAGTTCGGTTAAATAATCAATTAAATTGATCTAATTTGGTTAATTGACCAGTGGTTGGATTTAGTTTGGTCGAAAGTCGGTTAATGATTTTTAAAATTTTAATTATCGGTTAATTCGATTCGAAATCGGGTAATTAACCAAATTAACCGATTAACCGAAATATATATTACATATAATTAACTTTTTGTTTGGTTGTTAACTTTCAAGATTTATGTAGTGTTTTTAATGTCTTATTTGTTGTTTTCACCTCCATTTAAAGTTTTTTGAATTATTTTAAAAAATAAAATGAACATTAGCAATGTATTTTTTTAAAATGTTTTATACTTATTTTAATCAAACGGGCAAAAAACATATAAATTTAAGTTAATTCAGTTAACCGATTGAATTAATTGAAATATTTCTGTTCAGTTAATACATTTAAAAAAAAATTCGGTTCGGTTAACGGTTAAAGATTTTTACATTTCGGGTAATTCGGTTAATGGTAATTCGGTTCGGATATTAACCGAACCTGTAATACCCCTATACCCGGTTCAATTATGCAAACCCGGTATAAGACTATTACATTTAATAAATGTAATAGTCTTATACCGGGTTTACATAATTGAACCGGGTATAGGGGTATTACAGAACCAACTATTAAAACACCCCTAGATCGGGGTATTGGTTCATTTAGACCAATTGAGTCACGAATCGGTACAAACTGATTGAACCGAACAAAAAAACCAGGTGAATCTATTTTTAAAATATATTTTTATTTTTTAGATATTTATTTAATTGAACTGTCCAAATTGATTAGATCAATCGAATTGATAAAATAATGATTTGATTGGTTCGATCACTAATCCGTTACCGGAAACTTTGCTTATAATTACATTAATAAGGAATACGAGGAAATTCCTAATTTTTTCCAATGTTTAAAGAAATGAGAGGAGGAAAAACTAGAAAAGATATAATAAAAAAAAGTGTTGAAAGTTGTGAGAATAATCTTGGAACTTTGTATTAGAGAATATATGAACATCAAGAAGAAAGTTATGGCAAATTTCTCCACTATTTCTTGCATGTGCTTCTTTCTATGCCAACTCACTTGAGTATCGCTTACAAGGTGTTTTCTTAGTTTTTGATAATATAGACCAATACTGATGTGATAAAAAATTATTGAAAAGGGATAATATTCTTATTTCATACAATTCTTTTTCGTATATATAAATATTGGTTTGTCAGGTCGAATACTTAAAAGATTTATACGTTCAAATCAATCAAATTATAGCCTTTCAAATTGGTTAGCTATCACTTGTTGCTTAATTATTAATCTTTTAATTTTCTACTTTTTAATAGAATTTTTTTTTAAAAATTATGTCAAGTTGTTATATCGTATGTTTTTATATTAGACTAAATTCATTGAACTTTTAATTTAATGGCTCTTGAATTGAGATGATTGGTCTCATTCAAAAAAGAAAAAGAAAAAAGAAAAGACTTCAAAAACTAAAAGGATCGATGATGCTAAGCAAGATAAGCTTAATGAAGCTATCTTATCTCATCTCTATCATAATAATTTCTTCCTTTTTAAAGTAGATTGATGCAGGAAGAAATTGTGAATATTTGGGATGACTTAATTAGCAAAAAGTTGTAGGAAGATCAAGATGGTCAGATTATGAGTGATGGAGTTAAAAATAAGAGAGGAAAAAAGGAGATTAAGAGTGTTTGGAAATATGTTACTGCAAATAAAATTGTTATTATTGACAGGAGATTAAATTAAGTGTAAATAAATAAAATAATCATTGTGCCGTGAAAGAATTATTGTCTTAGAAGCGATTTCGTCCTGATCGATGTAATCGAAAATGGATGTCGCCCCCCAATGTTAACATAGTACATCCAAATTTACACACTCGAATTAGGAAGATGAAACTTAAAAGGATTGCTCTTCTTGTAAAAGTTGAGAAATAAACTGGAAGAAACTCGGGTAAATCACTTTAGATTCAATTTCTAGTAAAGAAAGATTGGAGGGGTAACAGATAATCCAGCTTAAAACACAACCTCCTATATAGAATATCACACTAATGTAATTTAGTAAAATATTGGAAATTTTAGAGAGCAAGAATAGGAGAAAATAGAGAACTGAGTTTTCTTGTTTTTCTATATTTTTTGAAAAAAGGTTAAGATGATAAAATAGCAGTGACAATTTTTAAAAATAGTAGAGGATTGTTCTCGACAGAAAATATTCTGCAACAGTCAAAAGATTTCCCTTAATGAAAAAATGTTTTACAACAGAAAATAATTCTGATTTTGCATTATCAAAGAGTATTGAAAAATAAGTGTCTTAGATCTTTTTCCGATGTCAGTAAGTACTATAAGGGATTTTTTTTAAATAATTCCCAAGGTGCTATATATAGTCTATGTATTGCTTTTGAATTTTTTCAAAATTTAGTCAACCTATTAATGTTTAGTTGTTGTAAGTTTGAGTTGTCATGTTTAGAGGAAGGGGTCGTTGTGATTATAATAAGTATGAATTATCATGTTCGGAGAATGAATATATTATTGTTTGAATGACAAATAACTTATTTGTGTTAGACTTATCTAGACTCAAGCAAAACTCAACAAAGTTCAATCTAACTTAACTAGTTTAATCTAACTTAACCAACCTTAACTAGTTTAATCTAACTTAACCAACTAATGTTAAGTGATTTGGTTAAGCAAATTAAGACTTAAATTGGTTGATTAATTGATTAGACGTTCGGATTGAATCGATTGACTGCTCTCCTATTAATTTTGGTGTGAAAAAGGAGGGAAAAAAAATAGTCGGAGCCAATAACGCAAGTACTTTAAAGCTAGACTTGTGCTAGGATAGAGGTATTAAACAGCCAATAAATATTTTATTTTAAATTTATTATTATTTTTTATAAAAGTAAACTATATTATTAATTACTCAATTATTAGTAAATTTATTTTTTATTATTTTTTATAAAAGTAAACTATATTCGATTTTGTCTTTTTTTACCACTAATAAATTAAAGGTGTCGGCTTTTAAAATTAGTATAATAATAACTTTAGCCCTCAATATTTATACATTGTGCTAATTTAGTCTTGATTATAAAAAAATGTAACCCTCAACATTTTGACATTGCATAATTTGGTACTTTTTGAAATTTTATTTTTCTTTGTGATCCTTTCACCTGAAAAAAGCTAAAAAAACAAATTTATCAGCTAAATTTAATTGAAAATATGCAAAAAGTGGAACCGCCTAAAAATCCAAGATAATGATTTTTATCTTTTTTCATTTTTTTAAAATTAGCCTTCAATGTGATAAAGAAAAGTAAAATTGAAAAAAGAGACTAAATTAACACAATGTATAATGTTAAGGGTTAATTCTTTTTAAAATCAAGATTAAATTGACATAATTTATAAATATACAAAGTTAAAATTACTATTATACCAATTTTAAAAGCTCTCATTGTTCACCAGGTGATGACAAAAAAAAGACGTCCAAAAAGAAATCTACTAATTGTTAGGGACTACTTGTGCAGTTTACCTTAAATTTGGGCTTCAATCTGGCTTATTAACATATGAAGATGAATAAAAGGAAAATAAAAAAGGTCCCACCGAGATTTGAACTCGGGTTACTGGATTCAGAGTCCAATGTCCTGACCACTAGACCATGGGACCAAGTTGTTGACTGCAATAACAAAAATATTTAAAATCATTAATGAAACTACAAATACGACAACACAGTCACTTTCAGTTATCTATTTCGAAAAGTGTAGTATTGGTACACGTCAACGACCAGATTCCTTGTTGTCATGAGAGAATCAAATCAAATCAATGCTCACTCCACTGCACACCACCACTAGAAAAAGTAAGGAAACCGCCGGCTCGAGAAATGTGGCGGAGCGGCTTAAACAGCCGGTCGACGACCACGGCGCAAGCATTAAAGGAAAAGAAATGGGACGCGTTGGTGATCGGCGGTGGACATAATGGCTTGACAGCCGCAGCTTACTTAGCTCGCGGAGGCCTATCGGTTGCCGTGCTTGAGCGACGCCACGTTATCGGCGGTGCAGCCGTAACTGAAGAAATTATTCCTGGATTCAAATTCTCTCGCTGTAGCTACCTCCAAAGTCTCCTTCGCCCTTCCGTGATCAGGTGGGAAGCTACTTTTCTGCTTTTGTTTATATTATTTTTGTTAATAATTTATGTTTGTTTTTTGGCGTATTGGTATTGAAATTGAAGAGAGCTAGAATTAAAAAGGCATGGATTGAAGCTGCTGAAGCCGACAGCGACGACGTTTACGCCTTGTCTCGATGGGCGTTACTTACTATTGGGACACGATGATGAACGTAATTACTTGGAGATTTCAAAGTTTTCAAAATATGATGCCGATGCTTTTCCAAGGTGTTTTCAATTTTCTCTAATGAAATTCAATTTTTGTACTTTTTTTTTAAGAATAATGATTGTAAATTGCTTATTGCTAATTAAAATTTCATTATGGAACCTCGAAACAAGCAGCTAAATTCTCCATTTCTCTGTTTTAGATATTCCCAACTTCAGCGAAAATTCGAAATGTAATCAATGTTATACGTTATCTGGATTTGAGTCAAAATTTTCTAAATTTTTCATATATTTGGATGATTATACTTATATAATTATTTTTGAATATATGTTAGTGTTAAACACGGATACCTTAAGAAATAAATGAAGAGTTGGGCACCAGTGTCACGATCTGTCGACAGGCAAGGTACTACCATTTCTCTGAGCCGCATTACACTGACATAGTGAGCTCAAGCTGGTATCGTTTTCTTTGGTTGCTCAGCAGCCTCTAAGATTCTCACCCATGGTTGCAGAAAGGCCTCCTATATGAGGTTTTGTGTTCGAACCTGAGAGGTGCAACTTCGAGTGACAAAGCCTTCATAGACTTGTGGGTTGACAATACCGGCTAATGGGCATGACACTGGTGCCACGTGGTCTAGGGAAGTGGTAGTATCTTACCGTTGGAAAAATCGTGACAAACAGAACCAATGCCAGATGTGTCAAATTCTGTGTGTGTGTGTTTAATTTAAAGTACTAATATGTCTGCAGATATGAAAACCAGCTTTATAAGTTCTGTAAATTGATGGACTTTGTTTTGGATTCACAAGCTCCTGAGACCTTACTCTGGGATTCATCATTTACCGATTGGATGCGTGATAGCTTAGAGAAATCGGTGTTTTGGGCTCGCTGCCTGAGGCATGTTATGGCTTTGGGGCAAAAGGATATGGTGTAAGTCATATTTGATCTTTTCTTGTGAATAAACATGGTAATTTTCTTACAAATTTTCTTGCAGTTTCTTGATTTACGTTCTTATAATGTTTCCTCAGGAACTTTATGGACCTGTTATTGTCCCCTACATCGAAAGTTCTCAATAAGTGGTTCGAGGTTGTAATGTTCTAGCTTTAAGCTTCTGGCTATTGCCTCTTATGATTGCGCACCAAATAATAATGTTTTAGTGCTTTTCAATAGTTGATTGCTTGAGTTCAAATCATTGCTAAGTTCGGAACAAAAATGTTGTCCAGCCCAGCCCTCGATCTTAGTTTGTTATGACCACTAATCCGACCCCCGATCTTAGTGATAATTAGCAATCTACATGGCTAAGGTCCTTGGTTATGTATGGTTCAAACTCGAGACGGTAAAAATTAGCATTTGGGTTATGAATTCATAAATCTTACATGACAGAGCTAAGTGATTAACTTTTAGTTTCTTGACCAAGAAGAAACTTAATATTGGTTCCGGAAATGATTTTTACGGGTTTTTGCAGAGTGATATCCTGAAGGCAGTACTTGCTGGGGATGCTATTGTGGGAAGTATGGTAGGACCTCCATGCAACATGGTAGCATGCTCCTGTAACCTTAGCCATTAATAATTGGTATCGTCAATTTGTTCCTGTAGGCAAGCATTCATACGCCCGGGAGTGGATATGTTTTACTGCATCATGTTATGGGTGAAACCGATGGTGACCGTAATGTATGGTCGTGAGTATCTCTAAGGAAAATTTTAATCAGTGTACACTGTGCTCGATTTTGTTATCTAAGAAAATGAAAAAAACCACCAATTACGATGTTTTTTGTCGTTTATGGTAGAGTGCTTGATCGATGATATTGTTTCTCATGATGCTATTTAGATTAGTAACAAATTTTCTTTATGTTTTATGGTTGAAGTAAGTCTTCAATGGGCTTAACACAATGTGCTTGAAACGTGCTGTAGGCATGTTGAAGGTGGGATGGGCTCCGTATCAACTGCCATAAGTAATGCTGCTATTGAAGCCGGGGCTTCGATTATGACAAATGCAGAAGTAAGTCAACCCTTCTTCAAGATTAATATTAAATTTTACTGTTACCGGTTTTCAATTCTTCATCTTGCTGTACAGGTGTCACAGCTAATGATAGGAAATTCTGGTACCATAGAAGGGGTTAGTTCATTTCTCAGACTGACAAAATGGATAAATCTTGAAGTGTTTATTAATAAGTACACTACTCATTACCGTATCGATTATCTAGGTGTTGCTACCTGATGGGACGAGAGTTCGTTCTTCGGTTGTTTTATCGAATGCAACCCCTCATAGGACCTTCCTGGTATGTTTTCCTATCGCATATGTGTTTTCATGCCTGCTTCACCAATTCAAGAAGTATTTATTGAAAAGTTGAATATGAATTATATGATATGAACTCGTTTTCCATGTCTTTTCGATGCAGGGTTTGGTTCCTCGAGATGCTCTTCCTGAAGATTTTCTTCGTGCTATTGAAAACTCAGACTACAACTCCGTAAGATCACTTCCCTGTAGGATATCACATCATTTTAGAGATGGTACCATGGTTGAACCTACATTCATCCACACATTTTATTGTTTTTTCTTTGTACCCATCCTAATTTGACGATAATTTGAAATGAAAGTTTGCAAGAATCTAGTTATGATAATCGCTGATTGGAACAGGGAACCACGAAAATCAATGTAGCTGTTGATAAATTACCCTGGTTCCATTGTTGTGGATCAAATAATACAGAAGCAGGTCCTCAGCATACAGCTACTATTCACATTTGTTCCGAAAGGTAAACTAAATGTAATTGCCGCTTTTGTTTCGGCGACCAGTAATGGTTCTGAATATGGATGCATTCACCTATCGCTAAAAAGGCTAAAACATTCTTCATATTCTTCTATTTTCCTCCATTGTTCATTTGGCACCATAAAAGCATGGACAACATTGGATCAGCTTGTCAAGATGCTCGGAACGGCTTACCTTCAAAACGTCCGGTCATGGAGATGACAATTCCGTCTTCATTGGACAACACTATTTCTCCACCAGGTATCGCCTGAACTTTAAATCCTTCGTATCTCGGAGATGGTAAAAGCAAAAGCCGGACTGATGAGGAAAGCCGAGGTCCATAATTAGTATGCTAATGTTTTTATATATCTACACGTTGTGTTTGTCATGAACTTAGACACATTTTCGTGTAGGAAAGCATGTGGTTAGCTTGTTCACACAGTACACGCCGTATAAACCCTCCGATGGTAGTTGGGAAAACCCGACATACCGAGTAAGTTTCTGTTATTGGTAACAGTATATCTTTGTTCATGTGCATGTTGTAATGGTAACTAAAATTACTGCTGTCCTGGTAGGAAGCATATGCAAAGAGATGCTTTAGCTTGATTGATGAATATGCCCCTGGCTTTAGCTCATCAATTATTGGTTATGACATGCTCACTCCACCTGATCTTGAAAGGGAATTTGGTCTAACAGGTATGTTATGCCATTTGAAACCTTCGACATGAACATCGAGAACCGAAAATTTATAAGGTTAATTACATCATATGTTCTCGAACTACTGTTTAGATTGTCATTTAGTCTTCTAACTTCAAACGTTCTAATTGATTCTTAAAAGTAGGGGTGAAGCTAGTAATCTTTTAAGGGGCCAAAATTAAATTATAAAATTTTATAAGAGCTAAAATGTAATTTTGTCAATGTTTTATACTGACTAAATCATAATTTTATCATTCTTAGGGGTAAAGTGTAATTTCCTATTTTAGGGGAGCCAGGGCTTGCCTATCCTTGCTTACTAGTATCTATATTGTATTAGTTAGATCTTTCCATCGGTTAGCCATTAGTTTGAGCATCAAGTGCTCGATTGATTTGAAGTAGAATATATTTAAAACACGTGGATCAAATTATAAATAGGCATGTCTGTTGTATGGACAATTTGAAAATGATGAGTAAAAGAAATAGCCCTATTAAATTTTATTGGCTTTTTTTAACACACCACATCCAAATTGTTTATAAAATAAGTACACATGTTTATAATTTGATCTGCGAGTTTTAAATATGCTTCACACGTCAAATCCAAACATTTAACATCCGAATTGATGTCTAGATTGATGAAAGGACCTGGTTGATAAAATATTTATACTTTTTAAGGAATTCAATTAGACTATTTTGAAATATATGGACAAATTAGAATTTGAGCAACAGTTTAGGGACGTTTGGTGAAATTAACCCATTTTTTGAAGATGAAAGTGAATTTAGACCATGATTCTAAAATGTTGAATCTTTTGTATACATGGCAGGGGGAAACATTTTTCATGGTGCTACGGGATTGGATTCACTCTTCTTTATGAGACCTGCCAAAGGATGGTAACTTTTTATAACATTTGAAAAGTATTTATTTTAAGGAACGATCCAACGGCGGAAAATTCATTCGATTTCAGATATGTCAAACACCATTTTTTCATGTTTAAAACTTGGTAAGAAAATGAAGGTCCTATATTCTTTAATGACAGGTCAGGCTATAGGACACCAGTAAGAGGATTGTATCTGTGTGGAAGTGGAACACATCCCGGAGGTGGAGTGATGGCCGCACCGGGACGGAATGCCGCACGGATCGCCCTTCGGGATTTTAAGAAGCATCATTCTCTGTAATTCTCTAACACCCTGAGCTTGCAGGTCCTTTGTTCTCTGCTAAAATATAAAATGAAAATCAACAACTAAAACTACATTCTGCTGAACTTAAGTATGGTGTTGTTTATGGGCTTATGCCTAAGGTATCCTATGTTACCTGGTATTAGAGTAAATGTAGAATGAGTAAATGTTTGACATAGATTTTCCATTTTACTTTTTTCTTTTAAATAAATAAATATATATATTTAGAAGATTACAACTTAATATTTGTGTATACGTGCGCTGGATACAATTACTTCAAACAAATCGAACTCAATTATTGACCATCGTTGTTGAGAGCTTGTTTCCTGTTTTAAAAAATAAAATAATTATTTTATAAATATTTTCTATCATATCATTCGTGATCTCGTCCAATTAAAAGAAGATATATAATTTTATTTTCAGATTACATGTACATTTGGACTAAATTTTCAAATTAAATATAAGTATTTTCTTCTAATTGAACGAGACCATAAATGATGTGATGAAAAAAGTCTATAAATAATTTCTCAATGTACCAAACATGTAGAACAACCTGATTCATCCACATCAGCTGTACATATAAGATTTCTTTCATATGATTCGAGAAATTATTTTATGAACATTTTCCACTATACCATCTATGGTCGTGTCTAATTAAAAGAAAACACATTATTTTTTTTTTCAGTACATTTGAACTAAATTTTCAAATTAAAGATGATGTGTCTTTTTTTAATTGGTCGAGACCATGAATAATATAGTAGAAATAGTCCATAAAATAATTTATCTTTATTAATGGTGTGGCATGTGCATACGTTTCTAAACCTAATTGATTGATTTCATTTAAATTTATCCAAGTTGCCAAAAAATTGTATTAAAACACGCTATGAAAGTAAAATTTGGGTATCACTCTGTAAAATAAAATGTAAGTATCACTTTGACAAAAATATATATATATACCCTTTACCATTCCTTGTTGGACATGAGTCTTCAACGAGGGTTTAGGTTCTACTTTTGAGAATTTAAGCATACAAATTGCATCTAACATTAATAAATTTATGACTTGGTCATTCAATTTTAACAAGTCACAAAATGATTATTTAATTATTTGAAAATTTTCATTTAGTCGCTTAGCTGTTTAAATCATTGTTGTATGACTTTTTTTATTTGTACCATTTGTATTAATCAAAAGCTATTCTTTTTCTTTTTTTCAATAATTCAATTTTTTTTCATGAAAAATTTTTAAACGTCACAAATTTACAAACCAAAATCTAAAGATCTTTTTTCTTAGATCTTCGATATTGACTGTCAAATCAACTTGGGTTTAAGGTATGTTCTTTTACTTGTTGATGTGTATTGATCTACTATATTGATCATCACTTGAAACTCACTAGTTAGAATTTTTTTTTTAAATGACTTAACAGTAATTCAATAATATTTTGAACAAACGTTCAAATAGTTCAGTGACTTAAATGAACCATTTCGAATAATTCGGTAACCATTTTGTAATTTTTTAAAGTTGAGTGGCCAAAACGTAAACTTATTAATAGTTTAGTGATATCAAGTGTAGTTTACCCATCTAAGCATTAGAGGTGTTAATGGGCTATGTCTATTTATAGTATTAGTATATTTTATATTTATTTAAACTCGACTTGACCTGAACCTTAAATTTTACGCTTATTCATATTATTACTGTAATAGGCAAAATTTGCTCGGGCCCTAGTGAAAATAAAACAAACGGGCCCAGTACTATACCAAAAGAAAAGCAGTTCAGGAATAAAAAAACACAGAAATAAGGCCCAAAATAATGCGGCCCAAACCCAAAGGAGAATCAGAAACCCTAAGTCAGTGTAGGAGCCCTCGCGCCGCACATTTCGCTAGCAGCCTCCAAGTCACGTTCACCATTTCGGCGTCATGCTCCATCACGTCTTTAGTGTGCCTACAAAATAGGAGATAACAGTAGAAGAGGGGGGTTTGATTTTACTCTATCTTGAGGGGATTTTTAGGCTATAAAAAGGGAAGAGAGAATCAGTTAAAGGGGGGATCTTTTTTTTTACGATTTAAAGGGGAGGATCTTTTTTTTACAATTTAAAGGGAGCAGCAATATTCACCATTTTGAGAGAAAAATACAAAGAATCAAAAAGAAAAGGTTTACTTTTTTCTCTTTTTCTTTTCGGCAGTTTATATACATCAAGATTTTTCTTTTTTGTTATTTTTTTAACTATATATAAAATACGTTGTTTTTTTTAAAAAAAAAGAGAAGTCGGAAGGATTTAACCGGGCTTCCTTCGGCCGCCGCAACCGATGCGCATGTGAGGGAAGCTCGCCGCCGCAAAGAGAGAGTTCAAACCCTAGAAAATAAGAACAGGGGAGAGGGTTCTGTTCGGAGCTTTCTTTTTTTTTTTTTGTTTTATTTTTAGAACAGAGATGAGAAATGAAAAAAAGAAGCTTTGGCTTTCTTGCTTTTGAGCAAATAATGAAACGACGCCGTTTCAAGGTGGGGGGGCTCCGCGTGTTCGACCCGATCCAGCACTGGATCCGCGCTAAATGGGTAAATTGCGAGCTTAGTCCTCCTACTTCGCGCTGCTATCTAATTACGTCCCCCTTTAGCTTTTTCTTTATTTTAAAATTTACCCCAGAATTTTATGCGTCGTTCCAATTTGATCCGCGCCCAGGCACAATGTTCAGAAACTTGGATTAATTGCGTTTCTAGTCCCCCAAGATTGTGCGCGCGATTAAATTTGGTCCTTTCTTTTATTTGCTTTGCGATTTTGTCCCAAAAATCCAGTTTTTGATCCGATTTAGTCCATTTTCGTTTATTTTGGCTACTTTACCATTAAATTAGTTTTTTTTTTAAATTTTTTTATTACTTTGTTTTATATCTGTTATTATTATAATCATATTATTTCTGTTATTATATTATTATTATATATTATTTATATATATATACTATTGTTATTACTATCCTTTTATTATTATTATCCCTATTGTTTTACATCTATATATCATTATTACTATACTATATTTATTATTATATTTATTATCATATTATTTTATTACATGCTATTATATCTATTATATATATTATGGTTTACTTTGGTTGTCTTATTATATATTATTACTTTTACATCTATTATTTTTATTATTAGTATACCTTTATTTCTTTTACTACTTTTTTTATTACTGTTAATATCATAACTTTTTTTTTATATATTCGTTATTAATTATTTATTATTAGTTTTATATTTCGTTATTATTACTATTTGTTTTATTTGTTACATATCGTTTTTATAATTGTAATATTATTGTTTTTCTTTTTTTGTATTTATTGTTATTCCCTATTATCATCGTGTCTACATTTCCACGTTTTTATTTTTACTTTTTTTTCAAAAACCTAAAAAATGTTTCACAAAAGAAATTTTGTGTGTTTGGAAGTTCGGGAAATCGTGCCCAATCGTGCTGGGCTTCGATTTTTCGTTCGTCTAGATCGCTAAATATCCTTGAAAGATTTTGATCGAGTTTTTTAAAAATAAGGCAATGTTTCGTGTTTGGAAGTTTGAGAGATTCGTGCCCAATCGTGCTGGGTCTCGATTTTCTCTTCGTCCAAATGACCAAATATCATTCGGAGGTTTTGATCGAGGTTTCTTAAATAAAGGCAATATTTCATGATTAGAAATTCAAGGAATCGTACCCAATCGTGCTGGGTTTCGGTTTTTAGTTTAGCCAAAAAGTGAAATACCCTTTTCAAATTGCAATACATGAATTTTGGAAATTATGAAATGATCTTGGTATCGAGGGTTTGAAGCATCGTGTCCTATCGTGCTGGATGTGGTATTTCAACTTTTCGAAACAAGAGAGTTTTGATATTCAATGCGAATTATTCAAACACTTTTTTATATTTTTTTTATTACCGACATTAAGGACATTAATCAATCAATACGGTACCAATTTTGGGCGTTGCGAGGGTGCTAATCCTTCCTCGTGCGTAACCGACTCCCGAGCCCGTTTTCTTAAAATTCGTAGACCAAAATATTTTCTAAGTGGCCCAATCGCACTTCAAAAAAGATTGGTGGCGACTCCGTTTTCTTTTTAAAGTCGGCCCGTTTTTCCAAACAAAAAAATAGTTTCGACAATTACGTTTTAAATTATATAAACATTAATTTAATATTTAATAATTTTATATATTTTATTAAAATTTTAAACATAAATAACTTAATCATATATTTTTTAATGTTTATTATATATTTAATTTTATTTGATATAAATGATACGATATATAAGAAATAAAACTACTGAATGAGATACGTGAAGCCAAGTTCGATTTTGAGTTTTGTAGATTAAATTTTAAATATTTGCTTAAATCTTTTATTTTTTACTAAACTTTTAAGTTCAAACGAAAAACGCGAGGCTAGAGAAGTGTATTAACTAATATTGTTTTATCGAATTTTTAATTCGCAGAATAAATTTTTAAATTTGCGAAGATTGGGTAAGCTATATAGCCCCCATCTATTCCTTATTCAACCAAGCTTGTGATTCGAGGGCCCGACACGTGCCACCTGACTGAATATGTTATAGCGAGTACAAGCTGATATATACTGTATCTAAAAAAGTACGCTTTCATTTTCCATTTATCTAAAAGTATGTTTGGTAGTGGTGGATGCTTGGAATTTCAAAGATTTTCTAATCCATAATATACAAACAAATCATTGTCTTTGATTATTAAATATATAAAATATTGATCAGTGACTGAATACCGATGCGGATTCCTTTGTCTCGATTCTCTCCTTTCTTCGAAAAAAAACCTTTTGAAACGCTGCCAAAACCGGCATTTTGCTGCTACTCCACTGTCATTTTTCACTACAGATTTCAAAATCGCTGCAGTAAGAAGCTAAGGTTAGCTTAGAGTTCAGAGCAAATGTGGCGGCGGAGCTTCGGTACCGGCAGTCACGCAGTGGACGCTCTGAAAGAGAAGAAGTGGGACGCGCTCGTGATCGGAGGTGGCCATAACGGTTTGACGGCAGCGGCTTACTTAGCTCGCGGCGGTCTCTCTGTTGCCGTGCTCGAGAGACGCCACGTTATCGGTGGAGCGGCGGTGACTGAAGAACTGATCCCTGGCTTTAAGTTCTCTCGATGCAGTTACCTCCAGAGCCTCCTCCGTCCCTCCGTTACCAGGTTTTCAAAGCACATTTTCCATGTTTATTCTGCTGATTTATTTCATTTTTGAACTTTTTCGTTGTTTTTAAAGATTAAATGAGGCTATCTTCTTATTATTTATGTTTAAATTTATTAGTGAACTAGAGTTAGCGAGACATGGTTTGAAGTTGTTGAAGAGGAATCCATCATCGTTTACGCCTTGTTTGGATGGGCGATATCTTTTGTTAGGGCCTACTAAAGTGCTTAATCATAGGGAGATCTCCAAGTTCTCCAAACGAGATGCCGATGCTTATCCGAAGTACGTATTGGTTTTGATTTCCTAATTTTCCTTTAAAAATTCGAGTTCGCTGCTTAAATTTATTTGTGAATAATGTTATATAATTTCTAGTATTGAAACGAGATTACTCTAAATTATAGATGAATTTTAGTGGTAAGAAGTTCAAACAGCGATCTCTGATTTTCTTTTTCTTTCTCAACAATCTGTTTTATTGTTTCTTTTTAATTTCATAGATATGAGAGTCAATTAGAGAGATTCTGTACACTCATGGATCCACTTTTGGATTCATCGCCTCCTGAATCTTTGCAAGGTATTTCATCTCTCCAAGATCGTCTCAAGAATAAAGTACACAACTCGGTATTTTGGACTCGTTTGCTGCACCAGGCTGCTTCCTTGGGGCAGAAAGACATGGTGTAAGAGTTCCTTTCTCTAAGTTGAAATGGCTTCTGATGTTGTCAATGTCGCTATAGCAAATATAAAAGTAGTTAGAAACTTATCTATAGGGATACTTTGTGCAGTCTAGTTCATACAAAGTAAATAACTACCTACCTTGAGGTGCTTGCACATTTCATTTGTGAAGTCGGTCAGTCCATTCCAGTGAATTCAGTCTGAGCCTTACGTCATGTCTATTTATTTTCTTTTACAGGGATTTTATGGATCTTTTATTGTCCCCAGCTTCGAAGGTTTTAAATAACTGGTTTCAGGTTGTTGTTTGATCCTTTAATTCCCATTTGTATTATCCTTTTAACTTCATTGCTTACAATAATCAGGAAACTTGGTTTATTTCCTTCAATGTCATAAAGAAATTGATTTATGGTGATTTCAGCTTTGTTTTGTTTTACGAATACTTTGCCTAGCCTGAAACAAGATAACTTAGACAAATACTAAAACCGGTTGGATGCTCATTTCATTCTCTGCAGTAGCTAAAGGATCGCATATACGTTTGACCAATTTCAAAATAGTCGTATTAATAAAAAATAAAATGAGTTTTATGCTCTTTAGTTTACAGTTTCTTTTTGTTGATTGTGATATGTACAGACAGATGTTCTGAAGGCAACCCTTGCAACAGATGCTGTGATAGGGACTACGGTAAGAACTTCTAACAAAAGTAGTAAAATGCCTTGGTTTCAATCTAAATTAGTCTCTATAATAAGTCATAGAGGGATAAATGCTATACCCTAAACACGTTGTACAATTTAACAGGCATCCTCTTTTACTGGAGTGATATGTTAAGAGATGAATTTTTACTTTGTGGGTAATTTTATATCTTCTCCTTCGATTTGTCTTGTAGGCCAGTGTCAACACACCAGGGAGTGGATATGTACTGCTGCATCATGTGATGGGAGAAACTGATGGTGATCGTGGAATTTGGTCGTAAGTATTTTGTTGCTTGATTTGTCTTAAGCTGTGAATCAATGACCTAGTAAGCCTTGAATTGGTTCATTATCCTTCTCCCATTCTTTAGAATATTTTACTATATATTTATGTCTGGACTTAAGAGAGCCTTTAAGAAGAAAAACTTGGTAACGAAATTTTGTGATTCTAGTCTAACCAACTCAGCATAAGAATGAATACCTGACTACAATATGGGGGAACTAAGTTATGCGTCCTATAATTCTTTTGTCTTTTTTCTTAATCTTTCTCTTAGTAAGTTACCTGTTGTGGTTTTTACATTACAAGAAAAGTGGTGCCAATGTTTATAGTGGCATTGGCTATTGGTACGTTTTTACTTTTAGATATACTCAAATGCTCTACTGACAGTTGATGCAACTTGCATATCTAGAAGCATATGATCACAGAACTTCCTATGCTACTTATCTTTACTAAAGAAACAAAATGGTGGAGAAAATTAGGTATTCGTTGATGCTTTCCAATGATTAATCTGAACTTACATCTAATTTTTCTGCAATGGCATCTAAATTGTTCATTTTGGTTGTTGAGCGAGCCTATTGTTTCTTCTTGAGAGACCAAAAGTAATGTGATCAAGATGCTACTTCTGAATTACGACCTAAAATTAAGATTTCATATTGTTCCTTCCTAACCAAGTGGGGCCACTACTCTTTTCAAACTTTGGCAATTTAGTCTCTTGTAATATGACATTGTGATATTCTGTTAGGGTCTGTGCTACCATGCTCATAAATTACCTATGGTCTATAATGAACACTTATTTATTTTGCACTTATATACTATGGGGACTTTCCCTTCGCTGGGCTCTGTTTTTTATTATGTTCATATTACATTTATTCCAGAGAGAGACAGTGTCTTTTCAGATTATTCTATTGTACTATCATGATAAGCTTTCTCTTAAGCAACCAATGCTCCCAAAGACTAACAATTTTGTAGATATGTTGAAGGTGGAATGGGGTCGGTATCCATGGCTATTGGCAATGCTGCCCGGGAAGCTGGGGCTCATATTGTCACAAGTGCAGGGGTATAGTTGCTTGAATCCCTTCTCTCCTTATGGATGAAGGGAACTTATTCTATGAAGTTTTATTTGATCTCTTTTGTGATTGTACAACTGCATCGAGTCATATTTATGAATATGAATTTGAAAAAAGAAGAAAAGTAAAGAAAATTAGATTTATTTTGGTTACTTTCATGCAATTAAATCTCTAGTTTCCTTTTGATGTTTATGCTTTCTAGTAATGCATGTTGAGCAAATCATGTGGATTCTGGCTTTAAACTTTATGCTTCAATTCTCACCTTCACTATATTGGCTATTATATTGTCAAGGTTTCACAGCTGATAGTTGATGACTCGGGCAAAGCAAATGGGGTTAGTTTTTGTACCCCTTTTTTCTGCAATGTAACAGATCTTTAAGCTTGAATCAAACTAATTCATTTTCTTAAATATGACCAACATTATTTAGGTGTTGCTGGCTGATGGTACGGTGGTGCAGTCTTCAAACATTTTATCAAATGTGACACCTTACAAAACTTTCATGGTAAAACTCTACGGCCTGTTTATTTTGGTAATTAAATTGTGCTTTTAAATGTACTTTTATTTATTTTTTGCTCATGTTTTAATATCTGTTGTAGGAATTGGTGCCACAAAATGTTCTTCCTGATGATTTCACACGTTCTATTAAGTATTCTGATTACAGTTCTGTAAGATCCTCTCTTTAATTCTTTTATTTAACGCAACTTATTAAATTTTTTTTACATCACATGGCTATACATACAATTACTAGCCAAAAGATAAATAAGCTATTAACTATGTTACTCAGACTTGTCTGAGTGCCGTATGTATGTCCTTATATTCGTGTGTCAAACATGAGTGTTGGCCACAGCTAAAGAGTCCGAGCAACATAGGTTTTTAATATTCAGCAAGCATGGATATGTTGTGAGATCAATTTAGTCTGCTGATAATGTCTACAAAATGTATTTATACTGCCATGTGCTAAACATATTTTGCTATCATTTATTGAAACAGGGAACTACCAAAATAAACGTAGCTGTTGATAAGTTGCCTGATTTCCATTGTTGCAAGTCGATTGATGGTCTTCAGTACACCGGTACCATTCATATCGGTTCTGAGAGGTATGTTGCTATTCTTTTGCGCATGTTTTCTGGTCCATACAAAGAAAATCGTCATTTAGAATGGTAACCCTAGCACTAACATCATAATGGTTACTTCACTGTATCCTCTCTGTTTCGGATCCAAAGTTCAAACTCAAAGATATCGTGCGATTTTTTCAGCATGGAGGAGATCGATTCAGCTTGTCAAGATGCAGTCAATGGATTGCCATCAAGAAGGCCAGTCATTGAAATGACAATTCCATCCATACTGGACAAGACGATTTCTCCACCTGGTACCTAATTTTGGAATTTTTGTATCATCACATTGTTGGATCCTTTTCTTCTATCTCTCTCTCATATTTTAAACTGACGTTTTTTAACATTAGACCATTATGAGATTTGCTACTTAATAGTACTGACAGAATCTTATATGTTTTCACAGGTAAGCATGTCATCAACTTGTTCATCCAATATACCCCTTATAATCCATCCAACGGCAGCTGGGATGAACCTGTTTACAGGGTGAGTAGAATTTTGTTCAAGTTATCCATTTCCAAAAGCTTAGGCCTAGTTTAAAAATGCTTATCAAAAGTGATTTTTCGAAAAAAAACACTTTTGGGGAGAAGCTAAAATTTTCAGCTTCTAATAGAAGTGCTTTTGGGCCAATTTTTGGCTTGGGAGAAGCACTTTTTCTCTCAAAAAGCAGCTTGTTTAGGAATGTTTTTGTCCCAAAAGCACTTTTGAGAAACATTCCTAGACTGGCCATTAGTTAGCATTAGAACTGGCAATTCATGTATTTATGCCGTGTTTGTGTATTTTCTAGTATCAAACTTTTTCTTATTGGCTATGATACATGGGAGTCTTTATTTTCCCTAAACTATCCGTGTCTAACACTCATCTTTAGCTTGGGTACCATAAGCTTATTTTTGGGGCAAGATGCAAGTTATCATTGTTCCATTGCTGACTGTTTCCTCATAATAATCGTATCTTTAATATTGTAGGAATCATTTGCACAAAGATGTTTCAACTTGATTGATGAATATGCACCGGGTTTCAGCTCGTCGGTCATTGGCTACGACATGCTAACTCCTCCGGACCTTGAAAGGGAAATTGGCTTGACAGGTTCTTTATATCTATAGTCCTTTGAGCCTGCTAATCTGTTACTTGTTTAACTTCTTCATAAATCATTTTTACTCGTGACTTACCTTGAACGTTCTTACTTTTACGGTATCCGCTCTACTTTCTAAAATTTTTGTTGTAGATTTAGATATTTGACAGATAATTTAATAATACATAGATTTGAATTTTAAAGCAGATTAGTATATTTTGATTTGAACTTTACAAAAATGGTAGATACATGACCCGCTGTTTTACCATCTAACAGAAAAATAACTCATGGACTTTAAGTCACTGACATTCATTGTTATTAGGAGGAAATATCTTTCATGGTGCTATGGGATTAGATTCGCTTTTCCTCATGCGACCTGTTAAAGGATGGTAAATTTGATTACTCCTTTCTCTCTCATTTTTTTTAATCTTTTTAGAAGAGAAAAATGCATGTATAAATTTTATATCAAATTTTAATTGATATATAATCCAAATGTGTGGATGTAGGTCGAATTATAGGACTCCATTACCAGGCCTTTACTTGTGCGGGAGTGGTGCCCATCCAGGCGGTGGTGTGATGGGTGCACCCGGCCGCAATGCAGCAAAGCTGGTTCTTGAAGATTTCAAGAAAAAAATGAATTGATTTTCAGAAAAAATGAAAATCAAGATCAGCTCTGCTTTTTTTTGGTTATGCTTTGGGAAATGATATCCTTTCATCTTTAGTCCTTCACGTAAATTGTTTTTTATTTATGACTACAATGCCTGATTGATTATTACTAATTATTACTATCTAATACTAGTTAATTAAACAAATTAATTATACTTTAGATTAATTATATTATAATAATTAATATAACCAGAGTTTGTTTATTTTATTTATTAATATAATTATATTTTTAATATATTAATAAGTATAATTTACTATAATTATTAATTTGTTTAGTTATTTAGTAATATAATTTTATGTTCATATTTAAGTATTATTTCTTTGTATAATTAACGAATATTTGGCAATAAAAGTATTATCACTTTAAAATGCAACTTATATGTTTTTCTAAAAGGTCAATAGTATTAGTAAAAAATAAAAACAATTAGCTAAATTAATAGGGTAATGTTATTTTCATAATAAAACACTCTTAATTTATCTGATTATTAAATATTAAGTGCCATTTACTATAGTTATTAATTTGTTTAGTTATTTGGCAATATAATTTTATTTTCATAAATCAAGTATTTGTTTGCTAACATATATATTAAAAAAAAAGGTTAATAATATTAATGACTAATTAAACCAATTAGCTAAATGAATAAAGTAATTTCAGTTTCATAATGAAGTAAAATTTTAATTAATTTATTGCATAATTAAAACTTTAATAATTGTTATTACAATATTCAGTGTTATTATATTAATCTCATATGGAACTAATTACAATTTTGAATGTATTTTATATATCAAATAATCATAAAAGAATATAATTAATAATTATAATTAAAAAACTTCCACAGTACAAAAATTGCTTAATGGTTAAATCTAAATTCATGTATCAATTAAAAATAGTTTTTATATAAATTCCACAATGAATTTTAACCATTATTAATTACATAAATAACTATTAATTGTATTTTTTAAAATTTTATAATTTTTAATTACATGTACACAATCTATATAAAATAAAATTATTGATTCCTAACCAATAGTACTTGTCCAAGTTTCCAACCTACAAGCAAAGTTAAGAAACTATCATAAATCCCTGTTGTTTAATTTGTATTTTCCTTAATATACTGCAGCAGCAGTGAATAGGATATTAATCTTAATTAAATTAGTAATAATATAAGTATATTATAAAACCTAAATATCATATATAATGATTATATTTTAATAAATTAGTCTAATATAATTTAAATAATTATTATAGTTTAAATTCCATAACCCTAATATTAAATTAAGAATAATTGTATTAATTGTTTTATATATTATATAATAATTTAGTTTAATATTTTATTATATTAATTAGTAATTATATGCACGAGGGTTCAGTTGGATTCATTAATTAGTAATATTTTAAAATGATCTTTTGAATAAATATGATAATTAGATAATTAAATCAAGCCTTAATATGGCTTTGATTTAATTAAATCAAGGCTTAATTAAACATTGATTTTAATTACCAATAGTTAGGCCATTAATTAATTTTTTTATAGGAAAAAATTGGGATTGTGTAATTATTTCTCTTCATTAACTAGTGCTATGTGTAAGAAAAAGTTAAATTTCAAAATTATACATTAATGGTGAGTTTTGATGGGTAGTGCGTTTACATGTAGTTAGTGCAAAAACAGCGGTGACGGTGAAAATAAATACTGTAGCGTAAGACAAATTAAGCTAAACGCATTGCATCCATCCAAATCCACCCTAACTAAAAATTAATTTGATATTTTTGAGTAACATTTAAAGAAGAAAATGTGAACAAAATATGATCATTATACAAATTAATATTATTAACCTTACTTATAGTTTGAAAAGAGAATATTGAGATAATAATTTTAGGATATTATTTAATACTAAATTGAAATTTTGGATCAATTCTCCTAAAAATTCAACTTACCATATATATAATTGCTTTAATTTGGATATAATCTTATAAATTTTCTTCCCTTCAGAAGAATACCATTTTTTTTTCTAAGACGTACACAGGATATAACAATGGCATCTCCAAATCAAACCAGAAGCAGCAACACCACCACTAAGGCAACGAGGGGTCGTCAGAAGATTCAGATAAAGAAACTCGAAAACGAAAGCAGCCGCCAAGTGACTTTCTCCAAGCGCCGCAATGGTTTGTTCAAGAAAGCGAGCGAGCTTTGCATTTTATGCGGTTGCAACATTGGCATCATCGTGTTCTCTCCCAAAGGAAAACCGTTTTGCTTTGGTCACCCCGATATTGACATTATATTGGAGCGTTACCTTAGCAAAAACCCTAACCATGATGATGGTTTGATGATGTCTGGTGACGACATTGCTCCTTGTCTCGAAGAGTTCAACGAGAAGAGCCGAGAGACATTGGAGAAACTTGAGAAAGAAAAAAAGCGAAGCAAAGAGATCCAAAAGGAAAAGGAAGAGAGAAAAATGAAGGGACTGTTTTGGTGGGATGACCCTATTGATAATAATATGGGAATTGAGGAACTTGAAGCTTATGCTAAAGCCTTGGAGGAGTTAAGGAATAATGTGGCTAATAAGGCTAGTGCATTGATGGGTGATGTTTTTGCCATGTCGACTGCCATGACGGTGGCTAATCCTGATGGTTTGGGCAACAGTTTAGCCGTCCAAAGCAAAGTGGCTTTCTTTGTCGGAGAGACACCGGTGGGTACGGGGATTTCAATCTAGGTGTTGAAGGTTTTAATTTTGGTCATGGTCATGACTTAGATTATTAAATCTCTATTTATCATTGGAGGTATGTCTATGGCTATTACTTTACGTTATAAAATTAATCTGCTTAGTTTTTAATTATTTTATGAACAATATAGATCTATATATATATGATCATATATAAATGAAGCTAGTTTTTTTTATTCCTTTAACTGCATTATTTTGTAGCTTTACATCTTTGTTTATATAGGGTTATAGGGTGGGTTTAGATGGGTGGTTGATTTACTTGTGAGTGGCTGTAAGATTAGATATTATAGCGTGAGACAAAAAAGTAAACTAAATGTACCGCACCCAATACACGCACCCAATCATCCATCTAAACCCACCCGTAGTTTTATATAATTTTATTTATTTATTCATATTTTTATCATAAAGTTGATAATTTCGGTATTAATATTGCTCAATAATATTTTCAGAGAATCTTAAAAGTGATTTTGCATTGAATAAAAGAAATTTTATATGATTTGTATTGCATTTTTTCTTATATTTCTTAAGAAATTTTTAGATGCACAAAAGATTTAATGTCAATATGTTGATACAAAAAATCAGTCCTTATTTTTAGTGATGTATTTTCCTTTTTCAAATATAATAATAAAAATTATTTTATTTGGAAACTATTTAAAGTTTTTATTATCTAAATCACGCAAAAAGAAAAAAACAACTTATTCGTAAAAATATTTGGTTTCGATCATATCTGTTTTTTTTTTTTTGACATAATGCCTAGAACTACTCATAGCCCTTCCTCAACCCATAAAATATTTGATGTATTTCTATTTTTTGATTATTTTTATTCTTAATGGGGTCTAAAGGGTTCTGGCTAGAAACCTCTTCTAATAAATCTTCTATTTCATTAATCGTTTGATTATATTTTAATATAATTTAAATAATTATTATAGTTTAAATTCCATAATAAACTCTAAACCCTAATATTAAATTAAGAATAATTGTATTAATTGTTTTATATATTATATAATAATTTAATTTAATATTTTATTATATTAATTAGTAATTATATGCACGAGGGTTCAGTTGGATTCATTAAAGACAGCCTAAGCAGTACATATTCTCGTATGTTCAAACAACAAAGGAACTGGACCATTCAAAGAAACTTGAATACCCCTATGAAAATACTTACAATAGTAGAACTCTAGCCCCAAAAGAAAGAGCAAAAACCAATGGTCTAAAAAGTTATAAACACTAACTTGAGGAACTCAGATTAAAAGCATATAAAAAAGCATATAAGAATTGCAAACATCAGGGCAAATATTAGAAGTTGTAAGCAGAAAATGATTTTAATCATCCCTCTAAACTTTTTGATTATGTGGATCTATATGAAAATAGATTCATTCAAGCATTTAAGCTAATATACAAACCCAAAAAAGGTTGGTTAAAAGTAAACTCACGTTGAGAAGAAAATAATTCGAGGGTTGATTTAAACTTTATTTGAATGCAGAAGAACTACCTACTTAGCCAACTGGAAGCAGATTTCGGGATGAATGAGATAGCATTTGTTGCAGCTTCTAGCCTACATTATGGTTTAAGAGTCATCAGTTAATCAGTATATAAATACAATGAAAATGAGAAAGATACATAAAACAAATTTGCATGCATGAATGTATATACTTACTATCTTTTTTAAGTGTTAGATATGGGTATATGTTCCGCTTCGAGTAGACTTTTTCATAGGTTGGGTTACTCAAAGACCCATCCGAAATATGAAAAACTTTAGACAAACATACTAGGCCTGAATAATAGGCTTAAGCAAAAATTAAGCCTGAGCTGGACTTGGGCATCAACATTCCAAGCTTAAGTTAGTCTAGCCCGTTTTATACTTTTATAATATATTTTTATATATTACAAATTAAATCAAATAAAATTAAATATATAATACTATATAAACATTAAAGAATATGTTATTTAATTTAAAATTTTAATAAAACAAAAACCATCTAAAATATTAAAAATTAAATTAAAAATAATATGAGCTTGTATAAACCGAATTTAGGTTAGTCATTTAATATAGGCGAGCTTAAGCAAACATATAGTATGCTTCACACACACACAAAAAGAGGAGAGAGAGAGAGAGAGCACTTAGATATCTCTTCGACTGCCCTCATAATTTCTGTTGATCTTGTTTCAAGCACTTGGCCTCCCAAAATTATCTCATCCAAGATCGTGTGTATCTGAATAACAGTTATTGAAGCTTTGAACAAAAATGAAGAGATAAAGAAAGCCAAATCGGTGATAAGCGCACCAAACAAAAGCAACCATTTGATAGATTTAAATAAAAATATTGTAGTAATAAAGTGTTTTAATAGTCGTTAAATCAGTTACGAGTGTACACCTAAGGCATTATAATGATGTCATAAAAAGTAATCCTTGGCTAACAAGGCATAAAGACACTAATGCTCCACTCTGCCAGAAACTTGGGAAATTAGGCAAAAGCTAATTTTGAGTAACTAACAAGCTCAACTGCAAGAGAGCACCAAGCACCATAAGAAAGCTATTTTATTCCGACTTTTCGTTTCTGTAGTGTGACTTATATTTAGACAATGGATATGAAGCATACCGTAATTTTTTTCCTTGAAACTTGTTGAAAATTTTAATCAAGCTCTTCTAAATTTGTCAAAATTCTCATTAATCTCACAAAAAATTTATAAATTTTAATTAGACCTCCAATTTTTTTGAAAAAAAAAATCTCATTAAACTTCTAAAATTTTCGAAAATTTTAATTAGGCCTCCAAAACTTAGTTTCAAGATCCACCACTGCAAATACCCTCTGAATAATTGAAAAAGACACGTAACCAAACCCAACACTTATGCTTGAGTCCAAGTAACATAGTTAAGAAAGCCTCCCCAGCCATCAATTAATATCTAAAATCTTAAAGTATGGCCCCCACATATATCTATATATTCCAACATCAACTCCTATTTACCTAGGTGCTATCCTCTAGTACTTTAGGTTTATTATTCCAATGAAGACACTAGATCTCGTTTACATGTAGAATCTAACATTCCATGGCACTAAATATAATATATATATCTATATAAGTGATGAGAGAATACACAACCTTGCTGTAATTGATCACAATGGCAAGCTCACAAACATTCTTGAAGCATCTTTCCAATGTTTGTTGCACAATAACTGAATGCATCACATCTAAAGTAAGTAAAAATATCCAATATTTGAAAAAAATATATCAGCAATTATTGTTACATCCAGCTTTACTAGTTTGTAAAGAAAATACATGACTAAGCCAGTACATTGATATTATTAGACAATATGCAATTTTAAAGCCAACAATTCCACTTAAAAGACACCGAGTTAAAACTCGACTGAATTTGAATACACAACATCAATGATCATTGATTCCAGTCCTCAAATGAAAAAGTCTATTTCATAAAAGAGTTTAATCAAAATGCAAATTACAGGTTTGTAAAGAGCATGCATGACAAAACCAGTATATTGATCTTATTAGAAATCATGTAATTTTAGAGCCAAGAATTCCAGTAACCTTACACTCAAAACGAAAAAAAATGGTTATATACAATTAACATCTACAAAGCTTATTGCTGCAATCTAACCTTTTCCACTTAGAAGACACTGAGTTAAAACTCAACTAAATTTGATAATACAACATCAATGATTATTGATTCCAGTCCTCAAATGATAAAATCTATTTTTATAAAACAGTGTAATCAAACTAAATTCAACTTCAAATAATCAGAAAGATAATCAAACAGGTTGTATTCCGCTTTATGAAAACTTTTACTATCTATAATGCAAGGTTTGAATATTCAGACATGTCAGACAATCGAGTAATTCAACCCCTAACTTTGAAAAGATCATAGATGATTACTCCATTATAAGTAACTTTACAAAAAATATTAGAAGCTTACGTTGTATCAAGTCAAGCATGGCTAGTTCATTTTCTGAACTATCAAATACAACGACAAAGTAGAGAGTAGCAAAATGGTTGTAGACAAGGCGACTGTCCTGCAAGTGAGAATTAAAAAATAATAATTAAACAGAGTTCTATGACAAAAGCAGAGGTAAAATAAAGCTATATCAGCGATTAACAATATTCGAATTAGAAATCAAGAAAAAAAAGGGATTACCGGACCAAAAATTGATTCCGCTTCCATGAAATTGCTTACATTCTCAGGTCTACTGCACAAGACTGTTAAAAGATCAAAATCAAAATCGAAAGCAAAAAAAAGAAATCCAAGTACGAACTCAAGAATTATCGATTGGATCGAATAATGTACGAGAACGTAAAAACTCATTCTAAGATTCTCGCGATCCAAACAACGGAAAGTTCAAATTAATCACAGCTAAAGTAAGAAGAAGTAGAAGTAGGTGAGAGATCGAACCTCCATAAACGCGGCGTATAAGCTCTTGCTGTTTCTCCACTGGCTGATTTCAACAAAATTCAAAGCGACATGGATAGCAAAGGAAAATGAATTAATTAATATTAATAAAATCACGACATTCATTTTAAAATAAAGAAAAAAGAAGAAGGAATCAAATGAGAGAAAAATCTCAAAAAGAAAAGGCGAAGTTTACCAAATAATCGAAAAACTTTGCAAGGCGAGGCTTGCCTTGAGTGTTCATCACCATCACAGCTTTTATCATTTTCGCTCCACTCTCTCGCTGTAAAGACCAAACAGAGCTTTTGGATATCTGAAATTTAAAATTTCACATCAAATATATATAATATTCTGAAATTTACGAAAGGACAAAAAGGTCTTCAACCAGTCGATAGTAACGATGGAATTTCAAAGGTTAAAAATTGGAAATATGGTCGGGAAAAAAAACGTTAGTATAGTTAGATGATAAAAAAAACCATAGTTGGAGGACTTCTATTGCCATTTGCCCTAATATACTGAACTATTTTATTAAAATATTTGCATGATTTTTTGTTAAAAATACTAATTTCAACTCATCATGTTGATTTTGAAATGATATAATGATAAATTTAATTTTCACATTTGATTATTTTGGTCATTATCTTTAAAATTTTAGTTAAATTATTTATCTTTTGACAAAAAAAATTGATCGGACCATTAATTAGTATGACAATCTAATTGTACTTCATAAAAATTTAAAAAAAATTATTTAAATATTCAACAAATTATTTAAAAAAATACATCAACAATAGAGTACACATAATTATACAAGTTACCTCATCAATCTCGTTAAAATTTTAACAATTCAATTAATTTTACATAAAAAATAATTTGACTCGATTTTAAAGGTTAATGGCGAAAATGATAAAAAAAAAATAGAGCCAAAGTGACAAAATGGGTAAACATTAAATTTGTTATAATGCCTATTATAATTGGAATAGTCAAATCCTTTATAGTAGTAACTATTTGGACTAAATAATGATATTATAAAAATAGAAAGACCAAATCAGGAACTAAATCTCAAATTTAATCATAGTATAAGGACTAAAACAACAATTTGACCATATAAAATATAATAATCCACGTCATCTTTTTCTGGACCAGCCCTAGAAAAGGATACCAGCTTTAAAAATGGAGGGGAAGAGCAAGAATTGAGACGTTGGCGGCGCCAAAGAAAACGGTGTCAAAACAAATGGCTAATCTCGAAGACGATGAAGCCGATATAGATCCCGTTAAAATGATCTTGCCTGATGAAGAAGGTGAACCGGAGAAGCTCACTACGGTAGGTGACGGTGCAGCGAGTCAACAAGTGGAGCAGCATTACATCCGTTCAATCGAATCAACGGTTGTGATTAGACAACTCCCTTCCGAAGGGCTTTCATTCCAGCTTTGGCCAGCTGCTACTACCCTCGTCACGCTCCTCGATAACTACCTCCGTCACCCTAACAAAAGCCCTCTAACAGCCACCCTCTCAACTGACCGGAAACTAAAAATCTTGGAGCTCGGTTCCGGTACCGGTCTCGTTGGAATCGCAGCGGCCGTCACGTTGGGAGCTAACGTGACGGTGACAGACTTGCCACACGTCATCCCCAATTTGAAATTCAACGCGGAAGCAAACGCTGACGTGGTGACTAAAAGAGGTGGGACCGTTGACGTGGCACCGTTGAGATGGGGAGAAGATGATGAAGTGGAGGTAATCGGGCGGGAATTTGATCTCGTTTTGGGTTCTGATGTGGTTTACCATGATCATCTATTTGAGCCGTTGATTAAAACGCTGCGTTTGCTGTTGAACGGAGGAACAAAAAGGAGGGTTTTCGTTATGGCTCATTTGAGAAGGTGGAAAAAGGACTCTGTGTTCTTTAAGAAAGCGAAGAAACTGTTTGATGTTGAGATTTTACATACAGATCCTCCCAAAGAAGGGTCTCGAATTGGAGTTGTTGTTTATGCTTTTATTGGGAAATTTTAATGTTTGATTGTTGTTGATTTGGGGAATTTACCAAAAAATTGTCGACGAAGTCGATGAAATTGGTGTGTTAAAATCGATGGTTTGCTGCTTCATTTTCTATGTTAATTGGAGTTGATAATTGTCTAACCTAAATTTGTTTAATATGTGTTTGATGATTTACCAAAAATGGATAGAAAAGATTCCTTGCTTCAGCAGTTTTTCTATTTTCATCATTTGAGAGTTCCAATAATTGGTTTAAATTATTCCACCGGTCGCAATCATAGGTAGATATCTGATTTAAATTTTTTTTAGGATTCGGATATTATATATTCATATAATCTAAGGCTAAATAGAGTAAATATTATTTTTTTTAATTGGTTAAATGTCATTTTTTTAAAATTTAGAGAAGTGAGTCAATTTTGAAAAGAATGTGTGAGAGCACGTTCAGTTGAATAAATTTTTCTGTCAACTGTACGAAAAGTTCATCCGGTTGAACTAACTTTTTCTGACATGTTTGTAGAAAGCACACTCAATTGGACGCGCTTTCACATCCTCTCCAAAATTGATCTATTTTCTTAAATCTTAAAAAAGAGAGACCTATTTGACCAATTAAAAAATAATCAATATATATTACCTTTTAAGCCATAATCTAAATATATATTAATTATTTAAATTTACTTCATTTTTATTGATAATATATTAATATTCATATATTCGAATTTATTTTTCCTTTTTTTTTTTGTTTTAATAAAATATAAGTTCAAACTTACACATTACATTATTACACAGGTAAATATGTGACTTATTAATTGAGTTTCATAGATAGTTCAATTAATTCAAATTAAATTTAAATATTAATACTCAAATTTAATACACACGACCTTATGGTAGGTAGTGTCAATTTTGTAAATTGGCACTCTTAACTACGTAAAAACGCATTTTTTAGGTTTTTTGAGCATTTTAAGATATATATATATGTAACAAAAAAAAAGATAATAAGAGTGAGCCGTCATAGAATATTCAAGAAAACAACTCAAAAAACACCATTGAAGCCGATTCTAAAACGGATTTTCGTCAATACTGAAGCTTTGCATTTTAATTTATAAGAAATTTATCATGAGTTTCTTTAGTTCTTTCAGTTATACTATCTCTTGAATGTTTTTATTTGTAAATATGAACTAATTTTCAAAATATCTAGGAAGATGAACCTTATGATAAATTTTGTCTTTTGATTTTTATTTTATTTAATAAAAACTTAAATTTTATTCTCAATTATGTGTGCTTAATTTTTGGTTTGATGTTTCTAGATTATTGATCCATATTTGAGTATAACTGAGTATAGTTACATGCAATCCTAAAAATAGAACGACATAAATCTACCAAATTAGAGTCAAATCTAATAGGGGAATTCACAGCACTAGTTAATACGAGAATAGATGTTTTAATTAAAAAGAAGTTTCAATTAATTAATTTAGAGTCAATTACTCTTACTCTCAAAAAAATATTAACATAATTTAGATATAAAGAACGGATAAAACTTAAGTGAATTCTTTCTTAAGTATTTAGTTTTGTTTCTTGGTATTAATTGTTTATTTTCCTAATTTGTTCTTTGCCGTGTTCGTTAATAATTAATTTAGTTAATTTTAATATTTTAATCTGTTACTTAAATTTATCGATTACATAATTAAAAAGTAATAATTACTAATATTTTAATCTTCGTAAAAACCATATATTTATTCACCAAAACTACACTATTAATAAATAAGTGTAACACTTAACTTTTACGACAAATCAATTCCAATAATGAAAAACACATTTACATCAATACAACAATATTATACAGCAAACAAGCAGCAGCAGTAGTAAAACTGGATTATAGCTTCTGATTTCTGGCATTTGAGTTTGCATCTTGGCATCGCTAAGAGCTATATACATCATATTAGGCATACACTCCAACATCATCGCTTCTTTAGTAATGAGCCTCTGTTACTCCTTTCTTATTTTGTGAATCTCTAAAGCAAACAAAGTGAACCAATGTTTTCCCATTCGGGTAGATGGCGAATACGCTAGTTCCGATTTTCTTGTCGCAGAGAGAGCACGTACTATCTCTCGAAATCTTTACCGTAGCTTTTCTTCGGTTGTAGACTTCATCTTTAACCTGTTTCGATTATGATTCGAAAAAAGAAAAACGAAAAAACTACTTTTTAAGCAGCTTACCGTATATATACCCATGTATACACAAACATATGACACGTAAAGGCATAATATAATTTTTTTTACCCTAAACTTGACAACTAGGTCCACTATATTTTTTATCCATTTTTTTTCCACTGTATTTTTTTTTATCCATTTTTTATCCACTTTTAACTTGACAACCAGATTAATTTTAACCATTGAATTTAAAAAATATAAAAATTTAATGGTATAACGACGTGATACAATATGAAAGTGTCACGTATATTCAGTGTTCTAATTACCGAATCAATGGCTGAACCAATCAGACCACTAGTTTTCAATTCAATCAGTTTGATCGATTCACCTATTAAACCAATAATAATTAATTAATTAATTAAAAATTCATAAAAATTATTAAACAGGTTTTTTTTTTATCTGTTTCAATCAATTCTCGGTCCAATCAGCCCAACAGACAACTCAATCATGTTCCAAAATCTTGAAAGAATCCAAGTTCAAGGACCAAAATAAATCTAATTGTCAAGTTCAAATATCAAAGTGACCAAAATTTATATTATCCCACAAGTAAAACAATTTACATACCTGTAGGTTCTCAGTCTGCCTCAAGCTCTTGATGACAGAGGAGTTCCTGTATGCTTCACTGGACTTTTTTACAAGAGTTCCCAGAAATGGAAGCAAGTTCTGTAGGTGGAAGACGAAATTCCTTAAAGAACGAAACTTACAATTCATCCTCGGAACAACTTAGATGTCGATGACAGTATAAAATTAGCTTTTGTGAAGGACTCAATATTTTACGACATACCTGTAGTTTAGTCTCCCTCGGTAAGATTTTGAGTGCATAAGCTCATTGATTCTATCCCACCTTCGACTCAAAAGATCAAGTACCTGATCGAACATGATAGTAGAGCCTCCTTCCTCACTAGATTCTTCGATGGTGGTATCGGTGTTACTAGGACTGATACGCATATCCTCTGCACCTTCTATTGACGCAATTTTCTTACTTCCTACGTAAGATTTCAGTGAAGCTGCTGAACTCACCTTTTGCGTGCTTGTATTTGGGGATGATACCAAATTCATAATACTATTTTCAAAGTATTTGGTTGTTTTTCGAGGATTCAGATAAATCTGTAAAAGAGTGAGGTATAGATTGCCAGAGGATTTTACCGGGAGTTGATGAACTGCAGAATCATAAACCCGATCACAATAGGCCAGTGCCAGTTTAGGTACATGAAGCTACAAAGATAAAAAGGTGTTCATTTATTTGGAGCATATTCACAATGAAAAACAACAGATTTTACCACGAAGGAACTGGATGAACCATATCGGAAACTACCTTATGAACGTATTGTGATAGCGCAAGTTCATGTTGGTTCATTTTTCCGAACAAAATTGCACGCTCTTCGAATAAAGCATCTGGAGGAAGATGTTCCAACAAAGCCTCGGGATTGTAGCCCGAGATGCTTTCTAATGCAGACAATAATTTCTTCCTTGTTGGAGAATAAGCCTTCTCATCCCACATGTGTTGAGCACTTAGCTCTGAATACCATTCAAGTACTTCTGAGAGAAAGATTTGTACCTACAATTGCCATTTGCTAGTAATATGAGCTGGGCAATAATCAACATCAACACGAGTGGCAACCATGAGAATCTGGCAGCTTTGAATGACAACATAACCTTATTTTGATAAGGGTTAAATCAATATTGGAGCTTGAATTAAGCAATTTTTCCCACGATAGAGCCTGAATTTGACAATTATTCCCACATTGAGGTTGAACTTTAGAGTTTTCAATAAAATATTAGGGACTATCTTGGACTAGAAAAAAGTTCAGATCCTAATGTAGGAACAAATTGCCAAGTTCAAGAATAACTTGGACTAGAAAAAGTCAATATTCCAATGTGGGAACAATTGTCGGGTTTAGGGATTAGCTTGGATTCAAAAAAAGTTCAAGCCCCTATGTGAGAGTAGTTGCTAAGTTTAGACTCAAAAAGTGATTTAACCCTTTTGACAACAACAAAAGGGCTTTACCATTTCATTCTGCAGGTTTGCTGAGATCCTATTTTCATTCATCGCGAGCATAAGTTCCAAGTACCTGCCCTGCATGTTTGGAGCATGCTGCTTCAAATAATCATTGACCATCTCTGCTGGAATATTTCCAGACAAAAAAAGCTCAATGGTTTGTGTTGGACAGTTTTCGAGAACAAACAATGAGAACTCAAGCACAAGCATCGGATCGGTGCCACAGAGAGGCTGCAGATAAAACCGGCCAAAGTTTTCATCAATCACAGAATGTTATCGAGCCAAAAGAATAAACATCGCATCAAATAAAAGCAATATATACGCTTAATGCTAAAAGAAGTTGGTTGTGGTTTGTAAAATCAAGCAACAGCAAAGTCATGTCTTCTCACATCGCACAAAATATGGATTGCCCAAAAATCCCAATGCTCCCATAACACAAACACATTTAATGCAAAAAGAGCAACAAAGATTCCTCCAACCAACAAACTGACCTTGAGATACTCAATAATTGCCTCAGGACCAAACTCCTCAGCGTGCGATTGGTTTCTTTTCGACTCTTCGACTAATTGATGTAATAGTTTAAGAGATTCACGATGCATTGAGTTACTTTTGTATAGTTCTAACAGAGCAGCATAGTGATTCCCATTTCGAAGAAGCTCCTCGCATATTTTTACATCACAGTAGTTAAGACCGTTCAGCAATTCTAAAGCTGCAGATGGTTGTCCAGTAAGAAGCAGAGCTTGGAAGAGGGCTGTATCCAGTATAGCTGCCATATCCCTAGCGGCTGAGTTAATTGGAACGTTACCATGCCGCTAGGGGAACATGCATAGTGTTAGATAATTAAAAAAGAACAGGTTATATAAAATTTGGGAATATCGGAATTGTGCATTTCAGCGCAAAATCGAACTCTGGTGTACACATAGAATCATAAATTATGCTTCACTTTAACATGCATTGATGATAAAGTGAAATGAGCCTCACCTTATTTGACTCCTTAGACCTAGCTGAAGTAAAGTTATCCCCGATGGCATCTAAAACTACCTCTTCCATTCCCTCGGCAGCAGCTTTCTCTACAATTTTGTATCCTTTCTTTTGTAGGTACTTAATAAGAGCCATGAGAGTATTGTGGCTCGTTTTCTTGAACTCGAATGCTGCATTCTCATCAGATTCTGATGGTTGTGGAAGCAAGGTTTCCAGATCGTCTGACAGGCCGGATGAATCATCCGGAGAGATGCCCATCAACTTCTCCGGTTTGGGAATTGTCGTCGTTTTGGGAAGAACAATGGATGGATACAAAGAAAGAACATAAGTAATATCCACTTGAGATGCCAAAAAGTGCTCCATTGCCTCCTCATAGCAACCATTGCCAAAAAGATAATGAGCATATCTGCAACAATGCGACACTACGGTTTAACCATAATGTATAACCTGAGGAACATACCCGGAAAAGGACGAATTTCAAGTAAGATATAGATGTATCATTGTGAGAAATTCTTATTGAACATGAAATGAGCATTGTGAGAAATTCTTAATAAACATAATACAAGCCACTCAACTTGATATAATTGACCAAAATAATAACCATTAATGGAGAAATATCCACCTTGTATGAATCAAACGCTCCCTTGCGGCTCTAAGGTCTGCATCTTTAGGTGGAAGCAGCTTACACAAAGCCAACGCTTCCTCAAATTCTCCAGATGCTGCTAATTGGACAATCTGCAATGCAAGTATGAATCTCTTAATGTAATAACCGAAGCACTTCTTCGGTGTTAGCATTTGCATGTAACAATAATATATATAGTTATAAAGGCAAACTATGATGCAAAGCATTAAACTTGGTAAAAGTACCTGTGCACCAAGAGGAACAGGGAAAAGCCCATAAACTGAATTGTTTGATGCTACAACAATGGCATTGTTACTTTCTATGAGATGACAAGCATCATGGAGGACAATCGTCTGTATTAAAGGATATGGAACTCGGAGGAAGCGAATCTGCAAAGAATAAAAAAGTGAAAGTGCATAAACATTAAGATAGGCAAAAACCAGTCTTCTTTCACATTTAGTCATACTACCTCAACACGCCTGGGAGACAGAGCTATTGCATATGGCTTCTGGATAACAACAGCAATAGGAGCTTCCGACCAACATATCCTACCAGCTTGAACAAGCTTACCATTTTGATCCACAAGGACTCCAATATTTTCCTATAAACAGCACTTCACATTAGTCTTAACCGGACAAACTCTAATGCTACCTATAAATCATTAAAGTCAGTACCTTCCCGAGAATAAGTTCCCCAGAAGGAAGAGGAACAACTAATGGCGGCGCTATCTTCCCCGAAGAGAAAACCTCTGACAATGCGCCACTCGTGGCATTTAATATCATGTAGTCCTTTCTAACACCTACACATATGTTCTCACCAGACCATGATATCGACTTCACTGTATCTGGTACACCAAACTCTTTCACCTCCAAGAATCCTCGCCCTATGCATATTAATTTCCAAATCAATTTCATTCAACGGTAAGGCAGGCAATAACCCATTAATTCCTCAAAATTTAAATCCAATCATCAAATCCAAAATCTCAAAATAATTCACATCAATAAGGCTTGTTCCATAGTTACTTTTGCTATTTGCATTTTTGTTCACAAAAAAATAGAACTGATTTAACTATAAATAAATTATTAACAGGGAATAATTCATATTAGGATTAGAATGATCCTGAAAACTAAGGTTTAGGCGCCAAAAAAATTTGGTCACATCATCAAATATGAAATTTGACTTTCTTAATAATATGATTGTATTCTAGTTCTTATTGTGAATGAAGTTGTTGATTGAGAAATTCTTTTTAATAATATCAAAATTTTATAAATGATAAGGCAAACTGTGGGATAAAAAAATTGTAAAAACAGAAAACCTTAATTTCAAAATCATATAAATTACTTATAAATTATTTTTTATTTTAATTACTTATGTTTTAAATAATTTAACTAAATAGGAGAGTAGGTTGAATATGGATGGGTGCATAATAATAATTTAATGGCTTCAAAATTTGATGATGTGACCAATTTTTTTCCAATTTAGTACCTGAGCTTTTTTCCAATTTGGTACCTGAATTTTACTTCCATGTTTAATTTGGTACCCAAGTTTTCCTTTCTAATTTGGTACCTGAGTTTTTTTTTTTTTTTTTCTAATTTGGTACTTGAGTTTGGCTTCAATATTATTTTCCCAATTTGGTACTTGAGTTTTCCTCCCATGTTCAATTTGGTACCCGAGTTTTTTTCCCATTTGGTACTTGAGTTTGTTTCGGTCCCAATTAAGTACATGCGTACTTTAATGTTCAATTCGTTACTTTAGCATTTTTTTTTTCCAATTAACTACCTATATTTTATCTACTAGAAAACACCGTCAAGCCACGTGATATCATTTAGTCTGGGTGCCAAAATAAACATTGAAATCAAACTCAAATACCAAATTGAAAAAAAAAAAAAACTCAAGTACCAAATTGAATATTAAAGTCAAACTAAGGTACCAAATAGTATAGTAACCCAAAAAACTATGATTCAAATGGCACAGTGATTCAAATTGATTATTCAATATCACAGTTAAATCATGCATTTATGCAACAGAAATTGTACACTTTAAAAATGCTATTTTCTTATTTATTCAAACAGACTTCACTTTTTGCTTCTTTTAACCCTTTTAAACAGAAATTCTCAAAAAAAAAAAAATTACGGTTAGATAGAAACATAGATTTACTGGTGACTGAAAATTGAAAAAAAAAAAAGAAGAAGGAAAATCAAAGAGATTACCGTCATGCCTGAAAATGCAAACTCTTTTTTGCCTAGCAAAGCAAAGGAAGCCTCTACGATCGTCCCAAGAGTAGACATTAGCGCCCTTAGCTTTAGCGATCACAACAATAGTTTCAAAATTCGGAAGCCTATGAAAAGCGATTGATTCAGAGAGCGACAAAAGTAGCCCTCTCGATTCCAATACCTTCATTGAAAGCAGAGCTTTCTTTGAAAACCATGCAACGGTTCTCTCCAGTGCGTAAGGTTTTTTCCGTAACGCGAGAGGATCGAACGGTGGAGATTGGTCGGCGATTGAGGAATCAGGACCGTATATTCGAAGGGAACAATCGGAACAGCCAACGAGGAGCTTGGAACCGTAGGATTCGACGGCGTCGATTTTAGTGGGACAATTGTTAATAAGCTCGAAGGAATCATAGGCACTATGCACCATTTTCTTTTTTTGCCTCGGTTTTTGCTTATGGTCTTCTCTCAAATCACTGCAGTTTCGCTTTAGCATGGAATGAGTAACTTAAACGACATCGTTAAATTTCAAGCGTACATTTGGGGCCTATGCGTGATGCGTTGGCGCGAGGTCCCGCGTTTTTCTGTAATAGAATCTAATTTATATCCCGCCACGTCACATTCAATAAGCGGCGGATTTAAAAACAGTCTCAAAAACTACAGAAAATACCCTGCCAACTAAAATGAAAAATTTTCAGTTTTGTTTAAAAATTTTAAAATAATAACAATAAAATTACACTTTAATCTTTTTAAAAATAGTAAAAATTTAATTTAATCTTTTAAAAATTATAAAATATATGTTATTAAAATAGTAAAATTATATTTTTATTATAATAAAAATTATAATTTAATTTCAATCCTATGAAAAATTTTTAATTTCACTCCTCAATATGAAAATCTCACTTATTAATAAATAACTCACAAATATTACTTAATTAATAGTATTTAAAATTTTAAAAAATTAATTCAAAACTCTTTTATATTTGAAATTCAAAGTCAACCAAAAAATTGAGTGGATAATTCTTTTTCGATGTTCTCTCCGTTCATAAAACACAAAGTTAATAACTTGCTTAAAAAGACATTAAAGAAGTGAGACAAATAAATTTGGGGGTATTACCTTTTCCCATACCTTAGCCGCAACAGAGTAATCACTCAGGGTATGAATGACTGTTTCTTGAATATCCCCCCACATAGTGCAGTCCTTTGTGGGAGATAGATTCCTTCTATTCCTTCTAGTCTTTTGTGGGGGTACTTCCTGACACTTAATCGTATTTGTAAATATGTTACATTTGGAAAAACTCATTATAATTAATAATTGAATATAGGTATAATTAGTTGTAACTATGCATGTGTAGCATTTTTCAGTATCCATTATAATTAGTGAGTTTTCTTGTATTGAATATAATTAAAACATCGTAATTATTTACTTCTTATAAAGGGTTGAGAATCGAGAGAATTATGTGGATAATTAATTATGATGAATTTCAAGTTTTTATTTTTAATTATCTAATTATCTAATTACATTGTACAATTATAAAAATGATATAAAAATTAAAATATAATTATTCTTAACTAGTCAAACACATCCAAAAAAATTAAAATTATTTGTAATTGCAAGAAAGTATATTTTTGGAGTAGAAGGAAGTAAATATTTTTTGGTGATAATTTTTTTTATTTTACAAAGATATTATCAGGCTCATTTTTTATATTTTTAGGATCCTAGGCGAAATAATAAATTGGATCTCTTTTAAAATATATATAAATAATACAATAAAAGCTGAAAATTTTTTTAGCCCTAAGAGATGAAACATTTATGGTAAAAAATTGAAAACTCTAAGCATTTAATTAATTTATTTTAGTCTGCAATTTTTTTCCCACATTAAATCTTTTGTGCATCTAAAAATTTCTTAAGAAATATAAGAAAAAAGCAATACAAATCATATAAAATTTCTTTTATTCAATGCAAAATCACTTTTAAGATTTTCTGAAATATATTATTGAGCAATATTAATACTGAAATTATCAACTTTATGATAAAAATATGAATAAATAAATAAAATTATATAAACCTACGGGTGATTTTGGACAGACGATTGGGTGTGTGTATTGAGTGCGGTACATTTAGTGTACTTTTTTGTCTCACACTACAATATCTAATCTTACGACCACTCACAAGTAAATCAACCACCCATCTAAACCCACCCTATAACCCTATATAAACAAAGATGTAAAGCTACAAAATATGGAGTTAAAGGAATAAAAAAAACTAGCTTCATTTATATATGATCATATATATAGATCTATATTGTTCATAAAATAATTAAAAACTAAGCAGATTGATTTTATAACGTAAAATAATAGCCATAGACATACCTCCAATGATGAATAGAGATTTAATAATCTAAGTCATGACCATGACCAAAATTAAAACCTTCAACACCTAAATTGAAATCCCCGTACCCACCGGTGTCTCCAACAAACAAAGCCTTTGCTTTGGGGGCGAAACCATTGCCCAAACCATCAGGATTAGCCACCGTCATGGTAGTCGACATGGCAAAAACATCACCCATCAATGCACTAGCCCTATTAGCCACATTATTCCTTAACTCCTCCAAGGCTTTAGCATAAGCTTCAAGTTCCTCACTTCCCATATTATTATCAACAGGGTCATCCCACCAAAACAGACCCTTCATTTTTCTCTCTTCCTTTTCCTTTTGGATCTCTTTGCTTCGCTTTTTTTCTTCCTCAAGTTTCTCCAATGTCTCTCGGCTCTCCTCGTTGAACTCTTCGAGACATGGAGCAATGTCGTCACCAGACATCATCAAACCATCATCATGGTTAGGGTTTTTGCTAAGGTAATGCTCCAATATAATGTTGATATCGGGGTGACCAAAGCAAAACGGTTTTCCTTTGGGAGAGAACACGATGATGCCGATGTTGGAACCGCATAAAATGCAAAGCTCGCTCGCTTTCTTGAACAAACCATTGCGGCGCTTGGAGAAAGTCACTTGGCGGCTGCTTTCGTTTTCGAGTCTCTTTATCTGAATCTTCTGACGACCCCTCGTTGCCTTAGTGGTGGTGTTGCTGCTTCTGGTTTGATTTAGAGATGCCATTGTTATATCCTATGTACGTCTTAGAAGAAAAATGGTATTCTTCTGAAGGGAAGATAATTTATAAGATTATATCCGAATTAAAGCAATTATATATATGGTAAGTTTAATTTTTAGGAGAATTGATCCAAAATTTCAACTTAGTATTAAATAATATCCTAAAATTATTATCTCAATATTCTCTTTTCAAACTATAAGTAAGGTCAATAATATTAATTTGTATAATGATCATATTTTGTTCACTTTTTCTTCTTTAAATGTTACTCAAAAATATCAAATTAATTTTTACTTAGGGTGGATTTGGATGGATGCAATGCGTTTAGCTTAATTTGTCTCACACTACAGTATCTATTTTCACCGTCACCGCTGTTTTTGCACTAACTACATGTAAACGCACTACCCATCCAAACTCACCATTAATGTATAATTTTGAAATTGAACTTTTTCTTAAGAAATAATTACACAATCCCAATTTTTTCCTATAAAAAAAATAATTGATGGCCTAACTATTGGTAATTAAAATCAATGTTTAATTAAGCCTTGATTTAATTAAATCAATGCTATATTAAGGCTTGATTTAATTATCTAATTAACATATTTATTCAAAAGATGCTTTGATAAGCTTGTAAAGATTGTCTACGATTCTCGTGTAATAGGAAATAATTAGAGTTTCCTTGTGTATCCTTTGAAACCATAAACTATAGAAGAAAAATTTTGATATTCATTAAATTTTACTAAAATAACCTATAAAAATTAAATTAAATAAAATATGATAATGTCCAGGCTTAGCCCTCGGTTGTTTGAGAGTGCAGCCGCGTAGGGTCCAAGGCTGGAAGGAGCCCAAAAAAAATATTTTTTAGCATTTAATGTGAGAAAAAAATTACAGACTAAAATAAATTAATTAAATGCTTAGAGTTTTCAATTTTTTACCATAAATGTTTCATCTCTTAGGGCCAAAAAAAATTTCCAGCTTTTATTGTATTATTTATATATATATATTTTTTAAAAGAGATCCAATTTATTATTTCGTTCAGGACCTTAAAAATATAAAAAATGAGCCTGATAATATCTTTGTAAAATAAAAAAAAATTATCACCAAAAAATATTTACTTCCTTCTACTCCAAAAATATACTTTCTTGCAATTACAAATAATTTTAATTTTTTTAGATGTGTTTGACTAGTTAAGAATAATTATATTTTAATTTTTATATCATTTTTATAATTGTACAATGTAATTAGATAATTAGATAATTAAAAATAAAAACTTGAAATTCATCATGATTAATTATCCACATAATTCTCTCGATTCTCAACCCCTTATAAGAAGCAAGTAATTACGGTGTTTCAATTATACTCAATACAATGAAACCCACTAATTATAATGGATACTGAAACATGCATAGTTACAACCAATTATACCTATATTCAATTATTAATTATAATGAGTTTTTCCAAATGTAAATATTTACAAAGACGATTAAACTCTTTACAATTCAATACTTGATCTAATTAGTATTGATTGAATTTAGATATCCTGATTATTATTTTAAGCCATATTTAATTTAATTTACTTCACTGGTAATGGATTCAAATATCCAAATTTAATAACTGATTTCCTTTTTTCTATTTTGGGTAAACTGTATTCAAAGTCATCCAAATATTAATAACTTTATGTTTTTGTTACTTAATTTTAAAAAGTTATAAAATGATCACTGAATTATTCGAAAGTTTTCATTTAAGTCACTAAAATGTTAAAATCGTTGTCGTATGATTTTCCCTATTCGCATTATCTGTACCAATCAAAAGCTCTCATTCCCCTTCCATTCTCATTTATAATTTGTGTTTTTTTATAAAAACAACTTTAAACATCGTAAATGTGTGAACCAAATAACTTTTTTTAAAAAAAAAAATTAATAACCAATAACTTAAATAAAAAATTTCTAAATATGTCAATAACTTGAATGAAGATTTTCAAAAACCATTTTATAACTTTTTTTGAGTGACTAAAACATAAACTTACCATTTTATAACTTTTTTTGAGTGACTAAAACATAAACTTACTAATAAATTAATGACATTGAGCATAATTTACCCTCTTAATTTTTACTGATACTAAATATATGTATTAAAATTTGAATAAAAATTATAATTTAATTAATTCAAATTCAAATAAAATACTCGAATTTAATATAGATAAACAAATTCGGATTATAAAGTAAATTTTACATATTCAAATTTGATTTTTACAGAAATTATCGATAGCTGTAAAAATTTAGGACAAAAGATAAATATTAACTAGATAATTCTTTATGAACGTTTACAACTAAAAAGGAAATGTAAAATATGTCATATGTCCTTGTAAAATTAATTTTTTTAATTAAATTTATTAGTGTGACATTAGAAAGAAAATTCATTTGGTAAAAATGTAATTAAAAAATGCAATAACAAACTTGAATTTAACAAAATAATCTTTACAATATTAAGAATTGCACCTGAATTTTGAAATCTGAAAAAGTAAGGAAACTAAATTCCTAAAATTAAAAAGATTGTGACTAAATTCCAAATTTACAAAGAGTCCAAGGACTTATGACATATTTTAACCAAAAGGAAAATATTGCGACACAACCATTACTGGAACATCTCTTCATTGTTACAAAACAAAAAAAAAAAAAAAAAGACCAAAGTTTCCTATCCTCTTCATTGTTACGAATAGCCACATGGAAAAACGCCATAGGAGACAAATAATAATTAAAAAAAAAAAAAGATAGAGATATCTTAGATGCACATGCACTCTTCTGCAAAGTAAAACGACAACACACAAGCTTATACATTCTGCAAATGAGAAGAAACATTGCAACCATGTTATTTCTTATTGAATTAGAGATGCTGATGTTTTTTTGACCTGTACAATAAGCTTTAGAAGATTAGTACTTGGCTTCAAAGTTCATTGGAATAAAGGCACTCGTCCACGAGTTGGCGAAGGTTAGGATTCTCTAAGGCAGCGGCGACTCGTTCTTTATCATTCAACAGCTTATTAACTAAGGAATGAACAAAGTGAACTTCTTAATGATTAGATCAAGAAGACTAAGAGATAGAATGGTAGAAAAACATATTACATGCTAGAAATCCATCGCATAATATACCATGGAAGCCCCTGTACTAAGAGTCGGATTGCATTTTGCCCCCTCTACTCTAGAAATGAACAAATTAGTCCCCGTACATTAAATCAAAGAGCAAATTAATCCTTCTTTTAAAAATTTTATCTATTTCTATTGTTAAAAACCGGTTCTTATACATTGACATGAGATCCACTAGGTTATTTGGTTATTCCATCAGTCACGTCAATTTTTAACCGTACAAATAGATGAAATTTTTTTAAATAAAGGAACAATTTACCACTTGATTTAACTTACAGGGGCTAATTTGCTCATTTTTTTAGTAGAAGGGCAAAATGCAATCCAACTCCTAGTACAAGGACCTCTATGATACTTTTACAACTAGTTTTAATATACAAAAACTTACTGTAGCAATGAAGAAAAACTACTAGAATAGTTAAATAAAGCAACTAAATTGAACATATGCCCCCTCCCCAAAATACCTTGACATAGATATGAAAATATAACCCTCTAAAGACCCTTCAAACAAATTGAAGGTATCTGTTCCAAATCCATACTCATATCCAACACTCACACCAACATCCCAATAACATATTCTCTTAGTCTATTATATCTCTCATCTTTCCACTAAAGAAAATCCCTGAACTTTTGTTAAGAAAGAAGAAGCTAAAACATCGAAATCCCGTTTGTCTAATTCATATCAAAGAAATTCCATTAAAGGAAGACCACCTATATGAATCTATAAACATCTTTTTAGCGGTACATTTTTATCGATAATTGCTGCAATGCCAGGTAAATGAAATCCATTTAGAACCAAAAAAGAAAATGAAAATTTGAGTGGCAAGAATTGCAGATAAAATATACTAATATAGTGAGTTTCAGCATAGGCATTGCATGTATTATCAAGACTTGTTGTTTCGAACATACTTCAAACATGAACATAACCAAAGAGTCCCGAATACTTCAAACATGACACATTCATTTTCACAAAAAATGATAAGTAAACTTTTACAAGCGTTGTTTTTTAGAACATCACCTGATTCTTCATCAGCATGAGATCCCGGGGCGACTTTAATGTCAACCTATAAAGATAAATCATTAAGCATAACTCATATTCTAAAACTTCACTTCAATTTTACATAAAAGGAAGAAGAAAAATAGAATATCTCAAGACCAAACAGCTTATTTTCATCGGTTTAGAGCTTAAGAAAAGAGGGAGCTGAATTTGATCCCTACTAGTACTTTTTTTCCATGACAACAATGCAATAGAATTCCATTTTTCTGAAAATTATTTGACAGAAAAATCAAATAAAGTATCATAAACTTTGATCATAGCACCAAAAAGAAAACTGACCTTAAAATGCGGAGGAAAACATTCTTTTAATTTAACCCTTAGGCATAAACCGATTACAGTCGCCATGCTGCAATGCTGAATTGTTGGAGTGAAACTTATCCTAAAAACAATTAATCAACTACATCACCACATAGTAAAGAAAATACCAAAGAACAACAGACTTAAAAAAAAAAAAAAAAAAAAAAAAAAAAAAGAAGCTTAAATTAAACGATAAATCTAACACCAAAATTTCAGAAATTGAACTTAAAAAAAACCAAAATTTACTAACGTCAAGCTCAATTTTGACTAATTTTAGACCAAAATCAAAGTGAGAAAAAAAAAAAATACTCACAGAATACGGCCGAGCTTCTCATCAACGGTGATTGATTCCTCGGAAAGAACACTAAGCTGCTCCAATGAATAAGGATGTTCAGGATCTCTAATATCCCTCACGAAATTTGCACTTCTAGTCAAAGATCACAACATTTATATATTTTTTGTTACTTCGTTTTTCGATTATTCATTATTAAGAAATCAAGAGGAAGAGAAAAAGCAAAAATGGAATCACTCTATTTAGCTACTGAAATAAACGAAAAAGAAATTCAAATTCAAATTCGAGCGAAGCTAATTAAACAAAATTAAAAAAAAAAAAGTAGCTCTATATTTGTAGTAACAGTAAAAGAAGGATATCATAGATTTCAAGTGGATCAACGGCGTCGTCACCGTGAGGATCTTCGTTACGAACGACTCGTTCTTTCTTGGCGTGAACTACTGGGTTCGCATTGATCAAGCCCAAAGTCATAATTGCTTCTTCTTCTTCTTCTTGTACGGCTTTTTTTTTTTTTTTTTTTTTTGGGGTTTCAGTGTCGTATTTTGCACTCTGGTTTTTTTTCGGTGAAATACAGGGGAAAGTGATTCGAAGTTGACTAGTTATCGAAGGCGTTGATTACTGACTGATTAAAACAAAAAGGGTAAATTGTACCCAAGGACATTAAATTATTAGTAAGTTTATGTTTGGTCACTTAACTTCAAAATGTTATAAAGTGGTCACTGAACTATTTGAAAGTTTTTATTTAAATCATTGAACTATTCGAAAAATTTTATTTAAATCACTTGGCTGTTAAGTTTTTTTTAAGCTAGCCATCTCCAAGCAATGATTTGATGACTGGTACACTAGATCAATATACATTGACAAGTAGAAGAACATATTTTAGAGTTAAGTCGATCTGACAGTCAATATCGAAGATCAGATAAGAAAATTGTTTGGACTTTGATTCATAAATTCGTAACGTTCAAAGGTATTTCATGAAAAAAAAAAATTAAATTGTAGATAAGAAGGGGAAGGGGAGCTTCGATTGGTATAGACAATGTGAATAAAGAAAGGCGTACAATAACGATTTTAACAACCCGGTAACCAAGGGCGAAGCCAGAATAATTTTTTAGGATGGAACGAATGAAATTTTATTTTTTTATAGTCTATATCTTTATAATTTTTAAAGGATTAAATCAATTTTTATTATTTTAAATGGTCAATGTATAATTTTACCTTTACTAATTTAAAATTTTAAAAATTTTTAAAGGGTCTAAATAATATTTTTACATTTTAAGGGGCCCAGGGCCCCTGCCAACCCCCTAGCTTCGCTTCTGCCAGTAATTTAAATGAAAACTTTCAAAAGTTTAGTGACTATTTTATAATTTTTTAAAATTAATTAACTAAAACATAAACTTATTAATAATTTAGTGGTATTGAGTATTGGTTTACCCAAAAATGACGCGTTAAGTTGTGTGATGATGGATGGATGTACAAATTTGCATTAAGAAAAGATTAATTTTGTTTAATTTGTGGGCTATTATTAGTCAATATCACACTCCATTAAATATGTGAAATTTGGACGTATTAAATGTTTGAAACTGAATTACGTAAGTTAGAAGAAAGTTTACAGTAAAAAGTTAAAAAATATTCTATATAGGATATTTTTTTTTATAAATTCAATGGGTACATGAGTCGTGTAAAATTATTATTCGAATTTAAAAAATTTAAACTCAAGTATTATACGTTGAAATAACTATTTTGTCACAATAAAAATATATAAAATATTTTTTTAGTAGAAAAAAGATAAAAACTCAAAAAATTACACTAGTGACTCAAAGTAAGAACATAATCTGACTCAACTAAATTTTTAGCTGATTGTGATGGTTCTTTAAACAATGAATTTCTGTGGAATTAATCGCCATACACTTGGCCATATGATCAGCTACTATATTTTACAACCTCGGAATATGAGGAACAATGACCTTCCAATTTCGACTCAATAACTGATGGGAAGTATCAAACTATTACGATACAAGTAAGACTTTACAAATAATCACATGATGAAATCAACTATTTACTTAATTGATGACTTAGTGGATTGGTGCAAAACAATTATAAATATACTTTCAAAAAATTATATAATAGAATTAAACTAATATAAAAAATAAATAGATAAAGAATCAAATATAACGAGGCAAAATCTATATATAACAACTGCCCGGATATAATAATAATAATAATGTATTTTAAAATTATGAAGTAAAAATTATAAATACTAATTCTAGCATTGAGTATTTAGTAATAATTGATTCGGTTACCGTTAAAAGAATTAAAAATTAATTTGTTTTATTTTTGAAAGAATTAATTAAAAATCCCAAATCAATTGATAAATCAACCTAACTTGATTCATTTGATTGGTTTAATCTTTTTTTTTCTTTTTATAATCAATTTTAAACACTAATTTTCGACCATTTCTACTAATTTAAATCCGTTGAATTTAAACTCAAATAAATAATCTAAGATAATTCGAATCCAAATGGACCAAAACTTGAAAGAAAGCCGAACTTATAACTTAGCACCCAAAAAATTTGATCCTCAAACCCATATAATCAAAATCCAAACAACCCAAACCCAAAATATCTCGATTTCAGAATTAATATAAACCGTTAATTTTAAAAACTCAAATGAAGTTATGAAGTTTTTTCTTCTAAGCAAGGAAGGCAATGTTAATATGCAATGCCCATTAATTGATTCATATTTGATGCTAATCCGTTAAATATTGAAGCCCAGCCCCTCTAGCCAAGTAGGCAGGCAGGCAGGATCAGCTTGCTTAGCTTACTCGTTGCGCAATGGGTGCTGCTGGTTCGGGTGCCACTTCGGCTGCTGAATGCCCGTTGCCATTAGCAATGTGGTAAGGCTTTTCGTCAATTCCCCAGAATTTAGCGGTTTTTACGTCATCCTCGGCCATTAATCGTGAGAACTCTTCATGGTCGTACTTCAGAGTTCCGTTTCCACCAAATTCACCGGGGAGGTCCTTGACATCAAAGTATGATTTCATGAGCTCCACGCTGTCTTTGTTTTTGGGGTACACAAACTTCACCTTCTGAGCTGTTTTCGGATCAAGAAAATACTTGACAGCCTACGGAAAAAAATGTATGTACCATAAGACCAACTTATTGCAACTCAATGAACAAACTACATGGACGAGATTCACCGTCTAAAGTTGGTACTGATTCATAACAGGTCTAGTGATGAATCGAACAAAGATTAGAAATAAGGATGATCAGTGAATTGGACTCCATATAGCTAAACTAGAAAAGGTAGGAGAACAAACCTTATAGAATGCTTCAAAAATCTTTGGTGGATTACACAAGAAAGCAACAGCAAGTCTTTCCGGATAATGGCCTTGTAGAATGTAAACAATATCACGAGCTACTTTGATGGGAACGCTGGTGTTCAACGAAAACCCGGTGAAGTCTATCAACCAGGACATTTGTTCCTGGCCCTCAGCAAGATTCATGATAGCATTTTCTAAAAGATAGACCAAATGTCGGATATTGTTTTCAGCTGAATTCGTGTTCTGCCGAGAAATATAGGTGGAAAAGTTAAAAAAGGCAAATTCAGAAAAGCTTGGTTACAAACAGAGGGAAAGGAAACATGAGTACAAAACCTGCATTCCAGGCCTCATTATAAGCACGGTCCTTCCTTGATGGTCATGAAAATTTGCCCTGGAAACTTTTCCGGTCTCACCTTCATGTGCCACTTCGTGCTGGAGAAGTATATGCCATAAGGTGAGTTAAAGCAACCGAAAATAAAGCAATTATCACCAAAAGCTGCCCCAGATTCCCAGTTATTAACTTGAAGGGATCCTCCAAATATAATTTAGATAAAACTGAACATATCCATGTTGGATACATACTCGTATCCGTCACTCACACTTGAGTTACATTTAAGTACCGTAAATCATATGCAAATACATAATAAAGCACATGGCCTCTGAGCAAGGTAGAATGCAGGGACAATGACCAAGTTTCAGAATCATCAAAATTAAAGATGCCAAAACTGTTTTAAGAAGTCTCAAACTCAACCTAATCCATAAAGTTTCTAGAACTATAAAAAGCTTTGAAATATCAAAAACTCGTTACACGGTACCAATATGGCAAAATCTTTTGAGGCAGGGATTCATCTAACATACCCAACGGATTTCTTCAGGCTTATAAGACAATCGCCACTTTAACGTCTCTTCCAACATTTTCTTTGCTTTGTCAACATTCCAATTCCGAGCTTCCAAATATCTCCTCAAACATGCATCAGTGCAGTACTTTGCACTGCGACCAGACAAGGGTCCTATAGCAGTCCTGAGTTCACTGACCTGCATATCAACCGAGTAATTTAGAGTTCACATGCACTTTTTAGTCACAACAACATTAGTTAACAAAAATTGGTGCAAGTCTCTTAGTATTCGTTAATCACGTTAGGCACCGATTAAATCCAAAGTCAAACTGAAACAGACCCTAAACAGGAAGCAAAACTCCCCGAACAAGCTCGAACCTTGCTTAAGCAGCATCGAGCTCTTTACCACTCGATAATTCCTAGTCTTTTCCAATCTTTTGATCAAACAAACAATGATAAAGCTATCAACCATTAAAATAAAAAATATGAATAAATAAATAAATTAATAAATATTACCTTTGAATCTTGTTGATCGGAATCATCCTTCTGTGAATGTTTTCTCCGAAGAAACATTTCAACTGCAAACAGATATCAAATCACAATCTTACAATCTGAAAGAAGGAAAAATTTTAAATTAAAACAAAAAACAAAGAATTGTTACGTTTTGCAGAATAAATACAAAAACGCTGATTATTAATAACACCTACTTGCAAGTTATAGCAGCAGCGTATCAGCTAAGTTCTTACCCAACAAAAAACTAAAATTACATATCAACTCAACAAGCAGCAAAAACGACAGCGTTTTTCATAGTTTAAACATTCAATAAACATAGATTTAAAAACAAATCTCTCTCTGCATGAATTTTCGATAAAAACAACATTTTCTTTGAACTCATTTGAATTTTGATCAACATAATTTTTTTTTAAAAAAAAAATTCAGTCAAAACAGGTAGATCTACTTCACAACATGTTTAAAGGATTACCTAATAATATCGAGGATTTCGGAGGGGGGAAATGAGCAGATTTTGTGCTGAGAAACGAGAAAGTGAAGGAAGATTACGAGTCTATGAAAGCGTCATTCAATTCACGCGATGCAGAGAAAGAGAGAGAGAAGGCGGGGGATATCTTTGCTATTTAAGAGAAGAGGCGAGAGACCACAGTGTTGGTTTTATTTTATTTATTTGTTTTGTATATTTTAAGCGCAAAACGTCAAAAATGGGGAACCTGACCCTGGAAAACTACTCCAAATATTTTTCGTTTTCTTTTCTTTATGGGTTAATTTCATCAGACATCCCTAAAGTATGACTTAGATTTTAAATTGATCCTTGAACTTCAAAAAAAATATTTTAATTAAATCTTCAAATTATTGTTATGATATCACTCAGGTCCTTCCATCAACCTCACTATTAGTTTGGGTATTAAATGTTAACTCAAATCTTGAGTAAAGCATTTGAAAAGTTTTTTACTCTTTCGATAGAAATATACAAAGTGTCATCTGCTTAGTCGAAGTTCAGTATCGTCCCTATTGGGGATTATTGTTGTATAAAAATTTTGTGGATTCGGAAATCATAAAAAATTATAAAGTTATAAATGTAAGGCATATTGTAGAAACTATCTTAAGAATAGTTCATTTCCCCTCTATCGTGCAAGACAATTAGGAAGCACTATTCCTAAAATATAATGCGTTTATCTCGGGTTAAAACAATGTGGTTGCACTTGAATTATTCTAACGAATTAGAATGAATCTAAAGACATACTGAAAAATAAAGAAAGAAATATTCACTCAAAATTGAACTCAATTCTATATTAATTCTCATTTTTTGCATCTAAATATAAGGTATCGGAGATACCTATGTGTATTTTGAAAAGACACAAACTTTCTTTTAAAGAGATGGTGGGTTCACAAAACATGAACACCTAATTGAGTGTCCAAGAAGACGAACTATATTTAGTTGCACATGGCTTGGATTGGAACCAATGCCCTGTTCACGAATTTTTTTGAAACACATTAGCCAAAATACAAATACATATGAATTCCCTATATATTAATGAAAATGTCTACTTTTGAACATGTCCAATCTAATTGTCAATACAATAGTTACATGGTGTTTATAATCTAGTCCACGTGTTTTAAGAATACTTCACATTAAATTTGAACTGACATTTAATGCCTAAACAGACAACTACATAAATGAAAAACTTTATTGATATAATATAAATACTGTAATGACATAATTATAACTTTTTAAACCATAGGGACCAAATTAGAATTTAAGTGATAGTTTGAGATGTTCGGTGCAATTATTTCTAAAAGTGGCGAGTTTTGTGAGTGGCCGAAAACTTGGTCCGCCAAACGTATTTTGCATGAAGCTGGCGGAACAAAGAAAAGGTATGTCGAGTCAGATTTTTGAAATGTCTTAATTTGAATAGCTGTTTTTTCTTTTTTTTAATTATAAAAACGTGTTTCAATAAATTTTAGGATTAATACCAAATTTATACATCAACTTTATTTTAATGTATAATTTGATACATAATTTTTTTTTTATTTTGTGCAATTATATACATGAAATTTGTATTATTATTCATATGTATACACGAAATTTTGATTTGGGTTCAATTGTAAATATTTAAAGAAATGAATACATATATTTATTTTCATATTGAATTAATATAATTGTGTTTGTATATGTATTATTAATGGTCCCAATTCGATAATGTTGTTAGTGTTTTTTAAAATTTTAATTAAATTAAAATTATCTATATTCACACAAAATCAAAATTCTTGTGTAACATTGCTGATTAGATCCAAGTTAATGTATAATTTAAATATGGGTAAACTACACTCATGGTCACTTTTGTTTACCTTCAAGTTACATTTTAGTCACTTATTTTTAAAATGTTACGTTTTAGTCACTTACTTTATTGTGTTGTAACATTTTAGTCACTGAACCGTTAATTGTCGTTAATGGTGTAATGGTAAGCTGACGTGGCACATTAAATCATCATTTCAAACAAAAAATTTAGGTTAAATTATACAATCGGTCTCCATATTTTTTTCATTTTGAGCAATTTAATTTTTTTTCTTTTATGTTCTTTAAACTTTTCTTTATTTTCCATTCTCTTCTATTTTCCTACATTCTCCATTTCTTTTAACATATCAGGAAGTTGAATTGACAATGAAAAAAGAAGCAAGAAGTCAAAAGCCATCATTGCTTATAATCAAAATCCATAAACCCATACCATACTTCTTTATTCACTACTAATTCGACTTCCTGATATATTAAAAGAATTGGAGAAGGTAGAAAAACAAAGGAAGAAACTGAAGAGAATGGAAAATAAAGAAGAAAAAAAAAGGAAAGTTAAAATAACATAAAAGAAAAAAGTTAATTTGCTCAAAACGAAAATATATGGGGACCGATTGTATAATTTATGTAATGGCCTGAATTTTCAGTGGTATCGGAACGGTGATTAAAGGTCACTAAATCCGACAAGTGAGTAGAAAATATTGTTAATTTAGTGAGTGTAAGTTAAATGTGAAGTTAGGAAAATTTTTGAAATAGTAAATAGTGTACTAGAAAAAAAAAATAATTAGAATCGAAAACGAGGTATCGAGGCCTCGGAGATTTTTAATCTAGCCATAAATATTTTATAAATATTTATGGAGTGTTAATAAGTTAGTATTAAAGTTTCATCAAGAAATTTTAAAGTTCCGATAGTTAATTGAACAAAAACGACTAAATTGTAACAAATGTAAAATTATGAGAAATGATTAAATAGCTTAAATGATAAAAGAAAGAGGGCTTAAAAGGAAAATAGACCCAAGGTCTATTTGGGTTGGACGGCAACGGCATGAAATCAGCAAGAAAATAAGGAGAATTAAGGGCAAAATTGGAATATTGCAAATTTTACTTAATAAAGCTAGGACTAAAGTGGAATTATCTAGATTTCTCTTTATTTTTCTGCATTCTTATCAGCAAAAAAACCATAGAAGGGTTTCTTTAAGCTGGTTTTTCATATTTTTACTGTAAATAAGATCAATTCTTGATTATTTCTTGAAATTTTTGTATTTTTTGTGACTTTTACAACTAAGTCCACTTGTTGAATTCATTAGTTTTAGATTTTATGAATGAAGTTGGAAGTTTCTATGAATATGTGCTGGAAGTATATGATGATTTAGCATGGAATTAGAGTTTTAAACTGTTTATATGCCGATTTTATTGAAAGAATTGAATAGAAAGTGAATGTTTGGGACCTAATTTTAAAAGAATTTGAAGCTAAGGTTTTATGTGGAAATTATGAATTTCAATAGTTGTGAAATAACTTATAATGTCTAGGTAAAGTATTAATTTAGAGAAAATTAGCTCAATTGAGGGGTTAATAGAGCAAGGACTGAATTGTATGAATTGTGGAAATTGGGACAAAATAGAAATCAACATGTTATACTAAAGCAGTTTTGGACAGCAGCAGTTGTCTAAATTTGAAAAATCACCAAAAATGGTACAAATTGAATTAGAAGTTGAATGAGATATAGAATTAAAGCTTGTTGAGCCTATTTTCACATAAAAGAAACAGAGCAAGCAAAGGAAGTCTACATATTGAGATATTTAAATTTTTGTAAGACTGGTTTAGAATAACTTCGTGATCCCCTGTTCTTATTTTAGAAATTCACTAAAAATTGTAAAAAAATAATTAGGGGCTTAAATTTATATGTTTAAAATTCTGAATGAGTCTATTTTCAAGAGAAACAAACGGTAACATAATCTGAATTCCGTACAAGGAGATAATTAATTTTTAGCGAAGAAGAGTCCGAACTGTCAGACAGCAGAACAGGGGTAACTTTAAAGAATAAACTGTACTTATTGGCTGAACCAAAAATTCTGAAAATTTTATGGTAAGAACATATGTGAGTCTAGTTTCAGGAAAAATTTACGGATCTTAATTTTAAGTTCTGTAGCTCAAGATAAAAATAATTTAGCGACTATGACACGGATGGACAGCTTGAATATCCATATAAGTAAATAGTGAAATTATAGATAATGTTACTTATATGCGGGTTATAAACATTAAGGATGTGAAATAAAGTAAAGATGAAGTCAGTACTGATAAGTGAATGATTTTATAATGATCGATCGAGAACCCGAAGCAAGTCGAGGAAAAGAAAAAGTAGCTGATTAGTCCCTAAATTTTCACAAATTCTGCAAATCGACCCAGGTAAGTTCATATGGCTGAAATTTAATGATTAAATGTTAATTTTATGAATTATATCATGTATGATGAGATATAATTGTTGATAAATTGAGAATAAAATAACAATGCGAAAAATGATTAAATGATCAAATTGAGCGGAACGTCGAATTTGAGTACTTCTGATCAGTGACAAGTGATAAGTAGTAGCTTCAGCTACACTTATCTGATCAGTGACAAGTGACAAGTGATAAGTGACAAGTGATAAATGTGATCCGTGTAAGACCGTGGCAGGGCTATGGCTTCGGAAATTGTTAAGTGATCACACGTAAGACCATAGTTATACTATGGCAAAGTGGAAGTGAAGTACTCAATTTTTCCGTAACCGTTCCCTAATTTGATTAAGGATGGTAAGTGACAAAAAGGGCCCAAAAGAGTTAAAACAAATGGATAAATGGTAGTGAGTTTATACAAGAGGACTCACCAAATTGTGGTTGACAGGTGAACTTAGTAATTGTGTATAATGCATAAGTATATAAATGTTTGGTAAGATTTATATTTTATGCCTATGAACTTACTAAGTTTCTATAAACTTACTTGAGTGTATTTAATGTCTCATGTAGATTGACTTAAAAATATACGGAGGATCGGATCAATACTGAGGATCACACTATCAAGATTATCTCCAGTAGCTTTTGTAAATTTTCTTTTTGATTTATATGGCATGTACATGGTTTGATGATTATATAAATACCAAAACTTGTTTAATGAATATGTATTAGAGTAAAGAGTGATGAATATGCTAAATAGTATAATTATAATAGAAGTATGAATTGGTATCAAATTGATTGAATTGGATTGGACTGGTCGGTTTTAAATTGCAGGAAAGATTGGATATTTATAAAGGGACTATATTGAGTTCATAACAACAACAACAACAACAACAACAATAACAACAACAACAACAATAATAATAATAATAATAATTCGTTAAACTTTGGTAATGCCTTATACCTTATTCCGATGACGAATACGGGTAGGGGTGTTACAATTTAACCTAAAATTTTTGTTTAAAGTGATAATTTAACGTACCACGTCAGCTTACCGTTATACCGTTAACGACAATTAACGACTCAATGACTAAAATGTTACAACACGATAATGTAAGTGACTAAAACGTAACATTTTAAACATAAATGACTAAAATGTAACATGAAGTAAACAAAAGTGACCATTGGTGTAGTTTGTCCTTTAAATATTTATCTGTTAAATTTTTAATTTTTTTTTTTAGTTAAGGCAAATTCAAATTAACCCAACTTCATGAAGTTGGCATTAAAGCTAGTAATCAAAGCTGCCTCCTTTCATTTCCCTGAACGAAGGTTCTATAGCCTTTTTAAAAGCTTTCAATCAATGCCAATAAATAAACATCTCAACAAGTTAGATTTATGCAATTTTTATAAAATTTGAATTTGAATTCCTAAATTTGTTTTAAATTTTAAATAAGTCTATTATTATAAATTCGTATTAATTAAATTATTAGTTGAATATTTGAATTTGAAAAATATCATTATTTATGGGATATATAAATATTTTCAAAATAAAAAATTAAAATAAATTTTAATAATGCATATTTTAGAGTTAATATATATTCACTCTCGATGTATTGTAGATAGCATTCTATCGGAACGAAAATATTCTAGATAGTAATTAGAATATTCGAGTCTTAATATTTTTAAAAAAATATTTAGTAGTTGAACTGGTCAAACTACCAGTTCACGATCCAATCGGTTCAATAATAATTCGTTAGTTTTTGTCTTGATTTTTAGTTTTTACCGATTTCAAGCAATTCACTTAGAGGACGATTTAATACCATTTATCTTTATTGATATATCGATTAATTCTCAATGTAATTGATTTGACTGACCAACCCGATTCCAACAATGTTCAAATCTGCTGTATTTATTATCATAGTCATAAAGTATGTTGCACTTCCTAATTTGCTGCCTAAATCTTAAAAGCTTTCATGACGTTGCACCAAACCTATTCTTTTTTAGGTTTGACATCCCCCCATTAAAGTTTCTAGAAAGCCTAGAAGAAAATTGATTTTTATTGAATTTTATTTCTTGGTAAACAAAAAGTCTTCAAGCTCACACTGTCAAATGATGTTTATCTTATTTTAAATATGATGACTTGACTTAAATAATAAAAACATATTAATATTAACATAATTATTAAATCATTTTCATTTATTTTAAATATTAAAATTACAAAACAAGCTCCCAAATAATAATATTTTATTCAAATGAAGATAAGTCATAAAATATTTATGATTTACATTTGGGTTTTTATTATTTTGACTAATTCAAAGGAAATTAAATCCAAAAACATTTTAAATTAATATTTTAAAGATTCATATATCATTAAAGCATTAATTTATGCATTCGTTGAATCTTTTGACATTTTGATTACTCAGTTTCAAAAATTACAGAATGGTTATTGAACTATTTAAAAATTTTAATTAAGTCATCGGATTATTAAAATCATTGCTATATGGCCTTCTTTGTTCGCAATACTTGCATCAATAGAAAGTTCTCCTTCCTTTTTCTTCTATAGTTAAGCTTTTTTAGCTTTTTAATAAAACAGTTTTGAACGTCACAAATCTGCGAACCAATACCCAAATAACTTTCTTTTTTGATCTTCGACTTTGATCTAAGGTATGTTATTCTACTAGTCAATTAATATTGGTCTACCGTACCGATTATTGAATCATCACTTAGAGCTCGTTAGCTGAACATTAAAAAAAAAAAAAAAACTTAACAATTCAATGACTTAAATAAAAACATTCAAATAGTTCAGTGCCTTAAATGAAAGATTTTGAATAGTTCGATGAACATTTTTTAACTTTGTGAAGTTAAGTGACCAAAACGTAAATTTAGTAATAATTTAATGACCTTGGGTGTAGTTTTCCCTTTTAAGTAATGATGGAGCTGAATTGAACGGTTGATTTAGCCTGTAAAAAAATGTGAAGGTACATTTAAAAAGATTAAATATCGAAAATAAAAAGTTAGAGGACTAAATTTTAAATAGACCAATGTTATAGAACCTTGAAACTTATTTTAATTTTTTTATTGTATTCGTTAAATTATCATTTTCATAATTAATATTTATGGATAAACACACTACACGTGTCATGTTGATTTGATTAGCCAAAACTTTAATGTTAAAATAATTATATTAGAATAATAAAATATTAAAATTATTTTTCGTCCTGTTGAATTTATAAGGCAACTACAAGCCGAGACTTTGAATCCCATAATAGTTAAGATTTTAGACCAAATCGGAAGATGTGATGGGCTCCACGTTGTTTATTATTTGGTTAACATACTATTTGGTACATAAATTTGACTGCAATCTTCAATTTGGTACTTAGATTTTTTTTGTCCCAATTTAGTACTTAAGTTTGGCTTCAATGTTCAATTTGGTATCTATTTCTTTTCAATTTGATACAAGGGTTTCTTTCCAAATTAAGCAGGTGAGTTTACCTTCTATGTTTAATTTGATACTTGAGATTCTTGTTTACGAATTAAGTACATATGTTTTTTTACTTAGGGCACATATGTCAAATATTCACCTGACCACATGTTGTTGTTTGGTTTTGGTATCAAATTGAATATTGAAGTTAAATTTATGTACCGAATTGAAATAAAAAAGACTTAAGTATCAAATTAAATATTGAAACCAAATTCGGGTATCGAGTGGTATATTAACCCTTTTATCATTTTCAACGCAATAGCTAAAGGGTTAGGACTTTGAGCAAACTCATTTATTTATTGAGTGTGTAAATTGCAAAATGTACTAACAGTTCTAGAAGTTCGGTAAATGAGGTTTTTCTCTATGCCTTTAGCCACGTCCTTTCTTCACCAAACAAATAAATAAAATAATAAATAAGTTACTTTCATTATAATTAAATTGTGTATAAGAAAAATTAATAGCGAATTAACTATTGCTTTATAAGTAAGCTATATTTTAATTTAATTATTTTTAAATTTTATGATTTTTAAATCTTGAAATTATAATCCTAGCATAAATGGCATTCATTAATCTCATTATGTTAAATTTTATTATTTTCTAGATATTATATAATAAACATATCAGCGCACATAGAACGTTATGCTAATTTGTTATTTCCACATAATGTTTACAAATAAAACCATATCATTTTAGTTAATAGATTTAATTGGTGCTAGATCGAGACTTTAAATTTCAAAAAGTATAAGAAATAAAAAAATATATATCAATTTGGAGAAAAATTAAGTTCACAACTTACGCATAATACGAGAGTAATCTTAAGATTTGATCTAACATATTTAACTGCTATTTATTTAGGTTAAGATTGAAATTTAAAAATTGAAAAATTAGATTTTAGCTTTGATGTCTCAAGGTTTTGTTATAACAACATTTAAGACAAATTTTATATGTATTATATGTCCTAAATCATTTGGTAAGAATATGCTTAAAATTTTCGTCAAACATTTTTAACGCATTATCAAAGACTTGCAAAATGCTTAAAAATAGGTTTTAAATGTGTTTTATTTTTTTTGGTTAAAACCAAGGTGTTCTAAGGTGTTTAAAATGTTTTTAAGGGACTTTAGTATGCAAGTCTAGAGACATACGACTATACATCTCGTAGTATGAAACTTCGAAACAAAAATATGCTTCAAGAGTTGTCTGTCTTGAGACATTATGCAGTATGTCTAGAGACAATTGACAAATTGTCTCGAAACACACTATTCATGTCTCGAGACATGGCATGCCAATGGTTATATAACAATTATTTTTCAGCCAAGCTCGAGACATACGTGGCAGAGACAATTTTTAAGCTCGAAATTAATGCTTTCAACGGCTAGAATCCAACCTCAATGGCCATAAACATCCACAAACTTGTTTGTTAATATAAATACACTTCAAGAACACTTCAAGACTTAAGAGAGATATCCAAGCATCAAGATCAAGAGAAAAGTATTCAAATCTTTATTCCTTCGTTTCTCTTGTAAATATTCTCTAGAAGCTTATTGCTAGATCATTTATCATTCCCATTTCATTTCTTTGAGAACTTAAATTTCTGTAATCACATACATTGTAGAGGTCTCTTTGTTTACTCTATTTCATATCACCAATTGTAAATTGGGAGGTTTTAGTTGAACCATAAAAACTAAGAAGGCCATAAAAGCTAGGGGGAAAGGTTCTATCTAAGCCTTGAGAAAAAGATAGTGTTGTAAGGGTTATACCTTCTCCTTGAAAGATATTAATTGTAATAGTGAAATGAGAAATCCTTAGTGGTGGAAAGTTAATGTAGTGGAGGAGACAATTGGGACGAACCGCAACAAACTAAAGTGTCCAAGCTTATATTTCATTTTCTTATCATTTTGAAAAGTTTGTAAAGATTTTTGAAATACCAATTCACCCATCTTGGTATTTTCGAGCCTAACATTAGAGAAACTAAAATTAAACAATTTAGAGTACAAACTAAATCTATGATTTACACATAGTACGAGGACTAATAACCGAATTTAACCATGTCGATATAGGGGTACAACAAGGAGATATGAAGGAAAGAGTGATGGTTGTTGCGAAGACAGATTCACCTAGTCTAGGCGGAGAGTCGGAGGTAGAAAGGATTAAGGGTGAGGAGAGTGCTAAAGTTGAGAGTTGAAGGTGAGTTGACAGAGTATTGGCTCGGTATCACAGGAGAGTCGATCATTTCTTCATCATTCTTTGAGGTATTTATAGGTGAGGGTCCCGTGTAAGATGATGTTAACGTGTTGGATTTGCCATCTAACTATGATTATGGGATGTGCGGGACATATGTCTTCGATAGGATAAGGATGGCTATGATAAGATAGACCCTAACATTCACTTTAACTTGATGGTATAGAGTAGTTGAGCCCATGTGGTATTTGGTGACCAATGACTTCATGTTCCCAATGAAAGCTTGAAGACCCAGGTACTGAATGATATCTTCAAAAGGAAAGACATGTGGGCGACTTCCCAATTTGCTGCTAATTGGCTTACTATTTGGGTGTCCTTTTGGCGTGTCACGTGTCTTTACACAGATGGTGGTATAACAAATCAAATGCAATTTATTATGCCCAATATTTTTTTCCTAGTCCCCTCATATGTTTTTACAAATGGATTGTTATTTTCCTGAACTAGTTGGATAAGTTACCACAACAGTGTATTTTCCTGAGATGGTGAGATAACTCAGAGATTTGAATTTGAATTGGGAATAACCTAATGTCTTTAAAATTCCTGAACTTGGAAATTAAGTCCACTTTAGTATCAATACATTTTTTGGTTCATTTCAGAACTTAACTTAGCAACTAAATCTATTTTGGTCCCTAAATTTAAATTCCATCAAAATTTGATTATGTGACCATTTGGAACATAGTTGGATTGATTAGACCGAGAACTGATTAGTATATTGATCCAAACAAAATGGTTGAACGAATTGAATCGAAAATTGCTCAAAACCAGAAAAAACCGAAAACTAGGACAAAAACTAGTAGTTGAACTGGTTTAGTCATTTTTTTACTGTATGAATTTTAATTATTTATTTAATTATTGTTGGTCTAGCAGTTGAATTGATCAAACCAATTGAAGCAGAAACCAGTGGTTTAACCGGTTCAATCACTAATCTAATTATTAAAATACTCTATGTGACACCCTAAGACTGTACCATGTCGTTACCTGAAAATTTATGTGAACTTTTAAATTTTTAAGTGATGGTGTGACACAATCTCAAAATGTCACATAATTAAATTTATATATTTTCCAAAATTAGAGTAATTATCTAAAAAATATTAATTTTTTTAAATGAGTAAAAATTTATTCGTCCAAAAAAATAAACAACTTTTCGTTACGACTATTCCCCACCCCCTGCATACTATGTAACAAAAATTATATTATCTCTTTTTTTTTATTTTTTTGGTTACCTGTTAAAAGAGAAAATCAAGGCCCCGTGTATCGAATAGCACCTTTGGTTGGAGGAAGGCCGGGTACGGGATACTTATTCTGGATTTTACTTTGGCCCATTAGGATTACAAACGATACATTTAATAATTAAATTCCAATGGATAACATTATTAAAAAAAATTCGTTTAATTAAATTACGTGACATTTTTAAAAGAAAAAATATGCTCGCATAATCAAATTAAATTCCCGTAAACGTTATATAAAAAAATTTATTGACATTTATTTTTATTTCTCTAAATAGTGCCAACAAAATATCCTATTTTGAAAATGCCACATAATTCAATTTGATAAAATTAGAATTCGTTATTAATTAAACTCTATTTATGAAATCAAAAGGATAATACAACTATATTCCTAAAATTAAAAGTAAATAAACTATGTAAAAAATAAAATAAAAAATAAGATCTGTAATTAAACCATCGGAAAACTAACAAATTGACTCAAATTCTAGAAAAAAAAATTTAAATTAAAAGTAAAATGTTATTGCATAGTTTTTCAAATTAAATATAAACTAAATCAGAAAAAAATTGAATAACGATAAATTTTATGAAAACTTCAAAACTAAAATCTAACCTCTAATTTAACTATTAAATTAATGATTTTATAATGAGAGTTTTTTTTTTAATAATTTCATTATGTTCTAATCATATCTATTCTTTTTTACATAATGTTTAGAGTTACTTATAGCCCATTCCCAACCCATAAATAGAAGGATAATGTGTTTCAGCGCACTCAAATCCACAACTTCTTGCATTAACAACAATACCCATATTAATCGAGTTAATACTCAATTGACTAGAGTTAGAGTTTTAAGAATATTTGATGAAATTATATATATATTTATTTATTTAAGGGTCACCTTGAACAACTTGCGGGCTCATAAAATATTTCACTTAATTAAATATATAGATCCTTGGGCTTATGGGAAATGGGTAAAGGTAGGCAAATCTGCATAGATACGTTGTGCAATGGGAAAGAAAAGAAAAGGTACAATGTCAGTGCCGGCAGAGAGGACACGTGTCCTTAACTAAAACAGTACAAAGTCTCATCTGTCATGTTGTGAAATCATCAATGGATCGATGCTGTTGTTGATTCCTGATCTCGTCATCACCTTCATATTAAGGGTGTTGATGGCCTAAGTTGGGTTAATTTTGATCTGATTCGGTTCGTTTTACTATTTAAAAATTCATTTTCGCATTTCTTTTAGCAGTAAAACAGGTCATTTAGGCAAGCTAAACTAGGGTAGTTGGGTTAGAGTCTAGAAAAATTTTGGTATAATATCAAAAATAATCCTCAACGTTTACATCTTTTGTTAATTTAACCATTTTTCTTTTATTGAGTTGAATTCAACCCTTGACCTTTTAAAAAGAGTCAAATTTTACCATTAACAGTTGGATCGTTAAAATACTAATTGTACAAAAATATAGGGAAATGAGTAAAACTTTATATGGAGTAAGTGGATTCCTCCCTAGTAAAAATATCATAGAATCCCTTATACTAAGAGTTAATTTGCATTTTATCCCCTTTAATAGAAAAAGGGGTAAATTAGTCCCTATACATTAGACCAAAAAGTAAATCGACTCTTTTGTTAAAAAATTATCTATTTTTATTGATAAAACCTTGTCCAGGTACGTCAAAGTGAAGCACACATGGCACACCACACATCACTATTTGATTATTATGTTAGTCATACCAATTTTTAAAAGTAGAAATGGATGAAACTTTTAATAGAAAAAACTAGATCGTTCATTAATCTAATCTACGGAGACTAATTTACCTATTTTTTGAGTAAATAAAGCAAAATGCAAGCTGACATATAATACAAGGGAGTTTATAGTATTTTTACCATCCCTCTCCATATGAAAGGGAACATTGAAATATATTGACAACACCAATACATAACATTATCATAACAAAAACCGTACATCAATCAGTACGGTCCCCACAACCATGGGCCAATGACCAAGGCTCTATTGGTGCAAACGTGCAAGATGAAGTTGAAACTTGTTGGCCATTGATTGAAGGACATTTGATCAAAGTTTAATAATATCATATAGCATGAGCATATATCAATGACTCCTCAAAGGGTCCATGGGGGCACATATTCAAATTGTTGGCCAAGTTCTTAGAATAACTGTTGTAATATGCAGAAAAGAGTCCCCATTAGTCTGTTTATGCAAATGAATTGTAGAAAGCATCTATGATGTGCTGTGTGATAGATGAGAATTGGCAGAAAAAAGAGTTGAAAAGAGGGCCCTTAAAAGCCTCACAAATGTAATGTAGTTGTCCCAACTTGACCCGACTTGTCAAGCTTTGTCATGATACATAATTTAGAATTTTATTTTAGGTATTCACATGTTTGATGTTTTTTCATCAGGTGAGACGAAATTAAATTATATATCTTTACGATAGTAAATATGTAATTTTATTATTTTAATAATTCATATTTTTATAATTTTTAAAGAATTAGATTAATTTTTTATTATTTTGGGGGGTCAAAGTGAAATTTTATCATTACTAATTTAAAATTTTATAAATTATAAAGAAGTTTAAATAGAAAATCTCTGCCAGGCTCCGCCTCTATTAAGGTGCATTTCAATTAGAGGTGAGTTCCATTTTTTTAATTTTTTTAAATTTCTTAAACTATTAATATAATTTAGTTTAGATTAATTATCCATTTTTTCATACTTAGTTTGGGTTTTGAATTTTTTATATATTTTATTTTGATTAAATGAGTTTTGTATTATGACTTTTAGACGTTATTTGGTAAAATTTTAAATTTTTTTTATAAATATTTCTTTAAAAAATATGTAATAAACATTTTCTTTCCATCTTTCCATCCTTTCTACCAAGCACACATGTGAAAAAAAAAATTATATTTTTCATATTTCTAATTTTCTACCCTCAAATTTCTATCATTCCAGTTTTCTTTCAACTCTACCTATTAAACCCATAGATACTTAGTTGATGCATCTAACCTAATCTAATGATTGTGAATTGTATGGTATAGATGGTATACGTTGTGAGAGGTGTTTATTAGTGAAGAACCTTCACATGAATTCACTTCATTACAATTTTCAGCATAAATATCAAATTTAAGGCATTCAAGTAAATAAAGAGTAATAAATAAATTTTATATGGTATTTTTTGAAAAATATTTATATATAAAAAAATAAATTATTTTATTAAATATAAAATTTGATTATAAATTACAAAAATAAGATTCTATTCTATTCAGATGACCACAGTTTTTTAACTTATATCTCATAAATTGTATAAACATCTCAGTGCTTTTGATATAAAATTTAAGCTTTTCTCAAAATCATTTTTTGTCCAAAAATACTTCTTAAAAACATTACTAAATTAACCCTAAGGCATATGACCTGATGAACCGAGTCGGGAGCGGAGTTAGCTGGGGCTCCTAGTCAACAACCTTATAATGGCCTGAAGAAGTGGCCCCATCAAGCAAAATCGCCATGACCTACTCGGTTAACCTTGGCCCATTGGTTTTCAGAGGGTTGGAAACAGGCTGCTTTCATTGCCCTTGTTTCACCCCAATCTTATGTAAAAAAGGATGAAATATCATGTTCAAGCAAGCTACTCTACTGTTTATACATCCTTTCAACGGAAAAAGTAGAACAATAATAAGGACAAATTGTACTATATTGAATTTAATGATTTAGTCAGTAATTTAATTTGGTATAATTTCATCTTATTATTAATATAATATTATGCTTTAGTCCAAATATTTTCGTTAATTGAAAAAATGGAAAAAATCAAGTGGAAAATAGCTATTTTGATACATATAATTTTACAAGGGCGATTTAATAATATATTTTAGATTTCAAGTTTTAATACAAGTGCGATCGCAAGAGGTCTGCAGGAGCTAGAGGTGATCATGGGGCCCAATCAAAATGTTAGGCCCAAGTTTGGTTTGGCCTGAAAAATGGGCCTAAATTTTTGTCCAAACCTCAACCCGACTCATATTAATTTTTCATATTATTTTTTTAAAATATAATACATCAAAAATACTATAAAAATTAAAATAAATGTTTCCCAACAAATTGAAAATAAATTTTAAAAAAATCTATATACTTAAATAGCATTAAAATAAGTAAAATGATAGCAAAATAGTAAATAAAAAGAACAAGAAAATAGAAAAAAAAAGTGTAGTTTTTTTTTTTAATACATATTTGGGCTAGGTCGGACTGAAAAAGCCTTACTCAGCCCTGACTTATTTTCTAAACTGGCTTTATTTTTTTGCTCAAGCCTATTTTTCAAGACTATATTTTTACCTAAACACTCTAACTTTTTGGATATACCTTTGGGCCAGTCGTCCTGGCCCATAAGCAGATCTAGCAAGAGTCTCGGTCTCTTATTTTCTTGCTTCCATAAAATTTTCTTGCTTCACCTCTATTTTTAAAATGATTTTCATATTAGCAAATCATGCAAGATATAGTAGTCGATTAAACTATAAATGGAGTGGCAAAAGACTCTTATTTGTGTCTTCAATTGACACTTATTTGTAATTTGACCATAATAATATGATTTTAATATATATATTTATATATATAATCAAAAGAGAAATACACAATCAAATGATAAGATCTTATGCTTAATTCAATAAGAAAGAAACGGGCAAATTACATTAGTAATGGCTCAATTATGAATTTTTTGGGCCACTCAATTATTATTAAATTTCTTCTTTTGTCACTCAACTATAAAAATTTACAAAATGGTCACTAACGTTTGACTTTTTTTATCACTCAATTATCTTGAATTTTTAAGTATGTCTATTTTTATGTTTATCCAATGGTGACAAAAACAATAAAATTAAATAATTAAATAATCATTTTGTTACTTTTCATAATTTGATAAGCAAAAAACACACTATAATTTGGAGAAATCATCATCCATGGTCCCTTTTTACTCCTTTAATAATATTTCAACAAATTTTCAATGTCATTGATATATAATTTTGGTAACTTTTTTACCCACGAACCTGAGCCTTAAATCTCGACCCCCAAACTCAAACCTTGAATCGCAAATCTTAAATCTTAAACTTCAAACTTTAAGCTTGAATCGCAAGTTTAAGATTCAAGGTTTAAGGTTTGAGTTTGAAGTTCAGGGTAAAAATATTACCAAAATTATATATCAATTACATGAAAAAAAAATCCTAAACCATTAAATAATTAAAAAGAGACCATAAAAAATGTGACGGGAAGAGTCCGTAAAATTATTTCTCTTCATAAACTTTGATTTAAAGTTTTGATTCAATCAATTTGAAAATGACAGACATTAAATCTTTATAATCAACAAGTAGGAAATGCCCATAGATTGAGAAAAAAATAAATAAGATTAAGCAGTAATGGCAACAAGGCACGACCACCCCACATGCAAATTCAATTTCAAAGTCCTTTTCTAAGCTTAATAACAAAACCAGCAGCCATAAAAAGATTGAAAAGCTTTGATACAAAGAAAATGGCAAAAAAGAAGATAACCTGGCAGATCATTTACGCAATTCTTTTTAATTTTTTATTTTGCTATACATGTCTTATTCAATAAACCCTATTCCATGAAACTTATAAGTACTGTGTTGGTCTTAAACAAATACCAAATACAGAATGTCACGGTCCAAAACAGGACAGTGTCTTAATCAATACACACTCAAAACATTTACAGTGTTTGAAAGACACTGACATTTTTAACTGGTCCTTTTTTCACTACACCTTGCAGGGTTGGTGATGAAATATGATGACATTTGGTAACTTTCTTTTGACAGGTTTTTTTTTGCAGGTCTTCGATTTAGGGGCTACAATGGAACTTGAATTCGAGTCAACACTAACAAGTTAATATCTACATCTACAATAAATCAGAAATGAAATCTAAATTTTTTTAAAAATTAATTGATGAGATAATAATTAAATAGTTATATATAATATATGTTACTATATATTTTATATTGACATATATAAATTAATTTTTAATGAAAAAAGTAAATAAAAAATAATTTACTTTTTAATCTAACGCACTTAATTTTTTCTATAAAAACTTTTATGGTATTTTTATTAAGAAAATTTATATGTGCAACCATGGAAATATAGCTTTATTTTTATTAAGAAAATTTATATGTGCAACCATGGAAATATAGCTTTCTATCAGTTAGTGTAGTGTTTTTTGACAGATTTTTGCAGGTTTAGGGTCTTTGCACGTCTTGGATTTAGGGGCTACAATAGAATTGAATTCAAGTCAACATATAACAATTTGAGATGATAAAGAAAAAGCGAAAAACCCCAACAAGGAGAGAAAACCCAGAAATGAAGTCTTAAGATCAAAATCAAATTGAAGAGAACTTTTATATGCAACCATGGAAATAAAGCAGCTCAAAAAAGCTTTCTACCATTCCACACTAGAGAAAAATTACCATGTGGAACCATTTTTACAATGAAAGTTCATCAACGCCATGAAGAAACAGTGAGTAAAGGCACTTCGTTCCAAGCTAAAGAGAGAAATCCAGGTTGGGATTCGATCAATGAAAATGAGGGGCTGTAATTATAGTTCCACAGTAGAATTTTTGCTTGACTTAGGGCGTAATGGCTAAGTGTTACCGTTTCGAAACCGGAAATTTCCATTAAAATTTTCCATTGCTCTTTGTCTTCCATTCGTTCCCTTTGGGTGCCGGCTTCTTCCGGTCCGATGACTCCGGCGATTTTCCGGCCGAGTAAGTGTTTCTCCACTTGGATTCTCTCAGGTGAGTCGCGAGGTAAGTTTGGTTCTAATGACTCGAACACGGCGGAGTAATACCTTAATGCGTTCTTGAATCGGTTTAAGAACCCGACTCGGTTCAAACTCGCTTCGTACTCACCTAATGTCACGATTTTCGGGTTCAATGATTTAGCCAAAGCTAGAGCGGTTTCCACGGCGGCCGGAGTAGAATCCAATAAATTGTACAATTGAAGCATGAAATTCACAGCTAATACCTCATCTTCATCGACCCGGAAACTCGACCCGGTGAGTTCAGTAACCGGAGTTAGAATCGGTTCGAACTCAAAATTCAAATCCAGAAGCTTCGCGAAGTCACGTAGACGGTTACCGGTGGCGTAAAGAGAAGGAGCCGGTGTTGATCCCAAAACCGGAGCGGGTATGCCCGATATACGGATTCGGGTCGGTTTTCCGGCTGATCGGGTTGCTAAAGCTTGTAACAGAGCAGCCCATTGAACTCCTTGAACGATCCCAAAGTCAACTATGTGAATCTTGCTAGCTCGGTCTGTTGCTTCGAGAATCGCTTGGTTCGCCGTTAAATGGGCGAATTTCGAGTAAGGGCAAGCGTCGTTTAATGCTTTATATGAGAGAGTAAAGTCCTCCGACGTCGTTTCGATCATCGTCAACCTTTGGTCTGTTTGATGAGAGAGTCTGCTATGGAGAGCTTCAGTGAAGTAAAAAGCCACTCTTTCAGTTGGATCTCCGTGTTCTGATACCGATTCCTTGAGTTTAGCCAGTGATTTAATCGCGCGTTCAGGTTCCGAGTCAGCGAGTGTAGCACAGTCGAGTAGAGCTTTTAAAAGCGGCGGAGATAAATCGGTCTCCGGTGAACCGTATGAGATTCCCGCGCCGTCGTTGATGGTTGGGTTCTGGTTCTGGTTCTGGGGACTACTTGTTTTCGTTTCTTCAACGGTTACTTGCGGCGGAGGCGGTGGAGGGGATGGCGGCCATGCGGGTAGAGTAGTAGTAGGGATCACTCGGTTCAGATTAGACGGCGGAGAACACGTCACGGTGAGTCGACTCGGGCAAGCACTAAACGGATCAACACCGTAGATACCAAAATCAGCATTGCTTTGCCACGCGTCGCAACCAGACGGCAGATTCGAAGTATCCGTTGAATGGCCACCACCGTTCATTAAACTATCCATCCACTCATCCGAGTTAAACTCACCACCGGCAGCACCACCAAAATCGGGAAAACGAAACCCAATCGAATGGTGATGTTCCATGTTAGGGAACTGAAACCCTTCCCCAGCATCCCCTTGAAACGGGTCGGTAAAACCCGGACCCGTAAGCCCATACCCGACATTACCCGAACTGGAAACACCATTGTGGGTAGTACTAGACCAAGGATTTAAAGAGAAAGGATTCAAACCAAGAAGCTGTTGTTGCTGCTGCTGTTGCTGCTCTTGTTCTTGCTTTTGCTTTATAACTTGTTGAGCGATTGCCATTAGATTCCCATTATCAGCACACATATATGCCATTTTCCGGCAAAAAAAAAAAAAAACCTTCCCGGAAAATTTTCAGTGAACTGCACTCAGTCTCATTTACCCACAAAAAAACAAGAAAAAAATCAGCAAAAAGTGAGTGTTTTTAAAGCTTAAAGAAAAGGAAATTAAAAAAAATAAAGATAAGTGACACAGAGTACATACAAAGAGTCAGTAGGACCAAGAGTGACCGAAGAATAGCTCTATAAACTTGGGATTTTGCTTAGCTAATGAAAGAGAAGGAAAGAAACTTTGAGAATAGTAAGTATAGCTTTTTTCGAAGAAGGAAAAGCTAAAACGGCAGCGCAAAGAAGTAGATGAGTGCTGAGCTAAAAGGCCTAAAGTTGTCCCTCAAATGAAAAGTTGGGTCCTTCATTTAGCTATTAGAAAACAAATGGTTAAATTCTGCTTTTAGTCGTTGTAGTATAGTTAAATTGGAATTTTAATCCCTATATATATTAAAGTGGTGTAATTTGGATTTTATTATTAGTAGTAATTACGTCTTAATTCCAATTACTAACTCGATTAAAAATTATGTTAACCAGTTGGTATGAAACTTTTTTTTTAAATTGAAATTATTTATATCATTCAAAGGTAATTTTATTATTTTCAAAATAATTATTTTTTACTAATTTATCATTTAAAAAAATATAATTTCATATTATTAGATTAGAAGAAACGTACTAATAAAACTTACAAGCTTTAAAATTTAAAGTTTTAAAAAATGACGTGACATTTCAACTCTAAATAAAAAAATTCATTTGTAAATTATAATTTTTTTAAATATTAATTTTATTAAACGATAAATATTATTTTTGAAAAAAAAAATCTTAAATCTATTAAAATTTGGCTTTACTTGATTTTTCTTTTACTGCTATAATAATTAAATTGATCTATTTAATAGTATAAGGATTAATTTGAATTATCCCCTATAATAGAGACATCTATCAAGTACTTTCACCAAAGCTAACATAGAAAAAGTAAAGTGACGTGGAATTATTGAAAAAGTTTGAAAAGATGGAGAAATCCAATGTAGCATCAGCAGTTAGCACAGTGAAGCGACGGCGACTAGCCTATTACTACAATCGGCAATAGCGCGCACTCTCAAATCGAGGCCCAAGTGTTTGTTCATATGCCACAATAAAATTAAAAATCGAAGTGAACTAGTGATGGTTATTGCTTAGGTTATCGCAGCAACTTGTAAATAATTTAATATATGTTGTATTTTTATGAATTTTTTATTAAAAAGATTTTATTTAATTATTATTATAGATCGGATAAAATTAATTTTAATTGATAAAACGAATGAGAACATTTATGATTAAAAAATATTTTTTATTTAGTATATGTGATTTATGTCAACTCTAAAGTTATAATATTTTGTATATTTATGTAATTATCGGTGTCGTATAAAAACGTAAGATTTTATGTGACATAATTTAATATAAAAAAATTAAAGAAAAATGAATATTATAAAAATAGATGTAAAAATATTGGTTTTGAGGTTTTTGAAGCTTTTATAGAAACAATCGTTCACTCTCCTTTTTTCAGTTTTACTTTATTTTTAATTTTTAATTTTAAAATTTATATGGACATTTTAAATTATGTCACATATAAGATTTTGCTTGTCATTTAAAGGTTAAATCAATAGTTCTAATAATGGAAAGACTTGATTGATATAACATCGCTAGTTTGGGGATGTAATTAGAACGTTTTGAAATTTAGAGATCAATTTAAAATAAGGTCATAATTTAAGAATGTCTAATGCAATTAACTCTTATAAAATTGAATAATATTTTGTGCAATTAAAGCCTATAGAATCTATAACTTCTCCAATCAAGCTCCATTCCAATCCAATGGAATTTGTAAGATATATGGATCAAATTAAGAATTTCAATATCTCTTCAATAATATTTTTAATTCGAGTTCTATAGATGAAAAAATATTTATGAGAAAGCTTTACTAATTACCACAATTTCAAGGGTCCGATTTAGATCAACTTTCAATTTAATCAAAATTAATATAATCAATGAATATCGAACAATTAAAAAAAAGACATTCACATTAATTTATGATACATTTATCTATTTAAATGTTTTTTTAATGAATATTGTTAATATAATGCTCAATAAGAAAATAGTATAAAAGAGAGAAGAATGATTGCTGCGGAGGCTAATTCATCCGATCAAGGTAGAGAGTTAGAGGTTATAGAGAATGACTGTAAAGAGAGTTTGGAGGTTGAGGGCTAGAAGAATGTTAAGAGAGTGTAGAATTAGTATTCTTAAAAGGTTATCCCCTTTTTTTCATCATTCTTGGAGGTATTTATAAGTAGGGGTCTCGTGCATAATGGCGTTAACATGTTGAACTTGTTATTTAGTCATTATTATAGAACCCGTGGCAGGAATGTATTTGATGGGATGAGGATATTTGTGATAAGACAAAGCAGTTGAGCCTACGTGATATTTGGTAACTGGACGATTTCATGTCCCCAATGAAAAATTAAATCATTCATTATCTAGATAGTCCTCTCGGGAGGGTAAGCTTACAGGTGACAACCCGACTTATTAGTGATAGGCATAGTTGTTCAAATGTCTTTTAAGCTTGTCACGTGTCTTGTCACAAATGAGGTATAATATATATTATTTTTAATGTTATACCATAGGTTATATTGAATTGTAATTTTTATATAATATTTTATAGCATGTGATTTTATCGTATTCAATTATCAATAATTATTTTTGTTCTTTTATATCGAGGGTAAAATTTGAAAGGAAGGTTCGAGCCTTTGAGGGAAAAAAAAGTGGGAAAATAGTGTGAATGACGTGTGGGATTGCCAATTAAAGTCCTCCGTTCTTTTTGGGCGGTTAAGGGACCCACTCACATTTAGGGGACATTGGATAGGTTCGATGAGAGACGAGGTAATAATTCCCATAATTTATAGTGTCATATATTATATTTGGTCGTAATATTTTTATATTTTATATTTTATTTAATTATATTAAATTATGGCACACTTATAAGATGAGTTTAAAGTATTCATGGGTCGGATTGAACCAGGTTTATATATAGATAATTAATTTATATCCGTTTAGATTCGTCCATATTATTTTATAAATTTAAATTTTTATTTAATATATAATAATTATATATCTACTATTATTTTATGAGATTTCTAAATATAAACTAACATATTTTTTAATATTTACGGTAGTATATTTAATTATATGAGATAAATTATGTAATATATAAAATAAGAAAGTACCATATTTTAAAGTTGAGGGGTTGGGCTAATTTGCATTGGGATTAGGTTTTGAATTTTAGATTTCGAGCTCAGTTTATATTTTAATTGGGTTTTTTTTTTACCCAAGTTAATTTATCAAATTTAATATTTTTATTTAAATTCTCTCAAATTTTAAGTGTGTTTTTATGATTATGTGGGTAACTCGGCCTTTAGATAAACTATAGATAAAAGAAAATTGAGGTTTCGAAAATGTTGGTGTCGTAAGTTTAATTCAATAAAAAACTTAATAATTATACAAATAATATTTAAATTAAGCAGTTTATGGGATGAAACTGTGGATGTAATGGAGCAAATATAAACGATAAAAAGCTCGAGTTCAATTTAATATTTGTGGTTCAACTCTATTAAGTTTTACTTTTGGAATTTAGCAATATCAAATCTTTCAATTTGGTATAACGATCCTAAACTATTTTTAAAGAAGGTGAACATGCAACCTATAGGTCACAATTTGGGATTCTTCAATCTTATTTTGATTATGTTTAATTAAAATCATTTAGATTTTTTCTTCAATTTCAAGCTCAATTATTTTATACTCAAGTTTGAGGTCTAAATTCTAATTGTTAAGAAGATCTTAGCTTAATGGTAATGTTGAAGCCTGAGAATTCTGGAAATCACAGGTTCGAGTTCTACCATGTGTAATATCATGTATAAATTTTCAATCTAAAATTATTCTAATTTAAGTCTCACAATATGTAAAAACCATATCCGGATTTGTTCTAGTATAGGTTTAGATATATTTCAATTATCAATCCAATTGTGGTTGTGACGTTGATTTCCTATTTCGGCTCTTATACATGCTGCCACTATGGTAGCTGCGGGAATTTTTCTTGTAGCCCGCCTCCTTCCTCTTTTTATAGTTATACCTTACATAATGAATCTAGTATCTTTAATAGGTATAATAACGGTATTATTAGGTGCTACTTTAGCCCTTGCTCAAAAAGATATTAAGAGGGGTTTAGCCTATTCTACAATGTCCCAACTTGGTTATATGATGTTAGCTCTAGGTATGGGGTCTTATCGAGCCGCTTTATTTCATTTGATTACTCATGCTTATTCGAAAGCATTGTTGTTTTTAGCATCCGGATCGATTATTCATTCCATGGAAGCTATTGTTGGATATTCTCCAGAGAAAAGCTAGAATATAGTTTTTATGGGTGGCTTAAGAAAGCAAGTGTCCATTACCCAAATTGCTTTTTTAGTAGGTACACTTTCTCTTTCTGGTATTCCACCCCTTGCTGATTATAATTATTTGCATATATTACTTATAACTATAATTGTATTTATAATTCTATTTATAACATATTTGAAAAAAAAAATTGTGGTCTAATTGAAAAAAAATTACTAAATAGAAAATATTAATAAAAAAAACTTTATCGAACTCATGAATTACTTCAATCAAATATTAATCTATTTAAATTTAGTTATTATAATAATTTACTTGAGTTTAATTTGAAAATAATCGATTTTAAAATTTCCGAATCAAATTAGAATAAATCTACATGAATTTCATAGTTACATTGTTGTATGGGGGACAAAAGGTACTAAAGGATGAAGAAAAAACTAAAGGGTGGGTGACAAAAAGGTGAAATCCATGACATTAGATGGACCAAAATGCAACAACTATGATATAAAATAAAAATTAAAGCAACGGTCCATTTATGGGATAAGGTTATGATATTTGACGGGGTCCTTTTTATCTTTGGTTGAAACTTGAAAGCAACTAGACACGTTGGCATGCAATCAATTCTCCAACTCCAACGTCTACATTTATTTTTACAGGCTATTATTGTTTACAAATAGATTAAATTAAATAATTACCTACATTTAGTATTAGCTCGATTCGGATCGTTTTATCTTGATCGACTGTTTTTATTATGTCGTTGTTAGTAAAATATTATTTTCTTTGTTTTGAATCTTTCAAATCATTCCTGCAAGAGATCTGAACCCTTTTTTTTCTGGTCATTCGATAAAAAGATTCATTTTCTTCATAAAAAATAGGAAGTAGAGTTGATAAAAATTTCTTTTTCTATTTATCCTTGGAGTTGAGTACCTCATTCAATAAATGTTTTTGATCAAATTTGTAGGAATCAATAGAAAAGACAAATCCCTTATAATACATCAAATTTGGCTCGGTTATTGATTGAGTGAATAGATTTGTCATTTCTTGAAATCTCTTTTCTAATTCAAAATCGTGGTGTAGCATATATCCCCACCTGTTCTGGTCATGGAATAGATGAAATAAATCAAAATTCTTATAATTTCTGTTCTAGGCATTGTGTCGTTCGAATGCGCTGAAACGCATTATCCTCCTATTTATGGGTTAGGGTGGGGCTATAGGTAGTTTTAAACATTGTGTTAAAAAGAGCATATATAATCAAAACTTATAATGAGATTGAATTAAAGATATAAAATCTATTTGGTATTTTTAAAAGAATTAAATAACGAATATAATTAGATTGTTCGATAAATTATAATATGATCTCAAATAAAAATAATTAAATTTATTCTTTGTTAAGTGATAATATGGTCCTTATCTACTTATCATTTTCCACATTTTTTTTGTAGAAAAATTTCTATCTAGAAGTTTTCATTGTATATTATCAAATGTTTTTCAAAAATTAAATTACTAAAAATATTAATTTTCAATTGAAAAATACAATATTTAAGTTAGAGAAATCAACAAGAAAACAAGAAAATTTTATCTTATGTCACATTTAATCAACGTATGATAATTTATCTTACATTACCTCTAATACGACTTGTGACTAGCAACATCGATAATAAGACAATTTTGTCCTATGCAACTGTAAACAAATATATTTTCAGACCAATTACAAAGTGCCATGTGTTAAGATAAAATTATCATGGTTAAAATGATAACATCACATAGTGTCATAATTTTTTTTCTTTAATTAATTTAAATTTATTAGGAGACAACTAATACAACTTTACATTATTACTAATTAAATGAAATTAATTAAGTGATAATACTAAATGTTTCTTTTTATTTCTAATTAATTAAATTAATATGAGATAAATAATAATTAAAACAGTTTAAATATTTGTGGATCACTTAAATGAAGAGTTTATATTTCACAAAAAGTCTCTTTTATGTTATCGACAGACACAAAGGGGGTTTTCTTCAAGCCACTCTACATAACTTTAAATGTTCAGAAATCGAAGCTTAAATAGAAGAATTTGAAACTACTTTCCGATATTTGATCAACCAATTTGTTCAAGCCTAAGAAGCTCTTAAAGATGACTCGTCAATCTAATAGTAAGTCTCAAAGACCCTCAAATTAAAACTCTCTCTAATTTCTTTACATCAACATGAAAGGAAACCGGTTTTTCAATATCAATTCTAAACAACTCTAGAAGCAGACTCAACCATTAACCATCTAAGATCAAGTCTTGGAAAATTTCTAAACCCAAATCAAAATTAGGTGTCAATGACCATTTAAACGATTCACACTTATCAAATTTCAAATATCGACAACTCTTTAAACAAAGCATAAATTACTTCAAATGGTTTTATCTATAGATTTCTTTCTATACTCTTGGATAACTTATACATAAGAGCACTCATTATAGATTCTGATTATATCTGCTATTTTAACTACTCATAATTCCTTCTCAGCCCATAAATTGAAAGATAATGTGCTTCAGCGCATTTAAGCCCACGTCCTCCTGTATTGATAACAATACTCATATCAGTCGAGTTAAGACTTAATAGACAAAAAAAGCTTAAATAATTTATTCCAATTTTTTTAACACGAAAATTTTAACTTTAATATTGGTTTTAATAAAAGTTTTTCTATTAGTGTAATAGTTGCCTACCACACTAAATGCAGGTTGGGCTCTACCATGGTTCATTTTTTAAATATGTATATATTAACAAGCATATAAGATTTAGGTTAGACCTGATCATAGGTCGGGCCACCCAGTTCGGCCTGAAGGCCCGCCCGAAATGTGAGAGGGTTTGGACAAAAATATAAGCCCCCAAAAAATGGGATTAGACAAAAAATAAGGTCCGTTTAAAAAACAGGCTGGGCCTTGGGTAAGGTATTTTTAGCCTGGGCCCGACCCGAATTCACTAAAAGACAAAAAAAATTTACTTTTTTTTAATGTTATTTTCTTGTTGTTTTCTCTCTATTTTGCTACCATTTTACTATTATGTTGCTACTATTTTATTGTTATTGTTTGGATATTGTATAAAATTTACTTTATTGTTAATTTTGTTATTATTTTAAAGGCATTTGTTAATTTTGTTATTATTTTAGAGGATTTGTTTGTTAAGTTGTATTTATCTTAGTGTTATTTAAGTCTACATATTTTTTAAAATTTATTTTCAATTTGTTGGGAAATATTTATTTTGATTTTTTTAGTATTTTTGATGTATAATATATATTTAAAAAAATATAAAAATTAATAGGGCGGGCCGGGTCAGGCTCGGGCCTAATAAATGGGCCTAAATTTTTAGTTGAACCCGACTCGGCCCATGAACACCTCTAATTTAGATTAATATTTAATATTAAATTTGGTGATTAAATGATTTGCTTGAAATGATATTTTAATTTGTGTATTCGTTTTCGGTATACCTTATTAAATTCACACATAATAATTTAAATTTTAATTCTTTCATAATTTTATTATTATTAAAACTTAAACTTCTAATGGAATGAGAAATCATTACCTTTTTATTATTTCATTATTATCAAGAAATATATAAAAAAAAAGTTGTCTCATTCCTTACGAAGGAGAAATTATTTTATGAATCCTTCCCACCATATTATTTATGGTTTATTTCTAATTATTTAATCACATTTCAACAAAATTTTCATGTCATTGATACATAAATTTGATAATTTTTTTACTCCGAAACTCGAATCTCAAACCTCAAACCCTGAATCCCGAACCTAGAATTCAAAACTCAAACCCAAACCTTAAACCCTAAACTCGAGTTTAGGGTTCGAGGTTTGGGGTTCGAGTTTCAAAATTTAAGGTAAAATATTTATCAAAAGTATGTATCAATAAAATGAAAAAAAAAATACTGAAAATAAACTTCTCTTATAATCTGTTGGTGATTTTGTTTATTTAGAAAAGCACAAATAAATGCAAATGGTTTTAGAAATCTTCAACTTACAATGATTATTATTATTTTGTTGATATGGTTTTGTCATTTACTATAATTGTCACCATAAATATACAGAGAAATGATGGGTTTTACTACATTCTTTCATCATCACGAGTCTAATGACATCATTATATATAATCATATATTGCATTTTAATAAATCCATGATTATTTATAATTATATTATCAATTATTGAATTAAATAATTAATTCAATTCAAATTAAATCATTTTCACATCATTTACATATATAATTTTGGGTTTAATATCAATTATATGTATGAATTTTAGTCCAATGTGTAATTTGATACATAAACTATGATTTGATGCAATTATATACATGAAACTTGAATCGTGATTCATATGCATACATAAAATTTTGATTTTGATTTCAATTGTACATATTTAAAGAAATGAATACATATATTTACTTTCATATCAGATTAATATAGTTCTTTATGTATGCAACATATCAATATAAAATCAAGGGCGAAGCCAGAACAATTTTTGGGGGGCCGAATGAAATTTTAATTTTTTATAGTCTTTATCTTTATAATTTTTAAAGGATTAAATCAAAATTTTATAATTTTAAGAGGGCCAATGTGTAATTTCACCTTCACTAATTTAATTTTTTTTAAAAAAAATTAATGGCCTAAATAGCAATTTTACATTTTAGGGGGGTCGAGGCCCTGCCAGCCCCTACATTCGCCTCTAAATAAAATGGTGCTAATTTCATGAGTAAAATCACATAAAATCAAAATTCATATACGACATTACACATTCAACCAAAGCCTATCTATAATTTTTGATATTTATCTCGATAATTTTTAAATAAAATATTTTTAAATTTTAAATATTAATTTTATTATTTCAATTGAAAAATATTGTTAATTGTGATCACGATATCTTAAATCTTATATATTTAATTTGTCCCATTAAAGATGTTGACTGACTTCTAATTTGGGACCATATCGTCTACATAAAATTAATGCACAAAATTTCAGTATTATTAATTTTTAAGGAAAGCACATGACTTGATGTTTTGTCTCTTGATGACGGTATGGACTAATTTGTTTTAATGTACAAATTTGTATAGTTTTCTGAATAATTTTAAAAGATTTAATTTGTACAAAAACGGCTATAATTTAGTGATAATTTGGGTCAAATTTTGATAACTATTTAGTAAATGATTCAATAGTAAATTAATAATGGACTCTTCTACTTCTTTGAATATATTTTCGAGATAAATATCAAATTTATCAGTTCAATATGTAATTCGATACATGAATTTTGATTTGGTACAGTTACAATATTGTATGCATGAAACTTGAATTACGGTTCATATGCATATATAAAACTTCGATTTCGATTCACCTATAGCCATTTAAATAAAATAATATATATTTATTTTCATATTTGGTTAATATAATTATTTGTGTATACACTATATTGACGTAAAATGATGTTAATCCGATATGAAAATTGAATCAAATAAAAACTTCATTAATCCGATATATTTCTTATTATTTTTCAAACCATCGTTTAAAGAGAAAACATATTTTTTTTTTCAATTTACTAAATAGTATAAAACAGAAAAAAAATCATTCAATTTCACCATTTTCTTCAAATTAAAAAAAATGTTTAAAAAATTTATATCTAAATTAAATTACAAAAATATAAATACTAATATAAAAACAGTTTTTTAAATATTAAGACCTCGGATACCTTTATTTTAACCCTACACACAATTATTAAACCCATTAAAATCCAAGTAAAAGGATGCAATTTGGATCATAAATAAATAATTTTTCTTATTATTCGAATTTTATTTAAACAGTTTGTCAGACAAAAAAAAAATGCAATTTGGATCTTAAAAAATGCCATTATTTTAACATTTTTTCTCTGTAATCTTTTCAGAACATGTCATAATATAAATACTAGTAAATTAATTTGGTTGAAGTTCTCATATTATTTTTGGGTAAGTTACACATAAGGTCACTAAATTATTAGTAAGCTTATGTTCTGGTCATTCAATTTCAAAAAGTTACAAAATAATCACTGAACTATTCAAAAGTTTTTTATTTAAATTATTGGGTTGTTAAGGTTTTTATTTTATTTTACTTTATTTTATTATAAGTTTGGCTAGTTAATTTTAAGCAACGATTGGGCGATCGGCACGATGAATTAGTATCCATCGACAAATAGAAGAACATTCCGATGATTGAAGTTGATTTGATAGTCAATGTTGGAGATAGGGAAAAAAAAGTTGTTTGGATTTTGGTTCACAGATACTTGACACTTGACGTTTAAAGTTGTTCCATGAAAATATTTGAACTATAAAAGAAAAGGTGAATGAGAGATTTTAATTGGTGCAAACCGTGCAAACAACTATTTTAATAACCTAGTGATTTAAATGAAAACTTTTGAATAGTTCAATAATCATTTTATAATTTTTAAAGTTAAATGATCAAAACGTAAACTTATTAATATTGATTTAATGTATTTAAAATACTATTTTAATATATACTACTAATATTTTAGTAGTGGGAGACACCGTCCTAATGAGAAATGGCAATTGATTAGGATTTTCCTCCATTTTTTCATTCGAGAAATTATATATATATTTTTTTATATTCTTCATGTTCGGGGTTCGTATCGTTTCCAAGGTTCGAATCTGTATCCTCATTTTGAGAGTGCAATGTGTTTTATCATTACACCCAACTATTTATTGATCGAAAAAAATAGATTTTATACCCTTAAAAAAGATATTTATTTAGTCATTATCATAATGATTAATATTTTAAAACTAAATATTGAGAGCAACCCATTTAGATTAGAAGGATGATCTAACGTACATGGACTAATTGCCCATTTTCTGAGTAGAAGGGGAACAATGCAATCCAACTATTAGTACAAAGGCATCCATGGTACTTTTACAGGTAAAAATGTTATTTCATAATATTAAAATAAAAAATTTGATTAAGCTTGCAAATCATTAGAATCGAGTACTATAATGCTCGAATTTGATTGGATTGATAGCTCGGGTTGCTTGAGCTTGAGTTCAACTCGATAATAAACGAATTGAATTGAATTTTTTTTTTCGAATCGAACTCAAATAACCTATGATCATCAATGTCTCATTTAAACCATGTGTATTCAACAAATCTCAAGCCATGGTGTAGGTTGAATTGGTTGATTAATGGATATTATCACATCATACATGTGGAGTGGTATAAACTATAGTAAAACAGATCTGGAAAACTATATAAAGAAATGACCCAAATTGCAAAATGCACGCAATGTTTGATTGAACCATAAAAATCCCACATATTTTCGAAGCTCAATTGATGCAGGGATTCGAGGGAAATGATGATGGGATGATGGATGCTCCCCTTTTATCTGCACCAGTGGGGTTGGTTTTGCCACCGTTTTAGTTTAGAGAGTGCCAGATAGCCATGGGAGCAGCTTAGCTAGATAGCAGCTGCTGTCTCATCTCGGCGGCAGCCAATCGTCTTCCATTTTGTACCTTTTTCTCCCTTTGCTAAATACCTATTAGGTATAATATTTTTGACCCTCAACTTGGCGGATTCATTTTGGTACTTATGTTTTTTTTTAGGTCACTTTGATCATTAAATTTGATAACTAGATGTATTTTAATCTTTGAATTTAAATTTCGTGATTTGATAATGTGACCAAGACCAATATTACTAGAATAAGACTAGAATGGATAGTATGAGAACTTATCGAAATAACAATCCAAACAAAGAGATTAAACCAGGTGTTTCAAAAATTACTTGAAATTAATAAAAAAAAAGACAAAAATCGACAATTAAACAAATTGAACCACTTTAACTTTTTCTTTTTATAAATTTTTAGTTATTTAATTAATTATTATTAGTCCGATACCATGCATGTCTAAAGATGTCTACAAAGTGTTGTGTTTATGAATCGACTGGTGAGAAATTTGATACTTTTGAAATAAAATATTGGGTTCCAATATTTTGAACAAAAAACTAAGAATTTAACTTATTCAACTCTGAATTCAATTGGAGTCCAATGTGACCATCAATGTGACCATCATATATCAAAAGGTCATACACACAAAATGATGTTATCATATTTGCCAAATCTAAGATGGTCAATAAAAATGTGCATTCGTTTGGTTCGGCCTATTCGTTATCTATACATGAATATCGAATTAAACCGACAAACTTAATAAAATTCACTAGCTCTATATGTCACAAATCAAAAGACTATGCATAGCAGTCATAACCTTATTGCTGAACAACGAAAATACGAAATTCTAACTCAGATTCAAACTGCTGAATATTTTCAATCACAAAAAAAGGTTCCAAGGTATATGATGAATGGCACAAAATGCCGTACGTACAAATACCGTACGTACAAAGAGTTTATTGCATCATTGTTCTCCATAACTTACTCTGGGTTGACATAAAGCCTGTATCAACCTTCCGAGAACACGCATGGATTAATATACACGGGCTTTAGGTGGGAATGACTTGATTTCATCATCTAACGTGTTCATGTGAACCGGTCGATAATCCAGTCGCACCTTCTCATTCTCCCAATAGCTGTAAATCACAGTAGAATGTGAGAACAATCAACAGGTTTGACATCCCCAACAAGATTAAACTGGAATAATGTTGCAACTTAGTGATTTTGATAATCTAGTAAAAGCTGATAATAGTAATACTCGGGCGATGATTATCCCTAGTAATGGTAACCATTTTGGCATTCTGATGTCAACACCCATAATGAAAGCAATTTGATCACTTTCAGGTCACTAACTTACGATACCACTCAAACGATGAATAGAAATAACGTGGAGAACAGAGAACCCCTAAACTTTATTGCAATCACTAATACATAAATGCTTCACCTGTAGTACTGATTTTGTTACAAGCGACTCTAGGATTCATATGCTATATACGATGCAACAGACGCCAGAAGATTAGTGGCTCAATTAAGCTTGGTCCCATATACAAATGCACCAATATATATATATATATATTCATATTGTGTTCATCCAAGGAAACGAGATCTTACCCCAATGTGTGTTTCATCCAGTTCTCATCATCTCTTTTCTGCAAGATAACAGCAAATTAACTTTATTGTACCAAGGCTTGGAAAAATGGAAATGACTGAACTGAAAAAAAAGTAAAACCAACCGTAAAATCTTCACGGGCATGAGCTCCTCTGCTCTCTCTCCTAGCTTCAGCAGAATGCATGGTTATACAGGCATTTATCAAAAGATTTTCCAACTCGATAGTCTCTATCAAATCGGAGTTCCTGGAAAAAGAACATTTTACAAGTGAAGGTCATAAAACAATAAACATCGACAACGATATGGTGGATACCCGGACGGCCTACTGTCTGAAATCTTACCATATTAAACTTCGGTCCTTCAACTTAACATCATGGAAACTGTTCCATGTCTTATCAATTAATTGACAACCTACAAAAATACACAAAGAAGCAAATCGTTTTTCGCAAGTGAGTTCTAAATTTAAAAGACATTAATGTGCCTAACAAAGAAGGCTAAATGGAAGAAGCATGATGGAAAATTTGAAGGGTCAAAGCTAAAACATTAATGATGAAGATACATGACACCTTCTTCAAGTGTTTCCTGTGTGCGGAAAACAGCAGCATTGTTTTGCATTACTCGTTGCATATTTAATCGAATTTTTGATGTCAGAAGAGAACCATTTGAATTTCTTAGTTTGTCCAGCCATGCAACTGTTTTCTCGCTGGCATCCTTTTCCAAAGGTTTCAGCTTCTCCCCTGAAATATAGCTTGTATGTGTATAAACACTGAGAGGTAAACCCATAGCTACTTGTCCGCAAAAAGATATAAATACAACTTGCCTGGCCTATGGATTTCAGCAACTCTATTTGCACAAGCACGACCAAAGACAACAATATCAAGAAGAGAGTTTGCACCCAACCGATTGGCACCATGAACTGATGCACAAGCTGCCTCTCCAGCAGCCATCAGTCCAGGTACCACAGAATCTGGATCATTGCCTCTGATAGTTACAACCTGAGAAACAAAAGCACACTGATTAAGTAAGCTGAGCCTGGGAATCAACAAAAGATATGCATGTTTTGTTGATGTTAAACCGAAAATAATCAAACATCATACATGATTATTTGAAGAAACTAATTGTTTCAGGTTTTCATTCTCAGATAATGCTGCAGCTTATTCATTTTTTAAATATTTATTGGTCATATAATCATACAGACATGAAAATATGTATTTGTTTTGTGTATCTACAAATCAAGTAACACATTAAATTCCGGTAAACCTCCACAATCACACACCCTTAAACATCAGAAATATATATTTTTTCAGAACATCCACGTTTAATAGATCTATGCATCTGAATATCACACCTCTCCATGGTGATTAGTGGGAATTCCGCCCATATTATAATGCACAGTAGGCAAGACGGGGATGGGCTCCTTTGTAACATCCACGCCAGCAAAAATGGCAGCAGTCTCAGAGATACCTGGAAGCCTTTCTTTGAGCACCTCTGGTGGTAAGTGATTCAAGTGGAGGTAAATATGATCCTTCAAAGGTCCTATGGGATATAAATATCACAGTTAATAATCCCAAGTTGTGAAAGTATTCATATTATTTTTGCTAGTAACTGGAGTAAACGTTTGCATCACACATAGGAAATCAACAGTTTCTTATGGCATGAGCACCTACAAATTGGAGTGTGACAATTGATACCTAAAACTTCAGGGAACTAAGAATAAAATCAAGCAAAATGCCAGAAAAAGGAAACCGCATATCTACTCTACAGCACAAGCACTATAATGCAATACCTCAGTACATCTGGCAACCCCAAACAGACTCCTTAATCAAGAAAAACACAAATGACACTGGATGATGAAAATGTCCGAAATAAGAAGATAATCATACCTACACCACGACCTTCCCTGATTTCCATGGTCATGGATCTTGAAACAACATCCCTTGAAGCAAGATCCTTGGCTGTAGGGGCATAGCGTTCCATAAAGCGTTCACCTTCACTATTTCGAAGAATACCACCTTCACCACGAGACCCTACAAATAGCAAGAATAAAATTAGAAATGAGCCTTATCATCTTCAACTAAAGAAGAGGGTGAAACTAAAAGCAAATTATAAAAAAGAAAACAAAAAGGTACAATAACACCCTAAATCATGCAACCAGAAATAAAAATAAAGCATTGCTCTTCATAAGAAGTTGAATAAGCACAAACCTTCAGTGATGAGGCACCCAGCCCCATATATTCCAGTTGGGTGAAACTGCACAAACTCCAAATCCTGTAGAAGAATACACCAAGAGAGAAAAGAACAGAGAAAGGGTTAAGAAAGCAGCTCCAGAAAACATATTTCAAGGTTAGAAAGGACACAAGAAACCTGGAGTGGAAGCCCGGCTCGTGCAACCATAGCATTACCATCACCAGTGCATGTGTGAGCTGAGGTTGCGGAAAAGTAGGCTCTACCATATCCCTGAAAGAAACAGACAACAAAATTAAATGCCATTTTCCTTCATTCCGGGGAAGAAAAGACTACTCACACACACACAGTACCCCAGTTGCTAGAATTGTTGAAGCAGCACAGAACCGATGTAGTGTTCCATCCTCCATGTTCAAAGCTATCACTCCCTGGCAGCTCCCTGCACATAAGTCATTAATAATCAACAAAAGTTAACCATATCACACTGCAAAGAAAACATGAATGAAAGAAAATTGTTTTGTCAAAGGCCCAAAGAGAATAAGGTGAGCTGATTGAGAACCACGTTTCCAGCAATAACCTACCATCACTATTCATCAACAGGTCCAAAGCAAAATATTCCACAAAGAATTGGGTATTATGTTTCATTGCTTGGCCATAGAGAGTGTGCAATAGAGCATGCCCAGTCCGATCAGCAGCACATGCACAACGATATGCCTGTCCACCTGGTAAAGCAGAAAAATATTGAGCCAAGATGAGAATTAGACCGGCTAACAATCTGAGCCAATAATCGAATTTTTGTTTTCATACCTTTGCCAAAGTCAAGGCTTTGACCACCAAATGCACGCTGATATATTTTTCCATCTTCTGTTCGAGAAAAAGGCAACCCATAATTCTCTAGTTCAATCACTGCTTTTGGTGCCTCCCTGCACATATACTGAATTGCATCCTGATCACCTACAAAAATCCACCCTCACTTTAAAACAGAAGAGAAAAAGATTGCTAGGAAGGTAGTTATCTATAGAGAGCAAGATAAAAGGTATTTAATGCAATATAAAATGCTTGTGCACAGTATAGCCCTTATGCCTTTAGCACGGGTCAGATTGTTGTTACACTGATCATTTAATATCAGTAGTTTAATGATAATCTTTTGAAGGGAAAAAGGATCAACATATGTTGATGTCACTTCAACAAATGTAGGGAGATAAACAAACTACTTCAGGCAAGAGAATAGGTTAAGGTAAAAATATCCTTTTACTTAAGAAGAGAGACTGATTAAAAAAATAGACCACTCTTACAAATCCAAATATCTAGTAGCAGCATAAGCTTAAATACATCTGCCATTTATGAGTAAACTACAAAATCACGAAGATAACGAGATCAAACATCATGTACCTAACCAATCACTTCCTTTAACTGTGTCATACATGTGCCATCGCCAGTCATCTTCAGTCATATTTCCCAAAGCAGCATTTATACCACCCTGAAAATAAATGTAAATGATCAGCAAACAGCACCACCCACAAAACCAATAGCTTTCCAGAGATTGTACTTTAAACATATAACTAAACAATGACTCTACTTTCCCATAATGATCCGATGCTAGATAAAAATAAATCATTTAGTAAACAACAATTATTAAAAAAAATCCATGCTTATGGTAACAAAAACAAATCTCCTAAGTTTCATGTTCCGTTGCTTGGAGAAAAGACCATCACTATCATGCAACCAAACTCTCTGTGCAGACAAAGGAAACAATTGCAAGGCAAGTGCATAAAGCCATCAAAATCTTAAAAGCAAGACGCCCATAAAAACCGGACCTGTGAAGTCCACCAATCTATAGTCACAGTGCAAATACACACTGAATAATCACAAAAACCAAAAATAGCTTTATACCTGAGCTGCAACAGTATGCGAACGAGTTGGGAAAAGCTTAGTAATGCAAGCAGTCTTGAATCCATGCTCAGAGAGACCAATAGCTGCTCTCAACCCAGCACCACCAGCACCAACCACAACAGCATCATATGTATGATCCACTATCGTGTATTCTCTTCCCTAATAATCACAATGTACATCACAATCCAAAAACTGTATCGATTACGTACAACATTACCAATCAGAAAACTAAAAAAAAAAAAAAAATACGCATTTTGCATGATTTCCGCTAAGTAATCGAGTTGCATAAAAAACACAAAAATTAAATAAATAAAAATTACGATTAAGTTTTTCAAAGCAAATCAGGTACTACTTTTCAAAGCCAAAAATTCAGAAAAAAAAAACTTCAAAAATCATGAAAATAAGGAGAGAAAAGAAAGAACCGTACAGAACCGGTGGAGAAGAATCTGGAAAAGTGGGATCTAACGGTGTCATTTGAGACCGATCGCTTCGAATATGGAATCCGAAGGCTACGAGAAACGCAGCGCCACATCGCCACCGGCTTAATTCAAAATTTGTATTAAATTTTATAGTAATTCTTTTGGGAATTGTTGGTGTTGTTTACTGAGCAATGGGAGTGTTTTTTTATGAAAGGCGTGTGGTTGAATTTTGTATAAATTTTTCTGGGAATTTGGTGCTTTGAAGAAGAGCTACTTGTCGATGCATGTGACACTATGGTGTTTGTTGCACTTTCCCTTGTTTAAAGGAGAGGTGACTAAACTATTACAAAAGTTAGCTTTTATCACGTAATTTTAGAAAATTACAGAATGGTCATTAAATTATTTCATAGTTTTCGTTTAAATTATTCAACTATTTCATAATTTTTATTTGGCTTAATTCACGATTTGACTTCTAAAATATATCATTTTTCTCACTTTAGTACCTAAAACCATTTTTTCTCAATTTAGTATCTAAAGTATCCCTTATTATCGCAAAAAGTTAACTGATGCTAAAAAAAGTTCAACAAATTAGATAATGCCACGTGGCTTTTATATTTTTATAAAAAATTACTTAAGTTATTTTTTACTTAAAAATATATTTATTAAAATTAAATTTAGCTAATAAAAAATTTTAATTCATTTTTTCTCATATTCTTTCTCCTCTTCCTCTCTCTTCTTACCTCTTCCATCTTTCTTTCCGATACAAATAAGTATGGCTAAAATCTTCCTCTCCATTGCCATATATGCATATTCATATCATAATTATCAAAATTGTACAAACAAAAAAAAGAAAGTCATAAAAATTCATCAACCCAATTTTTGTCCAAAACAAGAATGGAATTTTTGGTATTGTTTAGTTGATTTAAATAGTGAAAGAGAAGTTTATAAAGAGGGAAGAAATATATTGAAATTTGAAGAGAATTTGACGAAGAAAAGCACCTAGATTTGATGTTGAAGTTTCGACATTTATTTGTAAATTTATAAAAATTAGTGCTCTTTTAAAAAAATAAATGCTAAAAATGAAAAGAGAGGTTGAAAACAAGAGAATGATGAAATTTAGACTTAAACAGCTTCCGGTGAGTGACAGCCGATGGTGGAGTATGGTGGCTGACGGAGGCCATTGACGCCGAAATCTAAAAATTTTTTGAGGTTTGTTTGAGTTTTGGTTTGAAACTTTAAAAGAAAGATTATTTAAATTTTAAATTAATTAAAAATGTAATCAAAAAATTAATTAAAGGAGATTGTAAATAATTTTGAGTTTGTTTTTTGTTTAGATTATCGTGAGAGAACCTAAACCTCTCTTTTCTTACATGATGAACATGACCCAAAAATTCTGTTGGATTTTTGAGTTAAAAACTTTTAATTATTTTATGGGATTAATATTTTTTTATAATTTATGAATTTTTTTATATATTTAATTCTGTTTTTATATATTTTTTAAAATTGATGTATAAATATATGATAAAAATTTATTTTTTAATTAAAAATACCACGCGGCATGTTTTTGTTAGCCACCTATTTTTTTAATGGCGTTAAAAATTTGGACCAAAATATATAACAGAATGATACTTTAGGTACCAAAGTGGGAACACGAGCATATTTCGAGGGCCAAATTGTAAATTAAGCCTTTTTATTTAAGTTTGGCTAATAAACTCCAAGCTATGGTTTGACGATTAATATAGTGGATCAATACCCATTGATGAGTAGAATAGTATACCTTAGAACCAAATTGATTTGACAATTAGTGTTAAAGATCAGAGAATAAATGTGTTTGGATTTTGGTTAATAGATTCATGAAGTTCAAAATTGTTTCATGAAAAAAATTGAATAGTAGAAGAGAAGTGGAATGAGAGCTTTCGATTGACAGAGGCAATGTGAACGGAGAAGACCATACAACAAAGATTTTAACAGCCTAATGACTTAAATGAAAATTTTCGAATAGTTTAATGACCATATTGTAACTTTTTGAACATGAGTGACCAAAACGTAAACTTACTAATAGTTTAGTAACATTAGTGTAGTTTACCATAAATAAATTATTATTGTCCATTTTATGGTAATGAAATGGAATTGGTCAAATTTTGATTTTGGTCCCTTGATTATGCCAAAATTTAAAATTTAGTATCTATGCCTCGATTTCATATAATTTGATCCTTTAATTTGATGATATTATTTTGGTGGTAAATATTAAGATTATACATGAACTTTGACCAAATATACAATATCATACATGAATTGTGATTTTGTGTGATTTTATACATAAAATTTTGATTTGATTCCATTTTCCCAAACCACTAACAATATTATCAAACTAGTATAATTTTACGTTGATATATTGAATACACAAATAACTATATTAATCAGATATGAAAACAAATGTACGTATTCATTTATTTAATTGTATACAATTGAACCAAAACCAAAGTTTTGTATATACATATGAACCACAATTGAAGTCTCATGCGTATAATTACACAAAATCAAAGTTTATGCATCGAATTACACATTGAACCAATTCGTATATAAATTTAATATCATTCCCTATTATTTTGTTAGTTCAAATAGTTAACACCATTAATTATTTTGGTTAAAATGTTGCAAATTTTTTAAAGAAAAAAACTCTTAGTTCATGTGATAAACAAAAATCAAATTTTTTTTAGAGAGATGGAAATATAATTATAAAATTTTAGGGACTTAAAAGCTAAAACCTTTCTGGTCTTCAATTAAGTTATTATTTTTTGAGAGACTAAAAATATAAAATTTCCATTAATCAAAAAGCTAAAAAGACTTAAATTAAATAATTTGTTATATAGGCTAAAATTACAATTAGCCCATTTAATTAAAGGGCCAAGACCACCCTAACCCCGGCTTCGTCTCTTTGTATGGGATATTTAAAAAAAAAAAAGAATCTGTGTCAATATTTTAACTAAAATAGCTTATAGTACTAATGAGATCATTTACAGTACAGGGATTAATTTCCAAGTTTGAGCATAATAGAGGTACCAAATCCAGAATTTTACCAATAAAATCTCTTAGCCTAAAAGGCAAAGGTCAACGGCAGGGTGATAGATGACCAAATTAGGTAGGGTGATGACCGGCCCACAGAGCGCCACATAGGAGAATCATGGAGAGATACATCGCTGTTGCACTTTACAGCCACGACGGATTGTTTTGGCTGGAAAGAAGAGCAGCCACGTTGCCTCCTGTTTAGATTTTTTTTAAACTTAATTATTAGTAAGTTAAGGTAACTCAACTTCAATTAATTATAAAATAGTTACTAAATTATTTAAAAAATTTCATTTAAGTTATTAGGTTGTTAAAATCATTGTAAATATTTTATTTATTCGCATCACCTACACAAATCGAAAGTTCTCGTTACCTTTCTCTTCTACCATTCAATTTTTTTAATAAATTAATTTTGAACGTTACAAATCTATGAACCAAAATCTAAACAGCTTTCTTCTTCGATATTTGACACTAACCATCGGATCAACTTAGATCTAAGATATGTTCTTCTACCTATAGATGGGTACTGATCCACTGTCCCAATTGTTGGGTTTTTTTTTTTAAAAAAAAACTTAACAGTTTAGTGACTTAAATAAAAACTTTTAAATAGTTCAGTGACATTTTATAACTTTTTGAAATTTAATGACCAAAATGTAATCTTATTAATAGATTAGTAATCTTGAGTGCAGTTTACCCTAAAAATAAGTAAATAAAGGTTAGTTATGCATGCAATATAAGTTTCGGTGAATTTGTGTTACTCATTAATCAGATCTTAATACAATTGTGAAATTACCAAAAACTTATTATTTTTTACAAATCAAATATAATATATGCGTTAATAGTTGGTACATTGGTAATGTACTTTTTTTATTTCACAAGCAGCTTTTAAAAAATATCACGTCTCTTTTTTTTAAAATATTTTCTTTTTTATTATTTTACTATACTTTTATAAAACAGTTGTTAACTCATTCACTATGCTTGTAGAGTTTAAAATCTCCTTTGACAGTACACCAAATAATAAAATTTGAACCTAAAATATTATAATTTTTATTGTCTTAACTTTTACCTTTTCAATCAAAGTCATATTTTATTTTTAAAAATTTATTTTATATCTTTTAATTCAACATACATAATCTAGTCAAAAGAAATTATTTAATATTTTTTAATTAAAATTTACTTATTAATTAACTTATTTATGATCGCTCGACTCAATCCAACTTAGCCCAAACTTGGACAAGAATGTTTGTATCTTGACTTAAGTTAAGTTGAGATTCTTTTGGATAAAACCACCGAATATACAAGCTTTTTCATTATTATTATTTTGATTTTTCTTTTGCGCCACTTAAAAGACTATCAATAAACTAAATTAATATTCACTCACCATATTGTTGAGTTTCTTTTTTTTATATAATTATTTAAATTTATCTTTTTTGTCACATGGCTAACGAAAAGATAATGTGGCAATTTTTAAAATTGGCATAATATCAATTTTAACCTTCAACATTTATATGTTGTGTCAATTTAATCTTGATTTTAAAAAATTTAACTCTCAACATTTACACATTGTGTAATTCTTTTTGCGGCTTTGCTTTTATTTGTAGCATTGAGGGTTAATTTTAATGGAACCTGAAGTTTTTTTTTTTCTAGGGGCAAAACTAGAAATTATTTTTGGGGGCCTAAAATTAAGTCATTTATTTTTATAAGAACTAAATTGCAATTTCATCATTACATTAGCTTACATATTTATAATTTTAAAGGATTAAATTAAAAATTTATCATTTTGGAGGTGAAAGTGCAAATTTAACCATTTACTAACATATAATTCTATAAAATCTAAAGGGGAAAATTCGTTATTTTCCCATTTTAGGGGAGTGTTGCCCTTGGTTGTACTAGTGTAATACCAAAACGAAGCGTTCTAACCAATACAAGTGGTACCGAAATAGAATTGGCTATCATGATCATCTCACAAACAAGATCATTCACCATACATGGTCCATTCCAGAGGCAAAGAGAGGGGTAGTCAATAACTTTGGCCTCCCAAAAATGATAAATTTTTTATAGAGGCCCTTTAAATTTAGTCAATCATAAGTCAATATAATGATAAAATTATACTTTGATCTCTTGAAAAATTATTATTCATTATTGCCCTCGCTAAAGTAATTTTGTGGTTTCACCCCTTACCCACTCTGCATAAATAAAAGAAAGCATGATACAACATACAGGTAAAAAAAAAAAAAAAAACCACCTTAAATTAACAATCATCCAAAGCAACAAAATGTCTTGGAAATAATTTTGATAAAAAACCAAAATACATTGATGTAAAAAAAAATCGTTTTGTTGTCCAATGTTTTGTTTTGTTTTTCTTCTTTAGGGTTTTGTTTTTGCTCCAACATGTTTAAGAACGACGTTGATTCTGCATGTCACCAGATGAGTTGTATTCACTGCTCGAAAATTCCTGGCTTGGTAAACCTAAGGAGCCGATGTTGCTGTCGGTTGGCTTTACCCACACATTCAAGTCATCTAAGGCCGCATCTCCTTGCAATGCACGTACAATCTGGTTCCAATGATTGACATGTTTTCATTAAATAATGATAAAAAATTATTAAAGTATGTTAAGGTGTTTGCCCGACCCGCGATCCAGGTACCCAATAGAGATAGACCCGATCCAGTTGTGATAGCCTACATAGTTCATTAGCATGAGTTCGCACGTGGAGTATTCTCATCCCGCGTGATGAGTTCACATCATCATGCAAGCAAACTCATATTTAGTGAACACGTGTTAATCCTAAAGTACGTTACGTGTTGGCTTGCATGGGCTTACCTAGGATGTCACATCTAGGGGACCGTATTATATAAATAGGAAAATTAGCCTCTTTGAAGGATAAACAAATAAAAACACTCAACAAAGTATATATATTAGGGTAAATATTAGTATGGTCGGTTTCACATCAATTCTCATTTGTGTGCACCGTTTCAGTAATAAAGTTTATGTAACCAGTCAAAATATTATGTATCGATTGGTGCGTGAAAAATACTAAAAAAATTATAAAATCTCTAAACTTTTATCATTAATTATGATAATGAATAGTAAAAATTTTAACCAACATTGTATTGACGGGTGCATGAATATTTTATATTTGAAAATTATTTAATATAATTAACTAGACATTTGTAAATATTTTTATATACATATATTAATTTTTTATTAAAAAATATGATGAATCTAAAACAGTACATCGAAGCATGCAAATTAGTAGCAATACGCACTTGTTCCAATAGAAAATGGTGCATCAATTGGTGTGATATTGACTACCTTGGTAAATATACATTTTGTTACCTGAACTTGGTTGCAAGGTTCAAATTGGCACCTAAGATTTTTTTTTCATCCAATTAGGTACTTAAACTTGGTCACAATGTTTAAATTGGCACCTAAACTTTTTCTGATCTAAGAGTTAGTTGAATTTGGCTTCGTAGTTTAAATTGGTTCAAACAAGTCATTTAACGTAAGTACTAATTTGGACCAAAAAGCCAAGTTTCAGTACTAATTTAAATCAAGATGCCAAGTACATGTACCTAATTGGATCAAAATAAAATTTAGGTATCAAATTGAATCTTAAAGTCAAGATTAAGTACCTAATTAGACCATAAAAACCTTAGGTACCAAAAGGTATATTTACCCTATATATTTACAAAGATTAGGCTATCCATTTAAGCTTGAAGGACTATTCTATATTTAGGAGTTGAACACAAATATTAATTTCAAGAAATGTGTTTGAGCAAAAATTTAAGCATATTTAGCTGGACTCTAAACCAATCCATTTTCAAGTTTATAATATATAGTTTTTTCTTTTTTATATATATTATGTAATTTATATAATATAAAAACTAAAAATATATTATACTATAATGTAAATATTAGAAAATATGTAAACCTCTTTATATTTAAAAATTTGATAAAAAAAAGAGAGTAAATTTATAATGATAGTAAAAGAAATGTATAATATAATAACTAAGTATTAAATAAAAGTAATATATATTTTAAAAAATAAAAATAAGGATAGATCTAAACAAGTTTGAGTTACTTATTTGTAAATATGGGTGAGTTTGGGCAAAATCAAGGTTTTCAGAATTGAACTTGTGGTCAAACCATTAGAATTGGTGGCCGACTGATTCGTACAATTTGACTAAATAAATCATAAAAAAATAATTTAAAAACTTTTAAAAAGATTAAAAAAAACTGGTTCAATCAATTTTCTAGCCTGGTTCAATCACAGGTCAACCTGTTTTTTTTATCTTAGTTTAATTGGTATAATCAATTAGCAAGTTAACCAAACTGACGCCTTTCTTTGAACTGTTATCTTGGCCAGTCCTCGGTCTAATCGGTCAATCCAGTCTAGTTTAAACAACTATGGACAAATTTCGAGACCATATTTAAAGTGGGCTATGCAACTATATATGATATTGATACCATACATAAATATGGTTTAAACTTGACCCATCTCGACTTATAAACATCTATAGAAGGTAGAGATGATTATCAACCTGACTCATTTTTGGGCGCCTTTTGGCTGAGTGTCTGATACTAGCTGAAGCACATGCCACCATGCGTTGCATCTCACCATGGTCGTAGTTACCCTTCAAACGTGGATCAATGAGCTCATCATGGTTTCCAGTCGCAAGTGCTCGATCCAAAAGTGGCCGAGCCTATTCACAAATTTGAAATTTATTGATTCAGTTTGATTATATTTAACATGTGGGTTGTTTTCGAAAAAATCCAAATATTATTTAGTAATCACGAGTTTATTCCAAAATCGATTCGAACTAAATCATTAATGAAAGGTTAAGTTAGAGAATATACCCAATCCACCAAGGTGTCTTCCATTTTATTAGTAAGATCAACAGGTGGTTTCCCAGTTATGAGTTCTAAGAGCATAATCCCGAATGAGAAAACATCTGATTTCTCTGTTAACTTGCCAGTTGAAGCATACTCGGGAGCCAAGTACCTATATTAGAAACCAAAAAAAAAAAAAGTTGAAATTAATAGTGGATACAACATATTTGATTGTGGCACACTCACAATATGAGTGAAAAATAAAATATGTAACAGATATATCTATAAAAGTTTATGTAAATAATAAATTAGATCTCGGTTGAATGATAAAATATAATTGTGAAAGATTAAAGAGCCATGGATGTGTGCGTGTATTTTACTATAAGATTAACATACTATTTGGTACCTATATTTAGCTTCAATGTTCAACTTGGTACCTAAGGTTTTTTATCCTAATTTGATACCCAAGTTTTTTCAAATTGATACTTGAGCATTTTTGTCCAATAAAAGTACCTAAGTTTGAATTCAATGTTCAATTTAGTACCTAAGTTTTTCTTTTGTCCCAATTAAGTACCTATGTTTTTTTTACTAGAGCACACGTGTCAAATATTTATTGGTCACATGATGTTTGTTTAGTTTGGGTACCAACTTGAGCATTAATCCAAATTTAGTACCAAATTGGTATAAAAAAACTCAGGTATCAAATTGAACATTGAAGCCAAATATAGTACCAAATGGTATATTAGCCCTTTTCTATGTAAAAGATATAAAAATGACAAAAACACCTTCAAAATAATCCAATTTACTTTGAGAAGTAGGGGTATTTTCAATTTTTCCCAATTGAATTGGTACCTCATAACTTGTGACATCAACTCAATTAAAGGGTTATTATAATAGAAGTTAAAAAAAAAAAAAAAGGTCTTACCCAAATGTTCCCATTACACGAGTTGAAACATGTGTATGGTTTTCAGCAGTGAGTCTAACCAACCCAAAATCAGCCACCTACAAGTTTATTAAGAAAAACATTGGTAATTTTGAAATAATTAGATAATTGAATTTAAAAGGTGCATTAGAAAAATAATTTCAATCTTTAAAAGAAAAGATACCATAGCTTCAAAGTTGTTGTCGATAAGAATATTGGCACCTTTGATATCACGATGAATAATGCGAGGATGGCCTGTATAGTTCAACCAACAAATAAGAAAGTTAAAATATGCTATAAGTTATGTTTATGAGGAATTAACTCTCTTATTGGGAGAAGTCTTTGAAGTATTGTCCTCTAAGTAGCCTACCTGGACCTTGAACAGTAAATGTATTGTTCTCGAGGTGTTTATACTTGATTTTAGCCTCGAATTTCCATCTCTTTACTCTGAGGAGAGTCCAAACAGATTCACAAAGTTTATCAAGAGTGCCTATGCCTAGCCAAGTGGTAGTGTTCTTACCCTTTAAGGGCTTGGGTTCGAATCCCACCAAGGCCAAAATGATAAATCATTTCCTTGGTGAACCTAGGCGTTCTTGCTTAAACTTGTGAACTTGTTCAAGCTCTTAAAGTAGGGAGAAAAATCCTCGAGGGCTGAAACTGAGTATATACACCTCGAGAACAATATTTCCGCTATTGAGTGTCCGAGACCAACCTCCGCCTCAACAAAAAAGGTGCATTGTTGAGGGGGAATTGACTCTCTTATTGGGAAAAGTCTTTGAAGTATCGTCCTCTGAGTTGCCAACCCGGACCTCGAATAATAGAGGTATTGTTCCCGAGGTGTCTATTCTCAATTTTAGCCTCGAGTTTTTGTCTCTACTTTAAGGAGAGCCCAAAGGGGTTCACAGAGTTTAGACGGGAGTGCATAGGTTGGCTAGCCAAGTGGTAGTGTTCTTACCATTTAAGGACTTGGGTTCGAACCCCACTAAGTCTAAAATGATAAAATGTTTCTTTGGTGGACCTAGGCACTCTCGTCTAAACTTTGTAAACCTCTTTAGACTCTTCTAGGGAGACAAAACTCAGGGCTAAAATTGAGCATAGACGCCTAAAAAACAACACATCTACTATTCAAGGTCCAAGTTAGCTGCTTAGAGAACGATGCTTCAAAGACTTCTCCCAATAAGGGAGTTGATTCCTCCTCACCAAGTCATTGTATTTTTCGTAAATGTGAAATTTAGTATTTTTATTTTTATTTTAAGGAACTTAACACTGTTAAAATTCTTATTCATTACAATGTCATTTTTTTCACTTATAGAGTTACCAAATAAGTTTTTTTTTTTTTAAATGTCACACCAAAAATTTGAACTAAAAAATTTTAACGGGATTAATAATTAGATCTAAATTTTGAGATTTGAAAACTAAATAGATTAAATTCTCATATATAAAAATTTAAAGACTAAATTTCAAATTTACAAAAAAGTATATGCAAGAAAGATAGCATGATAAAAATAACAGTTTATTTTTTTTGCGTGATTCATCATTGACCCAGATTTTATTTTATTTCTTCTTGAATTTGATTTTATTTAAAAATTGAGAACTCCAACATGAACTAAAATAAAAAAATTTCCATCACTAATATTCGAAATGTCATGAAATATTAAATGATTTTTATATTACACTATTTTTATATTACACTAATATTTTTTCAACCAAGTTAATCCCTGAACTTGATAATTATTTTCATATTGGGACTCAAACTTTTTTTTGGTCCAACTTTTTTTCAAAAAAAACATCAGTGACTAACTTTCAAAAAAAAAAAAAAAAAATAGAAACCCCACTTTTTCTATAATCTCACAAAATTTTTAAAAATTTTAATTGGATACTTCAAATTTTTAAATTTTTTTCTATTAAATTTCTAAAAAATTTTAACCCTAAAATTTAATTCCAAAGATCCGCCACTGATAAGATGAACTAGAGTTAGCAGATTGAAAATATAAAGAAGAAGAAGAGGTTAGGAAATCCTTACAGTCTTCATGGAGATAAGCAAGTCCTTTAGCAGCACCTAATGCAATACGAAGTCTACAAGTAAAATCCATGACTGGAACACCTTTTCCTGTAATTGTAATGGTTTTTAGGACAACATTAATTCATGTCAAATCCCTAAAATGTATGTTGAATGAAGCAAGGGATTAGGTTTTTTTTTTCTTTACCATGGAGATGATGTTCCAATGTTTTGTTCGGAACAAAATCATAGACCAACATTCGTTGATCGCCGGCGACGCAAAACCCGACCAGTGACACGAGGTGACGATGATGGACTCGACTAACTATTTCAACTTCAGCTTGGAATTCTCTATCTCCTTGACCACTACCAGCTTTCATGCACTTTATTGCAACTTCTTTATCATTTGGTAATACACCTTTGAAAACGTATCCAAAACCACCTTGACCGATCATATTTGCTTGAGAAAATCCGTTTGTAGCAACCGAAAGCTCTTCGTAAGTGAAGCTGTTTTTGTTGAACCCAATAGAAAAATTTGGGGGTGGTGGTGGCATTTGTTGATGGTATGGACTTGAGAAATTGTTACTTGTTGCTTCACCACTATAAATTGGTCCCAAACTACTATAAATTTGTCTTCCTGAACTGCTATAAATTGGTCCTGATGGCATTGGGGATGATGAACTCCATCCATTGCCGCCACTTGGTGGTGGCATTGGGGATGATGAACTCCATCCATTGCCGCCACCATAGCCATTTGGTGGTGGTACTCCCCCATTTGTGTTATAATAACGTGAATCACCGCTACCTGTAACATAAGCCACATAATTGAAGTTATTTATTGGTATATATGTTCATGAGCTTGGTTATTTGTACAAGTTTAAAGATTTGTCTTAAAAAATTTAAGAGGGTTTGACCAAAAATATTAGACTCAAAATATAGGCTTAAAAAAATTAGGCATGTTTAAAATATTGGCCAGTCTCGAGCTTGAACATTCAAGGCTTGACACTAGCTCAACCAAGCCCATTTTAATCCCTTCACAAAGGTAAAAATACCTCTTTGGTCCCTCTCAATTTCAAAATTGAGCAATTTGGTCCCTCTAGAAAAATCAAAGCAATTTAATCCATGTCAATTTCAAAAATAAAAATTTACGACCTTATCTTCCATCAATTGTACATAAATATGATTGGTATAATAACAAATTTGGTTCTTGATGTTTACATATTTGTGTCAATTTCAAAAAAATTTAAACAGCAACATGCTAAATTTATTATTATCCAATCAAATTCACGTACAACGGATAAAAAACATTAAGTTCATTGTTCTTTTCGAAATTACAAGAAATTAAATTACTCTATTTTACAAGATCTAATTTGCTTAATTTCGAAATTGAAAGAGATTGGAGGGTATTTTTACCTTTATTCTTTTTTTTTTCCTTGATAAGAGAAATTTACGAAGGAATTAACCCTTCTTCATGGCAATGCAAGCTTTATGATGTGCACTTGGAAAAATCCCAAGCTTTCTTCCTTGTTTTTTTTTTTTTTTTTTTCCCATAGTGTCATCCATGGAGAAATAAAGGATTCTCGGGAAACAAACAAAAGAATGATATTGACTGTATATTGTACGTTTAAATTACCTTGTGGTTGGAATTGTGGTTTTTGTTTCTTCTTCTTTGGACGTCCACATTTAACAACAAAGAAAATAACAACAACAAAAAGCAATAATCCAGCACCTGCAGCTGCTCCTATTATAACAAATTTCCCATCCACATCGTCCTTATTTGATGAACTTTTGGGATGTGGTGATCCTTTATGATGATTACTACCATTTTTACGAGGTGGAGGAGAATGGTGGTTGTGGCCGTTGCCGCTGCTACTTTTACCAGACGCAGGAGATTGATAATTATCATCGTTCTTTTGAGAAGCCACCGACCGAGGCGGTGACGCCTGCGAACGCGATGCCGAAGGCGAAGGCGGAGAAGACGATTTCGACGGCGAAGACGACGGCGAAGAGCTTTTTGGTGATGAACCTGATGTTGGTGCTGGAGGACCTTGAGATGAAGAGTACTCAGAGGATGCTTCCATTTTTCTTTTCCTTTTTTTTTTTTTTTTGGTATTAGGAGGAATCCTCTGAAGAACCCTTTTTTTATTCCATTGGATCAAACAAAACAATTGAAGAAGAACCCTGAAAAATTCATTTAAAATATATATAAAAATGGGTTCTGTTGATTGTTGAAGAACCTTCAACAATCTGTAACATACAAATGACATTATGTGTTGTGCAATGATGAAAAAATTTGCAGAGAAAAATAGGAAAGAGAAGTACCTAAAAGAAGAAGAAAACGAAAGGGGATTCTCAGAGGAAAGTGAAGAGGGATTGGATATAAAAACTGCCATTGGAGAAAGAAAGGAGTCACTGTCGTTTCGCCGGTGGTTTCCGACAAAGCAGGAGTTTTTAACCTCCTCTTGTGTTTCAGCCACCCTTGTTTAGTTTGGTAGTTATTGTTTTTCAGTTTTCTTTAGGTTGAAATATCTTGTTAGTCCTTATACTTTGATGAAATTTGAGATTTAGTCTCCATGCTTTAAAAAAATAAAAACCAATCCCTCTTGCTTTTCGATTTAAAAGGTAAAATATGACATAGGTCCTTGTACTCTTTACAAATTTAGAATTTTTACTTTTATTTCAAAGAATTTAGTTGCTCTGTTTTTTAGATTTCAAATTTTAGGTGTAATTGTGTTGGTGTAACATTTTGAAATAATAATAAAAATTAGTAGCTATGTAACTAAAAAAATGGCGTTATAATGAACCTAAATTTAACGAAATAATTGTAACAATATTAATAGTTTGACCTGAATTTACAAATTTACAAAGAGTATAGGGACTTATGTCATATTTTAACCGATTGAAAAATCTTAGCTCAATCACTAAAATCGTAAGTATTTTTCTATCAAAATTTGTTAACTTGGAAGCCTGAATAGGCCATCCTCATATGACGTGGCATATGGTTGATAAGAAATAAATATGATAAGTTGACAAATTATGATAAAAACTACCAACGATGATAATAATTTGAATTAAGATTTTTTAAAATTGAAAAAGTAGGAGGATTGAATTTTTAAATTTTAAAGTATAAGGATTAAATCTTAAATTCTATATAAGTATAGGGACTAACAACATATTTTAACTTTTTTTTTACTATTTCCTACTTTACTGCCTATTTTTTAGTTTATATAGAAAATTTTGGCTAGGGTCAGGATAAGAATACAAAATGTTGGGGTTAAATTTAAGATCTTTATGCAAAAAAAAAAAAACTGTAACATTAAATAGTAGAAGGGCTTAAACATCAATATGCCCATTTCATAGTTCATATAATTCTTCCTTAAATCCATCATGAAGGTTGGTATAGCAACTCACTAATAAACGTGTAAACTTAAGAATCGGTAAATGTACCTCAGAGGTCCTTTTATTATAGGGATTTAACCGAATTAGTCCTTTTACTATTAGATTGATCAATTTAGGCTCTATACTATTAAAAAGAATCAAATAAGGCCTAATTGGAATAACAGTTAACATTTATTGTAAACATCCGTTTTCTGAAAGATGTAAGCAAATGCAACTATCAATAGTTTGGGAAGTACATAAAATAGATTTGTGTGTGTTTGTCATGAAGTTGCAATATTTTTGTTGAGACCCAACTGAAGTACTCAAAGTTTGTAGTTTTTATGTTAAATTGCTTTCAATTTCATCATACCTTAGGCCTTTTAAGTGTAGATTTGAGGAGCTAAGAATGCAATAAACCCTTCATTTGACACTAAAATGTCTGTAGGATCAATTTTTGAGCATGTATACACCTATTTCATGGACAATTTGAATTCGATGTTGATCAATTTTATTTACGTTTATTAAATTTTATTATAATTAACTTTATTTCGATTTGATCCCTAAATAGGTTCACTATAATTGATCTTTAAAAAACAATAAAATAACCCACATATGTTGCATGTAATGAGAAAGTACATTGTACTTTTAATGGAAGAATTCGAACTCCAATCTTAAAAATATTATTATTAGAAAAGACGGTATAAATCTCGAAAGATTTGTTTTCATTAACAATTAGGGGTGAGCAAAACTCGATTCGATTCGAAAAAATCGAAAAAAAATCAAATTTCGAATTATTCGAATCGAGTTAATCGAATCAACTTGAATTTTGAGTTTCGAATTTCGAGTTCGAATCGAGTTGAATTTTCGAATTCGAATAACTCAAATAATTCGAATAAACCGAATAGAAACTATTTTTTTTTTAATTTTAAGCTTTTACTTAATTACTTTAACCCAATTTCCCTCAAGCCCAAATATTTTATTTTATCCCATTTCTCCAAGCCCGTCAAAGATTTATTTTTCCCAATCCCAACCCAATTCCTCCCCAAATCAATAAAATAATGCTAATCATATGTAGCTAAATAAAAAATAAGCAAAACATTTTATGAAATTTTCTAGTGAAACAAAATGTAAAACCAAAAAGTTCTTTATTGATTTAACCTCTTTACAATCCTTAAGCAGCACATTCTAATCAACTATATATAGTAAATTAACCATGGCCGCAAAGCAAAAGATAAGACTAGCAATGGTCCTATACCACATTATCTTCTTTACCCAAAGCACTGATCACTAGGAAGAGGACCTGGAATGGAACCACTCTGCAAGAACTGCAACCCAAAAACAACCAAAATGGCTAGCAATGATAAGAACGATAACCCTTCAACAGCTCCCAACAACCCAAAAGGTCCATTAGGCAAACCCGAACCAGTTTTGGCTTTGGTGTATAAAGACCAACCCACAATCCCAACCACAACTAGGTAGCTAACACCTTCAAGTGCTCCTATGGAACCACCTGGCCCAGGGGGTAGACCACACCCTGTAGTCTTGAGTGTATATAAGGACCAAGCAATCACTGGGTTGGCAACCAAACCACCGGCTATTGCGGCTTTGTCTATGGTTCCATTGCCGCTTTCACTGGTGTCCTTCGCCATGGCTAGGACTTTGAGTGGGGTGTGTAACTTGGGTTTTTTATATGTAAGGATGAAAGTATGGGGTTTTAGTGAAGGTAAGGAGGTTGATGGCGGTGATAGTAGCAACATTTTTGAGGCATCCATGGCTAGAAGGGAGGAAAGAGTGGAGTTTTTTTGGGTAGGTGGTGATTTTGCTAGTATTTTAGGACCTTATCCATATCAGTAAAACGGACCAGGTGTGGACTAGAGAGGGTCTTTGGCTCTTGACCCTTGGTCACGAATGAACTAAAGCCATTCACCATTTATCTTTGGAATTTTTAAATTTTTAATTTTTTCAATTAATATGAGGTACCATCTCTATTTATTTAGCTTAATGGGAAATAGCAGCTTAATTTTTGTGCCAGTTACAACCCATTTTGATTGGTTTTTGGGAAGTTTCAATTTCACTTAATTTTGATATTGGATTGTTTTGAATTTAAGGTCAGTATTTAAGTTCTGTTTACTTCAACTTATATTTTGGGTGATTATAAGATAGGAATTATTTTTAGTTCAAGACCATCTTTAAATTATTTTAAGTTTGGATATTTTGGATATTTTGGAATTAAATTAAGTTGGGATCATGTTATTTTGTTTTCAAGTCATTCAAATTTGAGACTTTGGTCATTATTAAGGCTGCAAAAAAACCGACTAAAATTAAGATATTTGAACAGTTTATAAAATATAAGTTCAAAAGCTACAATTACTCTAAATCGAACCAAATTTTAAGTTTATTTAATATAAAATTAATTTTAATTTTTATAATAAATATTTTATACTTAAAATAGTAAAATAATTTAAAAATTCTTGAAATTTTATTTTTTGAATATTTATTGGAAAAATATTTAAATTTTATCAAATAATATTTAAAAGTCACGAAAAAAAACTCATTTTATCAAAATTAAGTCTAAAAAATTAATATAAAAAAATTCAAAAACTAAACTGAGCCAAACCTCAAAAAATTTAAATAAGTTCGACCGAATCAAACTGTTATCACCCTAATCATTATAAATTCAAATTCAGTGAGTTTTTATTGAGTTTTATGAATCTACCCTTAAGGGAGGTTGGAAACAGCTGAAATACATAATTAAAACAATCATTGGGCCAAAAAGAAAAAGTGGGCCATCAAAACGCAAAACTTTAGCTACGATTAAACCGTGAAGGTATTGGGCTTTACTAACCAATGATTCTCAGACTGGCCCAAATCATTAGAACATTGGATAGATAACCATAGTTTAAATATGCTCAAAGTCAAAGTCCCTATACTTTATAGGGATTCTAATTTTAGTCCCTCTATTTGTTTTTTTAAATTCAAATTGTTAACCCCTTCGGTTAAATTCGCTTGTAATTGTACTTAAATATTTAAATCTGAAAAGTAGAGTACAGAGACTTGGAACAGAATTTAACCTAAGAAGCTGCAATTCCATTTTCAGGTAATTTCTTCAATATCTACTAATCATATTGGACCATACAAAATGACAAAACTTCATTGTGATAATGGCAGAGACCAAATGGGTAAAATCTCAAACCGTTGGATCATATTCACAAAAAAAAAAAAAAAAATGAAATCTTGACAATCATCATGCGAAGGTCCCATTGCCACATGAGACCTAAAAAGAGAATACACCTAAACCTGATCCCTCTTTTACTATATATTAACCAATATAAAGCTTGCCACATTGCCCACTTGCTGCACTTCTTAAATTAAATACCCATCCCACCAATCACAGCTTGACACCTGTGATAAACAAAATTAGTGAGTTGGTCCAAAAATCTCACTTCACTCACTATGAATCAAAGGTGTGACTCACTTCAACAATCCTTGAACCTTACAAAGGGTTTTATGTAAAATATAAATACTCTCTCATTTCCCTCCAATTTCCACTTTAGAAATTGACTCACTGAGTCATGAGAAGTGACAAACATAGGCGGTAAAATTCCTTCATAACTGCCATTTGAATTTAACAAAGTAATAACGTCTATATATAAGAGAGGGGAAAAAAAAAAAAAAAAAAGCCCTAACGACTTTTTGAACTAAAACATGTACCAACATACACCATTTTTTCACTCCTTATCAACCAATCTAAAATCTATCATCGAGTCATTTGATGTTTTTCTGATTTTTTTTCTTTTTTAAAAGCATTAATATGGGAAAAAAGAATCTAACCCCGGAATTGGAACGAACTAACGATGCTTCTTTGATGCCTTTGCAAACTCGATAACATCATCATCTTCGTCATCGTTATCTTCTTCACCATCATTGCTATCGTCCTCCTGATTGTTGTTTCTCTTTCTCTTATGTTGCGAAGATGATGGCAGCACTTGAAGTTCATGGTCGTCTTCTACTTCTTCTTCTTCTTCCTCTTCTGCATTGTTTTCTTCATTGTTCCTCGGGTCAACAGGTTGAACTAGGTAACCTTCACCGTAGTCTTCGTCCTACCATTACCGGTCGATAAAACAAGTTTAAAGACAATTCTCAATCATATATAAAACAAGGATGAACAGAGTAAAAACACAACCACAATACTCGCATGCCAATCGTTTTTTCCGAAGGATAAAGAATGGGTTTATATAATATGCAGCAAAACTATTTTAACTGCAATCATTGGAACATAATGTCCGGCAATCAAGTTGCAATTGATTTTGTAAATGAACTGCTTAGTGGAATAACTACTATTGTCAGAGAACCAGAAGAACATTAAAGAGAACATTGAGTCCCCTCAAAGAAAAATATTTTGGACGATAAGGCTTAAACCAGGCCACAAAGAAGCAACATAGAACTAGTTAACAAGTGTACTTTCACGACAAAGAACTTGCTCAAAATCAGATTTAAGCAAAAATCAAAGACAAAAACCCAATTCACCTTCATTGGCAATAAGAACATACAACAACAAATATCAACAGTTCGATACACGATTTTGACAGATTTCAAGAAAAGCATTTCATACAGCTTGGGGTTAAATTAAACATCCAAAACAAGTATGTACTAAAATCACCAAGGCATGTACAGAACTATAAAAACAGCATGTTTGTAAGAACAGTTTACTCTTTGATATTAGAGGGCAACTAATTTGCCCATTTTTCAAGTAAAAGGGGCAATATACAATCTGTACTAGGTACAGGGGCCTCAATGGTACTTTCAACAGATTTCTAACAACAAAGCTAGTCTCATTTATGAAATGCTTAACTGTGATTTAAGGCCTATACGAATGCATCCATGTTTACTGACCTATCTATACCATTCCAATCAAACAAATCATAGTTGGCAGAAAGTAGAATCTAAAACAAATCAATTAGGTTAAAAAATCATAGCAAGTAATAAGGAATTCACCTCCTCTTCGCCGTCATCATCAAATTCCACATCATCTTCAACACCATGAACTTCCTCACCAGTCTCACCATTATCATCCTCATCATCCCCATCATCTTCTCCATGTTCATGGCCATCAATCTCCCCTTCTGTACTCATCAACCGCCCCGTACTCTCTGGCTCAGCCAAATCTCCTTCGTCATTATCTACCTCTTCTTCCTCATCATCCTCATCATCATCATCGTCGCCATCCTCATCCTCTACCCCATCTTCCTCATCATCACTATCCCCAATTTCATTAACTTCTACAACATCTTCTTCATCCTCATCGTCGTCATCAATTTCAGCACCAGAATAATTATCCTCCCCCTCATCATCCTCGTCTTCTTCTTCATCGTCATCATCATCTCTCCCTACTTCCTCAATCCGAAAACCATTAGCCTCGTAGCTTTGTCCATTTACTCTTCTACCTGTCTCTGCCTCTTCTTCATCAGCGTCACTCTCTTCGTACTCATCCTCATCAACAATCCCTTCCCCGCCTTCACTATGTCCGTTTTCCATTCTATATGGCCGATCCTCACCATCAATTTCACCACTACCTGGATCATATTCATCATCCTCCTCTTCATCTTCCTCCTCTTCATCAGACTCCGGCCTTTCATTCTCCTCAGCATCCATTTTATCCAAATATTTCAGCGATTTAATCAACGCAAAAACCCTAGACCGATAATCCTTAACTCTTGTAACCGGACACTCATAAAGATCAAGCGAAACAAGCTTAAGCTGCGCAAGCGGAGCAAGATCCTCAATATATTGAATCCGGTTGTTCGACAAATCCAGGTCTCGAAGCGATTCGAGGCCAGCTTCCACCAAAAACTCAAGGCCACCTGCGATCCTATTGTCGGAAAGGATAAGTTTCTGAAGATTCCGAAGACGAGGAAACTGCTCTAGAGACGAAACACCTATGTTAGCAATTGAAAGGTGTTGAAGATTCTCAAATCGTTCCAAGATGCTCGGCGGCGGTAAGCGACCTTGAACGCACTTCACCGCACCGTCAAGTGTCAAGGTTCGAGCCGCCGCGTGGTCAGTTTGGCCGTCTAACGCTGTCTCCACGGCTCTCTCCCAGATCTCGTCCATCAAATACGACACCGTTTTTTATCTCATATACCTATTTCTATAAACAAATATTAAATTCAAAGCTCCTTTTACCTATATTTTTCTAAAGATTACACAGATTCAAAGGGACGGTTCTAAAAGGAAGAGATTAAAAAGCGTCATTTGTACTAAAAAAACACAGTAAGCAGAAAAATCAAAAGTTCATTCGTAGCTATGAAATTTTGGGGCAAAAAACAATAATACATAAACGAATCCCAAACCCTAAATTTCTAAAGATCAAAAGATTTTTTTTTTTTCGATTTTTAATCTATTTCAACAGCTAAAAGCACCGCTAAAGATTCTTCTGATTCAAGTTCTAAACGCTTGAAAATTAAAATTTAAAAAAGAAAATCAATTTCCTTTTGTTCCTTTGTTCCAAAAGTTCGTGGTTCGTGGCTAGGGTTAAGGGGTGCGGTTTTTTGTTAAGAGGGCAAAGGATGTGGTTTTGTGGGGATTAATGGGAAAACGTGAGCCGTTGGATTAAGGAGGACACGGATCGGTGACGTGGATGAAATGAACGGTAGAGATTGAAGGTAGATGTGTTTGTTTAAGGGAAAGGAATGTAGGTAGATCAGAAAGAAAGAGCAAGGGCGGAGATTAGAAGATTGCCTATAAAGTTTTTTAAATTTACGGAAATGCCATTCAGGTTTATCCACAGACAGCTGGATAATTAGCTAAGCATTACGATGTATAAAACGGAAACGAATTTTTATTAGCGATGGGAATAATTCTGTTTTGAGGGAAATTAAACCAAATTTTAAGGCTAAATTGTATTAAATTATTATTTAAAATTTTAAAATATGGATTTTGTATTTAATGCTGATGGTTAAAAAAAATTTAAAATATGCTTTTGAAGTTCTAAAGACGTACATACATATCATAAAAATAAATTTGATAAATGTATTAGAAGAATAAATAATTTAAAAGAATTAAAATAGTAAGGGCAAATTAATTGTTATATATATTATATTAAAGAGTAAACTGATTTTTTTATGTTAAAAATATCATCCAATTTAACTGTTAAAATTAGTGTGGTTGATAAAATAATTAGATAATAACATATAACATACCACGTCTATCTTATACTGATGTATAAAATTCAAATTTTAATAATAAAAATAGATAAAATATTTAACAAAAAACTTACTTTTTTTTGTCTATTTTTTAAATAAAAGAGAAATAAAATCTGACTCTTAATATAAAGATTTTTATAAATAACTAAATCAAGTATCATATACCAAAAGAACGCAATTTTCATATACTGATTGATATGAACTAATTCAAGAACTCAAGTTTCGAGTCCATTTGTTATAAGATCTTATCATTTCGAGTTCAAATCAATTTACATTCAAATAATTATTTGAGTTTAGATTAATTTAATTTCGATTTGTTAACCTTTTAAATGAAATCGAATTAGATAAGTTTGAACTTGAATTGATTGGATCAAATTTTGGACTTCCCATTCTACAAGGACTCGACTGCACGAGGTGCACTCTATCATGGACTGACCCAAAATCATAGTGATTAACATCTTCAAAACTAAACTAGTGGTTGAACCAATCAACCAATTTTTTGATCCCATTTAACTAGTTCATACCGATTCCCGACTTAATCAGTCTAAAGCCTTTTTTTCGAATTAATCAGAACTCAATGTGACTCTCCGAAACCGAGATCTTAGAAACATTAAAACTTCAATTCAATCCAAGAACTACAATTCAATCCGAGATCTTAGAAACCAACTCAAGAACTATGCTACTCAGTAAAGTAAAAAAAAAAAAAAAGAAGACCAAGTAAATAAACAAATTACTAATAATAAAAGCATAATTTCAATAAATTTATGATAAGGCATTTTTTCTCAAAAATATATAAAAAAGAGTATCCATTACATACTCAAAACTGTGTTGATATATGAATTGAAGTACCCTTTCAAATCTCCTTCTCCCATTCCCCATATTTAGCAAGAATGGGTTAAAAACTTTTTTGTTCACTTGAACATAAGTAAATCAAAATCTTCTGGCTAGGTAAGGTTGTTTTTTAACTTTACCACCCAATCCATAGGACAAGACATTGACAGCAAGAAAACTTTAAAATGGTATCGTGAACCTAACTTACATAAATACAAAGCTTGTCACTGTGAGAATAAATGTGAAAGTAAAACTATACGGTTTTGCCGATCATTACCTCTGATAAACTTGGGCAGCTCACCAGCAAAATGACAGTATAAAAAGTTGGGAAGACATTTAAAATCCTCGGGTCCGGCAGCTTTCTTCACATCATTGACCTCTTGAAGTTACCTTGGATCTGCCTTTCAGACCCTTGCTCAGTTCTCTTACACTCTGCCAACGTAAATGGTAAGAACCCCGAGGCTGATATGAATTAAATTCCACACACAGTTTCATACAACAGCAAACAGCATGAAATAAAGAATTTACACTTTCAGTTGTTACTAAATAGAATTTTACTAGCTTTATAATCAAATCCACATTAAAAGTTGGAATGGATATGATATTTTTACCCTTTGGATTCTCATCCATGATAAAGATTTCTACTATGCGATTATTCACATCCAAAAGGGAATGGTAAAAGTACCATGGAGGCCCTCATACTAGGAGATGGATTGCATTTTTGCCTCTTCTATTCAAAAAATAGCAAACTAATCCCTGTTAGATCAACAAGCAAACTGGTCCTTCTGTTAAAATTTAATTCATTTCTGCCATGTGTAATTATCTGATTATTCCAACAAATACGTCAGTTTTTAACAGTAAAAATGGATGAAAATTCTAACCGATAGGACTAGTATGCTTTTTTATTTAACATACAGGGATTAATTTGCTCATTTTTTGAGTGAAAGGGGTAAAATGCAATCTAACTCCTAATACAGAGGCCTCCATGATACTTTTGCCAATAAGGAATAGACCCTGGCTCTTCAATAGATTAACAGGTTCTGAGATCTAGAATGTGTTGCTCATTAACTAAAATGCAAACAATTGGAATAGTAAATGAAAGAATGAAATGATTCGATGTAACTTAATTGGTTCGATATGTGAGCAGTAAAGCCATTACATGTTATATAGAATAGAGGGCACTTCAACTGATTAAGTTTCATGTTATCTTAAGAGTAAAATTAACCACATAATTAAAGGATTCCGATGGAGACAATCATTAAAAAAAGAGTGCAAATTAAGACTTAAGTGAACATGCTGACACCCATTGTCATTATAGCTAATAGGATAATATATAGCAATCTAGATAGTAGCAAACAAAGAAAGTCCAGAAGCTCTAGTATTGGAATTCTGAAAATGCTGACACCAAAGGGGGCCAGGGGGTCAAATGCATGGTAAGAAAAGGAAGTATGCTCCCAGCTCATAGTTTCTTTCCTTACAAACGTGCTGCAAATTCATGTCAAAGTCAGATATGCTCCAATTGTCAAACAGGTTGATTGTCATGAGCCGACATATTGGTTAATTCGATTGATAGGATCTGCCTTTCTGCATAAAATTTTAACATGCACCGGTCTCATTCAATTGACCTAAGCTTATTCCTTTTGGCCTTATGCACCATAGCATTCAATAACAGAAAAATGAATCACCAAACCTTACACCTTCACCTCCTACCAGAATTTTGTGAAATGAACATTCCAACCTAAACCCTGGCAAATGTCACTTAATTGGAGCTTCAAATTCTAGAGGGGAAAAAGCCTAGAAAAAGATTAACTACAGTTTTGACAGAACTGATTTCACACATCTCTACAGACCAAGAGGCACTTTGCATTCATCATGGTCTAGTGTGGATTATAGAAAAAAAAACCTTACAGATTCACCCCCATCCAAAATTTTGCAAAATAAATATTCCAACCTAATTGCAACACCTTGGCAAATGTCACTTAATTGGAGCTTCAAACTCTAGAGGGGAAAAAGCCCGGAAAAAGATTTAACTACAGCTTTGACAGAACTGATTTCACAAACCTCTACAGATCAAGTGGCACTTTGCATTCATCACGGTCTAGCATGAATTATTTAAAAAAAAAAACTTGAACTTCCTTAATCCTCTAACAGAATGTTTAGAGCTAATGAGAAGAGCAACTCAACTAGAAACGGAAACAAATTTCCTTAACTCAGACGAAATGAAGATGAACACAACTAAAGTATTCCAAAAATTAGTTGGTGTCTACAAGACTGCTAAGTATCCAAATTCAGGATCTCATTGGATGATGGCATAATTAATAAACCGATATATAAATATACATCATACATTTGGGAGGATCAAAGGAAAAACAAATAATAAGAACAAGAACAAGAAGAAGCATGAACCGAAATGGAATTTGCATATAAAATAGAACATTGCAAGAAGTAGCAAATGAAATAGCAATGAAGGAAAGTTCCATTAAGCTACTACCAGCCAATTGTAATAGCAAGGGAAATTACCTCTTTTAGTCAAATTCAATAGAAATCAAATTTCAAACGAAAGCACATAGAAAAATAGCAAAATAGTAATCGGTTTAAAACGATCTCTAATCAAGGGAAATAAAATCTAGTCAAGCTAAGGGGACCAATAGTAATTAGCCAAAAACTCAGCTTATTTGGTCAATTATTAATGTGTTCAATTAACTGTTTTAATTGCATGAACAGCGACAATTGTTCAAAATCACCAAAAAACAAAAGAACTAAACTAAAACGACAAATATTAATTACATCATGAATCAAATCACAGCAATGGTTCAAAAACGAGAAAAAAACGAAACCCTAAATCCTCACCGTTGATTGGATAGGAGGAGGATCAAGATCCACATATTGTACGGACATCTTAGCGATCTCAGTAACTGCAGCCTCCCTAACTCCAGGCACATCACTGGTTAACTCCTCGTATGCAGCTTCAAACGCCTCTTGCCAAAACCTCGGTAATCTAATCCGACGGCTGTTAGTGTACACATCCCACATGTGCTTCACCACCTTCTCCCTCTCCTCCATTTCCTAACAAACAGAAAATTAAAACACACACACACATACACAATACATATATTTTTAATTTTCTTTATCGTAATGCAAAAAAATAAATAAATAAATAAAAGAGAGAACGTACGAGGACATCTAGATCGTCGTGAATGGGGCTGCCAATATCATCGGAAAGACGATTGAGATTACCGGCGGACCAACGGAGAGTAACGGTTCCGGTGAACATAGACCAAAATGCCAGTAACAAAATCGCCGCGAATGCCCAAAACTTATACCGGCCACGACCAAATAAACATGAATCTGAGCTTTCCTTTTTCAAATTCGCCGTCGCCGTCGTCGTCGGCAGAGTGTCATCATCCTTCATTTCGATTTTTTTTAAAGGAATAATAAAAAAATTCAGGAATTTTTGTTTATAAATTCTTTTTCGTATTTATTTTTTTTATAATTAAGAAATTAAAAGTATGAGATTTTGTTTTTTTTAATGGAGGGAATAAATTATTAATTAATTGTATGTTTATTATTAGCAGGACACTTCGCTTTAGATTAATTTCGCTATTTTTTTACTTTAATTATATTTTTTAGGAAAAATATTAGCCGCTCGATGTGAATTTTGATGGGTGATTTGACGGTTTTGTGATGGTACTTGACTACTTTGTCGATGCATGGTATGAACAAGGCTACCGACATTATACGTTGTCGTTTCCATAGGTTCATGATATTAATTAGATTGCATTATTCATTGTCGGTAACGAGATATGTCTGTGGCAGGGCCCAGACTGAATACCTGCCTAAAAAGTGGAGCATTTAGAAAAAAAATATAAGTCCAAAAAATAAATTTAGTTAAAAATTAAAATTCGTTTAAAATATAAATTGACTTATAGATATATTTATCCATAACTAGTAACTCGTGACACTAATTAAATTATTATATAATTTAAAATTTATATTTTTTTATAAAATTTATTAAATATTTAGTCAAATTAATATTACGAATCAATAAACATTTTAGCTGAAAACGTAAACTTGATTAATTTGAAGTAATTCGCTTTGATGGTAAAAGGTTAATAATCCAAGCTCGTTATGTAACTTGAACCCAAAATCAGGGAAGAGACAAGGGGTTTGGTAGCGGCCTTCCCCTACCCCCTTGAAAGGGTAAATTTGCCTTGTAGCCCCTTCAAACTTTAAGAAAATATAAGTTAGTATAATAATAAATTTGCACTTAGACCTCTAAAGATTTAGAATTCATCTTTGGATCTTCCTAAGACAATTTAAATGACCGTAATAACTAACACAAAAAACCTGAACTCGAGCGTCAGACCTAAAATGATATAAACCCAAAATGTCTCAACTAGAAAATATGAATAACTATAAGCCAAAATGATCCAAACTCAATAATGATTAAAACTCGAAATTACCAAATATTTTAAAACTTGAATTAACTCAACCCAAAACTAACCCAACTTATTCAATTAACAAAATTGATTAAAATAATGTTTAATATATAAGATACTTCAAATTTTTTAAATGCACGACTTATAAATGGAAATATTGTTGATTAAGTTATAATTAAATTTGTCCAAGAGTTAAGTTATTCGTCAAGTTCGATAAATACAATTCGATCTAACTCAACTTTGGACCATAATTTTTTTTTTTAATTTGACGTGGCACATATATTTTTGCATAATAAAACTAATACATTATATACAAATTTAATTATAAAATAAAATAAATTTAGCTATTATTTTAAAAATAATAAAGAGGATTTTATACTAAATTAATATATCATATCATTATATATTTTATATAATCATTAATTTTAAATTTCATAAATTTAAATAATTATTAATTTTGTATATTCATTATAAATATAAAACAATCGCATAAAAAATATTTTTATACTAAAAACTAATGTTTTTAAAATTATAAATTAACATAAAGATTTAATATTTATTACTTTTATTGTTAATATAATCATATCATATTTATAAATACATTATCATAATTTAAATAATCATCATTTATGGATTTACATTTTATTTTAAATATTATCATATAATCATATCAATTATTAACTTATATTTAATTATAATTTTAAGTTTTTCAAATTTTGTCTCAGATCAATCTCAAATTTGGGCTCGGGCTTTGATTTTCTCAATCAAGATTATTTTAGGCTCAAGTTTTCTAAGGTTCCAATAAGCACAAACAAGCTTTTGAGCTGGGACATGTTTTATCTGCTCCAACTATTTAAACTAACTAATAATATTATAAAAATAGACCTATATCATTTAAAATGTAAGGACTAAATTCTAAATTTGAGCATAACACAAGAACCCAAACCATACTATTACCAAAATTAAATGAAAACTCAAAACCAACATTTCTTTTTCTATCATTGCTATATTAAGGATAAAGGGAAGAAATGAATCATGTCTTTAGTTGTTGAAAACTTATAAAATTTCAAGTAAATAAATCTTAAAATTATAGTTTAATCCTAAAATTGATAAAATTTTAATACAGTCCTTTTAAAAATTATAAAGATATATGTTAATATAATAATGAAATTACATATTAGCTCTCATGAAAATATATAGCGCAATCTCTAGTGTTAGAAAAAAAAATTTATGGCTTAACCCCCGATTTTTTGAACTTGTATTATCTATATGCGAGATAGAAACTCTAGCTATTGCTGCAAACAAGTCTTGACCAAAACCCGAGTTATGTCCCTATGAAAAGGATCTAAATGTAAAAAAAAGAGGGGGAGGGGGGACATTTGGAATATGGATGATTATGTTGGTTTCCTTGGATCCCCACCATGTGAGCTTAAATGGAGCTTCTTTGGATTGACTTTTTTTCTTTCTTTAGTGTCTACAATCTTCTCTCTGCCCTAGAGATTTTCTTTTTTTGTGTTTCATCTTTTTACAATTTACCCCTTTCCCCATTGCACGCGTTTGAGCTCTCAATGCTATCATTACTGCTCTGCCATATCTCATTTCCTATAAAGTAAAACAATAATAGTAACTTGTAAATTAAAAACGTTCAAACACATTTGGATTTAAATTTCAAGCGTTAATTTAGCCAGAAGTCCTTAGATCCCGGCTAGATTTTCTAATTGAGTTTTGAAAATATTAGTATTGTATCAGGTAGGTCATCCAGTCAATGTAGTCATATAACTTAGGCGTTAAACTCCACTCGAATTTGATGTGGATCAAATTGTAAGCATATTTGGACCTATTGTATGGACTACTTAGATCAGACCCAAAATTTAATTTTATTAACACTGTCTGTTTTCTTAAGCATGTCATTCAACTGTTCATGCATTAAGTATACACGTGTTTACAATTCAATTTATATTAGGTCTGAACTGACATTTAACACCTAATTTGATAGTTAAGATGACGAGAAGACTTGATTAATAGAATATTGATACTTTGAGAAATTAAATAAGGTTTTGAAACTCAAAGACCAATATAAAATATGGGAATAATTTTGGGACATTTGGCAATTAGCCCAAAATTTCTATATTTTCAACCTTTACACCAAGAGGTGTAACATTGCTTTAGGGTTTAGGCAGCTCCCATTAGGCTCCTCAGCCTAAGATTAATGCAAGTAAATGGATAATAAGTCTATGCGTGCAAACTTTTGCTTTAAAGAATCTTTTTGAAAATTATAGCATTAATTAATTAATAATATTCTTTAATCCTTTTGCATTAAACAGTTACGTATAATTATCTGATTATTCTGTCAGACATGTCAGTTTTTATCAGTAAAGAGGATGTAATTTTTAATAGAAAAGACCAATTTACTTTTTGATTTAATGTGCAATGACTAATTTTTTTCTTTTTGAGTAAAAAAAAAAAGTAAAATGTAATCTAATTCTTAGAATAAGAACTTTTATGATACTTTTATCAAAAAAGAATAATATATTTAATGAATATAAAAACTATAAAGAAGTTTTAGGGAATTTATATTTTAAAAATTTGGATTAGAATTTCAAAAAGAGTAGATTAAGTGATAGTATGAAGATTATAACGGTATATTTAGAAAGTCATACGTTAATTGATCTGGGTGTAGTTGCATTTATACACGATAACATATTCGATAACAGATATAAATAGCGGATTTCATTGAATTTAGTGTAATTCTAACACTCTAATTATACTCTTTAATCCTTCTAATTAAAAGGGTAATGACTATTCAAGTAAAAGTTAATTGCACTAAACATCTTCAAATTATAACATTTATTTTATATTATTCCTCAAACATCAAAATATTTTAATTTCATCCCTAAACTATCGTTATTATATCAATCAAATCCTTCTGTGTTGATTGTTTTCCGCTAAATCTAACAATCTCTTTTGGGAATGTTACATTATTCTTCTTGCTTGCTTCTCAAAAGAAAGAATGAAATTGGAGATGAAAGGACCATGGAAATTCCAACTTTAAGATACGAATTTTGTCGTGACTTCATTTGAAATTACTCCAATACTGTCATATATTCATCATATTTTAAATCAATCCAGTAGTTTTCAGTAAGAAAATAGATTCCATCACTATACTACTGTATGCACCTATAAATCTCTCTCTCTCTCTCTCTCTCTCTCTATATATATTATATGGGTTAATTACTACATATGTCTCCAAACTCTTTAAAATTATTTATTTTAACCCTCAAAGTACTAATATTTTCTGAATGAAGTCCTTTTGATAGCCTAGTCGTTAGTTTAGGTGTATTGGCTCAATTAAAAACCCTTGCTTTATCCTATTGGATTCGCTCCTCTATGTTATATCATGCCTAAGTTAGAATCTAATATCCAAGTTAGTAACTAGAGAAGCAAAAGAATTTGATTGATACGATACTGATATTTTGAGGACTCAATTAAAATATTAGAGACATTTAAAATCTAGGTAATAGTTTGAGATATACGATACAATGAATTATATAAATATATATTGTTGTGAATGTATAGACAAATCATTATCATTACAAGAGATGAAATAACATTTAGTTCCTAAACTTGACAAGTTTTTCTACTTGATCCTTGAACATTTTTTGGTCCACGTTAGTTTTGGAACTGGACAATTTTTTTTCCAATTTGGTTCCTGAACTTGGATTTCGTTAAAATATGATAACGTAGAACAAAATTAAATACCACATTATCACACTTTAACCCAATCCAATTTTAGGGACCAAATTAAGAAGAGTTGCCAAGTTCCAAGACTAACACTAAAGTAGGAAAATTTGTTTTAGCCCCTCAAAATTTATAAAATTTTAAGTTAATACAGGATAAAATTATAGTTCTCAAGTGATAAAATTTTAATTTAATCCTTCGAAAAAAACTATAAAGATATATGCCAATATATACAATGATGAAATTACATTAGCTCTCATAAAATTATTCACTCCAAAAAAGTGGTGGAACCAAGGGGGCTAGCAGGGGCTTGGCCCTCTTAAAATAGAAAATTTTTCATTTAAACCTTTTATAATATATAAAATTTTAAATTAATAATGGTAAAATTGCACTTTATCCCCAAAATGATAAAAATTTGATTTAATATTTTAAAAATTATAAAATATATACTATTAAAATGGTGAAATTGTATTTTTACGATAGTTTTAGAAAATATACAATTTAATTCCGATCCCCCCCAAAAAAAAAGTTTCTAACTCCGCCATTGCTCTAGAACATGGACCAAAATGGAAAAGTTATCAAATTAAGTGATTAAATATTACTTTATCCCTTATTACAACATTCCCCCAAATGTTTAGATTGTATCGTCGTGAATGACAGTCGGGTCTGCTATCTTGGAAGGCGGCTCTTCCGACCCCCCAAAGACTTTAATTTTTAAGCAGGATGAGCCAGAAAAACTGACAGCTGGTGCACTAAGATCACCTGAGGCATTTGTCCCAGCAATCTAGCATGTTTTCAGGTCTGTAAATTAACTTGTAATAATGGATATGTAACTAAAGACGACGATGACTATAAAATATGAACTATGTATGTATATTTCCTTTTTGCAGAAGGGTAGGCCATGGATGAGCACTGCTTTTGATGAAGGGAAAGGAAAAAGAAGGGCTAATCGACGAATCCTACCATTTTTTGCAGTGATCCCCATGATTGCTATTGATTAGGGTTATACCTCTATATATGCATGGTAATTTCAATGAATGGTGGTGAGTGGTGACCCTCTCTATCCATTGGCTTTCTTGCCTTGGTATTTTTACCAACTTCATCATCGTTAGTAACAAATTGGTAAATTACAATAGTAGTGACTCAATTATTAATAATTTTATTATTTAAGTATGAAAATTTATAAAATAATCACTCAATTATTTTATTTTATTTTGATAATCAACTAGTTAATAGTGATATTTTTAAAAATTAATATAATGACAACTTTAACTTTTAATATTTATAAATTATGTCAATTTAGTTGGTAAAAGTAGCATGGAGGCTCTTATACTAAGAGTTGGATTGCATTTTTCTCCTCTACTCAAAAAATAGTCAAATCAGTATTTGTATGTTAGATTAAAGAGTAAATTGATGCATTTACGTCAGCATGAGGTACACATGGTAAACTACATGTCATTACTTAATTATTTCGTCAATCATGTCAATTTTTAATAGTAAAAATAACGTAGATTGAATTCCAAATTATTGCCAGGTCTTAATGGATCAATAATTCAAGAATTATCAACATTTTTAGTGATACTTTTTTTCCATCTCTTTTCAAACATATAATAACATGTTTGAATTTTCTTAGGCTCTCACCTAGAAAGCAATGGAAAAGTGGTCAAAACAAGTGATTGTTTTCATACACGACATTAACAAACTCACTGAGTCACTGTTTTTTCCCCCTTGTTTTCCTTCAGCAGCTGACAATTAAAAAAAAGGGATAATTTCATCAAACGCCCTCAAATTATGACCTGGATTCTAAATTGTCATAAATTTTAAATCATTTTAATTAAGTTTGCAATCAAGCCATTTCGTCATCTTAATCATTACCTTTGGTGTTAAATGTTAACTCAATCTGACATGTAGCATATTTAAAACACGTGTTTAACTACAATATGAACTTTAACAAAATAATTGTCCTGAATTTTATTTACACTATTTACTTATTTTAACATGTTAAATTTAAGTTGTTTATGCAATAAATATCAGAAGTATTTATAATTTGATGCACATATTTTAAATATACTCTATGCAATAAAATTGGTTGAATGTACCTATCAGGTCCATTAAATATAGGGATCAAATCATATCAGTTGCTCTACTACTAAATAGATTAGTTTAGTCTCTGTATTATTAAAAAGAATCAAATAAGATCGAATTTCAATAAATGTAATATTTACTATTTAAAAATATCAATTATTGTTTAACAAAGTTAATTTTTTGAAAGTTGTTTTTGGTTTTGTAAAAAAAATGTTTAAAGTTAAACTGCAAATGGAAAAATGATTTTTATATACTTTTTAGCAGTATATCTTTAACTCTATTGCAATTTGACCTATATAGTACAAGAATTAAATTGATCTATTTATAATAATATGACTAATTTGATATAATCCCTATAATAGAGGGACTTGACAAGAAATTTCACCTATAATATTAACATTTCTCCCGCTATATATAAGCCTAACTTTTCTCTAACAAAACGCATAATTTAAAGAACAAAGAAAATGGCGAAACGATTCAAGTTTAAGATACCGCGAGTCTTCGCTTCGTTCAAATCTTGCCGTTCAAAAGACCCTTCTAATCTCCCATCAAATCCTGTCCCTTCATTTTGTAGACTTTCTTCAGTCAACAACCACCCTATCACTCGCCATTTACCACCACCACCACCACCACCACCTTCGTCAAAGTTGCCTCATCACTCCTCATTCAAACGACACGTTACCTCCGCGTTTTCGTCAATCGGATGCGGCCCCCGGTCAAGATCGTCGGCAAAGTACTTGTCTGAAACCGACCGCAGTGAATCTCCGCCGCCTCAGCCGACGTTGGAGTTTCACTGGGAGAAAGAAGATGGATGGCATGTTATAGCCAAAGCTTATAACAATAACGAAACCCCACGACGCAACAAAGTCTACGATACCGAAATCGACGACGATTCATTCCCACCACCACTACCTCCGCTTCCGCCGCCGCCGCCTCCCAACACGGTGAAGAAAAAAAGACGTTACAAAAAGAAGAAAACGACGCCGAAATTCCGTGTAAGCACTTCATCGGCCGAAAGCATATTGTTCAGCAGCGAAAGCTTCGAAGAAGAAGACGAAACGGAAACCCTAGTCTCCACCGATTCATCATCGGAGATGATGTTCGCCGCCAACTTGGAAGCCATACACGAAACTAAGCAAACAAGGCAAAAAAAGAAGAAACCCAAGAAAGTTAAACCCAAACGTTACGCATTGAGGTTTTCTTCGTCGGAGGAGAGTGAATCTCCAGCGAGATTGTCGAGCTTCTTGCAACGTATGGTGCCGTGTACGGTGGAAGGCAAAGTGAGAGACAGCTTTGCGGTGGTTAAGAAATCGGAAGATCCGTACGAGGATTTCAAAAAGTCGATGATGGACATGATATTAGAGAAACAAATGTTTGATGAAAAAGATTTGGAACAGCTGCTGCATTGTTTCTTGTCTTTGAACTCAAGAGATCACCATGGCGCCATTGTTGAAGCTTTTTCTGAGATTTGGGAAGCTTTGTTTTCACGAAGATCAACTACTTTTCGAGTTTCTTGTGGGTTAAATTGAATATTACGTAAGTAATTGGTAAATTTTATAAATTATCCCACTTCTTTAAGGTTTATAACCCTATCTTCTTACTCTTGTCATTGTAAAATGTATTAATTTAGTCTAATGTGAATTTCAATATTTATAATCTTTTTATTATTATTATTTATGAATTTATAGTGAAGTAAATAATGAAATATTATTTTAATTTTTTTAAAAAGTTTAATTATCTATAATATGTCATTATCTGCATCATAGTAATTAAGTTTTTTTGTTGGCACCCAAAAGATCAATGTACAGACGAAGTTAAAATTTCTTTTTAGAGACAGATTTTTATGAGTTAAAATGCAATTTCTCCCTTAAATTGACTTACATGTTCAAGATTTTCTATAATATTAAATCAAAATTCTAACATTTAAGGATATTCTAAAATTTTAGAGTTTTAAAGCAGTATTACCGGGTTAAGACTCCTGTCTACCCCTGCCTTCGCCTCTAAACCACCAATCAAATTATTCAAAATCTTAATTAAGTTTTCAATGTTATATATAAAAATAAAAAGAAAAAGTTTAAAGCTAAACTAGTCCAAGTTTGAATATAAATGAGAAAATAGATAAATAAATTCAAATTAAAAATATTATGTTCGATTGAGCTTGAGTAGAGTATCTAATCTTAAACTTAGAATCAAATTTGAACTCGTGCTTCCTCTATTTGGGATCCGCTTGGCTCCATCAAAGGGGTTAAGTTTTGAGATCATAATTTTTTGAGATTAATATTTGATACACAGACAGTCGAATAGCATATTTGTCGATCCTTAATCCTATTTGTGAAATTTAAAAATTAAGTGGTAATGGATGAAATATTATTATTTTTCATTAAATTTGTTGAATTTTTTTTTCTCAAAAATTGTTGGATTTTGATGCTTCCAATCTCAATCTTCTCCGCTTTGCACGGTGATTATTCCATTGATCACGCTCCCTTTTTTTTAATTACTTTTATCTTTGGTCTAATTCTAATTTTAGTCCTTTTATTATATTAAAATTTAAATTTTAATCTTTCTATTTTTGTGTGATAATTTAGTCCTTTTATTTTTATAACATCATTAGTAACTAGCACAGTTAATGTAACATGGTTTAATTCTTTTACTTTTATAATGTTATTACTAAGTCTAAATTGATAAAACTGCTAATTTGACATAATTCAATTCGTCTTCTTTTATAATGTTGTTAGTGAATCTAAACCGATAACATTGTTAGAATTTTTTTGTGGGGGTCAAAGTTAAGTTATATATTTTTAAGAGAGTTAAAACGCATTTTCATTATTTTAATGGTCTATATCTTTATAATTCTTCAGAGGACTAAATTGAAATTTTATCATTTTAGGGATAAAGTGTAATTTTACCATATACTAACTTAAAATTTTATAAATTGTAAATATATAAAAATTAAATTAGAGGAAGCCAAAGCCCTTGCCAACCCCCTAGCGCCGTGGGGTTGAAACTTAAGTTTGACAAACCTTTCGGCTTTAGACGGTTTATTTACTTCAAATCTACCTAAGTCAACCTAACTCTCAAAAAGTAAAAAGGTTATATTTATACTTAAGTTTCCCTAGATCCAATGGTATATATGAAATTAAATTAATGGTTGATATTAATTCACATCTATAATAAGAGAATCCTCGGGGATTTAAATTCTTTATATTTTATCTTTAGGATTTACAATAATTGTCCTGGTAAAAATACAATTTACAATTTAACCAAGATTCAAATATATATGCTTTAAGTCTCTTCCAAATAATGAGCCAATCCTGTTCGAGCTGAATGACCTCCAATGAACGAGAAGAATCAAAATGGGCCTTGGTTGTGAACTCCTTTGTTCTGTTCGTGACACTAGTGCTTCCCCTTGTTATAACACTGTTACCACTAATTAGTATGATGAAGTGAAAATTTACATGTAAGGTAAACATAAATTTGGACTTACAATTAATATCATAACAGTAAAACATCACATTACACTAAATTAAAATTAGAGAGATTAAATTGAAAATTCCAATGCAGTAGAAGGACCAAAACCAGTATTATACCCTTCATTTCTTGTTGAACCTCAACCAGCTATCATATCATATCTGTCAGCCAGTGTGGTAAACAAAAAAAGGAAAAAGGGACACGGCTGCCGGTTACTGACATGTAAGACGCGTGTGGTGCTTAGCCTGAGTCCCAGAACCGGTCTGCACTCCCGACCGGATACTTGTTGGGCATGTACGATCCGTCAGTGATAAGCTTTATCGGCGACTCCTCCGGAACCGATCAGATAAATATTTGCTGTTCAATGCCCTGGCGGACGGCAGTCCGCTCGGTCTGGTAGACCCGACTTGATTTAAGTCTGATTTTGACCCAAAAAAATATTTTGGGTCGAATTGGGTTGGTTCGGATATGGCTTAAATTATAATTTTTGTTTTAAATACGAGGTATGTAATATTATATATTAACTTTAATTTTATGTAATTTTATACATAATATTTTTATTTGATTTAATTTTCACAAATCATTGACAATTATTATAGAATCTTTTTACATTTATATATTGCATACACAAATAATTATATTTATTTAATATATAAATAAATTTATGTATTTACTTAAATGTATACAATTGAATCAAAAGTAAAGTTTCATGTATAAATCTGAATTACAATCAAAGTTTCATGTGTATAATTGCACAAAATCAAAGTTAATGTATCAAATTGCACAGTAAATCAAAGTTCATGTGTAGTTTTAAGATTTATCCATTTAAATATTTAAACTAGCTTTTAAAGTCAAGCTAGGTTTGCAGGGATATGACTTACAGTAGCTCATGTGAGAGTTATTAGTATTGTGCATAATATTAATTATGTAGAATGGGTCCACGGGCATTCGAACCACAAGGCATATATGACATTTACCTTTGCACCATGAGCTATTGCAGGTTGTATCTCCACCAAACGATGAGCTTTCACTTTGTGAATCCTTCAAGGCTCTCCATAAAGTCAAGAGACAAAACTGGGACACAGGAACACTACATTCTGTTACGAGATTCACCGGCTCCCAAGCACACAACACTTCAAAGACTTATAAGAAAACCTGACCTTCCCTCAACAAGACAAATAGTAAAATTTGACCTAACGGATTTAACTGCTCCTGTTTGGGTCAAAGTTAAATTTTTAAAATTCAAAAAATTACAATAACTAAAAGCTAATAAAATTAGATTACATGAACTAAATTCCCAACTTACACAGAGTAGAATGAGTAATGGTGAAATTTAACCAACTTTTTTAACAGCCAGTAAAGAGTAATTTCAAAATATGGAAGAATCGAAGAGAATACACGGTATCAGAGAGATTCTTTTACCAACTTGAAGAATCTGACTAAGATAAGCACTTCTTCCCATGAAAATGAATCAAAAAATCGTGTATATATATATATATATATAGTGCAAGTATCTGGTTTACAGCATGCTGTTGCAGGCTCAGTTTTTTTTTGCTGTTTTAGTGCTTAATTTAATACCATGATCATATTGGCTTGCTGCTTTTGATGATGCGAAAGTGTGTTATAGCCATTGTTACGGAAGCTCCATTGCTGTCAATGGATCAAAAAGAAATTTTATCATCTTGGGCGTGTCAGAAGTATAATTTTACTGTTAAAATCACTTAAAATTTTAGAAGGTTACATTGTTAGTCCCTGTATTTGTGTAAAATTTGAGATTTGGCCCTTGTATTTAGAAGTTTAAAATTTAATAGTTTTACTTTTTTCAATTTGAAAATTCCAGTCTGGTCATTATCGTTGTTGGTAGTTTGTATAAAAATTTATCAATTTATCATATTTATTTTCTGTCAATTATATGTTACGTTATATGAGAATTGCTTAATCAAAATTCAAAATTGACAAACTTTGGCGATAAATACTTGTGGTTTTTATGACTGGATTAAAATTTTTATATAAATAAAAGCAAAGGGACTTAATTCTTAATTTTTTAAGTATAAAAATTAAATCTCAAAAATTTTCAAAATACAAAGACTAACAACATAAAAATGTAAGACCAATTCGGTCCAATTTTGATAATATTAAAAAGGTGAGGGACTGCAAAAAGACCCACCATAAAAAATGTGGTTTGGACCATCAAGCTCACTTGCTGAGCCCAAAAGAAAGACCCAGGCCAGCAAGATAAAGACCTTTGTTGCTTATAGGCATTGGGTCATCTCTCACATCTTCATACTTGCCCCATAGATGAAGGCTGATGAATATTGATATTAGTACTTTTACTGTAAATTGTAGATTTATTCTCTATATTTTAATTTGTTAAATTTTTAATTTTTATATTTTTGAATTTTATAATTTTAGTATTAACAATGTCTATTAAATTCATTAAATTATGACATTTTCAGAATTTGATGCTTCCAACATATTGCGACATGCAAAGGCGAATCAAATAGGACAAGTAAGGGTTTTAGCTCTCGAAAAAAAAAAAAATCAGTCCTCTTAGAAATAAATTATAAATTAATAATTGTGTCTTGATAAAATGAAAAAAAAAAAAACTGTTTAGTCCCTTCAAAAATGATGAAATTATAAATTAATACATGATAATTTTATATTTTAATCTCTCCAAAATTTATAATTAAGTTTCGACCTACTAAAATAATTTATAAATTTTCGTCTGATCACATATAAATGCTATGTGATCTTGCTATTTGCCCATATTACAAAAAAAAAAAAAAAGTTAATGGATTTAATAGTTGTCGTTTATTTTAAGTTTGAAATTTCAAAATTTGAAAAACATAAAGACTAAAATTGACCGATTCGAAAAAAATAAAGATTAAAATAAACTAAATTAAAGTGTAAAGATTAAATCCATAACTTATACAGAGAGAATAATATAGAATTTGACCTGGGGGGCTGGCAGGGGCCCCACCCATCCCTAAATTCTCATTTAGGCCCTTTATAATTTTTTAAAATTTTAAATTAATAATGGTAAAGTTATAATTGGGCCCCAAAAAATGATAAAATTTTGATTTAATCCTCTAAAAACTATAAAGATATAGGTTATTAAAATGAAAAAATTATATTTTTACTATCATAAAAATATAATTTAATTCTAGCCCTCCCCAAAAAAATTTCTAACTTCGTTTCTACCCCTAAAATCGTTTTCTTTTTGGATCTACCACTTATTTAACATTGAAATTTCACAATTTTTTACAATTAATTTATTTTGTTTTACTAAAGTCATTATCTACTCAAGGTTGTATCTTGCAAATTCATAGTAATTTGACTTTAGAATCGTCAAAAGGAAATCAATGAAATTCAAGATCAAAATTATATCATTGTTGACACTTTTGCTCCATTTTCCATATTTATCTTAAAGCACTTAGCATTGAGATGCTAAAATAAGTGGTTCTAAATTTCCAGTCAAAAAAGCTTTTGATTATAGATTTGAATGGAGCTTTCAATTGGAGATAATTTCAATTTAGGTAAATTTGGGTTCGGGTTTGTTCCTTAAGTCTTAACTTGATTGACATAAGTATTATTGTCAATACAGGAGGACGTGAGTTCGAGTATGCCGGAGCGCATTATCTTCCTAATTATGGGTTGGAGAAGGGCTATGATAGTTCTAGGCATTGTGTTAAAAAGAGCAAATATGATCAAAACCTATAATAAAATTATTCAAAAGAATATTTGGGTTTAAGTTTGTATAGATGATAAAATTTTTTGTTTGTGTCTGGATTTTTTGAATTAGATCATTACAAGTGCATTGTAAGGAGGCAAACCGAGGCCTCCATGAAAAAGAAATGGTAAATTTATGGTCCTTCCAAAAACTAATATAATGGTGAAATTGATTTTTCGCTCCCTCCAAAGAGTTATAGTTCAATTCTGATCCCTCAAAAAATTGATAAATTTATACTCTAACCCCTTTAAAGTTATTACAATTTAAGTTGAGACAACAATAAAATTACATTTTAATTCCTCCATGAAATTAAAATTTAATTATTTCCCCTTCAAAATTTTTTTTTGGCTACACCCCTAGGTCATTATATATTTAGATTATTTTTAACTATGGGTATTAGATATTTTAACTTCAGATTTTTTTTCTTCAAATTATTCTGAATTTGAATCAATTTATGTTTGAATCAAATTAAGTTCAAATTATTAATTTTTATTACCAAATCGGACTGTTTCAGAATTAAATTCAAACTAATCATTGAACTATTAGGAAATTTTCATTTAAGCTATTGTGATGTTAAAATCGTTATTGTATGGCCTATTCTGTTCGAACTGCTTGCACCCATCAAAAGCTTTCCCCCTTCTCTTCTACAATTTAGTTTTATTTTCATGTAATAACTTTTAACTTCACAAATCTACGAATCAAAGTTCAAACAACATTCTTCTTCAATCTTCTACATTGATCGAAAGATCGACTTGGATCTAAAGTATGTTCTTCTACACGTCTATGGGCATTAATCCACCGTACCAATAACAAAATCATGTTTGGATCATACTAGCTAGACTTTAAGGAAAAAAAAAAAACTTAACAACCCATTGATTTAAATAAAAACTTTCAGAAAATCTAGTGACTATTTTATAATTTTTTGAAGTTGAGTGATCAAAATATAAATTTAATAATAATTTAGTAGCATTAAATGTAATTTACCCTTAAAAAATTGTATAAATGAGAAGTCAATTTGGCTGTAGTTTTCAACAAGGTAGCGTGACTTGGTATACCACATATCATGAAAACAACAGGCCAAGGAAACATTTTTTAAAAAAACAAAACCTTCTTTGACTCTTTACTGATATTATTTGTTATAATAAGAACTTAGAAAATTTTGGATTTTTTGTTATAATAAGAACTTAGAAAATTTTGGATTTTTTCATTAAACCTTTCAAATTTTCAAAATTTTTCAGTAGACTTTTAAAATTTTTGTCAATTTTCGTTAAGCTTTTAAAATTTTTGAAAGTTTTAATTATCATTACCAGAATTTTTAAATGATCTCGTTAAATCCTCTAAATCTTTTGAAAATTTTATTTAGGTCATACAAAATTTAATGTTAAGATCCGTCACTGGTTTCACAACTTTTAGTTTTTATCTTTTATTTTGGGTGGTCAACGCATTCTTTTCCTCGACGCTATTCCTAAAAATATATTTGAATATATGGTTATGAAATATAATTCATACTAAACAAAAATCTGTATATTATACTCATTTTTTTTTTGTATACTTTATGTCTGTTTTACAGTTCATGTTCGGGGTTCGTGACTGTCCCTTCAAACAACGTCGCCTCCAAAATTCGAATTTTAATCCTCTCATTAGGAGTGCAATTTGCATGTGATACTCATTATTGAATCCAAATAAGATTTAGGGCTTGGAATCTATTAGTTATTGGAACATTGAAAATTAACCTCTAAATTTTTATGCTTCTAATGTAAAGTTTTAATCCTAGGATGGAAATTGGTGGGAAGTCAAAAGACAATAATTTAGAAATGGACATATACAATGTATTAGAATTTTAGTTAACTTAAATAAACAAAGGAGGAAAAAAAAAAAGGAGGAGGAGAAAACACTTTTTTTTAGTATAAAAGATGGAGAAAATGGAAATTTTTTAAAAAGGTCCTTTTTTTTTTTAATAAAGCACATGGAATAAGATAACATCAACCTTTTTTAATGGATCAATAGGCAAAGTTGGTATTGTGCTAAAAATTTTGGAAGGACCAAAATTGAAAATGACTAAAATGCATTTTTTTGCAGGGACTGAAAATGAATTTTTTCTATTCAATTAAGAACTAAAGGACTTAAATAAAGGTGCTCAAGGGTGCAAGGCCCTTGCCTACCGTATCTGATATCTGGCATGCCCATGCCATCATACTCTTTAAAGTTTTGAAATTTATTTATTTTATCAATTTTAATTTTAAGAATTTATTATTTTTATACGTCTGATTCAAAAAGTGAAAAAAAAATTCAATTAATTGTTTTTTAATTTTTAAATTAGATAAGTAAATAGATTAGAATTTTTATTAAAAATATAGGGATTAAATTTTACAAGTCTTGAGAGAATAGGGACTAAAGCATAATTAGACCAGAAAGATGCCGGCCTTTTGGTTGTATATATCCCCTTCTTAGCTTTCCCACTTGAAACTCAAAAACAATAATCAAATACAAATAATTGACACTAACACTAAAAAACTCATTTCTTTTTGTTCATGTGATTGTGCTTTTACAATATAGTTCATGAAAAACATTGAAGATACCTAAAGTTAATTGCGTGCACGCCAAGTGCTTCAATTTTGCACAAATAGAACTTTTGTGGAATTTGTGGAATCTCTCAATTTTTAATTTACTTGACATGCAGATTCACTTATTAATCAATACATCAAGATTCAATCACCATGTTTAATCCAAGATGATTTAGAGTACATCATAGTGTCACTTTATCTAAGCCTATTGTACTAGGTCATTTGCCCTTGACGCGTGACACTTCAAGACAGGAGATGATAAGTTTATAAATCCAGGGGTCTTGGGATGAGACCAAGCTACTTACATCTCTCCTCCTCCTAGCTTATCTCAGGCCAGATTCTCTCCTTTTTCCTTCTCTCCTTCCTGCTATTTCAACCACTCTATCTAATGACTCTTCGATCTATTTTAAATAGAGTAAATCGTCCATCTTTATCATTTATCCATCTTCGTATCAACAAAATTGTAAATATATTTTTTTAATTTGGTATCTAAATTTTTTTCCATTTTGACTAGCTATCATTTTCATTCTATTTTATCTAAAAAAAATAAAAGTTATTAATGAAAACGTGACATGTGGTACATTCTAAGTGTTCATAATTTTTTTACGTAAAAATAATTTAAATGAGAAAATAAATACTAAAAAAAATAACAAAATTGTACCGAATTAAAGTTTATACATAAAAAGTTACTTAAATTAAAAATAATAAATTAAATTGCAAATTAATTACTTCATTCCTAATTTGGAGTTTGAAGGGTTTCAATTTAAGGTTATGTAGGGTAGTAAATTAATTTTGTTAATAACGAAAATTTACTATATCAAGTAAAGAGGTGATGCTGAGGGGTAGTTGGATTTGCCATTAATGTTCCCTTTTTAAATAAATAGTCAATGAGTTCACTCGTATTTACTAAAGGTCACCTAACTTAAAAGAAAAATTCTTGAGATTAAAATGGGATTATTTATTTTTAGGTTAAAAAAATATTTTTTTCTCACTTTAAGTCCTCTTGTTTTTATTTTGCTGAAATAAATCCTTTACCTTTGTAAAACTTGAATGAGCATTAACTTTACTTTAATTTAAGGCTATGTCTTCTTAAGGTGTTGCTAAATGAAACGGAAGGATCTTATCAATGTTCATGAATAATAAATTATAGATCGAACTAACTGTCGAATCGAAAAAATTAGGTACTATCATATAGCTTTGTTTTGGCTAAGTTCACGAGTTGGAGATAAGCGGACTCGAACCGTTGACATCCGCCACAGGGTAAACCACCGCCTCTCAGGCCCTTAATTGATTCTACCATAGAGGCCAACGATAGACAATAAGTTTCCCCCGAACACAACTTACAACTTTCATTGTACTGCGCTCTCCAAAGAGCAACTATTAACCTTTAATTTGTATTTAAATAAATTTTAGGAATTAATTTATGTTGTAGACACTTAGCTTGAATGTTGGTAAAAAATGAAGTTCTTAAAAAGAAAAGTAAAATAGTTAAAATTTTTAATATTATATATTAATTTTTTAATTTCAATTCTTTAAAAAACTTAAAATAGGCGAAAAATGAATATAATTAAATGAATATTTAATATTATATTCTCAAAATATTTATGTTCAATTTTAGTTTTAAGATTTTGTCATTCATTGCTAAAGAAGGCACAAAGACATCTCAATTGGTCAATTATGATACAAGTGGTATTATACTTACCCATAAATAACTGATGTGTTATAGGTTGTTGGTTAAACTTTACCATATGCAAGTTTTTTGATTTTTGTGATGGGTGAAATACTCTTATTTTGCAATCAATTATGTACAAACTCTTCAATTTTCATGGTGGGTGAGACGCTCTCCTTTTGCAGTAGATTTAGGTGCAATCGTAGGTGACATTTTATAGATTTATTTGTGACAAAGTCGATAGCACATATGGCTTTCATATTGTTATTCAACAGTGTAAATCACCCTCCACCATCTAATAGGGGAATCTTTATGCTCTTATTGGGGACGAAGGTGGAATCTTCAGATTAAAATCGAACACAAAATCCTCTATAACGCAATACGAGATGTGTTGAGGGTTCGATCCTTCAACGAGAAGACTTACCCATCAATGGCTACATGTTATGGGACATAGATTCAAATCTCACAATACATGAACTCTTTAGTTTTTAAGATAGGTGAGACATTTCAACTGTGTTTTTTTAAATTGTAGATGGCACTTCACAAATTTTATTGTGGTGGACTTGAAAGACAAAATCCCACGGAAGACAGTTCTGGGCATATTGAAATTCTATTGACTCTCTGTTTCCTAAACTTCTATTGGCAACATTAGGAGTCCTCGTAATACTCCTTTATAACCTGTCAAAGTTAAATAAAAATTAAGACAATTCTCCTCAATATGTAAAAAGGATAAAGACCAAATTGAAAAGAAAATTGTAAATTTTGAGAGCTAAAAAAATTATTTTATGATATTGTTAACTTTAACGGCAAAATTAAACGGAGGGACCAATATTTTTAAATAAAAATATACAGGGATTAAATTTTTAATTTCAAAAGAGCTCGGGGACTTTCGCACGTTTAAACCAAAAATAAAACAAAAGAGCAGCAATCAAACAAGCTCAGCTCTAGCAGTTCATACCACGTGCCGACAAACAATTGGTTAAAAACAGTAAAAAAAAATCATATACAAAAGCAGTTTGACTTTACATGAAATAAAAGCAAACACCAACGACAGTTTCCGATCCGACCAGTTCACTACACGACAAAACACCACCTTCCGACAACTTGCTCAATGTAAAAAACCCCATAAGTAAACCGTAAAAAAAAAAAAAAAAAAAGCCGAAACCCCACTTAAAAATAATTTTTTTGGATAAAAAAATAATATATATTTATTTATTCATATATACATATACACATATATATATATAATCTTCTAAAAAGTAAACCATCTATGGCAAGTGAAGAACTTTAGAACTCTCTCTTTTTTCTTTATTACTTTTTGCTCGAAAAACTTTCACACGAAGTTCTCTATTTCATTTGTTTCTGTGTTGTTATGTATATGTAACTATCCATATATAATTCTGTTTGTTTTTCCTCTGTTTTATTTGTTTATTATTTGTTCATCTTTGTCCGTTGGATCATTCAGTTTGCTGGGGAGGGTTCTTTGATTTGATTTGATTTAGTTATTGGGGTATTGATTTGATCTTTTTGGGGTTTTGGATTCAACTTTAAAGTTTAAAGCTTTTTTTTTTCTGGGAAACGTAAGAAGCTGATCTTTCAGTGTTTGGGTTTAATCATTGAATCTCTCTTTGGGTACTGTGAAAAATTTCGGTCAAAGCACAGAGCTGGTAGATGACCTAAAAGATTATATATATATATAAAGCTGATTGACTGGTAGATAAACAAAGCTTCACAAAGGGGAAGAAAAGAGCAAAAAAATTTGGGTCTAGTAATTTGATTTTTTTTAAAGCTATGCCGGTTGAGGTTGACAATTCCTCCACCGTCTCCGGCGACGCTAGCGTCTCTTCCACCGGTAATCAAAACCCACCTCCCAAATCCACCGTTAAGAAGAAACGTAACCTCCCTGGAATGCCAGGTACTGTAAAAAAAGTAATTATCCAATAAATAAATCAGTCTTCTTTTTGGTACTTTATTTTGTTATGAATTTAATTTTTTTTATACAGATCCAGATGCGGAGGTGATTGCTTTATCACCTACGACTCTGTTAGCTACGAACCGGTTCGTGTGTGAAATTTGCAACAAAGGGTTTCAAAGAGACCAAAATCTTCAGCTTCATAGACGAGGTCATAATCTGCCATGGAAGTTGAGACAAAGATCGAGCAAGGAAGTGAAGAAGAGGGTTTACGTTTGTCCTGAGCCGACATGTGTTCATCATGACCCTTCGAGAGCTTTAGGTGATCTCACGGGGATTAAGAAACATTTCTGTAGAAAACATGGTGAAAAGAAATGGAAATGTGATAAATGTTCTAAGAAATACGCTGTTCAATCGGATTGGAAAGCTCACTCTAAGATCTGTGGCACTCGGGAGTATAAATGTGATTGTGGAACTGTGTTTTCCAGGTGTTCGACTTAATTCCTAGGTGAAAAATATGGGTTCTTTTTTCTGGGATTTGATTGTTGATTTTGGGGTTCTTTTTGTTTATTTTTTTGTAGGAGGGATAGTTTTATTACCCACAGAGCTTTTTGTGATGCGTTAGCAGTGGAGAGTGCTAAAACTCAAACGAATCCTAGTTCAGAATCCGACCCGAAAGTTCAGGCGGCGGAATCATCACCACGGCGCTCACCTCCGGCTGCATCTCCGCCGGTATCTGCTCCAAGTGCTAGAACTTCTTCAGATATTCGGATTCAAAGTTCTGGTAAAATATATAATTAGGGAATTTTTGTATCTTGTTAGTTTCAGTTTTGTCCTTTTTTTTATGTTGTTTGAATTGAAACAAAGACAAATTTATTTATTTATTTTTGTTGTTATTATGTCTTTGGATGAACCTTTGGAGTGTAGTAGTTTTTGTCTGTTTTTGGTCTTTTGTCGATTTTATTTTTTAGACTTTTAAATGACTCTAAATATATGCCTTATATATCGGTTCTTGTTGTAGTGTTGGCTGAAGATCCAAGTACTGTTGTGGAAGAAGTTCCAGCTCCAGCACCGGCACCATCTCCGCCACCGGCTGGCTTAAATGGAAGTTCTAGCAGTAGTGTTAGCTTGGTTAGCAGTGGTTGTAACAGCAGCAGCAGCAGTGTATTTTCGAACTTATTTACCTCCACGACTGTATCTGCGAGCATACACCCTCCTCAACCTCTGGCACCGGCTCCTCCACTGGTTGGCTTAAATGGAAGTTGTAGCGGTAGTGTCAGCCTGGTTAGCAGTGGTGCTAGCAGCAGTAGCAGTAGTGGTGTATTTGCAAGCTTATTTGCCTCCTCGACTGTATCTGCAAGCATTCAACCTCCTCGAACTCCGGCTTTAACCAACTTAATTCGAGCTGACCTAGCTCCATCTACATCAATTGAACCAATTTCTTTATGCCTCTCGACCAGCCATGGCTCGTCGATATTCGGAACTACAGGGCAAGAGCGTCGGCAGCATGCACCGCCACTGCAACCTGCTATGTCTGCCACTGCACTACTTCAGAAAGCTGCTCAGATGGGAGCAGCAGCAAGTAATGCATCCTTGCTTCGCGGTCTCGGTATTGTTTCATCTTCGGCACCACAAGAAAATTTACAATGGGGTCAAGCACAAGTCGACCCCGACAATGCCTCCATTGCAGCAGGGCTTGGACTCGGGCTTCCCTGTGACGGAAGTTCAGGATTAAAGGAACTGATGATGGGAACCCCGGTGTTTGGTCCTAAGCAAACTACTCTCGATTTCCTTGGATTGGGGGTGGCTGCCGGTGGCAACCCCAATGCCAGCCTGTCTGCTCTAATTACGTCTATCGGAAGTGGATTTGATGCCACCACAGCAGCAGCATCGTTTCGAGGTGGAGATTACACCAGCAAGGACATTGGAAGAAGCTCGTGATACATTAATATACGGCATTGCAGAAGAAAACAATGGCAATATATAATTTCCGATAAAGAATAGGCGTTATGGAGGTTAGCACCGAGCCATCAAGGAGGCAACCGGGTCTTCCATCTACCTTTGTAGTACAAGGTAAAAGTTGATGAACCAGATGTATATAAAGTACGCTGTAGCTAGAAAAATTGGAGCACAACATCTCTAGAAAGAGATTTTGGTTACTTTCAGACATGTTTGTGTCTGGTTTTCTTTTTAAAGCTTGGAGATATCGGCAAAAGAGCAGGTTTTTTCCAAGCTTTTCACAGTGGAGTGGTAAATTGGTTTAAATGGTGGGATTTTGATTGATTCTGATATGATTATTGTGCTTGGATTAAGAGTTCAAAGTCAACTTTTAAACCATTCTGTATTTGTGTTCATGTTATTTGCAATTAATAATTTCAATTTGTTTGTTTTATTTATTTGACTTTTTAATTACTTTATGAATTTCCATCTCACAATTCCATCAATTGGGAAACAGAGAAGAAACTTTGGAAACGGGATTTGCGGGTATCAATTAGATCATCGATTTTCGATTTGATTTGGAACGGGATTGCGAGAATCAGTAGAAACTTTGTTTTTGATTCAACTAATTTGATTTTGAAAATATTAGTTTTTTGTATAAAGATCAACGGTGTACCGATCTATTCCTAGCATAACTGGTTCAAGTGCAATCAATCAAATTGATTCGATTATAAAAATACTATTTTTTATCAAGAAAAAATAAGCCATTTATTTTAAAAAAGATTAATTTAGATCCGATCAATTTTAAATTTGAATTATTTATTGTTCGGATTACGAAATTTTTTAATCAAATAATTATAAAAGGAGTAATTTATTATTATCTCCACCTTCTCAAGTCTTCAAAAAGTCATTAAAGTCCATGAAAATGTAATCTCAAATGATCCTTTATAGTTAGGATTTTAAATGCTAAGTTATTGAACCATGGCCCCCCTTGATTCTATTGTCCAAAACCCCCCAATCTGATTTTTTGCAATTGGGAAAATTAACTTTAGAGCCTTTTTAAGGTGATGCTTTTATGGAAAAAAGGAGTTTTTCAAAATATTATTATTTAAATTACAAGCCTTTTAAAGTTATTTTACAGGGTAAACTGCATAATTGATTATCCAATTTTTAAGGCATTTTTATTTTGGGTATCCTTATAATTTAGTTACTCAATTTTTTAGGACACTTTTATTTTATTCACTTAAGCGTTAAATCTCTAATGGACACGTAACTTTCATTTTGGTCACTCAATTTTTAGGTCAAATTGTATAAAAAGTGGTAGAAACTTTAAAAAAAAATGCAAAAAAGATTGTCAAATTGTACTTATTTATCCCATTGCTGAACATTCTAAAATTAAATTTTGGAATATAAATTTTAAATATTAAGATTCAAAATTTATCGTAGCAAAGTAGTTGACATTACCAAAGGATAAATTCTTTTCAACAATTTATTTAATTTATTTTGATGTTTTGAAATTATTTGTCAAAAACTATCAATGAAAATGATTATCTTTAATAGTTGTTTACGAAACTCAAATTTCTTTTGATTATATGATCTTGAATCTTCCATGGTGAGATAAAAGCAAAGAAAAAATTATTACAATTTTAATTAATTAATTTTATCTTTAATTCTAAAGAAAACTCATAATTTTTTCATCACTTCTTTACCCAAACGAATAACAAACAATTAATTTAATTAATTACAAGTATTTTTTCCTTTACTTTTAGCTTAGCATAGAAGATTTGATATCATATAATCAAAAGAAATTTAAGTTTCGTAGATAATTATTAAATAATGAGTTATTTGAGTTGATTTCGTTAAAGATAATCTAGAAGCATAAAATAAAATTTTAAAAGGAGATTAAATTAATTAATTTTAATATTATAGTAACAAATCAGTTGATATTATCAATGGATAAAAAAATTCAAAAATTTATTTTAATGTTTTAAAATTTAAAATTTCAATATTAAAAAAATGAAAATTAGAATTTTGGCAATGGGATAAACAAGTACAATTTGACAATTTTATATATTATTTTAGTTTCTATCACTTTTTCACTTTAATCCTTGAATTTTTACCCCAATCAATACTTCAAAAAAATATTTTTGGGTGACCAAAATGAAAGTGTAAACATGATGTGGTGTGTACAGTTAATCGCCGTTAGAGATTTAACGCTTGGGTGACTAAAATGAAAGCACCCCAAAAGTTGCATGACCAATTAAGTAGTTACCCTTTTTTTTATAAGGGTTAAGTCATTTTTTTGAGGTCTGAACTTTGCAACTACATCCACATTGGGGCTTGTACATTTTTTTTGTCCAAAATAATTTCTGAACTTGGCAAATTTTCCACATTGGGGCTTGAACTTTTCTTTGTCCAAATTAGTCTTGAACTTGGCAATTGTTCGTGTATTGGGGCTTGAATTATTTTTGGTCCAAGTTGGTCTATAATATTTCCTTGAAAACCCTAAAGTTCAGGCTCTCGATGTGAGAATAACTGTCAAGTTCAAGGACTAACTTGAATAAAACAAATTCTAGTCCAAATGTGAGAGAAAATTTGTCTAGTTCACTCTCTGATACGAGAACAATTACCAAGTTCGAGAATCAACTTGGATACCAAAAAATTTAGACCTCAATGTAATTTTTTTTGCCAAATTTGGACCCAAATAATAATTTAACCTTTTTTTATAATGATGCTTTGATATTGTTTTAGTATTTATTTTTGGTCGAGATATTGTGTTTGTACAATTGTACTTAGTTGCATGATAATAAATTTAAAACATTAGAAGGGTAAAAAGGTCAAGTCTTGGTGAATAATGAGACATTGATGCTTGCCTTGGAGAACATTAATGTCTTGTTGTCGACTTAGAAATATTATTTTGTAATTATACCAAATAATAAAAGTGTTGCTCAAACTTAATTGGGTATTTGAACTTTTAAAATGTATCAAAAAGACCTTTAAACTTAAAAAAAAAAAAACAATTAAACCCCTATTTTTTTACACTCAATTGGATACTTGAACCGTAAAAATGCATAAAAAATATTCTAAATTTTTCAAAATTTAATCCTCCTATTTTAATTTATAAAAATTTGATCTTTATTTTTTATAGGCAATGGCCCTGATCCCTTCCCCAAATGGTATAATGTTAAAATTATACTTTAGCCCCTAAAAGGATATTTTAGCTTCGCCCTTGTCTATAATAGTTATGGCTGAGGACTAGGATGACAATTCAAATATATTTCTTTTAGAATGATCAATCAAATAAATTAATGTTTTCAAAAAAAATAGATAAATTCGATTCAAGTCAATTCAATATTTGAAAATTTCATATTTATAGATACAAAAGATTTTTGTTGTTGTTGTTGAAAGCATTGGTATAAATGATGGGATGTGGTAGTTGGGGACCATTATTCTACCAAATTGGTTTCTTCTTCCTTCTTCTAGCTACCTATGTTTACTAGTCTCCGTATGGTTATTGTGAGAATCATCCTCAATGAACACATTCGATCCTTTGTATCAACGCTATTATTTTGTGTTTAGGTCAATTTTGAATTAAGGTTATTTTGAGTTCAAATTATTAATGATTTGTCCATTTTAGGTTTAGGTTTTTTTATTTTTTGGATCGAATCATCTTAGGTTAAGGTCATTTTAGATTATTCATCTAGGTCATTTCAAGTTTGATTCATTTATAACATGTGTCATTTTGGGTTAGACGAGTTCGATTTTTTCACCTTTTATGATCAAATTAATTTGCTATATCCTTTCTCCGATTGGAACATGTGGCAACACAAGAATCAATCGGAGAGACACTCGCGAGTGACCCTCCATCTTATACTATTTGGATGCCTCGTATAACCCATGGAAGGGACCATCCAACATTAACCATCCGATTGGACCCTTAGTTAGGCCACTCGCTATTAACGTGTACCCTCTTCTCAAGAGTAGACCACTCGGGAACTATCACTCTTCTATAAATACCTCAAGATATCAACATAGTAGGAGACTCTTCTCTCTCAAAACCTTGACATACTAACCTCTCATCCTCCTCCACTTGAGCCCCCCACTTTTTTAGCCCTCGGTCTTGGTGAAGGCGAATTGACCTTCGTCATCACCATCCCACTCCTCACCTTCTCCACCCTCGTTGATATTGTATATTAACAAAATTAAATCGACTTTAAATACAAATTAATCGAATTACAAAATAATATTTCTAATTTGAAAAAAAAAAACAGAATTAAAATGGATTCCAAGCAAGATCAAATTAATTAAGGACCGGGGCCACGCTTAATAGATAAGTCGACAACAAGACATTAATGTTGTCCTACAACTGCAGAAAAGGCAAGCATCAATGTTTCATTATTCATCATGATTTGACCTTTTTACCCTTTTTTATCAAAGGATAACTTTTTTGGGGCCAAATTATCAAAGGATCACTTTAAAAGGGCTCTAAAGTTAATTTTCTCTAAGGCAAAAAAATCAGATTAGGGGTATTAGACATGGAATCAAGGGGGGCCATGGTTTAATAACTTAGCATTTAAAGTCCTTGCTATAAAGGATCATTTGAGATTATATTTTCATGGGGTTCAATGACTTTCTTTTTGAAGAAGAGACAGGATCATGAATTAAGTTTAAAATGACTTGAATTTATTAATCAAATCAAAAATTAATTAATTGATCGAATTAATTAAGTTTAAAATGACTTGAATTTGTTAATCAAATCGAATTAATTGATCGAATTAATTAAACCAAAAACTATAGATTTGGTCTAAAACAAAGCAAAAATCAATTCATCCGTACTAATTAGTGAAGAATGGAAATTAAAGAAGTAATTAAAAAGTCAAATAAATAATTTAAAATTATTAATTGTAAATATAATGAACACAAATAGAGGTTTAAAAGTTGACTTTGAACCACTCCATTGTTGGCTTTTCAAGCTTGAAAAACCTGCTCTTTTGCTGATGTTTCCAAGCTTTAAAAAAAAATAAACAGACACAAACATGTCTGAAAGTAACCAAAATCTCTTTACAGAGATGTTCTGTTCCAATTTTTCTAACTACAACATACTTTATATACATCTGGTTCATCAACTTTTCCCTTGTACAAAGGCTATATACCCCTACAAGGAAGTTGTTTTTGCCACCATTGTTACATAGAAGGCAGACCCCGATTGCCACTTTGATGGCTAGGTGCTAACCTCGGCAACCGCCATTCTTCATTGGAATTATATATTGCCATCGTTGTCTTCTGCAATGCCGTATATTTTGATAATAGATAACCCTTCACAATGTATCATGAGCTTCTTCCAATGTCCTTGTCGGTGTAAGCTCCACCTCGAAATGATGCTGCCGCCGTGGCAGCATCAAATCCTCCTCCGATAGAGGGAATTAGAGCTGACAGGCCGGCATTGGGGTTGCCACCGGCAGCTACCCCCAATCCAAGGAAATCGAGAGTAGTTTGCTTAGGACCAAACACTGGGGTTCCCATCATCAGTTCCTTTAATCCTGAACTTCCATCACAGGGAAGCGCAAGTCCAACCCCTGCTGCAATGGAGGCATTGTCAGAGTCCACTTGTGCCTGACCCCATTGTAAATTTTCTTGTGGTGCTGATGACGAAACAATACCGAGACCACGAAGCAAGGATGCATTACTTGCTGCTGCTCCCATCTGAGCAGCTTTCTGAAGTAGTGCAGTGGCTGACATAGCAGGTTGCAGCGACGGTGCATGCTGCCGATGCTCTTGCCCTGCAGTCCCAAATATTGACGAGCCATGGCTGGTCGAGAGGCATAGAGAAATTGGTTCGATTGATGTAGATGGAGCAAGGTCAGCTCGAATTAAGTTGGTTAAAGCAGGAGGTTGAGGAGGTTGTATGCTTGCAGATACAGTTGAGGCAAATAAACTTGCAAATACACCACTGCTGCTGCTATTGCTAGCACCACTGCTAACCAGGCTGATGCTACCGCTACAACTTCCATTTAAGCCAGCCGATGGTGGAGCTGGTGCCAGAGGTTGAGGAGGTCGAATGCTTGCAGATACAGTCGAGGAGGTAAATAAGCTCGAAAATACACCGCTGCTGCTGCTACAACCACTGCTAATCAAGCTGACACTAGTGCTACAACTTCCATTTAAGCTAGCCGGAGGTGGAGCCGGTGCTGGTGCCGGTGCTGGTGCTGGAGCTTTTTCCACGACAATACTTGGATCTTCAGCCAACACTACAACAAGAACCCATATATAAGACATATATACAGTCATTTTAAAGTCTTAAAACATGAAATCGACAAAAGACCAATAACAGACAAAAGCTACTAAACTCCAAAGATTCATCCAAAGACATAATAACAACAAAATAAATAAATAAAATTTGTCTTTGTTTCAATTCAAACTATATCAAAAAAGGGCAAAACCGAAACTAACAAGATACAAAATTCTCTAATTATGTGTTTTACCAGAACTTTGAATCGGCATATCTGAAGAAGTTACTGCACTTGGAGCAGACACTGGCGGAGATGCAGGCGGTGGCAATGAATCCGCCGCCTGAACTTTCGGGTCGGGTTCCGAACTGGGATTCGTTTGAGTTTTAGCACTCTCCACTGCTAAGGCATCACAAAAAGCTCTGTGGGTAATAAAACTGTCCCTCCTACAAAAAAATAAACAAAAAGAACCCCAAAATCAACAATCAAATCCCAGAAAAAGGAACCCATATTTTTCACCTAGGAATTAAGTCGAACACCTGGAAAACACAGTTCCACAATCACATTTATACTCTCGAGTGCCACAGATCTTAGAGTGAGCTTTCCAATCCGATTGAACAGCGTACTTCTTAGAACATTTATCACATTTCCATTTCTTTTCACCATGTTTTCTACAGAAATGTTTCTTAATCCCCGTGAGATCACCTAAAGCTCTCGAAGGGTCATGATGAACACACGTCGGTTCAGGACAAACATAAACCTTCTTCTTCGCTTCCTTGCTCGATCTTTGCCTCAGCTTCCATGGCAGATTATGACCTCGTCTATGAAGCTGAAGATTTTGGTCCCTTTGAAACCCTTTGTTACAAATTTCACACACGAATCGGTTCGTAGCTAACAAAGTCGTAGGTGATAAAGCAATCACCTCTGCATCTGGATCTGTATAAAAAAAATTAAATTTATAACAAAATAAAGTACCAAAATGAAGGCTGATTTGATTATTGGACAATTAAATTTTTTTACAGTACCTGGCATTCCAGGGAGGTTACGTTTCTTCTTAACGGTGGATTTGGGAGGTGGGTTTTGGTTACCGGTGGAAGAGACGCTGGCCTCGCCGGAGACGGTGGAGGAATTGTCAACCTCAACCGGCATAGCTTTAAAAAAATCAAATTACTAGAACCAAAAAAAAGGTTCTTTTTTCCCCTTTGTAAAGCTTCGTTTAGCTACCAGTCAATCAGCTTTATATATATAAAATCTTTAGGCCATCTACCAGTTCTGTGCTTTGACCAAAATTTTTCACAGTACCCAAACAGAAGCACAATGATTAAACCCAAACACTGAAAGATCAACTTCTTACGTTTCCCCCAAAAAAAAGTTTAAACTTTGAAGTTGAATCCAAAACCCCAAAAAGATCAATTAGATACCAAGTAACCAAATCCAACCAAAGAACCCTCCCCAGCAAACTGAATGATCCAACGGTCAAAGATGGGCAAATAATAAACAATTAAAACACAGGAAAGAAAACCCAGGATTATATATGGATAAGTTAATATATATATATTAACAAGGCTAAAAAAGAACACACAAAAAATGAAATACAGAACTTCGTGTGAAAGTTTTAGAGCAAAAAATATTAAAGAAAAGATAGAGAGAGAGTTCTAAAGTTCTTCAATTGCCGTAGCTGGTTTACTTTTCAGAAGATATATGAATTATTTATTCATATTTAAATATTAATTTTAAGTGGGGTTTCAGCAATTTTTTATCAGTTAGTCCCTGTAGTTCGATTTTACCTTTTTTTATTCTTCATAAATTTAGAATTTAATTTATACACTTTTTAAATTTTTAAAATTTGATTTAATACTTAATCTTATTAAATTTCTTCTATTAGATTCATTAATACTCACTTTTGGTAGCTATGCAACAAAAAGAATTCAATGTATTTTTATATTTGAAAAGTAAAGACATTCTAAATAGTTGAAGAGTATAAAAATTGGAAGCAAATTTTAACCATTTAAAAATTTTAGTCCACTTATTTATCAAAAATTATCAACTTAACATCTTTATATTCTATAGTGTCATACCATGACAGCATAATTAAAATTCCAATTTGACAAAATATAATATAAAATACTTACTATTTTTAACAACTAGAGATAGATTTTTAAATAAAAAAGTTTTAAAGTATAAGGACTAAATATCAAATATTTTTAAATTATAGGGACTAACAGCATATTTTAACTTTTTTACTGTTTACCGTGAGGGAGTTGTGACTTGTGAGGAAGAGGTGTTTTGTCGTGTAGTGAAGTGGTCGGATCCGAACTGGATTCGAACAAGATCAAAGAAGCTTTCGTCGGTGTTACTTTATTTCTTGTAAAGTCAAACTACTTTTCTTTAGATGATTGGTTTATTTCACTGCTTTAGGCCAATTATTTGTCGGCACGTGGTATGAACCCTAGAACTGAGCTTATTTGATTGTTGCCCGTTTGTTTTATTTATTTTTCATAACCACCTAGTGGGGTTTTGTCTTAATTTTATTTCACAGAACTTATTTATTTAATTTTATTTCGTTTTTAAGGTGTCTATATTCGATTTTAGATTCAAAATTTTGTCTCCCGTTCTTTAAAAAGGCACGGGGACACCACTATTACTTAATGAAAAGTGGTTCACACGACTAAATGACAATGTTAAAAACTACATGTAAAAGCAAGGGTGAAGTCAAAAATTTTAAGAGTGTAGATAGGAATTAAGTTATATGTTATTATAAGAGCTAAAATATAATTTTATGATTTAACTTATAATTTTATTTTTTTAAATGATTAAATTAAAATTTTATCATTTTAGGGATTAAAATGTAATTTTACCATACACTAACTTATAATTTTATAAAACTTATAAGGCCGAATATATAATTTTTCATTTGGAGGGGGCAGGGCCCTTACTAGCCTCATGATCTTGCCCATGTGAGAGTACCTCATCCACGGGGTAAACGGAAGAGTTTGTGTATAATGAGATTAAACTCGTAACCTATAGCATGTAGATTATATTTATGGATAAATATATGACCGCTTGTGTTAGAATTGATCGACAAATATGTCAATATACCCTCTTTAGAGATCGGAGATAATATTTTAATGCTAAAATCAAATATAAAAAAAATATATATATTGAGTTGATTCATATAATTATATTCACATTTTCTCTTTTCATCAAAATAATTTTATTAAAAAAAAAACTAACTTTCCTTTTAGGACCTATTTTTTATTGATCTTAAAAAAAATGCTACACTTAAAAATCCTCATTTTAAATAAAAATTAATTCATGCTAAGTGTCTATTTAGCTATAAAAAAATTAAATTTTTTTCGTTTATTTGAAGGTGATTAAAAAATAAAAAGGATTTATTTCAACAAATCCCAAGTTGTGAACTACAAAAAAGGATTTATTTCAACATAATAAAATTAAAAGAGATAAAATCAATTAGACCTAATCATGAGTCGGGTCGGGTCGATATAAAGGTGTCTAAAAAGATATAAGAGAAATTAAAAATTCTTCAAGGAAAATTAGAACTAGACCTGATCATGAGTCGAGTCGGGCCGATGTAAAATTTTAGGATTATTTTTTAGGCCCGAGCCTGACCTGAAAAATGGGCTTAAAACTTTGTCAAAGCCCGACCTAGATTAAAAATGCTAAACCCGAGCCCGACCAATATGTATTAATTTTTTTAGATTAATTTTTTATATAAAAAATTAAAAAATATAATATATCAAATACACTAAAAACATTAAGATAAATGTTTCTCAAAAAATTAAAAAAATTTAAAAAAGTATTTATACTTAAATAATACTAAAATAGTTGCAACTTAGTAAACAAATCTCTTTAAAACAGTAACAAATTTAACAATAAAAGAACAATTATACAATATCCAAACAATAACAACAAATAGTAGCAATATAATCTCGAAATGGCAACAAAAAAAAGTTTAGGCTCATTCAGGCTGTGCCTGGACCAAAAAAATCCTACTGAGGCCCAATCCGTTTAGAAAATAAAACTTATTTTTTATCCAAGCCCATTTTTCGGGCTTTTATTTTTGCCCAAACTCTTCCATTTTTCGAGCGACCTTCGAGCTTTGAACAGATGACCCGACTCATGATCAGGTCAAACTAAAAACACTCACCACACTAACCATCAGTCTCTTTAGATAACAAACCAGTCCAACCTTCTACCTCAGTATTAGAGAACCTCTTACCCCAATATTAAAGAAAATCTTTAGTGTAAGGGAAGTAGTGAGCCAATTTGTTGAAATTGAGCCTCAAGATAGGAGTTTTCGTAGAACCCACAAACCAATGTCTAATTTAGAAGAAAATAGGAAACTTGATAATAATGAAAGAATAGGAACCTTCAATAGGGTATATATTTGATGCTCGAATGGAAAATTTGAGGGTTATTTCGATCATAACTAATTGGGATAAATTAACTTTTAGTCTTACATCTGATAAAAAATTTCACTTTGAAATGCCTAAAATTATCCATAGCTCTCCTTCTAACTCATAAATAGGAGGATAATACACTTTAATGCACTCGAACTCACGTTCTCCTATATTGACAACAATATCCATTCCAATTGAGATAAGATTCAATCGATAAAAAATAGGTTACTTGAATATCAGGTGATGGTTAACATGTCCAATGTAGAACCTAAATTGTTCGAACTTGAAGTACCTACCAAACTTAGTACACTAAAAAAAATCTTAAAAATGCCTACCAAATACTATAGTTCAAATCGATTTTTAATTTCTTTACCTAACCTTAATGATAATAAATGGTAAAGGCCCATTTGGGATCCATCAAAGGGCACAAACAAAACCCATTTTGGAGATATGGGTTGTTTTTAGGCAAAAGCATCTATTCATGGGTTTTGGATTTCAAAGATTCCCGCCTATTATATTTTATCAAGTAATCCTATGGCTTGACGGTTAAAGGTGTTTATTGTCGTAGGTGTGACTTGAGTTTGAGTTATGTTAGTCGCGTTGGTTGTTCGAACTTTACCTTATTATTATAATTTACCAAAAAAAACTAACTTTAAAAATATTGTATAAGAATTATTAATTATTTTTTATTCACTTGATTTTTAAAAAACATTTATTAAAAATTTGAAATTTCACTAAATAATATCCAAAAACCATAAAACAGAACTCGTTTTTGTTAAGATAAAATACAAAAACCCAGAAACAAAACTCGTTTTTATTAAAAAAAAATACAAAAACCCAGAATCCAAAATGAAAAAAATCGAAAACCGAATCCAACTCATCCTTACCCAAAACAAAACAAAAAAAAAAAAAAAAAAAATTCAAGATGGAATAATTTTGTACATTTGTAGATTATAGATATATGGCCCATAATTGATTTTATTTATAGGAAGCATAAAATAGATAAGAATGGATAAGAATTTTAAGCTTCTCTCTTTTATTTTTATTTTTCCTCTGTTTTTTTGTGGTAATCTTTAATCCTAGCTTAATATTTTTGTCCATTTCTATATCTACAAAATTTCCATTTTATATATCCTCAAAATTTACACCAACCACACCCTTGATTTTGTCTTTATTAAATATATATTTTTAATAATTTTAATACAGTTTCTAATCATATATGTTTTTTTTATATAATCTTTAAAATTATTCATAATCCTTCACTAACTTGTAAATAGGACGATGATGATTTTAGTACACTCGAACCCATATGTTCCTTCATTGGCAACAATACATAGAACCAACAAAATTTTTATTTTATATATTCTCAAAATTTTCATTAACCACACCCTTGATTTTGTCTTTTTTTATTTATAATATTTTTAAGTGATCTTTTTATGTTTGGTCACAAAAGAGCATGGACAAAAAAGTTGATAAATTTTGTCTAGAATTTATTTTTATTTTAATTGATATTTTCACAAAAAGATCCTTTGATATTGTCACCAACATGAATGCATTGGTGCACATTTAAAATTGAACAAAGAATAGGAACCTTGAAAAGGGTATATATTTGATGCTCGAATGGAAAATTTGAGGGTTATTTCGATCATAACTAATTGGGATAAATTAACTTTTAGTCATTACATTTGATAAAAAATTTCACTTTGGTCCCTAATTTTTTTTTGTCTACATTAGCCTTTAAACTTGATAGATTTTTTTTTTCGTTTTGGTTCCTAAACATGAATCTTGTAAGGTATTGTCATCTGACATAATCTCTGAATGCAATGTGATCATGCCTTAACGGAATTCAAGTTTGAGGATTAAATTCAGAAAAGTTATCAAAAACTAAATATTTTTTTATCACAAACAATATATGGGAGTTGATGTCCAAAGGTCAAATTATGGTTTTGAACCCTAAAATGAAAATTTTAGTTTTGGTCCTTTAAATTTAATAAAATTTTTAATTAGTACATTACACTTTAGCTCCCAAAATGTTAAAACTTTCATTTTGTCATTTAAAAAATTATAAAGATACCAACTCTTAAAATGGTGAATTTATATTTCAACTCTCATAAAAACATACAACTAATTCCGACCCCTCAAAAAATTATTGATCCCTCAAATGACTAAATTTCATATTCCAACATAATAAAAGGACCAAAACTAGAATTAGACCGATATAAAAAAGACTATATCACCTTCGTTATCCCCTCTCTTTGTAACTAAAGCCAAATAGGGGGAGGGAAAAGAGGGAGAGAAGAAGCTCCGGAGATATTCGAGTCGGATCCGGGTCATCTGTCGGATCGTCAATCCGTAAAAAAGACCCAATTTAGCTTTCAGATCTTTTCTCTTTTCTTTCACCCTCGATTGTTTGTTTTCGCTTTAGGATTTTTTTACTGATTCGATAATAGCTTTTACCTAAGGTTCCTCTGGCATCGAATATTAGCAGATTAAACGCTACAAAGCTACTTGAACAGGTTCAATTTTACTCTTTTTCAATCCTTTTTCGCATTTGTGTTGTTGGGTATTTGCGAAAAGTTTCAATTTTTGTGAATTTTATTTACAATTACCCATATTTTGTTTTCATATTGTTTTGCAGAAAGCTTTAAGCCTTGCTTTGAAATAGGATCATTAAACTTAAGCTATGCTTTGTTTTGTTTTCTTTTTATTAGGGACCATACATTGAAATGTAATTACTGGATATTAGAAGTAAAAAATATCTGCATTTTTATCATCCATAAATGGTGAAATTTCTAGTTTTTGAGGGTTCTATGTGTTGAAACTTGAAAGAAATAAGCTTCATTGGAGTAGAATTAGTGTTAATTGTTGATATGTTATGTATTAGTCTTTGAATGACAATTGCAGGAACCAGTTGTGTAATTAAACTGGTTTCACTGTTTAGACGTGTTGAGGTTCGGTCGGCTCCTAAGTGTCGTACGCCAGGCAGCCGACTGGACCACTAACAACCGAAGGTATTGTCCTCGGGAGAGGATTTTGTCTCCAGCTTCTGTGGAAGCTAGTGTGTCTTGAGCGGCTGCAGAGGGGGGTGCCTTGACTGTACATGAGTGTATAACCGTGAGCGTCTCGCCCTTGGTGGGTGGGTGGCCATACGCCTACGTATGGTCGAGGTGGCCTTGGCTCTGTGAACCAAGCTCTCAAGGTAGTCGCTCATGGCAAGCTGGTTCGGGGCAGAGCACGAGAGACAAAACTCTCATCGGGAACAATACCTTCGGTTGTTGGGATTCAGGTCGGTTGCTCAGCGGACGATACTTCAAAGACTTCTTCCAAAGGAGCCGACCGACCCTCAACAAGACAGTACTTGTTGTTGTTTTGGAATTTAAGGGTTGTTGTTTTAGTCTTTTTTCCTTATTCCAAGTAATTAGATATCCGATACTAGGTTTTATTCTAATACATCTTTGTAACAGGGCAAAAACTATGGCCGTGTCTGGTTCCAAGGTTGTTTTCGGAGATGTTTATGTGGACGAGTTAGTGTCAAGTTGCGGGAATGGCTTTGAGTTTTTGAAACCTAAAGGGGTTTATTTTGCTGATCGAAGCCATATCAGTTGCCGAAAAGCTGGTATGGTTTTGAGAAAGCAAGAACAACCCCTCTTTTTTTGTGGACACTATGTTTCTCCCACAATGTCGAGAAATTTCAAATATAATCCTCCTTTTGGTCCAAGGATTAAAAGTATTCGCACTTCGCCTTTGCCATGTTCCTCTTCTAGGGCCGTCCACGATGTGTCATTTGATGGCAGTTCTAGTGATGATCAAACCACAAGTTTGCCTCAACGGTATGTCCTCATCTTGTATTTACCCTACTATATGCTTTAAACATTTCCGACACTGGCTATCTATGCCTGTACTCAGTTTCCACATTTTGGTTATTTGGTGTTGATTTCAGAGCTATTCCGAGCGAGCGAACATTGACACTTGTTTCTGGGTCATGTTATCTCCCCCATCCCGCTAAGGTTGAAAAGGGAGGGGAGGATGCGCACTTCATTTGTGCTGATGAACAAGCCATAGGAGTAGCCGATGGTGTAGGTGGCTGGGCTGAAGTCGGTATTGATGCTGGTGAATTTGCTCGTGAACTTATGTCTAATTCGGTGAAAGCAATTCGAGATGAACCCAAAGGTTCAGTCGACCCGGCCAGAGTATTAGAGAAGGCCCATTCAAGCACAAAATCACAAGGATCCTCAACTGCGTGCATCATTGCCTTTCACAAGGAGGTTTGTTTTCACTTTCAAAGGCTAGTCTCATCGAGTTTAATTGTTAGTGAATTTTGGTATATAACTTGGGTTGCCCGAGTTTGATTACATTCATGCCGATTCATGTACTTACTATCTCGACAGGGACTACGTGCAATAAATTTGGGGGACAGCGGTTTCATAGTTGTTAGAGATGGTTCAACTGTTTTCCATTCCCCAGTGCAGCAACACGGTTTCAATTTTACTTATCAGTTGGAGAGCGGTAATAATGGTGATCTACCGAGCTCTGGTCAGGTTAGTCGATGACTTGTTACTCCGCCCTAATACAAGGGATCTGTTATAGTGGTTTTCCTTTCTTTGTTCACCGTGTTTAAGGCAATATCTTTGAATATAGTAGAAGTGGCATTGTCTTGACAAATGCATGCATGCATGGTGCACTAAAGATCGATAAAAATTGACCATTGGACACACACATAAATACATGCATGCATGCATATATATATATATGCGCGCTAAAGATCGATAAAAGTTGACCATTGGACACACACACATAAATGCATGCATGCATACATATATATATCCACGTGCGCTAAAGATCGGTAAAAATTGACCATTGGACCTCATTTGGCTGCATTTCTTAAATGGCTTGGTGCTCAGAGTTATAATCAAAACATGTTTTATTATGGGAAAATGTACTTGAGAGGTTCCTATATATAGGGACCAGATCAAATTTGTCCCTCTACTATTAAATGGATCAATTTAGTCTCTGTACTATTAAAAAAAATCAAATAAGGCCAAGTTGGAAAAGATTTAAACTTTTTAGTTTAAAAAATATCATTTACTATTTAACAGAATTAATTTTTTAAAAGTTTTTATTGTAAATGAGATTTTTTGTTTGTAATTGAATTGCAATAGAAAAATATAATTTTCAAGACAATTTTTACATAGTAAATGTTAATTCAGTTATAATTTGGACTTATTTGATTCTATTTAATTGTATAGAGATTAAATTGATCCATTTAATAATAGAGGGACTAAGTTGATCCAGACTCTATAATACAAGGACTAAGTTGAAACAATATAAACTTCATTTTTCTTTCTTGACTCTAATTGCAACTCAATATCCTTAACCCAACTATTGTTTCGGAATTACATTTCCAGGTTTTCCGAATTCCCATTCTGCCAGGTGATGTCATTGTCGCCGGAACTGACGGGCTGTTCGATAATCTATACAATAACGAGGTTGCTGCTGTCGTTGTCCACGCTTTAAGAGCTGGCTTCAGTCCTGAATCGACTGCTAAAGAGATAGTAGCTTTGGCTCGTGAACGAGCAGTGGATAAGAACAAGCAGACACCCTTTGCCAAAGCCGCTCAAGATGCCGGGTATCGCTATAACGGCGGCAAGCTTGACGACATCACCGTGGTCGTTTCCTTCATTACTAGCACCGCTGACATGTGAGTTTTCTCCGAGTTGGTGAACCTATTGAGGCCTTGTATAAAATTTTAAGAGTGGTTTTCATGGTGGGTTTTTAGGCGTTGGAAAGCTTCATTAGTTAAGTTAAATTTTGTCCATGGAAAATAAATAATTTATATTTGCTTTTCCATTAATCCTTTAGTTTACAAAGTTTTGATCTTATGCTTTAATTGCTTCAATTTACTAAAAATGCTTAATTAAAAGAGGTTAAGAACTCATTCATCCATTTTGATGGACTTTGGTATGAGGCCCATTAAATAAAAATAATTTTTTATTTTTTAACAAAATATATGTAGAAATATGCATTGTTTTTAGAATTGGATTGTTTAGAATTAATCAGATTATCGGTTGGTCAATTTTAATTATTAAAAATTTTAGAAAATCTGTTCAATCGTCTGTTTAATCGGTTTTCTAGTTAATTTAACGGTAACTATCAAAATAGTTATTTTTGTTTATTTCAGGTTACAATTTAGTCTCTTACATTTGAAATGTTATGTTTTAGTTACTTACGTTAACGTGTTGTAACATTTTAGTCATTGAGTTGTTAATTATCATTAACGATAAAACGGTAAGCTGCCGTGACACGTTAAATCATCATTTCAAATTTAAAATTTTAAGTTGAATTATACAATTGGTCTTTGTATTTTTTTCATTTTGAGTAATTTAATTTTTTTCTTTTATGTTCTTTTAACTTTTTTTCTTTATTTTTCGTTCTCGTCTGCTTCTCCTATTGTTTTTCTTCCTTTTCCATCTCTTTTAACATAGTTTTTTTTTTATGTTTTCTATTTGTTAAAACTTTTTTTATGTTTATGAAAAAAGAAAAAAGCAAAAGTTAAAGCCAAAATAAAACTTACTTCGCATGTTCTCACCCTACATACAAGCATTCATCGTCCATCATCGCTTTAACGAATCAATTTGAATCTCTCATTGACCTATTCCACAAGCTTGCATCACTCGAAGACTTCGCCAGTTGTGACTTATGGCAGTCCACCCTTAACAAAGTTTATTGAGCTCGTTGCCTTAACCTCCTAACAAACTCCCACGATCACCTTATCTATCTTACCTACAACATTCTCGCCCTCTCGAAATTATATTGTTTCATAGATTCTTCAAACGATTTCTACACTCTCAATGACTAATACAACCACCATACGAAATTTACCCTCAATTTTACTCAAACCAGTTTGATTCCATGCTCCCTTTCTCTCTTCGGTTTATCCATACTCGACTTCCAATCAAACTTGCTTGGGAATATCCAAGAAGGTTTAGATCAATTTTATGGTTTGCTTAATTTTATTCATTAAAAAATAAAAGAAAAAGAAAAGAACAATCTACACGATTATATAAAAATTTGAAAACGGAAAAAAATTTGTTTTGAATATAAAGAATTCAATTTATGTTTAGATTTAATTAATGATATGATTTTTTATATTGATTAGTTAGATCCAATTTTAGTTTCAAAATTAGGTTATTAAAATCAATATTTGATTAAGAATGATTGATATTCGATTTTCAGTGAAGTTCAATTTAGGAATCATGTGGAAGAAACAAGGACTTGGTTTATTTGGTAGACAAATATTATGTTTTTATAGTGAAGAATATGAGAAAAGAGAAAAATAAAGAGGGAAAAGAAAAAAATTAAATTGTTTGAATATATATATTTATATATAGGGATTAGTTTTAACAAATAGAAAATATAGAAAAATTATGTTAAAAAAATGGAAAAGGGAGGAAAACAGAGGGAGAAAGAGAAGAGAATGGAAAATAAAGAAAAAAAAAACGAAAGTTCAAAGAATATAAAAGAAAAAAATTAAATTACTCAAAACAAAAAAAAAATATAGGGACCAATTGTATAATTTAACCTAAATTTTTGTTGGAAACGATGATTTAACATGCTACATCAGCTTACCGTTACACCGTTAACGATAATTAACGCTTAGTGACTAAAATATTATAACACGATAATGCAAGTGACTAAACGTAACATTTCAAACATCAGTGACTAATATAACACGAGACAAACAAAAGTGATTATTTTGGTAGTTTACCTTTAATTTAATCAATTTGTACCATTTCTCTATCTAACATATAGGGAAAAAAAATCTACATTAGGATTTTATACTATATGAAATACCCAATGACATTATAAATGTAAATAAATTAGATTATGTCAAATTAAAGTATATAAAATAAATCTCAAATTGAAATATATTAAAAAGTAGATATGTTCATTGATCAGGTCTACGTAAGATATCAATACGTTTTATGCATGTCCAAGCCCGACCTGACCCTAAATATAGGCCACAAATTTTGCATAAACTCATACCTATTTGTAAATGATTAACTCAAACCAGTTTTAGGTCTACACATATTAATATAGTACTATATATTTAATTTAATTTGATATAAATTATATAATATATAAAAATAAAACAAAAATTTACGAAATAGATAACAACAGAGGCCGGATCAATCTTGGGTCTTGAATATTGAAACTCAAATCCGACCCATATTTTAAATAAATATATATTATAATCTAATCTTATTTTTTGAATTTTACAAATTAGTACTTGATACTTAAAAATTCTAAATCAAGTGGACTTACCAGAGTTGGCCTTTTCATCATTTCAATAAATAAATAAAAAGAACTTTTAAGTCTTTTAAGCCCTTTAATCATACACCACATACCATTTGATCTTAACCTATCTAGCAACCCCTAATGGTCCACCAAATAGGATCCCACATATAATATATGTGGACTGTGAAAGGATCACAATAATCTCTATATAATTATAAAATTGATTATTAGGTTGAAATAAAAAGTAAAAAGTAAAATAAAATTGAATCAAAGGGTATTTTTTTTTTCCCAAAGCAAAATCAACATATCCTTAAAGTCCTCCATATTTGAGTAAAAGATTGAAAGATCCACCCCCACAATATTTCATGTAGTAACATTCATATAATTCACTATATTCACATAAATAATAATTATATGGCGAAACTATTATGGAAGTTATCATACTAAGAGTTAAATTATATTTTGTTATTCTTCTTAGAAAACAGATAAATGAGTCTCTATTGTTAAAAATTAGCGTCGTTAACACGTATACCGCATGCTGACATATAAGAGTGGTTTTTAACAGTAGAAATAAATGAAATCTGACTTTACGGGAACTTCTATGATACTTTTACTTCAAATTTATTCATGTAAAGTTAGAGACAAAGAGCAAACAATGACTTCGCCCTCAACATAGTAATATTATCATTTTAGTCTATCTAAAATTTATGTAATTATAAATGTACTTTAACCTCAAAATTGTATTATTCATTTTTTGCCCAAAATAATATACTAACTTTACCCATGTGTTCATATCGTGTTGATGTTATTTTTGAGTAGATTATTGATATGAATACCCAAAAGGCAAAAGACAAAGGCAAAGGCAACCTTTGCCTTTATTTTTCTTTTAGGGAGTAATGGGAGACCATCTTTTTTTTTGTGAATGATATAAATCAGAATCTAAACATCTTCCAATTTCAAACTTTTGTGAACTTCAAGCTTCTTCTTCTTGCCTTTAACGTGTGCGTCCCGTGTTATATATATATATATATATATTGAACCTTAATACCTAAGTATTTTGACTAAAAAAATATTCCCATAAAATACTATAAGTATTCTTTACAAGTTGCAATGTAAATCATGTGTCTATGAGAAAAATGTGTTTTTTTAACTGTTATGAAAAAGATTAGGGTTTTATCATCTAGAGATGTTGGACAATTATTGGCTCTTTTGGAATTTAGATGCTAATGGAATCATTTAGGGTTTTATTTCAAGTATTTTAATATATATATTAATGATTCATGTAAGTACAATATTTGTTAGAGATTGTGTGACTCGAATTCCGTTACTTATTGAAGAAATAAATATTACAACAAAATAAAGGGATCTGTGGAGATAAAGCGCCGAATCCCCATTAAGCAAAAAACTGGATTGAGGAATGGACCATACAACACAAGTTATATTCGTGTAGAACTGTTTTTCTTCTATTTGACTTTGATTAGAACAGGGTTTTCCAACTCTTAAATTTTAGATGTAATTGAAACTCCTCTTGTATATATCATTCATTTTTAACATTAGTGAATTTCTCCTCATCTGTCTGCGGTTTTTTCCGAAATGATTTTCCACGTAAAATCTGCGTGTTCTTATTTTTTCTTTTCTTATTACTTTGAGATCGTTTTACCACAATAATCAACGTTTATTATAACAAGTATAATTAAGTATAAATATAAATACATGTTCAAACAATCATAAAATAGAATAAATTAGTATAGTACAAACATACTAAAAATTGGGATGATCCAAACTAGCGCAGATGAAATGAAACTAAAATCCACATATATTAACAACAGATGGTGAGACTCGAAGACCCAAACATATAATTGCTTATGGTGAATTTGAAACATGTGAACTCAAGACCTAGGACTTCTACCTCCGTCTTTTATCAACTGTGCTAAGACCTAATTGTCAATTCATTGTGTAAATTATAATATAATATTTTAAGCAAATAAGAAGAAAAATAGTTAAAATAATATGAATATACTTAATATATATATAATATTTTAAAGATAAATATTTAGTATATTGACGGCGGAAATTTTTAATTCTACAGGTCAAATTAAAAATTTACCACATGTCCTTAATTGAACATTTTGAAAAAATAAAAAATAACAAAAACATATGATAGCCTTCCTATTTTTTATAATGAAAATGTGATTCGTTAAAAAACCACTCTTTTAAATAAAAAGTGAAAAAAGAATTCACCTATATGATCATTCATTAATCCAAAGACCGACAATTCGATGGTTGATGTCAACAAAGATAAGTAAATGGTATGTCGGTGATTACTTAATCTCATACGCTAGTATAATATATATTTTTTATTTCTCAAGGTATCTATCGAAGCGAGTTTAGTAACTAATCATCCGCATTCTGTAAGCACATTAAAGGGTAGATGCTGACCACGAATTTTAAAACTGTTTCATACCCAGAGTGAAGATCAAACCTTCGACCACTACTAGTATAATATTAATTACCATGGATATTGTTGTATTGGACTGATGTGAAAACAATCCTTTGCTTGATTTATTCTCCAAATTTTCTAGTTGAAGTATCCATGATTAAGCATATAAAGCTCTCATTCTTTAAAGCAATCATTAATTAATTAATTGATTAAATCTCCATATACAACACTAAGGTTGGTACAAAAAAAAGTGCTTTTTAATTTATAAAACATCTTCCTTTTACCATGGGGCCTTCTTAGAGGCTTTTGTTTACACTTTGCCTTTGCCCTTTCTCTTTCAAAACAATAATGCCTAACTTTATTGTTCCCCTTTTAGTAATTTTGTTTTCTTTATACAACGGTTAGGAGTTGTTAACAGATTAAATTCGAGATTGATGTTAATTAAAAATTTGAAATAATTTTTTTTATCATTTTATGGGGAAAAAATTAGAAATATTTTTAATCGATGCGGAAACTTAATTATAAATTTTTAAAAAATATAAATGTAAAATTTTCATTTTTAAAGGATTAAAAGATTTTCTTTTTCATTCTTTAGGGGGTTAAAATGAAATTTCAGAATTAAATTGATTTTTTTTATTTGAGGGGACCAAGGCGCCCCTGCCTGCCTCGCTCAGATTCGTCTTTGCACTCCACCTATGATTCAACTGACTTCTTTATCAATTAAAGATTTGCAAAGAAATATTATTGTTAGACTGAACCCACATTATGGTGACAAAGGACTTTCGCTAAAATGATTTTATTTGACATCAGGTTTTGAGTTTGATCCCTAGACAACTCATTTTTCCTCCTCTTATAAAAAATTATTAATTATTTTATTTAATATAAAATAGTAATATTCTTCTTCTTATTATAAATATAATTTAATTTAAGTAATAACTCTAACAAGTAGGAAGCACACACCTGTTAGTGGAATCTTTACAATGTTAAACATATATTAACAAATTAATGACTAATTTAATAGCATTGGATCCCTCCCATGCTTTCACACATATAGAGCCATCCAAATCTATTAGTGTTTTAATTTTTATATTATAAAGAAAAAGAGAGGTTTAAAGTATAAATTATTTTGAAAAACACTAAGGACCCACAATAGCTTGATTACGAAATTTGTACTACATCACAAAAAGATGTTATAAAAGATTGTGTCAATTGAGTCTTAACTCAACTGGTATGGGTATTGTTGTCAATGCGTGAGTATGTGGGTTTGAGTGCGTTGAAGCGCATCATCCTCCTACTTATGAGTTGACGAGGGGCTATGGGTAGTTTTAGATATTGTGTCAAAAAGAACAGTATGATCAAAACTTATAATGAGATTGTTAAAATAAAATCTATTTAATGTACTAATAATGCATAAAATAAAATTATATGTGTTTAGTTTTAAAGGCTTCTAATGTGATACTATTATGCAATTCATGAACATATATACATTTATACATATATAAACATTTTATAGGTTACTTTCACCGAAAATTTCTAAATTATTGTTAAGATTTTAAATAATTTATAAATTCTAAAACTAATTGAATCTTCAAAAGTATCGATAATGTAACAATAATATTTTTCTGTTAATTTAGCTGTCAATTCATACAGTAAATGTAAATTCAGGGTCAATATGAATATATTTAAAACAAGTGCATGTGTATTATTACATTGATAATTTGGATATAATACTAGAAAAGAAAAATACGTATGTACTTCATCGATATCTTGGATTTGACGTTCTAAAAAATGAGTGTCAATAAAATTTAAGAAGGCTAATTTCTTTTTTCTGTGTAAACAATTTAAACCCAAATTGTCCATGTAATAGGTATACATTTATTTATAACTTGATACGCATGCTATAAATATGCTCTGCGTCAAATTTGAAATGCTTAGGCATACAAAAGGACTTGATTGATATACGATACCAATACTGTAAAGACTGAATTAGATCATGTTAGTGTCTGGACCAAGTTAAAATATAGGCAATAGTTTGAGAATTTTTTTTTTTAAAGTTTACAAATATAAATATATTATAATCACAAGTATAGTATAATTATAAATACATATAAGATCAACTACAAACATGGGCTACACGAAGGAGGGGCTGGCAATGACCAAGGCCCCCTAAAATGAACTCCTTTAGATTTTATTAAATTATAAGTTAGTACTATAATGATGAAATTATATTTTAGTTCTCATAAAAATACATAATTTAATTTTGGCCCCTCGAAAGATAATTTCTAGCTTCACCTTAGAATACAAAGTAGTTACAATCAAACTGATACAAAACATAAATAAACAAAGAATTAATATATAATCTGATAAAATTCACCCATAACAAGTACACATGGTGGAACTAAAAATTCACACATAAAAATTACGTTTGATGTGATTCAAACCTGAATACTAAAGAATTTAAAACTTCGACCTTTACCAACAATATCAAAATTCGAACATTTATTTTTTAGAACATTTTTTTAGGAAAATAAGTTTTGCATTAAGAAAAAGGGGTGGAGGCATGGGATAAAATGTGTTTGTTTATGGTACGTAAAATAGATGGGATAGAGATACATCATATCGATGGAAAAATAAGGCACCACACTGTCCATCATCGATCGGAATATATTCTCTGGTCTCTCGCCGCCAAAAAGTTAAAGCTGTGCTACGTGGGCGTGTTTTCTACGCGCTTTATTGCACTAACATATATCAGTTAAAACTCACAATAAACTAACCTCCAACCAGGTAGGTACTACCGGGACCTTTTTTTTTTTTTTTGTTAAAGTCATCGGCAAAATCCATGCATATCCGACAAGAAAAGCCGTCTAGTGGGGCCCTGTCATGGTCCTACTTGGCCAATCACGTCATGATTCCATGCATGTCCATTTGTGGGTCAAATTTCCCTTACTTGAAAAGACAAGCCATATCACTTGGCTTGTCAACACGAATTCCATTATACTTTCAATTAATTTCTCTTTACATCCTCAAAGATTTAGTGTTGTATTAGTTTGGTCTTTGTGTTAGTTTCTCCTTTACATTAGACATTAAATGCAATGGTGGATCTTGACATTAATTTTTAAAGGAGGCTATTAATTTTTTTGTAAAAATTAGAGAGGTTTAATTAAAATTTCAAAAAAATAATAATCAAAGGGTTTAATTAAAATTTAAAAAAAAATTGAAAGCTTAGTGAGGTTTTTTTTTTTAAAATTGGGATGCCCTAATTAATTTTTCATTTTTTTGGACCCTAGCTCCTGGCTCCGATTCCATTTGCCCTTAATCAGCTAGCTTAAATATGATATGAAATGTAATGATCAAATTATAAACACAATATATATTTATCGAATGGATTTGATTTGTTAAAAGAAAAAAGAAACGGTCTGCTTAAATTTTATTGATAGAATAATACGATCTTATTTCAACATATTAGATTCGAGTTGTTTATTCCCTAAGTAATTGTATATATGTTTACAATTTGATTCATGTGTTTAAGTACATTCCATGATCACTAATTATGTTGATGGAAAGATCGTTGATATAATATTTATATTTTAAGGACTCGATCAAAACATCTTGTAATTTAGGGACCAATTTAAATTTTAAGCGGTAGTTTGAGAAATTGGATGAATTAGCCCTAACTTTTGTTTCTAAAAAATTTTTTTGACCAGAGCGATTGCCGACGGGGCTGCTGCCTGTTTATTACCCTAATGTGAACGTCTATTTTCGATTCTTGAATAATACCTTTTATTCTTTTATTTTTTTGATAAGGTTTATGCGATTGATTTTGTTTATGTATATGTATGATGCTTGTTGTTTTTATATTTGTAAATATTTTTAAAATTTTGTTTAAATTCATTTATATTTATAAATAGTTAATGTAAATCTATTTTAAGTTTCGTTAAATATATATTATTTTTGTCGAGGGGAGTTAGATCTTGGACCCTCAACGGAAAGTATTGTCCCGTTTAGGGGCTTTTTTCTCCCTTAAAGAGCGTTCTGATTTATGTAAATACGACCTACAAACTTATAAGAGAAGTGTCAATATTGTTAGAAATTAATTATGGAAAGTGTGCTTGCGGGAGATCAAACCATTAATTAAGGCCTTATATATCTTACCAGTTTTAACTTCGTGAACCTGGTTGGGTTCTCTTCGGAGTAGGGAGACAAAACCCTTAAGCAGGATAATACCTTTCGTTGAGGGTCCGAGACCCAACTCTCCTCAACAAATTTTAATTCATTATTTAATGTTTTAATAATTTTTTTTATATTAAAACATATCAAGCCAAGCTCGAGGCTTAATTGTTAAAGTGCAAGCTCAGCTCATATTTTAAATAGGTTTATTTTTTATGTTCAAATATATTTTTTGGTTTTTATATTTTTGTCCAAATCTATCTATATTTCAAACGAAACTTTGAAATGGGGTGAATAATCCAAACCCTAAACATTTCAGTTGTGAATTTGATATGATTTTTCATCAATGGGGAGGTGCCTCGTTTAACTTTTTTTTTTTTTTCTAGGATGAGAGATCATTCGTGGTTGTTCTAAAGTTGTTTGGTTGTCGAGAAAATCGACGGAGATTCTAAGTTGAAAATCTGAACTTCTTGCAGCTCAAAGGTTTGGTTGATTGAATTAAGACCGTTTGTATCTATTAAAGTCAACGAAGGCTTTTGGTCATCATAAAGTTGAAATGTAAATTAACTCGTAAATTATTCATGCACTATAATTTTAATTGTATTTTTTTTTTAAATTTATAGAGAAATCTATTCGCACCTTTTAAATAGAAGGTAAGAAAAAGAAACCGTAATTATTATGATAATAATAATGTAAATTCAATTAAGATTTAATCCGTAAAATTTTAATATTTTATTAATAATTCACATTTGTTGGGTAATTTTTTTTATCTATTTCATTAAATAGGATATTCGGGTATTTTTATATATTATCACCATTCATGGACTTGACCTCACTATTTATAGGACTGACATTTTGAGCAGGTCTCAGGCATGTTGAGTACGTGTACTGTTTGGGGTCGCTTCTTAGGCCTCGCAGTCCCCTACATGCGAACTCCTTGTGTATATGCGAGTTGGGACCGTGAACTCCCCTTAGCCCGTGCGAGCTGATATTGCAAGCTCTCTTGACTATCCCTTCGCTGTACGCTTCGCACATATCCATCTGGTGGGACCTAGCCAAATCGCGAGTAGACAACCCGGATCTTATCTGGATTTCGGATTGATGATCATTGGTGTAGAACAAAAGTGAAATGAAACTTAAAAGGCTAAAACTCTTTAATTAAATTCTTACAAATATACATTTCCCTTTAATTCTTCTTTACTAAACTGAACAAAATGTAGGTAAAAAAAAAAAAGAATTTGTCACATCCAATATAATCTTTCCTAAAGAGAAAAGTGGATAGTTTTAAAGATGAAAAGTTACTTGAAAAAGTTTTAGTGCTATCTTTTCTTAGAAAAATATTACCTAATAATAGTTTTTGAGTTCACTCGTGACATCAAATTTATTAAGATTATTAAAGGGAACGGAAGAAAGTAGGAAGTGACTTTAACCCCAAAGATTGAAAATTTTCTTATATAATCTTTCAATTTTTAGAAAATTATAAATTTGTATATATCTATAGATATTGATTAAAAAGAGATATATTTACACATCAATCATGGGGGGTTTGAGGTTCATAAAGTGGACTCTCAAAGTCTCAAAACTACTTTATGATAATGCCCTCCCTTTCTAAGGTGATGTGAATGGGGGAGGGGGGTGAATTTGCTTTGTCTTTAGCTCCCTATTTTATTACTTTTGTGGGGGCAAACCAAAATAAAAGAAAAAGAAAAAAAAAATGAGACTTTAAGTCACAAAATGTTGACTTATTTGTCATCTTTGGATCCAAATTCAAAACACCCTTTTTCTATTTACTTCTTTCTCTTTTAACGAAAGCATCAATCTTCATATTTTAACATCTATTTTATTTTATTTTGTTAACTCAATATAAAATACCATATTGTATTTGTTTAACTTTATTTCATATAGTTTTGATGAAATTTTAAAAATTCACTTTTGACCAACTTTAAATTAGACACCATTGGTTATGTTACTTACAAGGTTAGCTTTCTATTTGTTTGGACATATATTGTCTTATGATATTAGAGTAATTCCTTTGTCTTATTTTTCAAAAGGACAGGTATGGTTTCATGTCTATTAATTAAGATTGAATCCTTACGATCTTAAGTTTTTATTTCCGAATTTTCGAATTTCATCCCATGTAAATGTTGTTATTACGTCTTTTTAAGGTAAATTATATTGGTAATCATCTAATTATGTTCTTTTTATTATTATTTAATTATGATAAGTTATAAGATGATCACCAATAATTTAATTTTGTCTTTTTTAGTCACCAATTAGCTAACGTAAAAATAAAAATATCCAAAAATTCAAGATAATTGGGTGACTGAAAACGATAGAATTGAATAATTAAATGATTATATTATAACTTTTCATAATTAGATAAAAAACATATATAATTGAACGAGTAATAATATAATTTTTCTTGTGAAAATGACAAATCGTAAATCTCGAATAAAAACGAAATGAGTAATATAATATATAAAACCTAATAAAATAAATCTTGAAATGAAAACAAAATGAAGGGTGAGAATCCTCCACAATAAAAAAAAAAAAAACGAAAGCAAAAGCTTGAGTTTGAAGCTTCAAAGTTGATAAAAAAAAAAAAAAAAAGACAGGTCTGATCTTATGTTGTGTATGTATATAATATGTCATCATCCCCATATAATGCCATGGCTTTCAACCCATACCCTTCCCCCCCATTGACCCCTCAACCCCTCCATGCAAAGATAAAAAGCCTGCAATTATAACGTCTAAAAGCCCCTTATCATCTTCTCCTACACTTTCAAACCCTAAAAGAACACTCATTTAAACATAATCAACCCCCCCACACAAAAAGCTATGAGAGTCCCTGTCTCTTCTCCACAAAGCAACCATTGCCAAAGCCCTAAACCTAACAACAATAGTAACACTAGTAGTACTAGGAACATAAGTTTCCATGGTGCTACTATTAACAGTGTTTCAACTTCATGTTATGAGCCTACTTCGGTTCTTGAACTCCGGCGAAGCCCGAGCCCCGGGCATGATAATCCGGTGGATCATCATCAGCGTCAACAACAGCAGCAGCAGCATCAAGCTCCACTTGAGTGGGATGAACATGTGTTACGAAACATGGATTGGGATTCCATCATGAAAGATTTGGGATTAGATGATGAATCAGTACCGTCCATCAAAACTATTCCACCACAAGAGAATCATATACAGAACCTCCCTGAGTTTACTTCCTGCGAGTTAACTCACCCAACTGAGTTTAACAATATATATGATTTCTACCCGTCTCATAATATTGATATTTCTAATACTACTACTTATGGTACTTTTAATAATATGGGGAACTTCAATTCCGGGTTTGATTTTATAGAAGAGCTTGTACGAGCCGCTGATTGTTTCGACACCCAGGAATTGCAGCTAGCTCAGGTGATATTAGCTCGGCTTGGTCAGCGGCTACGGTCACCGTCCGGGAAGCCGTTACAAAGAGCGGCGTTTTATTTCAAAGAAGCTCTTTTATCTCTTCTCACCGGCGGGTTAACTCGTACGACTCGGTTATCGTCGTGGAACGACATCGTTCAAACAATCAAAGCTTACAAAGCTTTTTCAGGGATTAATCCGATTCCGATGTTTAGTCATTTCACGACCAATCAAGCTTTAATGGAAGCAGTACTGGATGGATCATCACCGTTGATTCACATCATCGATTTCGATATCGGATTCGGCGGTCAATACGCGTCGCTGATGAGAGAAATGTTTGAAAGACATGACCATTCACGTAAGTTCATACGTGTAACAGCGGTGGTACCAGAAGAATACGCTATAGAAACAAGGTTAATTAAAGACAACCTTGTACAGTTCGCTTCAGAGCTTAAATTAAGGTTCCAGATTGAATTTGTTTTACTTCGTACTTTCGAAATGTTGTCTTTTAAAGCTTTTAAGTTCATCGACGGTGAAAAAACGGCGATCCTTTTATCTCCGTTGATTTTCCGGTCTTTGGGTTTAAACGTAACGGCGTTCTTGAACGATCTCCGGCGGGTTAATCCTACCATCGTCGTGTTTGTTGATAACGAGGTTTGGATGGAGTCCGGTACGACATCGTTCCGGAAGAATTTCGTTAACGGACTGGAATTTTACGCTATGATGTTTGAGTCTTTGGATGCGGCGGTCGTGGGGAACGGGGAATGGGTGAGGAAAATAGAGACGTTGCTTCTCCGGCCAAGGATATTAGCGGCAGTGGAAACGGCGGCGAGGAGTACGGCTCCCCCGTGGAGGGAGAGGTTCCGTGGGGCGGGGATGAGGGCTGTGCATTTGAGCCAGTTGGCGGAGTTCCAAGCGGAGTGCTTACTAGGGAAAGTTCAGGTCAGGGGATTCCACGTGGCGAAACGACAAGCTGAGTTGGTGCTTTGCTGGTACGAGAGTGCCTTGGTTGCCACGTCAGCATGGAGGTGTTGAATGTAAGAAATTTAGCCTAGCTGGAATTTTTAGGAATTTAGTATTTTTGCATGGGGGTTTTTAAATTTTAATTTGGCAATTAAATTAAAAAATTTGCTGGTAGTTAAATTGTACTAAAAGAGGTAGGAGAATGGAGTCCCTTAAGTGCCTAGTTTCTTCTTTATGCAATATATATATATAAGTATATATAAATTATATAAATAATATGTAATAATATTTATATAAATATGAATGCGACACAAAATTTGTAACCCAAAAAATATGTATCCAAGGGGTTAAACCCCAATAATTAAATCAAATTTTATTTATTTTTTGCTTTGTTCCGGTGGACGAAGGCTGAAATTTTTTTTGAGACGATATTATTAGGAGAAGTAACTCTGAACTTTAAACGTGGACCATAAACCGAGCGTAAAAAACATAAACAAAGCTATAATTATACTATATATCATAAAAAAAAGTTATAATAGTATAATATTATACACAATTATTTGTAAATTTGAAGTTTTTATCTGAATCTTGAAAATGCAAGTATGATTTTATTCTTTAATAAGACTAATATAATAAGTAATAAAATCAGATCTCATTCTAATGGCTCCAAATAATATTTATTTAAGAGTACATAACAAGATTTATCAACATGTGCCAGAACATCTCATTATCAAATCAGTTTACTCGAAGTTGAGGAGTGATGCAGACGAAATTAATCAGGTAAACTTAAAAGAGTTGCAAACAATCAAGATTCCAACAAGACCTATTTTTCATGAGCTCTTTATCTTGATTTTCTTTGCCTTTGCTCTAATTTTAAAACCTAATCAATAATTTTAGTATTGATTCAAATTCGACTCGAAATATATTTAAAATACGATGATAAAATTGTAAACACTAGTGTACTTATCTGGCGGTACACACGTATGTAAATTTTAATTTATGTACTTTAAACATTATCCACATTGTATATGAATTAGCCGTTAATATTGTATTGATACTTTGAGGGTCAATTAGAACATTCCGAAATTTAGGAATGAATTTAAAATCTAAACGATAATTTAAAATATGTTGATGAAATTAACCCAAATATAATAAATCATCATTGCATTGTTGATCTATAGCCTAAAACGATAAATTGTAATGGGCTTGTAAAGATACACTAATGGATGGGCTGGTTACTTTAAGCAAAGTCGACTCTCAATGGCCCCAAAGAATAATTGGAGGGGAAATTGAAAAAAATTGAAAATTTCCAAAATAGATTATAAAATATTTTTGATAATATTAAATTGAAAAATCACTAGGTTCTATAGATGAAATAATTATTGTTTGTAAAAAAAAAATTACCATATTGATATGTTTTTTTACTAAATAACGGTGCAATCTCTTAAGTTAATAAGAAATAAACTATATGATATTGAAATTCTGATAAAAACATGCACTCTACGATATAAGAGAGTAATACATAGCATGTATTTTATCACATGTGCTTATATGATCAATGTAATAGGCCCAATTTGACAATTTTTTCAATTTGGTCTTTGAGGTTTTTTTTTTTTTTTTGGGTTCACATTATTTAATTTTGGTACTTGATAATTTTTCTTAATTTGATTATTGGACTTGGATTCCATTAAGGGAGAAAGGCGAATCATCATCTAAAAATTTTAAAAATTATATAAATTCTAAAAAAATTGTTATTGAAATATTATGAAGAAAGTATATATAATTTTAAAAATTTCAAGTGATAATAGGACATAATATTAAAGTGTCATCTCATCACACTTTAATGAAACTTAAGTTTAGGAATCAATTGAAAAAAACTGTCAAATTCCGAAAATAATATAGACAAAAAAAATTAAGAAACATAATGAAAAAAAAAATACTAAGTTCAAAGGTTAAGAGTTCATTATATATCATCAATCATCTTTTTATCATTTTATCCTTTCATTTTTTTAGCTTCATTATTGCAAATATTTAATATTATTTTGGATAAAAGTATTAAGGAAGTTTTAATATTAAGAGTTAGATTGCATTTTATCCATTTTACTAAAAAATGGATAGATTAGTCCCCGCATATTAGATCAAAGAGCAAACTGATCATTCTGTTAAAATTTTCATCCATTTCTACTATTAAAAACGGATCACTATACATCAACATGAAGTATATTTGGCATGCCACGCCAATTTTTAATAATACAAATGGATAAAACTTTTTAAAAAAAAAGATTGACTTGCTCTTTGATTTAACATATAAGGATTAATTTGTCTATTTTTTAGTAGAAAAGATAAAATATAATCTGACTCTTAGTATGAGGACCTTTATGATACATTTACCAATTGTTTTCAATTTACCCTTTTATCAACCAACAAAAACCATGATCATCATCGTAATCTTTGTCGGCATCTTTCATGAATATACCCTTCCATGATCTGCTTTTCCTTTTTTGTAACATAATGTTGTTTAAAAAGCTAAATCAAATACCCTCTATATTTTTCCATATGTAAATACCCCACTTATGCTTATATGTTCAATTTTGTAACATATTTGGTTGATTTCGAATTTGAATTATTTTGAGTTTAAATTATTTCTGTTTCGGATAATTTTAAAATCGTATGAGATAAATTTTGATCGTTAACTTTTTATGATCAAATTGAGTTTAATCGAGTTTTAATTCCACCAAAAAAATTAAGTATTTTTGAATTCGAATTAATTTCAGATAATTTTAAAATTGAGTTAAACAAATTTTACAAATGGCATCAAATTCAACCCTTTTAAAATAAAGATGTATCAATAATTGAGTCAAATGTTTGAGGTAAAAAAAATTCTACATCGTAACAACTGGCAATGGCTGAGACAAAGACAATGATATTTACATGGCCACACAAATTGGCCATAAAAATGCAAATATAATATAATGTCTCACAAAAAAATTGATAAAAAATTTAATTTTTGAATTAAATAGGTTGAGTTATTTGAGTTAATCAAGTTATTCGGATTAATTTGAATAAAAAAATTAAATTTTTCGATTTAACTCGAATATGAATTACACAATTCGAGTTATTTGAAAATCTGAATAATAAAAAGCAAAACTACGTCATTTTGATAAAAGTTTAAACTACGCCATTTTGATAAAAGTTTACATTTTCTAAAGTTAAAAATCAAAACCATTAAATTAAAAGGTAAAACCAAGTCATTTTGATAAATATTTACTCATTAAGTTAAAAGGCAAAACCATTATACTGTTTATGTAGTTAAATAATCTTATACTTCGTCTACTAATTCAATAATCGGTCCATGTAAAGCACCATTGAATATAAATAAAAGGATTTCTCAACTCGACTCAACTTGACTCGATTTGATTTGATTCGAAAAAAATCAAATTCAGTTTGGTTGCTAAAATAGGATTCGTCAACTTGACTAACTCGAAATTTTTTTACTCAATTCGACTCGACTCAATCGAATATACACCCCTAAAGATGATGATGCCCTACAAAAGTTCCTCATGAATGTGAAGAATTTTAAATATTCCTCGTGAGTATAATAGATGCATTGTCGTGTATAAATTTTAAGTATTATCAGAGAATAATAACATAATATTTTATTATTAAATAAAATAAAAAAATAGTGAAAGGATTTATAAATAAATGCTAAAACCTTAAATTTAAAATTTTAAACTTGAGATTCGAGACCCTAAACTTTTAAACCCAAGATCCTAAATTCAAGAGTTATTAATATTTATTTATAATAGTTATGATTAACATGTTATTATCAAATATTATTCCATCTTATATAATAGTCCGTAATGTTATATTTCGGAATAAGATTACATTGTTTAAATTCTCAACATTTTAGTCGTTTTGTAATCCCACAATCCCAAATAGTGTTAAGATGTTATAGTATAGGGTATGATCTCATTACCACCTATTCCTTAAGTAATCTTAGATTACGAGAGTAATCTTAAACTTTAGACCAATTTACCATTTATTTTATTATTTTTATCAGTTCAAATTTTTTTTCCAATAAAATTTAGGTCTAATTAAAAAAAATACTCTTTTTCTTAAGAGTGAAATATCGGATGTTATACTTTAAAATTGTATTATTAGTATATTAATTATGATTGGTGATGCAATCGTTATTCAAGTATTATTATAATTATTATTTATAAATTTATTTTGACATCGTATATTTACTTATTAATATGTAAATTGTAATAAAAATAATTATAATAAATTAATGAAAATTGAGACTAAAAATATTAAAGGAACTAAAATGTTTTTTTAAAAAAAAAAATCTATAACAAAGACAATTTAGTAAAATGTGCTTCTAGATAATCTTACATTCTATCATCCAAACATACCAAACATCCCTAATTTTACATTCTTGTAATGAAATTACAAAATGTAGTCTTACATTCCTTGAACCAAACGTCCCCTAAGTGTGTGAACATCATCATCATTTTTATGTATGCATTATTCTAATGGTTTAATTATGCCCCTGGCCCATGTACTCTTCTGATTTTTGAAATTTAGTCCTTTTGCTTTTATTTCTAGGAATTTGGTCTTTGTATATGTCTAATTTGAAGCCTAATGGATAAAATTTGTTAATGAATTTTCTATTAAATTTGAATATGTGGCATTTCAATATTCAAAATTCAGATTTTAAAATTAAAATTGAATTGATAATATATATTCAGATTTAACAAAATTTAGTAAACAATGTTATCAACTGGACTTAATTTTTAAATTAGACAAATAAAAAGACTACATTTTTGGAATTAAAAGTAAAGGGACTAAATTTCAAAACTCCAAAGAATACAGTTAAATCCTATCCTGATTTGATCTAATTTGTTGCTTTAATTTTATGTAAAAAGGGTTTTTATTACTAGTTTCTAAAAATTATAATTTTTTTTTTATAATCACATACGTTGTTATCTATTTTATGATTTGAGTCTAATTGTATTCAGGTTAGGTGGAATTAATTATAAATTTTTTATATAATACAAGTTTAATCTCACATACCCACACACAAATACATTATATTGCCGTACAAACGAACCTACAGATCGAGCCCTAGTTTCAAATATGGGTGAACTAATTTCAGCCAATGGGTTAAGGACTTTGAAAGAAGAAATATAGTTAGACTTTATCAACTTCACTCAACCATCCTAGTCAAAAGGTAAGTTTACTTAATATAGTAGTTAATAACATTAATCTCTAAATTTAAAGTTAATTAGGATATAATTACATTATATTTGATATATTTTTAAATATCATAATTATCTACACATATTAAAGGTAAGTCACATATATAGATTCATCCACTCCATGCCATTAATGTAACTATTTTGCCCTATATAGAAAACATCTTGATCCTCAAATCCTTGTACTCCAAATTCCCCTAGGAAAGGTGGTGGATCCATGGCTTCCATCGAAAGAACCGACGACGAACTCGGACTATTACTCGAAACTCCGTCTACTCGTTCTGTCAATCCTTGGATTTCCTTTTCAGCCTCTCGAAGTTGGTCCTTCAACTTTAAAACCTACCCGGAAAAAGAAATCGTAAATTTTGAGATTCAAAGTTCACATAAAAGACACATGTTTTGGATTAGGGATATTTCAAGTACTCTTTTGTTGTGTAATAAAGGGAGGCAAAGGTTTGTTGTTCCATGTCATTGTCCCTTTTTTTTTTTGTCTGAAATTTCTTTTTAGAAAGTTTTTTTAATGGACTAACCCAACAACATGGCATTGTTTTTCTTCGAGCCTAGAGCTCATGCATGTTCTAATTAATGGTGGGGTAAAACCTTTTGTCTTTATTGTTTTCAAAGGATAAAAGATATGAAAGGGATAAGCACTTGCTTGATTTTCTTCGAACCAACGTTTTTGTTAATTAATAATTAATTTTTCTTTAAAAAAAATTCATAAATTGCGGAACTAAGCCCTCGTGAAAAGAAAAGTCAAAATTTTAGTTTTGGTGCTTTTACTATTTTAAATTTTAGATTTACTCCCAAATTTCTTTAATTTTGCAGTTTTTGATCTATCTATTTGTATAATATTATTAGTTAGTCCAAATACTGAATTGGATTTTTTTTTTTGTTTCCAAAAAGAAAAATTTATGATAGTATGATGGGTTGGAAAGCATTTTAATTAGAATAATTAAGAAAATCCAAAAATTGAAAATAATAAAGGGACTAAAAATAAAATTTGACCATAGGACATGCTTTATATGGGTAAGAAGGAAACAGCCTGATAGTATTATTAACATCTGTTTGGTTCCTGAGAAACCAAAAGAAAAAAAGGGTTTTTTAAAAATGATTAAAAGCTTAAAATAAAGAAAAGAGTTTGTGTTTAAACATTCAACTAAATCATTTCTGTTCATAAAATGTATGAACTATATATATATATATACCTCGGATTCAAGGCGACATTTCTCAAGAACAACACCTTCATGGATTGCCTTCAACTTGCTATACTCTTCCTCGAGCTTCTTGTTCTTCCAACGAGCTCTTCGGTTTTGGAACCAAACCGCGACCTGCCGAGGGTCCAGACCGAGCTCTGAAGCGAGTCGGTCTTTCCTCTCGGACTCGAGTTTATGTTCATTCCCAAAGTTAAGTTCAAGAAGATCAACTTGTTCTTGGCTAAGCTTCCTTTTCTTAGCTGTCTCCGCCGCGGTTGCTGCCCCGCTTTCCCCTCCCTTGTTCTTCTTCCGTCGTCGTCGAGGCTTCGATATTTCCCCTGCCACTTAAAAAAAGGGTTCCTATAAGTTACAAAGAGTAATGAAAGAAATCATAAAGGATTTGAGTTTAAGTACACAAATTATTTACCTTGTTGTGGTGCAACTTGAGTGTATATGCAAGGGTACATTTGATTGATTAGAGCCATTGGATCTTCAAACTCTTTCATTTGGGTTGTCATGATGATTTTTTTTTTCTCTCTTGAATTTAGCAATGGGTTTTATCTATGCTAAGAGAAGTGGATATGTTTGTGAAGTAATGTTGTTTATTTATATAGGGTTGAGTGGGGCTTACAAAAGGAGTACACTATTCAAAGATGGCAACTTCATTTGCATTTTGAATGACAACAATGCCCCTTTGTTGTGTTTCAATATTGGTATATCAAATTTGGGACAAAAAGAAAGTTTATGCTTTAAATAGTTTGTTTTCACTTTTCTAATAAACTTGTGCATGTATGGGATTTTATATATAAAAGAAGTTCAAGTTTAGAGATAAGGGAAAAAGATATTACAATGATACTGATAATTATCACTTATAATTTAAACTTTATCTGATTATCAAAAACTAGATTATATTACATTCATGATGTGAGTGAAAGATAAAAAATACCAGTTGAGATTCGATTATAAGTATACCAACTTAATCAAAAACTTTAAAATTTGTTTTGGAAAATGTTTAGAGATCAGGCTGATAAAGACCCTTTATTTAGTATAATTTTTATTGTGAAATTGAATTAGAGTTTTATTTTTATAGTAAGATGATATTTTTGGACTAAAAAAGTAGATAAGGCACTTTAAATGAAAATTCCAAATGGGAAGATAGATATACCAATTAAAAGGTGGGAAGAAAAAGATATTTTCCTCATCTCACATAATTTTTATTAATTATTCACAATATAAATTCAAGAATGATAGCTTCGATGAAATTTCCTAATCCTGAAATAAAGATGGGGTTTGGATTAGGCTTTCCTAATTAGGTAATTAAGATAAAAGGTGAAGGGTTAGCAAAGGAACTAATGCAAATGCAAAAAAATCAAAAGGGTTTATTGGGATCCCAAATCAATAAACAAATGAGTTATGGTTGGCCTCTGGATTTGGACATGCAATGGCAAGTCACCTTTTGTTGTCCAATTAGGTGGTATCTCCAACTCTTTTAATGACCACTATTAGCCAACTCATGCTATTCTTTTTGGCTTTAGCCAATAACCCCATAGCTTTTATTTTTCTTTTTTTTTTTAACTTTTTTACCCATCACTAGTTCCAAGACCAAATTGAGTGAAAATTAAAATTTTGGATAGTTTATTTTTAGAGTTATTTATGTCAGGGTAAAGAATTTGATATTGGGGTCGAAATAAAATTTTAAAAGTTTGAGGGTAAAGGTAAAAAGGTTGTTCAAAACTTATATTGAATATTTCACAATTGAAAGGGGTTGAAGTTGATATTATTCCACTTACCTAATGCCCCCATATTTGTTGGTTTGATTATGTTGTACTTATTATAATATATATGTGCACAAATATCGAAGTGGATAAATATTGATTTAATATGTAATTTCATATATGAATTTTGATTTGATACAATTATATACATGAAACTTTAATTGCAGTTCAAGTGTGTATAAATAAAATTTTAATTTTGATTCAATCGTACACGTTTAAAGAAATAAATACATCTTTTTTTATATTAGATAAATATACTAATTTGTATATGCCATATGTAAACGTAAAACTATTATATCAATAAAAATTTTAAATTTATTCAAATTATAGCTAATTTCGAATTTCAATTTGTTTTTACCATCCATAACCCAAAAATATTAATAAAATTACTTCACGACCGGGGAAGTAGTAATCTAGTAAAATACTTCATAAGTAAAACAATAGTTATGTTACGTTATGGTCGTTTCCATATTGTGTGAAGCAACATTAATAAATAAGAAAATTAGTGGGCCCTGTGTTGTTTGATGATTAGGGTGTTTACAATCCTAGATATGGCTTAGATTTGAATCGCACTAGTTACGTTGCTGTTAAAACTTTACTCTCCTTTTGTAATTTACCAAAAAAGAAAAATGAGTGAGGGATATGCGCCAATTAATAGATATAGAGAGAAAATGCTAATGTCTAACTGAAACTCGAGCCATTGAAGTTTTATATGCGTAGATTATGAGTCATTTTCAGCGTTGGTGTTTTCTAAATTTCTAAATTTTAGTTTTAATCAATATGCTATTTTCATTTATCACTTATAAAAAGGTTAGTTAATTGATTTAATGATTATCGTTTTGCGTCAAGATTAAAATTTCAAATTTTGAAAAGTATCAAGAACTAAAAATGATCAAATTGGAGAACCTGAACTAAATCTCTAACTTTACATGTAGTACAAGACTAATAGCAGAATTTAATAAAATGGATTTGACTACTACCATTTTGATCAAATACGACTACAATCAATCAATTCAAGAAGTACAGAAACTAAAATGACCAAATTAAATGTATAGAGGTAAAGATATCATAGAAGCCCTTATAGTAGGAGTCAGATTATATTTTGTCTCATTTACTAAAAAAATGATAAATTAGTTCTTATACATTAAATTAAAGAGAAAATTGGTTTTTTTTTGTTAAATTTTTTTTTATCAATTTTTACTGTTAAAAACTAATATAGTTCACGAAATAACTAGACAGTGAAATGTGATGTGTCATATGTACCTTATGTTGATGTACATAAATTAATTTTTAATCGTAAAAATTAATTTTTTTTTCATGTATAAAGATTAATTATTTTTTAATGAAAGAATTAACATATAATTTGAATCTTATTACAATTGCATAATAGATTATGAGTTGAATTTAACCAAAACAATTGAAAGAGGCTAGAGAAAGAGGAAATGGGTAGGGGGAGACAAAACACAAAGAAAGATTTTTGGTGGCAAAGAGAGGGGCACATGGGGGTGCCAACCAAACCACTTTATTTCGTGTCACCACCCCCATAAAAGTACCACTTTTTAGGACCACCTTGTTTCCATCCAAACACGTGTTTTAGTTTCAGTTTCAGATGTAGATAGTTGTCTCACCTGCTCACCAATCACCTTCTTTTCCTTCACATTTCCTCCCACTGTTAAAATCCCCCCAATAGCCAGCCGCCGCCATATTTATCATCATCTTCCTCTCCACACCTTCGGTCTAAAACCTAATACTCAATACTTTACCACTCATGAAGGATAAGTGGGATAGAAAGTCGAATTTTGAATCTTATCTATTTGAGAGAGTTTTATTTTATGTTGGGATTCACTCCATCTGATTGTGGATTCAAGGTGTGTTTATCGTTGTTGTTGATTTTTTTTAATAAAAATGTAATTTACAATATTATGTTTAAAATTTTTAATCAAAATTTAATGTAATTATTTGACATCGTAGGTTTGATAAGGTCAAATTTTTTTTGGGGGGCTGAGATTGAATTATATATATTTATGACAGTTAAAATTCAATTTCACTATTGTATTTGTTGTATTGGCATATAACTTTATATTTTTTAGAATGATTAAATCAAAATTTATCATTTTTGAAGGGTAAAACTATAAATTTACCATTTGTTTACTTAAAATTTTATAAATCTACAAGCTAAAAACATAATTTTCATTTTCAGAGGGAGTTAAAGCCGCTGCTTGCCTATCCTTTCTTGTAGATATCAGTTTTTAATATGATTATCATATTATTTATGTCCAATTTTATTATTTATAAAGATTTTTTAAATTTTGTGATTACTTCATTCGACAATATCATCTCTGAAATTCATGTCAAGATTCTAACCATTATGATTTAATGTACTAAAAAAACCCAATGACAAACAATAGCGCTGGTAAAGGAGGAGGAAATTATAAAGCTTATTAACTTTATATTTTTCACAATTTTTATCTCAAATAGGCATGATTTTATCTCAAAGGAATCCATATACATTATGAGTAAAATTGCTTTTTGGCTAATAAGATTTATTATCCACTAGAGTAAATATAGGACACGTAACATGGAAGGATAGGGTTATGCCATAAAAAACCTGTCTCTAAAATGGAGTAAATTGGCTAAGGTTTTTTGCCTTCAAAATGAGTGCTATAATGCAAATCTTTGTCTAAATAGGTATATATATAATGTATATGTATGTATATTTGTCCAAATAGGGACAAAGATAAAAGTTTGTCAACGTAGGAAGGGTGAATGTAGTAGAAAAAGGAAAGCATGCATTTCTAGAGTCAATTCACTAGTGGTGGGAAAGAGATAAAAGCTTATAATGCTATTTATTGATTTCTTGGTTGCTAATTAAGTGAAAGTTAAAAAAGGCTTTTTGTTTTTAAATCAAGTTGGTGTTTCTTTACTTTTCTTTGTGCTTATGTAGCTTTAGGCTTGTAGAATTTGTAATCTTCTCACTAGAACCGAGACACATTAATTAGTTTAAAGGTGGGTTTGGATGGGCGGCTAGGTATGGTGCGTTGCGTCTAATTTACTTTTTGTCTTACGGTACAGTATCGTTATAGTATCTAATCTCATTGCTACCGTTATTTTTATACTAACCGTAGTAAACGTACCACCCATCTAAACCAACCCTAAGTGGTGGAAAGTTTATGAATGAAGTTAGAAAATTGTTTTAAGAGGTCATAGATGAATCATAAATTATTGAGGGGGACCAAAGTCACTCCTTGCCCTCTTTACCTTCGTCCTTGCTAGAAGTATTGAGTTTGAATCTTGCCATGAGCTTGAGCTGCTCTTTAGTGACCACAATTTTTGTTTATTGAAACACTTTAAGATGCTTTCATTCTATTAGCCTTCTTGGAAAATTTCCATAAAAAATTAATTAACCCCTTATTATTTTTGAAAAATCTCTTTAAATTTCACTTAAGTCTCTAAACTTTTTTTTAAAATTCTTATTAAAACCTTCAAAACTTTTAAAATTTTAATCAAACTCCACAATTTTATAAAAATCTCATTAAGCCCCTAAAAGTTTTAAAAATTTAAAATAAACTCTCAAAATTTTTGAAAATTTTAATTAGACCTCTCTAAACTCAATTCCAAGATCCGCCTGTTAAGACTCTTAACAAAACTAGAAGACAAAACCTTGATCATGGATGATACCAGCTTTCATTTTGTTTCCTTTACCAAGGTTAACCTTGGATTTCTTAAAGTTTAACCAAGGTGTTAAGAAAAAGGATAAGGATGAAACGAAGCAAGAGAGAGAGTGTGTGAGGGAGAGATTCTCTAAACATCCATGACAGTATATGAATAAATAAATAAAATAAAGTTGAAGAAGATGCGCATGGCATATGGGGGGGAAGGGATTCCTTTACCCAATGCTTTTGAGTTGTTGTTTGTGAATTTAATAAAACCATATATTATTTTTGGACTAATTAAATAATTAATTCAAAGTGGGTAAACAAAAATTAAATTAATGATTTGCCATGTTTATCCCGACATGTAGAGCTCTTGTTTCCCAACCTTCCAACTTCAAGTATATGCTCAACAGCTATTTGGTGATTAGATTTTGCTGGCTAATCAAAGTTTCCCCCCATAATTAAGGAGATTTTTAACACAAATGTTTATCAAACAAAGCAAAATCTTAATAACTAGTGGTCCACTCCTCATTAACTTAATAAGAATATTCTTAATTTTCGTTTAGATCTTAAATCATATGTATATACAATTTCTTTTTGAAAATTAATTTCTCCCATTACTTTGCTGTAATACAGCTATAAAACCAGCATATTCTCTTTGTTCTCTAATAGATGTTAGAAAGTGCAAAAGTGTAGCAAACAATACCATGGAACACCCCAAGTTTTAGGGTTCATTGCAGTAGTATTGTAGCAACCACTTCCTTCCATTAGTTTAGGTGTCAAATGTTAATTCGGATTTAACGTGGGACTTATTTCGAATATGTAGATCAAATTGTATCAAAACATACCTAAATCGTGGTTTTGATTTTAAACTGGTCTTTGAACTTCAAAATGATCTTGTTGAGTCCTTCTGTTAATCTAGTTGTTAAATGTCAATTCGTAACTGATATGGAACATACATGTGGATCAAATTGTAAACATGGTGTAACTATAGTGGACGACTTTAATTTGGTGTGTTAAAGAAATCATGCAATTTCAATAATTTTTTATGAGGATTATTTCTGTTCTTTTAACATGTAATATCCAAGTTACCTATACAGCAAATACATATATGGGAAAATTTAGGAATTTGGCATTGGGGTGGCCAAAATAAAGTTATAAAATTGTTACACCCTTACTCCAGCATGGACATGTACGAGGAAACTTAGCAAGCCCCTTTGGAAAGCTCTACACTTTGGATTGCCGGTGACATGGCACTACTAGATAAGGAGACCTCCCTTACATATAACCTAATGCATGAGATAGAGAGGGACCGTCAAGGCCAAGTATTCCACCCGATAACCTAAGCATTCTTTAGCCTTCTCCACCTCCTTCTTAATTCCTTCCTTAAACTCTCCACCTATCACAGGTAAACTAGCCTCCAAACACCCACCATCTTCTCCTCCTTATCTCCCCTTTGTTGATTCTCTATATCAACAAAAATTTTGCGAACCCAAGAAATATTGTTTTAGAAGGGCCTAAATTGAACTATTAGTAATTACAATAACTAAAATTATTATTATTCCATTTAACCAATGACGAAGTCCTTTTCTGCCCCTACATGACTATACCCTCAATACAAACATGTTTACAAATTAAACATGCTTTATGTGATATTTGAACCAACATTTAATTTCTACACCATTAAATAAGTTGATAGAAAAAACTTTATTTGATATTCATACTTTATAGATTATTATATAGTTGTACACATTTCCTCTCTAGGTTTTTCATTGAGTCATATGAAAATGACACAAAGCCTATGATGACAAATTGCACTTAGATTAATGAACATTGGGAACATCTTCTTTTTTTTTTTTCAACCTGTCAACCAATCAGTAATTTCACATGATAACAGAGATGCTAGCAATTGGACCCAACTTTTTTTTGTTCACCTCAAGAAAGTCTGAAAACCCCATATTAGTGCTTGCATTTCATCACAGAAAGTTGGCCCCTTACCCAATCCTCTAGCATATAGTGACAATAAAAAAATAAAAAAGCTGCAATATGATAGTTAAGTCTGTCTCCACATTAATTTGAGTGCTTATCAAATATCTGTCCTTTTCCAATCATGTTCCATTGTTCTCTCTTTCTCTCAATCTCAAAGTCAATTTTGTCTGTGTTTTATAGGCCAATTGCCACAGTCCATGTTTCCCTCCTCCCTTTTGTCTTTTACACCGTGCTTTAGTCGGAGGGGAAGAGGGATTCTTTCACCATTTTTCTTATGGTCTAATTCGGTTTTAGTCCCTCTATGATTTCAAGTAATTCATTTCTCTACTTTATTAGTAAATTCAATTTGATAACGTGAATAGTTACTTTTGTTAAAAGTGAGACCTTAGATTTTCTTTTACTATTATTCAATGACATGGTCAGAGCTACATAAAAATAGCTAATTAGACTTTGGCATTACTGGGAAACACTAAGGTCTTAAGATCTTAATGGTCTAGATTCGACTCTCACATTACGTAAATCAAATTTGGGTTGTCTTTAAATTTATTCTAACTTAAATCTCATCACGTATGGTCCTTTCCAAAGCTATTGTCCGATTGTGCTTTGTAATTCTTAATTCTAACTATAGTTTTTTCAAATATGTATTGCTTGTAATTATACCTATACATGTACACTTCAAAAAAAAAAAAACTCAATAGAAATCTAGTGAATTATGTTTAACCAATAATAAATTTACATGATAGTTGAATCGTTAAAGTTATTTTTTGAAAAAAAAGCATGTCATTAGTATAATCATACTAATAACATTACGAAAATAGCAAGACCAAATTATGTCATTATATTTCAAATTTCAACATAATAAAAGGATTAAAACCGTAATTAGATCATCTGAAATAAATTTTTTTTGATGGATTTGTACATTTTCTTTCTTTGAAATTCAATCATTCCATAAATGAAAGAAAATAAAATTTTTATAAATAAATCTATCCCCTTCAGTGTACCACTATATCAACCGTTATTATTAGAATTAATTCTCCGAATTGAATAATTAACTCAACAAATTAATTAACCTGTCCACATATAATTTGCACAAGTGGAACTCGAATCTAAGGCAAGTCTCAACACTTCATTAGTCTTTTATTGTAATTTTTTTAATCTTTGATACTTTTTTTTGAATAATCTTATTATAAGTTCTTAATGTATCTGCTCTTTCTAACACAATACCTAGAATTACCCATAGCCCCTTCCCAACCCATAAATAGGAAGATAATGCACTTTAGCACACTCGAATCCACATATTTCTGTATCAACAACAATGTCATGCTTATTGAATTAAGACTCAATCGACTTTTAATCTTTGATACTAATTTTTTTACTTTGAAGTTAATTTTTTGGGTCTAATGCACCAAGTAAATTAACAATTTAGGACATGGGGGTTTTCTATTCTTTTCATTTTTTAAACTTAGAATCAACCCTTGAATTACGCCTTAATTTAGGGCATTATCTACATTAGTTATGACTTTAAGTGTAGCATAGGGTAATTAAACTTTTAATCAAATCAAATCCAAATTTTAAAATACTCAAAGCCTTTAATTTATACTAAAATGTTAATCACCTTTGTCACGTGAGAACCCAAAAAAATAATTAAAAAAAGGTAAAAAGCAATTAATAAATTAATTAAGACCTAACCCAAATCTTACCTATTAGTGAAAAAGATGCCAAGTCAAACACTTAAAATGAAAGATAGTTACCTACTTCAGCTTAGGTGAACATTATTCAATTTCATTAACACAATTTTCATAACTTTATTTGGGAAGTTAATTTTTTATGGAAAGCTTGTCACTTTCTTTTTCTTTTTGAGTCCACATTAACACACATTAATATAAATTAAAGTAGGATTATATTCTCTATACTTTAAATCTAGGCAAAACCTAGATTTCTCATTATTTTGATCATATTTGTTCTTTTTAACACAATGTCTAGAACTACCTATAGTCTATCCCCAACCCATAAATAGGAGGATAATTGGCTTTAATGCACTCGAACAATAATGCCCATGCCAATCGAGTCGAGACTCAATCGTCAATTATAATCATATTTTTATACAAAATCTTTTTAAGTCAAGCAATAATATTTTTATTTATAAATAAAAAATTTACCATATCCGTGACATGATCTAATATTCCTTATACAGCTAAGTTTCGTGTCATTGGGTGTGTATTAAATAATGTTTAATGATTCCAGAACACTCAGATTAAGTCATTAAACAAACCCCATAATTTATGATTAAAAACCACATGAAAACATCGTACGAAAGAAGAATAAAATAAAGAAAAAATGTTTGATGGAGGACAAGTGGATGATTTCAAGCATATACTTTTTAGTGCCCGAACTTTTACGAAATTCCAAGCTGTTTATTTGCTTCTTTTTATTTCTTCCCATTTCCATTCAAAAGCTTAGCACATGGTAGCCATTATAGTGTTCTTCTTAGGTTTTTGATCTTTGGGTTCTTTTTTTTTATTGGGAGTTTTGGTTAACACGTGTATGGTAAGGGTTTTAGGATTTTGGGGGGATAGGTACGGATTCTCGCTAGGTGCAACAAAAGGGTTGGCCTTAGATTGGTCTTCAAAGTTCAAATTGTCCTATGATCCGAAGACAATGGTGTGTGTGACCCCCTTTTTTGTGTTCTTTTAGAATATGTGCATCTCTTTAAGTGGTCCATTGCTATTGCTTGCCACCTTGCTTTTTCCGTTTTTCTTTAGAATTATGGTATTTTTCATTTTCTTTTTATAGTTTATAAAGATTTTTTTTTTTGAAGTTTTTGGTTGTTCATTTGAATGATGTTATTTTTAAAATTTAGACCCAAATTCTCTTATTAAGAGTGTAATGTGCTTTGCTATTGCTCTCAACACACGTTGATTCCTTTTTTATACACCAGACTCTTTACTTATTCAATCATCAAATTTATAAAATTAACTTTCTATATAACAATTCATTTGTTTGCTAAAATTTTGGATATTATATAGAGATAGTTGTTATACACTTATAACGACAGCAACTGAGACAATTTTTCATAGAATATGTGTATCTCTTAGCGGTTCATTGCTATGGCATTGCCATCTAACTTCTTCTTTTCTTTGGAATCAAGGTATTTTTCATATTTGTTTTACGATTTATGAAGATAAATAATTTTGACACGCAGGGTCTTCCATTTTAATAATGTTCTCTTATTAAGAATGTAATGTGCCTTATTGATTCCCTTTTCATACACCAACTATTCATTTATTTTATCTTTGATATGATATTTAAAAGTTCCAATTTTAAGGTATTTGATTTGATTGAAATTTTAGCAACATTATCATCAAATTTGTACATGTACCTAACTATTTTGAGATAATTTACAAAAGGGGTTATAAAATTACAACTTGAAATTTAAATAAATGTTTAATTGAGTTTTTAATGTGTAAATATCGTATTAAATAAGTCGTTTTTATTTGTTTAGTTGCCAATTTAGGTATTAAAATTTAACTTGTATTTGAATTCGAGCATATTTAAAATATATTTGTACTTATTGTATAGACAACTTTTTATTTGATATGTTTATATTTTAAATATCGATAAATTCTAATTTATTTGATATGTTTATATTTTAAATATCGATAAATTCTAACTTTGTCTTAGATTTTTTTCTACTATGATTCATATTGGTCACAAGATGTCAAATCAAAAATGTATTTTATGATTGAAGTATTTGAAATTTGCATAAAACATGCGATAACAAGATGCAACATGAATTAGTTATTTTTTTTAATATGTTAGATTTAATCTGCCTATATGATAAATATGTATGTATTTAAATTTTGGTCTATGTGTTTACGATATGCTACTACACTTCAAATTTTGATATTACATTTAACGTCTAAGCTAACAATTAGGTTGGCGGATCTAATTATTCTTTGATCCGAGTTGAGGAACTCCTAATGCATGATGCAAAATGCAAAAAGGAGTACTCAATCCACAACATAGTTTAGGCTTTTGAGATATGGGTCGTATGATGCTTTCAGGTTTTTCTATTTGATTGTATAGAAAGGTTTAATGAATTGAGTTTTGCTGATACACAATTGCAACGGAAGTCAAGATGGAGATGGAAATTGTAAGGGACAAATTTTTACTTACAAGAAACATAGTTCGCAGTATTTTGCAATACAATTCTTGACTCCTGTACTATACTATCAGGTAATAAAATTTATTCAGTAAAGTTTCAAGTTAAAACCCATATCGTAAGCTCCAAGGAGAAGGAAAAATTGTTGTACAATTATACTAAAATATATAATAACCCAACTTGATTATCCGACCCGAAATACTCGTGATTTAGGTAATCCCAAAGACTCCATTTGGGGGGGCTCGGACTCTATTTGTCTGGATGAGGACACCATTCCTCTCTACATCTTGACCTTCATTGATATTGTGTATCAACAAAGTTTTTTTATTGAGTCAGATATTTCGAGACAAACTTTAAGAGAATGATTCGAAGTTTTTGGAGAGTATAATGAGGAACACGATATTAGTAATACTCAATTAGAATGTTTTAAAATCTATAGTGGTTAACCTAAATAATCTCAAATAAAAAGAAAAATAGTAAGCACCTTCTCGAAAGAGTCTCCAATGAGAAGACATATAAATATCTTATTTTATAGCACCATCGTACTGAACTTTGTGTAATATTCAGACCATATTATACTCTATGTTGTATAGGGTTTTTTTTTTTTTTTTGTGTGTGTGTGTGTGTATGCTTATTGTATTTGGTTGGTACAAAGTATCGGATATGTTTTTGCTTAATCGAGAGATTAGTGTCTTAACCATGTGCAAAAATAGTAGGGTGTGGAAACTTGTTGATTCCTTTTAGGAAAAGTGATTTAAACTTTAATTACTCATTTAAGAGAAAAGAAAATAGTCAATATGTTTAGGTATTATTGTCAAAGGTTGAATTATAACCTAAATTATATTAATAATATTTTTAAATTTATTATAGCTTAAATCTTTCATCTAAATATATATTACATTAGTCGATTTAATCTTAACTTGGATTGGTATATGTATTGTTGTCAATTCAGGAGCACGTGGGTTCGAGTGCGCTAAAGCGCATTATCCTCTTATTCATGAGTTGAGGAGGGACTATGAATAGTTTTAGGCATTATGCCAAAAAGAGTAGATATGATTAGAACCTATAATAAAATTATTCAATATATATATTACGGGTAATTATCCTAAATATACCAAAAAATAAAAAAATTACGGAATTGGGCCATTTTCTAGAAAATTTACTTTAAAAGGGCGTTTCCCCAAAAAAAACGCGCCCACGTCAGCAGCGTTTTGAGGAAATGCCGAAAAAGCTGCCTGTAGTAGCGCTTCTGTGTGGGCGCTTTTTTGGAAAAATTTAATTTAATTTAAAAACTAAATTACCAAAAAATAAAAAATAAAGAAAAATTCTTATTTATTTAATATATTAAAACTAAATTATAATAGAATAAAAATAAAGAAAACTTCTTATTTATTTAATATATTAAAACTAAATTATAATAAAATAAAAATAAAAATAACTTCTTATTTTATTACATATATTAAAATTAAATTACAAAAAATAAAAATAAAGAAAACTTCTTATTTATTTAATATATTAAAACTAAATTATAATAAATTAATATATTAAAACTAAATTATAATAAAATAAAAAATAAAAACAACTTCTTATTTTATTACATATATTAAAATTAAATTACAAAAAATAAAAATAAAGAAAACTTCTTATTTATTTAATATATTAAAACTAAATTATAATAAAATAAAAATAAAGAAAACTTCTTATTTATTTAATATATTAAAACTAATTATAATAAAATAAAAATAAAAACAACTTCTTATTTTATTTCATATATTAAAATTAAATTACAAAAAAATAAAAATAAAGAAAACTTCTTATTTATTTAATATATTAAAACTAAATTATAATAAAATAAAAATAAAAACAACTTCTTATTTTATTACATATATTAAAATTAAATTACAAAAAAATTAAACAATTTCTATTTTATTAAATATATTAAAATTAAATTACAATTAAAAAATTAAACAACTATTATTTTATTAAATATATAAAAATTAAATTACAATTAAAAAATTAAACAACTATTATTTTATTAAATATATTAAAACTAAATTACGAAAAATAAAAAATAAAAAATAACTTTTTATTTTATTAAAAAATTCAAATTAAATTATATACAAAAAAATAAACAACTTCTATTTTAGTGAAGATATTAAAATTAAATTACAAACACAAATAAAAAACAATCTTTTTTTATTAAAAAAATAAAATAATTTATTACAATTTAAAAAATAAAAAAGTCGATCCGAATCAATGTTGATGCCGGTCGGAATCAGTGCCACACGGGGGCGGTTGGCAATTACGCGCTGGATTCCTCCTTCTTCTAGCTTCCGGTAGGGGTCGTGGAACCTCGGGCAAGGATTCCGGTTCCTCCGGCAGTGGGTCTGGTTGTGGGTGTTGCGAGGATGACCCACCTTGATAAAATAACGACCCCGGATGTGTTTGCATAAACCACGGCGGGGTGTCTGAATCCTATATGGCGAAGGAGGCTGGTAAAATGAAGTGCTCCCGACGGCGCCTTCTGTGATCCCTCACGCGACGATGGCCTCAAGATCGGTGGCGATCGAGTATGTCGGAACGGACTCGAACCCAAACCATGCATTCCAACTCGGGTGGGACCGGGAAAAGGAAACATATACGGATTAGGATACATATAAGGGGTAGGGTACGCACCTGGCATAAAGGGTAAAGGCTGTGATGTCGGTGTCGTCGACTGAATTGATGGGCCCGGTGACTGTGTGGGTGCTGTTGCTGGGCCCGGTGACTGTGTCGCCACTGTTGATGGCCCCGTCTCATCACCCCTTCTCTTCGGATTTAAAGGGCCCTGACGTTTCCTTTGTTGACGAAGTTGCCGTCGCCTCTCTTCTTCCGACAACAGATACGACTTACCATGGATCCTAAACCATGGCATGTATTCCGGCACGCACGCTAACTTAGGAATGAGGATCGGTTCCCGGATAGGTAAATAGTCATACTGGATCTCCCACGTCTCGATATGTGCTGACCAAAATCTTGGCCAATCCATGTGCAACTACCGTAAGTCCACTTTGTGCTCATCATCGAGCACCTCAGGTGGCACGAGAATCGGTTGCCAGAATCCAAATTGTCGCAGAACCCGATCTGACTGGTGCATATCCACGGTCGCATAGGTGATCAATGGGACCTTCACGTGCCAACAGTTTGGATTTTGCAAGAACTCCTTCGGAATTACTGCCCGAATTGCTGGATCCTCGTACGGTGTCTACTGAAACTATATTAACATTACAAAAATATTAGTTATATATATAATACTAAACACTAAGTACGAAATACTAAATTATAAATACGAAATTCAAAACTTACTTGTAATTCCGACCGTTGGTCTAATAGAAGCCGTATATCTTCAAGCGAGGTAGGTATTCCAGCATAACTCGCCGAATGGTTCCACCTAATTAAATAAATTTTTAGCATACAATTATACTATAAATCTACGTAATAATTGTAAAAATGGAAATCGAAACTGTGCCCATGACTGCAGTAGTGATAGGCAACCTCCGATTTTCGCTTTACTCAGCTGCGTCGCCCCGCACATCTCCCGATACAACCTTGATAGCACGGCGGACTTCAACTCAATTCACCGGTGCTCGAAATCAACAAGTTTCAAAGAGACCATCTCAAGTGTACGAGGTTTCTAGAAAGGTCAGGCATCAGATAACCTCCAATTATCTGAAGAATGTATGCCCGAGCATACCGTATTCTTTCTATTTCGGTCGAACCCTCATTCGGCTCCGGGAATGTGTCTCGTAACCAGGCCATCTCTATACGAGCTCCTTGAATTTTATCCAGAATGGCACCCAGAAGCTCGTAGCATACGGCTCCCCAATCACCAGAACTTGCAGACCCAGTGACTACCGACCCGTCCACCGGCAATCCCAACTGCAACTGCACATCTTCCAGAGTGATGGTACACTCTCCGCATGGAAGATGTAAAGTGTGCATCTCGGGTCTCCATCTCTCTATCAACGCACTGATCAAAGGCAACTCCAACTTGAACCCCCAGCCTATCGTGGCCACGTGCCAAAAACTCGCTTCCCGCAGGTAATTCTCGATCAACGGCGATGGGGGACCATGTATGTTGCGAATATAACATTCCAACACCCGATCTACAGACTGTTTAAAAAATTATAAAATAAAAATTAATTAAAATTGCATAATTGTAAAAAATATTAAATAATATTGAAAAATTAAAATTAAAACTTACCATTTGCATTTGATCGACGGAGATGTGCTTGTTGTCTAGACGAAGTAATTCCCCGACCATTGTAATACGACCGAAAATTTTAAAATTTTCCAAAAAAATATATTAAAAAAATTAAAAAGGGCTTTTTTGTAAATAGTAAAGGACTATTTCAAAATTTTAGAGGAAGTTTGAAGGACTTTAAGAGAAATTTGAGAGAAGTTTGAGAGAAAATTGAGAGAAAGATGATAGAGGACTAATGTGTGAAAAAAATAAAAGGGTTGGGGGTTTTTATAGCTTTTTTTTGACCTTTTTTTACTGGTTGGCAAAGAAAGGCGCCTCAAAAATGCGCTAACGTGGACGCTGTTTTTGTTTTTTTGAAACGACCATTTTCTGTAAATTTTCTAGAAAATGGCCCAATTCCGTAATTTTCTTATTTTTTGGTATATTTAGGATAATTACCCATATATTACTTTAACATGGGAACATTTGGGGCATAGAAAACGGCCAGGGATAGTGGTGCCTTAGGCCCCAAGACGGTGTAATGATATATTTGCATTTTGGTCTCAAAAAATTATAATTATTTTACATTTGGATAAAAAAAATTTAAGAAAAATCTATAACTAATCGTATTCAAATATTTAAATAATCTAATTAAAAAAAATTGAATTAACCAATAGTATAATAAAAATAAAAACTAAATTTATTTTAAATTTAGATTTAAATATAGCAATATCTTAGTCGATTGAATCTTAGTTCAATTGGCAATGATATTATTACCAATTTAGGAGGACGTGGGTTCTAATGCATTGAAACGCATTAAGCAGTATATAAAAATAAACCATAAACCATTTGATTTTAAAGTTGTTTTAATGATTTAATATATGTTTTGATGGTCCATTGTTATTTGGGCATTATGTCATGCCACTTTATGCCTTTGAAATTGAAGCCCACATTTTTGGTTCATATAGGCTTTATATTATGGATGTTAAACCATCATCTAATGGGATAATGGGCCATTGTCTTAAAATTATGGTCCATCACTCAAATTCTAAATTAATCATCCAACTTTAAAATGTTTCAATAGAATTTCAAAAGTATCATTATTTTATCAATTGGATTTTTTATTTATTAGTCAACTTATTAGTTTAATCGTTAAAACCGTTAAGATATATCTTGAATATAAAAGCTAAGAACTTTAATTCTCGCGTGAGCATCTATTTGCATAGATAACTTGGATATACCAGTGTTTCCATTTTTATATTAGTTAACTAGTGATAAAAAATATAAAATTGAATAATTTAAGAATTATTTTGTAACTTTTTATAATCAAATAGCCAAAAACAAAATTTACTAACAGTTATAATAATAAAAATATTAATAATTGAGTGCTTATTAGTATAATTTATTTAAAATTAAAAAACTCAATCAAACCGAACTCAACTGACACCCATACTATTATGTCTTATAATTTCAATTAAAAATTTTGATAAATCGAACCGGACCAACTGACCGAACAACGGAGGAAGTGGACCAGACCACGAACTCCTCTAGTTACCTTTCTGTTTTTCCCACTGCTGTCATTGGAATCCAAAGTATATATATTTCATTTTCATAAAGGAATTGAAAAAGGAAAATTCATGCGAATCTTTCATCTTCTGTGTTTTACTTAATTTGGATTCAAATTCCTCAAAAAGGCCTTTTTCTTCTTTGAATCTTCCATTTTCATCCTTAATCCTCCATGGGCAAGGGTGGTGGTTGTGTCCCCAGCAAGAAAAAGCATCCTTCCTCCGCCGAAGACCCTGCTCGCCGCCGTGGGTCTTCCACAACACCCGCCAACAACGCACCCATCCCCGCCTCCGATGAAGAAACCCGGGAAATCCCCGCCTCGACGGCGGATTCCGTCAACACCCAATCCGTCACCGCGACCCTGAAAGTGTTCATCGTTTTTTATTCCATGTACGGGCACGTGGAGAAGCTGGCGAAGCGGATGAAGAAAGGGGTGGAAAGCGTGGAAGGTGTGGAGGCGGTTCTTTTTCGGGTCCCCGAGACGCTTCCGGCCGATGTATTGGAGCTCATGAAGGTTCCGCCTAAAGACCCAGAAATTCCGGAGATTACGGTAGCGGAATTGGCAACAGCTGATGGGTTTTTGTTTGGGTTTCCGACGAGGTATGGGTGTATGGCGGCTCAAATGAAAGCGTTCTTCGATTCCACGGGTCAGCTCTGGAAGGAGCAAACGCTGGCCGGGAAACCTGCTGGATTCTTTGTTAGCACCGGAACTCAAGGAGGCGGCCAAGAAACCACCGCGTAAGTTACTATAATTGTGATTTATTTTCATTGCTTTAATGGTTGAAAAAGAAATTGATTCTTTAATGGAACATTTTGCTGAGAAATTTAGTAACTTTACAATGTTGGCGATGGGGTTGGTGCTGTTTAGTTGAAGTTATCATCTATGTATGAGCAAAGTGTTCATAGATTAGCTTAAAAGCTTAGCAACCATGGCAGATAGTCTCTCTTGATATCAAATAGATAGGGAACTGGAGGGTAGGAGCGGGACTGCATTTTACGCCCTTTATTAAAAAATTAGCAAATTAGTCCTTGTAGGTTAGATCATAGAGTAAATTTACCATTCTCTTAAAATTTTCATCTGTTTCTACAATTAAAAAATTTGTCCCTGTAACACTTTGATTATTTTGTCAACCATGTCAGTTTTTAACAATAGAAATGAATAAAAGTTTTAATAGAAAGGACCAATTTGCTCTTTGATCTAATGTATAGGGACTAATTTGCCCATTTTTTGAGTAGAGGGGCAAAATGTAATCTGTTTCATCAACATTGGAGCTGTTGTAGTATGCCCTTTGTGATTGTAACTTCATTTTTTCTCATGGAAGAACAAAGAATTTTCTCTAATTCATGTTATTCTATCTGTTTTTCCAACATATTACATCCTTGAATTCACTGATGTTAGTTTATCAATCACATCTTGGCATTGGTCCATTTCCATGTGATTATAGCTTTTCATCATTCAAAGTTCCTTTGAACGTACAATATGTACGTTGGTTGAGGTGGCAGTGGGCTTGCCCTCGCAAAATAGTGAACAAATATACGGTTTTTGTTTGCTTATCGACGAACTTATGTACCAAATGACTATATTTGTCAATATTTTAATGCTTCTCATGCTACTGTCTTGTTCAGTTGGACGGCAATAACCCAGTTAGCGCACCATGGAATGCTATTTGTTCCTATTGGCTACACTTTCGGAGCTGGTATGTTCAAGATGGATTCCATACGAGGAGGTTCACCATACGGTGCCGGTGTTTACGCTGGTGATGGCACAAGAGAACCAAGTGAAACCGAGCTAGCTCTCGCAGAGCATCAAGGGAAGTACATGGCCAGCGTGATCAAGCGGCTTTATCAGGCATGACATACCCCCCACACTTTTGTTTTACAATCTATTCTTCATTGAATTGAACTGTGTTTTGGGTTTGTGAATTGGTCTTTTGGCATATTTGTACTGTTAGCAATCCAGCATGAAAAGATAGTCACACGAATTATTGGTACCCTCTTTGCCAAATTCCATTTCAATTGAGAAACATGTACATGATTTGATATTCTTATGGGCTTTGTCTTATCAAATAAAATGTCTATATTTGGGAATTAGGGTTCTTGGTTTTGTATAATTTTCTCCATGTAATTCACTCAAAAGCTTTCATTTAATAAAGAGAAAAAAAATTGTGTTGCACTTTGTGTAATTCTGTGTGTTTGAATCACCATTTTTTCTACCAATGAACTGTTGTATCTATTGCTAATCTGATCTGAGAATTGGGTGAGTGAAACCATAGCATTCCGACTTCGACTATAATCGAAGCAAGCTCGAACTATAAGAAGCTCAAAGCTCGATTCGAAACTCGCTGCTTGAAACTCGAGTCAAGCTTGATTTATTACTATTATCCAAGTTCGAGCTTGGCTCTAATTAAAATCTGACTATTCAAGCTCGGCTTAATTAAGGTCGTTTACACTATTTATATGTAGTTTGAGCACAAGCTCATTCCATATCGAAATATTTTTGAATATTAAAATGTTAGAAATGCATTTGTAAATTAAAAATTCGATTAGACTCGTGAACTACTTTAATAGAGGATTAATATACTCAAGATGGCAGAGTTGAATTTGAGTTTCTTTTAATCAAACTTGAATAGGTTGCGAGTACATATGTCTCGTTTGCACCTTCACTTCTTATCAAATATGAGATTTATTCTATAAATTATTCTATTTTTGCTAATTTGTATGTTATCTTTATGAAGTAATTATTGTTTTTATATGTGGGAATGTTGAGACTTCTAGGAATGAAAATAGTCTCAATTATTTCATCAATAATCTGCAACATTAAACATCACCACACTGATGAAGCATCAAACTCGAGATGAAGATCAGCCTGTTTTTGCATTCCGGCGTTGCATTCCAATCTTGCACTCTTCGGCGACTGTAGCCAGAGCATTATAAGAGGTGCCGCCATTGCTAAGAGCCTTTACAGCGCATGATTTTAGCATTTTCACTTTGGCTCTAATTGCTTCACCTTCTTTATCGACCATGATCTTTCGAATCATTGCCGCTATCGCATCTCTCCCAACCACACCCTGTGGCGCTAACAACTTCGATCTGGTTGCCACCCCAATGTGCTCAGCTAGTACCGTAGCATTCATCTTTTGTTCGGCGTATAATGGCCACACGATCATCGGAACACCGTTGACGATACTCTCCAGACTTGAATTCCACCCGCAATGAGACAAAAATCCACCTATGGATGGATGGCTCAAGATTTCAGTTTGAGGTGCCCACTTTGGAACCAGCAACCCGTTTTTGCAGGTCCGATTCAAGAAATCTTCGGGCAAGTAGTCCAGGAAGTCATTGTTGACGCCGTTTGACTTAAAAACTGTCGCTGCTGAATCATTCTCTACCGGTGGACGAACCACCCAAATGAACCGTTGTTGACTGTTTTCTAAGCCCCATGCCAACTCTATGGTTTGCTTCGCCGAAAGGGTTCCACCACTTCCGAAAGAAACATATAACACCGATTCTTTAGGCTGCATATCGAGCCAGCTCAGAACTTCACCTCTCAAACTCAGCTCAACTGGCCTCACCAACGGTCCAATTGGGTAAACGGGCGCTTTCGGAGCCAGTCCTACCTTCCGTGTATCATGCAAAGCAGCAAGTGTCCGTGGTTCCAGATCGTAAAACGTGTTCACTAGTATTCCGTCTGCTGTGGATATCTCAGTTCCCATGCGGAAATACACCTTGTTTCGTCGCAGAAATTGCTCGTAACAATCAACAAACCGAACCGGTTCACACCCGGGAATGTGAATAGGCTTTTGATTGTTAATGTGATCATCTCGATCCACTTCCTTATCGAGGTTCGGTCCATGGACTGTAAGGGCAAGAAACCAAGCATTAGTAGTGACGAAAACATACTTGAACATCATGAACTCTTCCGCAACAACAAAAGCTTCGGTCGCAAACATGTCGACAATAAGAGCGATGGGTTGGACTTCCATCGCTAATATCGCGGATCGTAAGCTCGGTAAAGCCTCGTGGACCACCATCGCCATCTGCCTTAAGATCCCAATGGTTTTATCAACCCGAGCCGAAATATCCACCGCCGGCAACAAAACAACTTCAAGGAAATCATCCGTGATCTCCGATACTTTAAGGAGTTGGGATCGAGACAAAGAGGCATCCATCGTGACTACAAAGATAGTTACACTAAATCCGTGATGAGAAACTAGTCTTTTTCCGAGTTGGAGCACCGGAATAAGATGTCCCATGCCGGGACTGGCAACAAGAGCAACATGAACCTTCCCGGTTTGCATAATGACCCACAAAATTTTGAAACTAAATGACCAAGATGAAAACCATAGGTCAAGCTTGGCCATGATATATACAGGGACCAAAAAGAAAAACTACATGCAATTAAGCTTTTTTCCTTTTTAAGACAAGAATTCATTAAACATGTCACATGCTTTCGATTAGTCATTTATTAACGTGAAGATCCTTTTCATACAAACGATCAAAACATACACTGAAGAAAAAGAATATTTTGGTACCTTAAAAGGAACCGCAAAACATTAATGGAATTTGTCCGAAGACTTGTCAGAAAATTTGAGCCTTAATAGCTTCAAGCTGATTTTTTTTTGAAGAAACTTTAAAAAAAACGTTGAAGGTAAAAAAGTTGGTATAATAATAATTTTAATTTTCAACATTTATATTTTCTATCAATTTGGTCCTTATCGAGCTAAATTTGGTATTAACCTTTCAAAATGAGTCAAATTATGGTAAAAGTACCATAGAGGCCCTTATACTAGGAGTCGAATTGTATTCTGCCCCATCTACTAAAAAGTGAAAAAATTAATCCATATACGTTAGATCAAAGAGTAAATTAGTTTTTCTGTTAAAAATTTAATCAACTTCTATTGGTAAAAATTGGTCTCTGTACGTCAGTATGAGATATACATGGCACGTCATGTGTTATTGTTTGGTTATTTTGTCAATTTTTAATAGTAAAAATGAATGAAAATTTTAACAGAAAGGATTAGTTTGCTTTGTGATCTAATGTACGACTATTTTGCCCATTTCTTTAGTAGAAAATGCAAAATGCAATCTAGGACCTCCATGATATTTTTGCCATCAAATTGCTTTTCTTTGATAGAAATGTGGACTAAAATATTAATTTTTTAACGATGTTGGCTTGCAATCCATATGGCAATTTATGTATACTTCACGCTACCATGACATTATTTGTCTTATATGTTACATCAATAAATAATATAAAAATTATAAAATATTCAAAAATAAAAATTCAAAATTCAAAGAAAAGTTATAAAAAGTTCATTAATAAAAAAAAAAAGATGAAGTATGCAAGCTACCATGTTTATAAATTTAACGTTTTAGTGAATATTTCCATTAAAAATCAAATTGACTATTTATCAAAAGGTTAGATGGTTAAATTTAACCTTTTTTTTTAATATTTAAGGTCAATTTAACTTAAAAAAAATAATGACCAAACTGACAAAAAGATGTAATTATCAAGGACTAAATATGATATTAGGCCAGTATTTTTAAAGAAAACAAACCTTAAAGGACGGGGCATTTACTGGATTTTAGGATCGGGATTTAATGACATGTTGAAAAAATTTTAACTTTTGTTTAGGCAAGTCAAAGAAGATTTGCATTGATTTTGGGTTGATTTGAATTTTAAGATTTTGGAATTATTTACGGTTTAGCATTTGAATTAATTTAGATTTTAAAGTTTTAAAATTAATTTTTCATTTTTGGTCTTTGATTTTTCATTTTTGATCCTTGATTTTTAAAATTTTAAAATTAAGTTTGAAAAGGAGAAACGTTTGAGTTTTATTAAATTTAAATTTGGTTCATGCACTTTTATAGTAAAACTGGATTGAATTGAATTTGAATCTCAACCGATTGGATTGAATTTTTGAATAAAAATTTTATTTAATTGATTTTAAAAGACAAAAAAAATTAGAAAATTCAAAATCAATAAGCGTTGGATATAGTAATAAGGTATATTACATTTTTGAGGGAAGAATACAAGTTCGAATATTGAAAATGACATTGTTGGAAGAGACAACCATGAATTCCCAACATGAACAGTAGAACCGACATGGATAATACAAAAATAAAAAAAAAGCAAATTCAAAATATATTAAAAATATGGTTAAAATATGCCATAGGTGCTTGTACACTCACAAATTTGAAATTTAGCCTCTGTATTTTTATTTTAGGAATTTAATCTCTCTATTTTTCAAATTTCGAAATTCAGATCCAATTGTTAATACTATTAAATTTATTGGTGTGACATTTTAGAATAAATAAAATACTCATTTGGTGGCAATGTAAATAAAAACGGTTGTATTGAACCTAAATTTAATAAAATAACGTCAACAGTGTTAACAATTGAATCTAAATATTGAAATATAAAAAATAGAGAGGCTAATGTCCTAAAAATAAAAATACAAATAGTAAATTGTTAGAGTTGTGTTACTCAAATCTGGGCTTGAAAAGTTCGATGTGCAACTCACTTGTTAAAAAAATAAAATAGAGAGACAAATTTAGGGATTTGTGGGGCGAAAGGCCAAGGGCCTTGCTGCACAAGTTGAATCTATATAGGATTATACTTCTTTCTATTAGACGTTGGTTATAAAAGAGTTGTTAAACCCTTAAATTGTGTACATCAGAAAACCTCTTGTATTGTTTTTTTTTTATTTTTAATATTAATAAAATTTTCTTTCTCTACTTGTGGTTTTTCCCTATAAAAATTTTCCACGTAAAATCTACATATTTTTTTTTATTACTTTACAATCATACCTACTATTATTATCCACATATAGTATAACAAGTAAATACATGCATGTTGAAATTTTGAACAAATAAAAAAACAGATATTAATTGTGCATGAAAAATAGTGATGCATGTCGAACACATGTCGTTGAGAACCTGAAATGTAATGACAAATAATAAAGTTCTATTCATTTTATGTTATCTTCAGATATTTTTAATTGTATTAAAACCCAAATATTAGTTTTATCTTAAATTTTACTATTAACCTCTGTAATTTACAAAAATTGTGGATTTATTTTTATATTTAATTTTTTTAAAATTTTATTTTTATACTTTTTTTAATTTGTTGATTTTAATTTTTTATATTTTTCATATTTTGAAAATTCAATCCTGATTCAAACAATAATAATTAAATTTATTTGGTTAAATTCAATTATTAATTTAGTACTATACGTGCAGTTATAGATATATTGCATATTCTTCAATTGGATCATAATGTTACTATTGTTTTTAAATTCTAGTCTTGACACAAACGGGAGTAGTGAATCTATTAACTAAATTTTTATTGAGTAATAATATGTAAAAATAACAAACTAACATAATATTACATATATGATAATATATTTACCGTATCAAATTTTAGAAATAATTAAGCTTAATAAATTTAATAATTATCACTTGATAATAATTAAAATTCTAAAATTTTTAAAAATATAAAATAAAAAGTAATTAAATTAAAATATATAGATTAAATTTGTAATTTTCATAAAATTCAGAAAACAATAGCAGAATTTAATTGGTAATAAAACTCAAGCTCACTCCCCTAGAAAAACTTTAACCCACTTATGGGAAAATGTACCTATTTTTAGGTATACACGGTAGCCCACCAATCTCTCTCGATTAGCATGGCTATGCACATGCAAAACACTAAAATTAGGTACTAGATTGTAATTTCGAAACTCTTCAATACAAAAAAACAAAAGGTTTCTTTGAATTGACTTACATATTTTAATTAACTTCAAAAACGAGAGAAAATAAAAAATTATATTGTAATTTCGAAACTTTTAAAGTGAGAATTTATATTCAAACTTTAGAAATAACCTTAATGGTAGGGAAAATATGAATCTCGAGATAATAATTTGTTATAAACTGAACAGGAAGATACTTTAGTCATATAAAAAAATTAAAACTTTAGAAAAATATTTAATTTCAAAACTTATTTAATTTTTAATTTTTAAAATTGATTTAGTTGGTAGCTCCGTTGGTCGATTTGTATTGTTTTTGACATGGATGGTTAGAGTAAAGAAAAATGGATTTTCTAGAGAAGAAAAATATGAAAAAAGTGGAAAGTCTTGAGAGTAGAGGGTCTTTGGATATGTATAAAAAGAAAGTTTTCGGATTAGATTCCCAATCACCGAAGTAGGTTGGATTTTAAGTTAAAAGGTAATGATATATTTTATTTATAATTCTATAACAAAATTATTTTATAGTAATTAAAATACAGTGAAAAGATGGTATAATCCGTAGATTATAGTGTGTTTATATTCAACACTAGTTTTCAATCTTCACGTAATATGTTAGAGGCATACGTTTCCCTCATAGTCTATATTTGGATGATACACCTGCAAAAAAAAAAAAAAAAAAAAAAAAAAAAAAGGGTTGGTTACAAGGGACGGGTTTTAATCAAAGTAGTCAATTCCGAATTGATTTATGTTCTGTTTTCTTATTAAAATTAGTGTATATCGGTATCAATATATTTCAATGTACCGTTTTATATTTATCGATATATTTTTTAAAAATTTTAATATATGTATATAAAAATATTTACAAATATCAAATGAATGATATTAAATAAATTTTAAATATAAAATATTGGGGATGCACAATATTTCTATATAAATTTTTATTTTTTATTATAGGAATAGTAAAAAGTTAGAAATTTTATATTTTTAATAATATTCATGCAATAATTAATATAAAATGTTTTAATTGATGGGATTGGTAAAAATTAAAATTTTTTATTAGTACAAAGAAGAGAATTTATTATTGAAATGAGGGGTATGGATGGAAATAAGCACCATCAATACGAAATGGACAATACTAATTCCAATACGACAGCTATTGTTTTTGGTGAGAGTTAATGGAAGAGACGATGGGTTGGTAAAAAGGGTTTATTATACCTTGGGTATGCATTTAACTTTGGGTGCATCATGGGGATACCCGGGAGAAACCTGGAAGGAGAATTTGAATGCTCCACCACTGTCAAAAATAGCAGCCAGTCAGTCAAACATTAACCCAATACATAAAATATTTTAAGGGTTAATTGTACCGGACCTACTTAAACTATAGCTTAAATTTCTAAATTGGTTCTAAACTTCAAATCGTTTTAGTTGAATATTTATGGTATCGATAGACTTGATAATAATCAGGCCTTCGAATCCGAAAAATAAAAGGGTTTAGGTAAAAATATAGGTACAAAAAATGAACTTAATAAGAAATAAGACTTAATTAGAAATAAGAAATAAGAAATAAGAAAATGAGAATTTAATATATAACAACTTCTATTTTGATTGCTACAATATCAATACTTTAAAGACTCAATTAGAATGTTTTAAAATATATGTACCAATTTAAAATCTAGGCAATGGTTATGAACATTTGGTGCAATAAACCCATATATATTTATAGTAATATATTTAAGTTATTGTTGAGTTGGTGTCACGAGTCCATCAATCACCGATTCAATCGGGAAATTACAGTTTAAAAGAGGGACGAAAAAGCAAACAATTTCTTACACGTAATAGCCGTCTTCAGGTGAAATTGTAACCTCAAAGTTCATGAGATCATCCTTCCCATTAGGAAATGATATGGTACAACAATTCGGTAGGTTCAGCTCAGTAATGTTTGCAAATACAAAGGACAAATTTATAAAGAAAGGAAATTATGAGGGGGAAAAACACAATGAATTAAAAAAATAAGTGAAAAAAAACCATTGTGTAAACGCAACTCTCCTGCAGATTGCTTTTTGGTAGGGGCTTCGCCATTTGAATTTTGAGCAAGAACTTTCTGGGTTTCCTTTACTTTGAACAGCCGAATCATAGCTCCTTACAAACCCCATAAAAAATAAACACTTTTTTGTGTAATTTGGTTTGAGTATTCACATTTCTTTTTTTCGAAATTGTTGGATGAATTTCGTATTGATTTGCTCTAAATAAAAAAGGGTTTCTAAGTTAACATATCATTTGATATTTGGGTTTAATTTAGAATCCAGGCTTAACAATATTATATGACCGAATGAATATTTGATCCTTGTGCTTTAGTAAAAAAAAAAATATAAGTACTTAATTGGGAATCTCAAAAAAGGAAAAAAAAAAATTCAAATACCAAATTAAATATTAAAGTCAAATTTAGATATTTAATTAGGATAAAAATAAACTCAAGTATCAAATTATATATTAACCAAAATCTGATTTTATATATAAAAAATCGTCAAGTCCTTAGTAGAACTCAAAAAGGACCGGTTCGAGTATCTTGAGCGTTGAAGCTCAAGATTGAGTGGGGAAGCATAGAAAGAATTCAAGAGTAAGAATTTTTTGAGGATGAGACTAATGAGAGAAAGCCATGCCAAAGGAGGGGCAAGACCATGACAACTATGAGAAAGGGCAAACGGAAACCCTTGAGTTGTTTTTTTGTGTGATGGACCGCACCATGCTAGGGAGTGCCCAAGGCGAGCAAGGCTATCAGTTGTTGTAAAATCCTATGATGAATCAAAAGCCAAGGGTGAGCACCATGGGAAGCCACAGAGGTTGGGTTCTATTCGATCGTGCCAAGAGGAGTTGATCGAGCCAATACAAGTGGTAGCAAAGTACCATGATTTGAGCCATAGAGGCATTAGCAAGGATAGGATCGAGGGGCAGCATTCCATCGAGCAAAGAGATAGGGTGTTTGCGAGAATCAACATGAGGTGTTGGGACATATTAAGACAGAAGAGCAGGTTGCAAACTTATTTAGAAGGGCTTGAATGACAACAAGATTAAAGGTTTCTATCATCAGCTCCGTATTTTGGAAAGGAAGTAAGTTGGTATCGAAGGAGAGTATTGAATACCAACACTAGTTTAGAAAGGAATCCCACGTCACTTAAGAATAAAAAAAGAATAAGGAATTGTAAGTTTATATAATAATAACTTATAACCCACGTTGCTTAAAAACATAAAAGTAATTGGAGTTCGGGTCTATATAAAGATCTATGTTGTAAGTATTATTTACACTCAATTAAATATTAAATATTCTATTTGGTTCTTTAAATTCTTTTGTTATTTTCTTATTTTAGAGTCTTAAAAGGTGTAGTTAAATTTTAGTTTAGTGATATTGTGGACTTAGGTGTTCTATATGATTCGACTTGAAATATAGGTTTAATATTTTACCAAAATTTATCCATATATACACAACTATGGGTACGGATAATATCGGTTTTGTTCGATCAAGTATTTTGGATTTTTTAAATTGTCCATTATAATTCGGTTCGGTTCGATTCTCTATTTTTCCTATATTAATTTTTGATTTTATATTTTAAAATTATTTTTGAAAAAATGAGATTTTATTTATGGCTTTTGAATATTATTTGCCAAAATTTCAAAGTCTTTTCCATAAATATTTTAAAAAAAATTTCAAGACATTTTAAATTATTTTCATTAAAATATAAAACATTTATTTTTATATCATAAAAATTAAAATTAATTATATATTAAATAAAAATAGAATTTAATTCGATTTTGGATAACTACGACTTTTAAACTTGTATTTCATAAACCATCCAAAAATCTTGATTCGAGTCGATTTTTAATTTTTAACCTCAAGTATTTTGAGCCTCCAAATATAATTCATATTTTAAACGAGCTTAACCCTATTTTCCAACTTTATTATTCTTGCTTATGTATTTTTTTTAGTAAATTAAAAAAAAGAAGAAAATAATAACCTAATAATAATGTCCAAACCATACATCAACAACCTGAACATTAGAGTAAGACATGAAATTTCACTTTCAAGCGGTATGAATAAACCACAAACAAAATAGTGGAAGAGAACAAAGCAGAACTAAAGCTTCAAGTGATGTGATGTCCAAATGATTTACGAACACGTTTAGATTCCGTTATTTTCCAGGTATGAATGTATACATCTATTACCAATATCCCCACTTTCATCACTTTCTTCCGCCTTTGAAACCCCTCCTTTAAGTTGAAAGAGACGATGTTTTAAGTGGTAGACTACACTTTGCCTCATTTCCCTTCAAATTTCTCACCCTCCTTCAACCCCCATTTCTTGCATTAACTCAATGCATTTCCCTTATAATTAAAGCCCCCTTTTCTAACTCTTTCTGTGTAAAGTTTGCTCCTTTGAGTGGCTGGATTATAGCTTTATCAGCTTTATAGAATCCTTTTGGTCTATATGCTTGAATAATATTTTTAAGATCTTGCTCAAGCTTTGCTTATTTTGTTCATTTGTTGAACTTCAAGAACATATTGATTTTTTAAGGGATTTTTGTGTGAAAAGACCTTATTTTTCACTTGATTACTGGGTTTAACTTAGATTTGTGGATTATTAAATGCAATTTTAGCTACAATTGTTGTTCTACTTCACATTGTTACAGTGCTATGGATATTCCCGTAAGGCCAGTTTTGTTCAGTGGGATTTTCGGTTTATGAATTGGAACTCTTTGGTACTCCGATTAATTCCCAGTTCAACTTATTCGGTTTTGAAGATTTTAATGACAACCATTAAATTTGTAATGTCAAATTCTATTATTTTCATAATGTTACGAAACAAGCATATGATCATATGTAAGATGTCAATGATAACTTGTTATTTCCTCGTAATATTTACAAAAATCATGTCATTAATTGGACTAAAACTTTAAAATTCGGACGGAAATGTCTAATTGAATTTAATAAGACATTTTTTTATTTGAAACTTAAGGGTTTGTTTGACTAATCGAAAATAGAATACTAGGAAACAACATATTTACGACACATTGCAAAGGTTGTTTATTTTAATTTTCCAAAATAAAAAAGTTATCACCTTAGTTTTGCTTATTTTGATAATTTGTTGGAATATTTTAGGTATTTTTTTGTGTGTGAGAAAACCATTTTAGTTCACTTGATTACTGGCTTTTACTTAGATTTGTGGATTATTGAAGGTTATAAACTCATCATTTCTGTGTTAGTATTTGAATCTTTTATCAGCCATGATGGCATCATCTGCTTGTCTTGAATGGTCCCGGTCCGTAGCCTGATCAAGCTCAGATAGGGCAGCTTGTAGACATGGTTCAACTCCTCGGGATCATACTGATCTTGTCATTGACATATTCGCAGTCGATTCAGGCTTGAAGCCTTTGGTGCACGAATACTATGACAACTTCAAAAAGACTATAGAGTTATGTATTGCCCTTAAGAATTGCCTCGAGCTTGCTCGAAACAATCACAGAATTATTGAGTTGGCAGTTAAGTGTTACGATGAATAGGACAAATTACAAGTCAGGACCTACAAGAAGAAATTCGTTATGGCTTTGGAGGAATTGAGGAGGTTCAAAGCAGCTGAAGAGCCTTTTGTTAAGGAGTTCATTGTACTGAAATGCACGACCCGTTGGCGGCAGGAATCGATGCAAGGGAAGTTGCGAGCTCAGAGGGGAACTCTCGAAAAGAAATGGGAGTCATTGGAAACATGGAGGAGGGTGTCGGACGCCTTGTTTGTTGTTGCTTTCATATCTGTGTTGGTTTTTTCCGCGGTGGGGGCAGCCTTGTCCGTGAAGCCTGTAGTGATTGCTTTGACTAGTGCATTAATAGTTGCTATAGTTCCGGCCTGGAAATGGTGCGATGAGCGTTGAATCATAACGAGGAAAAGGTGAAAAAGCAGAAGAAATTAACAAATACAATGTTGTTCTTTGCTCCTTTTACAATCGATATAAGCGGGAATGTTGGCCTATTGGAAATTAAGATCAAGTCACTGATGAGGACCATAGATATTGTGCTCGGAGAAAAATATGTGTTGAAGGTCGCAATGTTAGATTTGTAAAATAAATCTAAAATAAAACTGAATAAACCAGGATCTATCATGTCAAATAATCAAGAATAAATCAAGAACAAAATTAGATGCTGAAGCGTACTTGAATCCATGAATTCCTTGAAATTTTACCAGATTTTGGGGATTTGATCTTCCAAATTAGCACACAAGAAATTCAGAGAATTTCTGTTCTCTCTTTCCTAATGATGGGATATTAGAAAAGATATCTCGTGTATAATTTGGGGACCAAAATCTGTAACATTCCAAACCCGGCCTAGACGTTATTGCCGAATCCAGAAGTGTCACATGAAATGGGTTGAAAAATCATTTTCATTAAATTGAAAACCCTTTCCAGTTCATCTATCCTTTATCGCTATTATTGATTTCAAAACTCTATTTCATTTAAACATTTAGAGCTAAAATGTATTTGTAGCGGAAACATGTAAAATCGTTGTGTTTAGAAAATCGTTCTCAAGATTTTAGAAACCCTTGCTTTTGATAAACCTTAACAGTTAACAGTAAATAAAACCAAAAACCAAAGACAAACAATTTAAAACAGTCCAAAGAGTCCCAGAAAATACAAACTCTCAAATCTTAACGCCAAACTTATATAAAAACTAAAACAAATTAAATAGTTTTGGCGAGTGGTCACCGCCGAGTCCTCCGCTGCACCGATCCGCCTAACTCTGTCGATTACCTGTACAGAATAAACAAAAAAAAGTGAGTTTACGTAAACTCAGTGTGTAACCCAGTATAATTAGGCATGCACACAAAACAGAATCAGTCAAATACAGACTCAGGCTTAAGCCCATTACAGATTCAGATGTAAAGTCGGGCCTAAGCCCATTTCGATACAGCATGAGATAAGCGGATCGTAATCGTAAATCGATATCGCACCCCATCCTCTACACACCATCTCCGACCATCCCTACACACCATGTGGGGTTTAAAATACCAACCTAGCCCTACACACCATATTGTACCGATGCGGTACATATCAGATATAATGGAGCCGTGCTGCCAGATATTAGGCGTAATCTACCTTTTAAAACACTTCCTCCAATATACATCATCCCACCCCAATCAAATGTCAGAACATGCATACAGAATCATGCTTGACATGAACAGATAACAGGTAAACAATATAGGCAGACTCATAACAGTACATTAGTTTAACAGATCACATAGGTTTAGGGTTTAGTAAACCTTTACCAACCCTATGGTAGGTCCATAGCCGATTAGGACGACCCGTGCAACCCTACGAAAAATTTCAATATAATAGGCCCCTATGCCCGTGTGGGCGCACACGCCCAGATTGGCCTTGCCCGTGTGGATCACACGGCCTGGCCCAGATATCACACGCCCGTGTGGGCTCACACGACCAATTTGACGTAGCCCGTGTAGCCCACATGGCCACACCCCGGCCATTACACTGCCGTGTATTGTGCACGGCCTGGCCTTCGCCAATCACTCGACCGTGTTTTCGCACACGGTTTACCACACAGCCTACCACATGGCCATGTCGTCGCACACGGTCTACTACACAACCTACCACACGGCTGTGTGGTGTCGACAGTAAGGTATTCAGCTTTTGTCGAAAACTCATTTCCTTGCATTTTGAGTACACACCTGGTACGATTTTGATGCCAAACCACACCCGAGCCTTCCACAACCTAAAAATCATCAGGAACATCGTCACACTATCGATCAACTTGTTGGTACTTTTGATGTTATGTATGTATGGTATATGGCATGTATAGGCTAGTGCTAAGATGATATGTTTTGAGTTGTGATTTTAGCCATGAGAGTTGGCTTGTAAATAATGTACATGTTGGTGTGTTTTTGGCCATCTAGGTTGGCTTAATTTATGAATTTGGTAAGTGATATGTGATGTATATATGGCCTTGTGTTTTGGCATGTTTGGTATGGTTGTTGTGATGGCTAAGTGGTTAATTGTTTTGATTAATTACCAATGATATATCATGGTTGATTTGGTATGATATAGGGATGATGAATTGGTATATTTTGTGGCATGAATTAGTTGATAAAATGATGAGAAAAATGCATAGGGAAGATAGGTGAAATTGTTGGTAATAACATATTGTTTTGGTATGTTTATGGTTATGATTTGAGTATTGAAATGGTTGAAGATGAAATGACATGATTTGTATATGAATTGGTATGTTTTGGTTGCCTATAAATGTGTTGAAATGGTATTATTTTGGTTGTTTAGGTGAGTATAAGAAAGGGTGCCAAATTGGCCTTGCAAATGACCTATTCTTGTCCACACGGGCAGAGACATGGGCGTGTGTCTCAACCGTGTGCGACACACAGTCATGACACACGACCGTGTGTCCCCTAGTGTTGGAATTAAATTGAAGTCAGTATGCTCTACACGGCCTTACACACGGGCGTGTGACTTGGCCGTGTTGCATAAGTCAGTATACCCTACAAGATTGACATGGCCTAGCACACGGCCTGGTACACGGGCGTGTGTGGCCATTTCGAAGGACACATGGGCTAAACATACGGGCGTGTGGTCATCCGTATGACCCAAGTCATTATGTATGCCCTGTTTTCACACGGCCTGGAACACGGGCGTGTTTAGAGCCTTGTGAGGCACACGGCCTGTTCACAGGGCGTGTGACCCTTGTATGTTTGAAAAATTTCTAAGTTTTCATGAATTTTCGTATGTTATCGGTTTAGTCCCAAACCATTTCTAAAGCATGTTTAAGGCCTAGTAGGCCCTTATAAGGGACAATGTGTTTATGATTAAATGGTGTTTGAGAATGGATGCATAAATGTATGTTGTATGTTGTGATTTGATAGGTAATGCCTCGTAACCCTATTTCGACAACGGATACGGGTTAGGGGTGTTACATGAATTTATGTTTTTCGAATTAATCGTACTATAAAATACTGGGTTAAAAGTGTAGGAAATATTTGTAATTGAACTCGATATGAGAGAGGTCTAAAAACCTCTCATGTTAACGAGGGGGATGACAAACCCTAATATTATTAATTGGGTGTCTCCCTCTATACTCCTAGCTAGACTAAAAGTTCATTTTTATGGTTAAAATAAACTTTTCCAATTCAACAAGAGTTCTACTTCTTCTCCCTATAAATAGATGACATCGGTACAGTTAAATATACAAATTTTGTAGAATTAAAATTTTCTAGAATATATTCTCTAAGTATTTGAATATATTTTCTAGAATTAAAATTTTGTCGGTTTTATTGAGAAGAGATTTTCTGTTTTCACACTAAAATAAAGAAAACTATTTTTGGTTTTATACTTGATTCAAATCGTTCGAACACACACTCGAAACAGTTTGTAGTACGAGAATAGTGAAGAAGGTCGATTGAAAGCCAATAACGACAATGATCCGTCTAGTTGAAAACACAAGTGCGATTTCAATAAAGGGTTTATTGTTGTGCAAGAAAACTATTTTCGAATCGAATTTTTTTAACAACCAGTATCGTAAATCGAGACTTAAATTCTCTATCTTCTTTATGTGTGATTAATTTTGATAAGATGTGATATTTTTATAATTGTATGCATGTTTAGAAGAATATGTGCGAATGAATGTATAATATTATTTTATTGTAATGTATGATAAATTAATTTTACCGAACTTGTGATTCTTAGAAAATTAAATGTAATTAATTAACTTATCAGACATGCATATTTTAGATGTGTACTATGATTTCCTCATAGAGTTTAATTTTATTTTTCTAGAATAAAATTGGTGAGCCGAAAACAGATATAAAATAATTGGATGTGTAGTGTCTTAGACTAATCAATCAGATAATTTGATTGGTTGAATTAGATAACACTTGAATAAATTTAAATTCAACTAATTTAAATTTTAAAGCTTTCGAGTTATTTTAGTTTGAGTCAATATCGGATTTGGGTTTAGGTTATTCAGATTTTGTATATATGTATACATATATTACAAATATCCCCCCTTCCATTATTTAACTATTGGCCAAAGAAATTAAAAAAAAAAAAAAAACTATTGGCCAAAGATTATTATTTTTTTCCACATTGGCTATCTTTATTCTACGATCCAATCATCATAAGCTAGAGACATAAAAGCCAAAGCTTCACTCCCAAGTTTTTGAAACCCCTCCTCTAAGTTGAAAGAGACACTTCGCCTCATTTCCCTTCAAATATGTCACCCTCCATCAACCCCCATTTCTTGCATTAACTCAGTGCATTTCCCTTCACCAAAAAAAAAAAAAGCCCCCTTTGTTAACTCTCTGTGTGTGTAAAGTTTGGTCCTTTGGGTGGCTGGATTATAGCTTTATCAGCTTATTTTCTAAGGATTTCCACTGAGAAGAACTTTCAGGTACTTTTTAGCTTGTGCATTTATAGAATCTCTCAAAGATTTAATCTTTTTGGTCTATATGCTTGAAACTATCTCTGGGTTTTTTAAGATCTTGCTCAAGCTTTGCTTGTTTTGTTCATTTGTTAAACTTCAAGAACCTATTGTGTGGATTTTTTAGGGATTTTTGTGTGAAAAAACCGTATTTTTCACTTGATTACTGGGTTTTATTTAGATTTGTGGATTATTAAATGCAATTTTAGCTAGAATTGATGTTTGTAGTGAAGCATCACGTTAAGATACGAGTTATTTTAGGGTTAAAGTACCTGGAAGGTCCCTGCATTATAGGTACCAGATCAAATTAGTCCCTCTATTGTTAAATGGATCAATTTAGTCACTGTAATCAAATAAGTGCAAACTGTAAGAGTTAAATGAGCACGTAAACTGATGTGTGTGTATGTACTGCTTTTGGGTTTTTTAAGGTATTCTCCATTACCATTTTGAATCTTTATCAGCCATGATGGGATGTCAACCGAGTAAAACCAAAGCGGGTAATGCCGAATCAACATCTCAAGTTAAACCGGATTCTCAGTTAGAAGCTGATTTGAGTTCGTACGAGGCTGCTTGTAGACAAGATTCTACTCTGCAACATTTCGATGTGACTCTCCAGGAACATACTAACAGTGTCATCGGCACACTTACTGTCGGTTCGGGTGTTCAATCGATATCCTTTAACACGATCCAAAAGGTTACCAGTTGTCTTCTCGAAACAAATCAGGCATTAGTGAAAGTCATTTTGGAATGTCAAAGAGATATATGGAACAATTCAGAGTTGTTTTCTTTGGTTGAGGAATACTTTGAGAACAGCAAGCAGACTTTAGATTTTTGTACCATGCTCGAAAATTGCCTCAAACGAGCTCGCAATGATCAATTGATCATTCAATTGGCGGTTAAGTATTTCAATGAAGAGGTCGGGTTAGAAGTTGGGGTCGATGAGAAGAAATTTGTGAAGACCTTGGAAGAATTGAGGAGATTTAAAGCAGCTGACAAGCCATTCCCGAAGGAGTTCTTTGTACTGTTAGATTTGGTCCGTAAGCAGCAAGAATCGATGCTAGGGAAGTTGCTAGTTCGGAAAAGGAAGCTCGATAAGAAATTGAAATCTTTAAAAACATGGAGGAGAGTGTCGAATGTCTTGTTTGTAGCAACGTTTGTCTCCGTGTTGATTTTTTCCGTGGTGGCAGTAGCCGTATCTGCACCACCTGTTGTGACAGCTTTAGCAAGTGCATTGACAGTTCCTGTTGGTTCGGTTGGAAAATGGTGCACCTCTCTTTGGAAGCGGTACGAGAAAGAGGTGAAAGAGCAGATGGGGTTAACAACCACAATGGAGATCTTTGCTCACCTTACGATTTATGATATGGATGACATAAGGGTGCTCGTGACCAATTTTGAGATTAAAATTGAGTCATTATTGAAGACTGCCGATTTTGCACTTGGTGAAGAAGATGCGTTGAAGCTTGCAATGGATGAAATCAAGAAAAGGTTGGGAGAATTTATGGAAATCATCGAGAAATTAGGTCAACAAGCCGATAAGTGTAGCCGTGATATTAGGATGGCGAGGACAGTGATTTTGCACCGGATGATGACACACTCTAGCACGTCAACAACCGGAGCCATGCCTTTGGATCTCTAGCAACACCGACCTCTCTGTGTTTGTCTTATTCTGAATTTTTACGCTCTCGAGATAATGAAATCCTGCTTCTACACATAAGGTGAATAGTTATAATCATGCCAATTCTGAAACGTACTTGCTAGTCCAATGTTATTTTCGACGATATCTAATACATGCTTGTTTCGTAGCAGGTGTTGTTGTACTTCACATTGTAACTGTGCTATGGATATTCCTGTAAGCCCGGTTTTGTTCGGACCGATTTTCGTCGATGAACCGGATCTCTTTGTTACCTTTAGCAATAGAGTAAGTTGTGAAAGTTGAATTGAAAGAATCTGAATTCTCAAAACTTCATACTAAAAGGAAGTGTTTGTTCAAAACTTCCAAATGATTGAATTAGATGTGCTGAACTTCATCAATGTGTTAGAAATTAAAATTAAAATAAATATTTATTTTGGTTTTAGTCCCTCTATTATGCTATCATTTCAGATTTGATTATTTTTTACTTTAACATTGTTAATTGTTAATGGTGTGATTTTTTAAAATAATAGCTTTATGTAAATTAACAACATTAACTAATAATGTTTTAATGATTAAATTATACCAAATTAAATGAGATGATTAAATTTTAAAATTTTGTCCAATGGAGACATTAAAACTATAATTAATAAAATTCACTTCAATCTATTTTTAATTTAGTTCAATTGATTTATATTGATTCACAAATTATCTGGTTTCTTTGTCTTATTTGGAATTGGTGTACTTTATACTTCAATTGGGTTATTTTTAATTTATCTACTTCTCAAACTTTGAACTTTTAATCTTGACCCAATATTTTTAAAGTCGGATTGGTGATTGAACTAATTAGATCGTTGATTCATTAGTTCGATCAATTTAATTAAAAATTATAAAAAATAAAAAAAAATCGATTGAACCAATTTGTACCATTTCATGGATCAAACTGACCCAACCTCATATTCTAAACTGACACTTTAACTAATTCCCGATCCAACCGATTCAGTTAAAAAACCCTTGATGATAACTATTAAATTCGTAATATTATGTTATTCTCAAAATTTTATTTAGTAAATATATGTATTAGTTTAGGTTGCAAAGAATCCAATCACTTTAAACTGAATGGTATAGGTGTAAGTGCTTGTTGACTAACCAAAAACAGAACACGATAAAACAAGAGAATCAAAAAAGTAAAGTGATGACTGGCTTAACACGTTTACAGACTGTTATCCATTTTCCACAGTGCCAAAGGGTTTTTTTATTTATTTAATAGTATCGGTAATTCTCTCGTTATTTTATTAGTCACTAATTATTATTTTTTAAATACAAAAGAAGGGTTGTAACACCCCTTACCCGAGACTGTTGCCGGAGTCGAGTACTAAGTATTACTAGACTTAACTTACTAGTTCGGGACATAATAATTAAAACTGTCCATCTGCGTCATGTTCACTAAATCGATTATAACTTGAGTTACGAAACTCGAAATCTAGATCCGTAAATTTTCCTTGAAACTAGACTCATATATCTTCTTACTGTAATTTTTCCAGAATTTTTGGTGTGGCCAATTAGTACAGTTTATTAGTTAAAGTCTCCCCTATTACACAGTTCGACAGTTCTGACCTCTCTTCACTAAAAATCAATTATCTCATAATATACAACTCTTTTTCCTACATCGTTTTTTATATAAAAATAGAATCAATAAGCTTTAATTCTATATCTCATGCACAACCTAATTCCATTTCTACTATTTTTGGTGATTTTTCAAAATCACATCACTGCTGCTGTCCAACTATTACCCTGCATATAATATCACCAACTTAAGCATGATCAAGCCATATTTATGCATATAAGTATAGCTATTTTCGCATGGCTTCCATACATTATAAGTTTGTTTTTATACAAAACTCCAAGAAGTAAATTAGCTTATCCATGCCATGGACCTTGGGTTCAAAAACAAAAAGGTACAGAAAAAAAATGGTAATGTGACTGACTTCGACAACAATCCTCGAGCTTGAGTTTCAACTTCAAAATATAATGAACAATACATAAAACACACCAAGTAAGCTATTATGGCTTAGTAAGTTTAAGCAGTTTAAATTCATTAAATAATATAGACAAAATTTCATTCAAAATTTCGAAACTAAACTCTTGGTAGCATCCATACAAATCATCCCAAACCATAATAAAAATTGAATTTATAATCACATCATATTCTTCTAACAATTTCCATATATCAACACCACATGCTAAATAACTAATATTTATATCATATACTTACCAAATTTTCTATTTGCATTTCAAGCTACTAAAAATCTCAAATTAATAGGTATATTACATACCTTTAATTTACTTACCCTTTCAAACTAAATTGTTCATACATACCCTGTAATAATGCATTTCTTACATTTCCGTATGCATAATAACATTACTCATATAAATCATTTAACGAATCTTATACTTAAACAATTGTTGATAAAATTTAGTAACGTATAGCTCACATAGAGCCGTTACTTGACATTTTCCGTAACGTATCGCTCACATAGAGCCGTTACTCAATATTCTCGTAACGAATAGCTCACATAGAGCCGTTACACGATATTTCTCGTAACGTATCGCTCACATAGAGCCGTTACTAATTTATCCGCACACATAGTGCTAATTATAAAATTTTCTCCTCTTATATTTCATATATAAATATCCACACCTTATAATTAGGACCGAACCCAAGTATGTATATTTCAAACCAAATTCTTTTTCCTATAATCTACCATTATATTCGGTCACACTCAATTAAACCCATAATTGCATATTCAATCACCTCCATCATCGATTTCATATTAGTCAAACATACATTCAGCCCATGCACTTATTAAATCTTAACTCTGTCACATTGGTAAAATTTACCTATCTTTATACACATCTCAACCATCTAATGTATGACCATATATATATATAGTTACTTATTCAATTACAACCTTCACCTACTTCAAAGTCCACATTTAACTACTTTTCAAACCATAAATATTCATCCATCCCAAGTATATTAAATTCATACATAAATCAACCACATAATTTGGCTACTATATATATATTGCCCAATATCACATTCGGCCTTGACATTATTAAGCAACTAACAATTCCTTGAATTTACTCATATCTCAATTTAGTATTTCTCACATCTATTAGTATCATTATCATACAAACTCACATTTCATGCAAATAAATCTAAACCTCCAACAACCACACAATCGGCTACTTATACTAATTTTATAGATACATTCGGCAATGTGATATCAATACACTTATCACCATCTAACTTGGGCATATAACATGGTATAAAATTCAATTTAACCCAATTGCTTAAAACTTACCTCGATAGTTGTCAAATTAAGCTTCCGGCTACTCGTTTAATTTAGACTTCCCCCGATTCGTTTCCAAATCTTTCCTTCCTTGATCTAAACAAAGTTCGAAAAGAGTCCATTCAAATAGATTTCATTCATTTCAATACGAACACATAATTGTACCATTTCTTTTTATTCATTCCAACAAGTAACAATTCATACTCTTTTGAGCTAAACCGAATACTCCTCAAGCTCAATTAAGTCCCCTTATAACATTTAAAATTAATCATAGCATATAATTTATCAATTTGCCAATTTACTAATTTACCGCTCTAGTTTCATTTTCTTGTAATTTAGTCCCCAAACACAAACTCACAAAATATTTAAAATTTGAACCTAATCCTTAATGGCCGAATATTACTCCCCCTTGTACGAATCCATATAACTCAATTATTATGCATTTTAGACCCTTCACTAATTATTTTTCAGAATTTGAACCATCATGCCCTACTTCATTTACAACTTCCTTATCAAAATATGTTGATCTCAACCATTTATAAACTATTTTTCCATCAAGCAAAACAAATCAAGAACATTCAACAATAGCCGAATTCATAGCATGCTAAATCTCAAAAATTCCAACATGGGTTCAAAAATGCTCAAGACAAGGGACTCTAAAATGTAAGAATTCTCAATAATTATGCTTAAATACTAACCTCAGGATAGCATGCAAGTGCCGAAAATGAGAATCAAGCTCCCCTTTTCTTCTAAAATTCGGCAATGAAAAAAAAAAAAAACAAGGTAGAAGATGAACATTTCCCCTAGTTGTTTTATGTTTCTTTATTTTAATTAAATTATAAAACTAATATAATACCCCTACTAAAATAAAATAATTGAATTTAATATATTAGCAATCATCATGCCGTCCACTACCACATGAAATGGGTTATTTGACATGCAAGTCCATTCTTGCATGATACAATTCAATTAAATCATTCCACTTAATAACGACTACTTCTACTTCTTTAACTATTTAATCCTTTCATTTAAAAATAATCATCCAAACACACAAATTTGAAAGTAAAATATTTAACACATGCTTGACCACATAACATAGACATCAATTTAATCATAAAAATATTTTTTCTAATTCGGATTCGTGGTTCTGAAACTACCGTTCCAATTAGAGGCCAAATTGGGCTGTTACAAAGGTAAAGTCTTAATAGTAACGTAATTAGTACGGCTCGAACTCATATTATTTTTGGAGTAATAGATACGCTGATCATCAAGTCTACATACTGATTCATGTCAGTTTTTAATTGTAAGAATAGATGAAATTTTAATAAAAAAACTAATTTATAATCTAATGTATATTAAATAATTTATATATTTTTTTGAATAGAAAAAATAAAATATAATTTTACTCATATTTCTTGTTGATGGGCATTAGATTCTATTTTTATTGACTCGTTTACGGCTAGTCTTTGTTCACCAATTACATTCAATGACGAAAATGCTGCCCAAATTTACAGTTCAGTCATTTTCAATGGCCGACAGTTGCCTATGGATCAACGTTGATTTATTTATTTTAAGGTAAATTACAATAACAATCACTCAATTTTGAGGTAGTTGGAAAAATAGTCACTTAAGTATAAATTTAGCCACAAAATTTTTAAAAAATAATAAAACAATTACTAACATTATTAAAAAGTGTTAAATCAGTCACTTAATAATATTTTCTGTTATTTTCTTAATAGGACTGCTGATGTAATAAATTAACTTGCCACATAATGCATTTAAAATTTCTTATTTAGAATTTGGTCATTGTACATTATGAAAACTTAAAAATTAGTTCAATTAAGTATCAATGTTAAATCTTGAAAATTAGTTCAAGTTTCAATTTTAAATCTTGCCCGTTGACCCAAAAATCAGCATTTCAAGAAATTGTATGAAAGAAATTAGTAAAAATCAACAATTTAATAATTTGTATCAAAATTGAGGATTAACTTTTCATTTTTTGTAAATTATAAGGATGACATTTACAATTAGACCTAAACAGTGACAAATTACAAATTTAAACCCTAAATACCTTCGTTTAGAGGATTGTAGCCAACGGAATCGGGGAAATCGACGGAAAATGGTTAAAATAATTGATTTATTATTTTTCAAAAATTGAGTGATTGAATTGAAATAAGAATAACTGTTTTGTCAGATACTTTAAAGTTAAGTGACTGTTGATGCAATTTACCCTTTATTTACCCTTTATTTTACAGAGAACCCAAAAACTTTACTCTCAAAGTCAGGGTCTTTGAACCCTCGGTTTAGTGCTAACACTTGAAAACCCTTTCTGGGTTTTCAAGATCTTGTTTATTTTGTTCATTTGTTGAACTTCAAGGGATTTTCTTGGATTTTCCAGGGAATTTTTAGTGTGAGAAGACGATCTTAGTTCACTTGATTACTGGGTTTTATTACTTAGATTTGTGTATTAGCATTTGAATCTATTATCATCCACGATGGCATCATCTATTAGTTCTGAACCGTCATTCCAAATTGAAGTGCGATCGGATTCCCGATCCGAAGCTGAATCGAGCTTGAACTGGGTTGCTAACAGTGATAGTGATACTCTCCCGAATCGTACTCACAATGTCATCAACTCATTTGAAGTTGATTCGGACTTGAAGTCTTTGATGAAGGAATACTTTGACAACTTCGAGAAAACTTTAGAGTTCTGTACTGCCCTTAAGGATTGCCTCGAACATGTTCGAAACAATCACGGAAGTATTGAGTCGGCGCTTAAATGTTATGATGAAGAGGACAAATTAGAAGTCGGGACAGTCGAGAAAAATTCTGTTAAGGCCTTGGGGGAACTGAGGAGGTTCAAAGAAGCTGAAGAACCTTTCGTTAAGGAGTTCCTTGTACTGAAAAAAATGGCCCATAGGCGGTACGAATCGATGCAAGGGAAGGTGCGTGCTCGGAATAAAACGCTCAAAAAGAAATTGGAATCATGGGAAACATGGAGGAGGGTGGCAATGGCCTTTTTTGTTGCCGGTTTTATTTCCCTGTTGGTTTTTTCCGTGGCGGCGGCAACCAAATCCGCAAAGCCTGTCATAACAGCTTTGGCAGGTGCGTTGACGGCTGCTATAGTTCCGCTGGGAACATGGTGCAATAAGTGGTGGAAGCGGAGCAAGGAAGAGATAAAGAAGCAGCAGAAGTTAACAACTATAATGGAGATCTATGGTTCTAGTGCAACCACCATAAGGGCGCTTGTTGACCAATTGGAAATTAAGAAAAAGTCACTGTTGCACTCCGTTAATTGCGTGCTCACTGAAGGATATACTTTGAAGGCTGCGATGGATGATATCAACGAAAAATTGAAACTTGTTACGCCTATCATTACACATTTGCTTCGAAAGACCGATGACAATGGCAGTAAATTTAGGACGGATCGGGAAGAGACTCTGCGGCAGATGATGTACATGCTCTAGCACATCAACCGGAGAGCGAAGACAATCCCTTGAGAACTCTAGCAATGACATACCTCACCGTATTTATGGCGTATCAGTTTTACATTCCAGTTTATGTGCATTCATGTTTGTGATTTCATATATGATATAATGATTCTATGGTCCTATGTGATTATATACATTTGATCCTATATGATATAATATTGATATTGTTGTATTCAATGCTATACGATGATATATATATATATATATATATGAGTGATGCAAGGTTGCTATGTTTTTAGGTGATTGAATCGTTAGCACGTTATGAGACTATAGAGAATTTTTTAATAAATAAAGAAAGCGTTGCAAATAAGTGAATAAAAATGTATCGAAAACAAGTGAAAAGAAAATCTCTATGAACAATTTATCTAATATGTACATATATTAAGTGTATGGCTCACCTCAATTCAATCTTTTAATAATAATCATTGTTATTAATTTAATATTTAATACGTTTGTATATATATATATTTCTTACAAACTACATGTATTAAACATTTATAAAGATGTATATAAAATATTTGGCATGTTTTATCCACTTTATTAATTAATTATGTATAAAATATTTAATAATAATCATTGTTACTAATTTAATATTTAATATGTTTGTCTATATAAAATATTTCTAAAGTATATGTTTGGTTGGGTTGGCAGGGGCCTTGGCTCTCCCTAAAATGGGATAATTGTGGTTTAGACCTTGAAATCTATCATATTACAAGTTAATAAATAATAAAAGTAAAGTTTGACTACTCAAAAAATGATAAATTTTGATTTAATTCTTTTAAAAACTGCAGATGTAAGCCAATGCAATGTTGAAATTGTATTTTAGTTCTTATATAAATATATATAACTCAATCTCAACACCAAAAATCTATAGTTTCGCCTGTCTAAGATCAATTTTGAGTGATCTTAATCAAGGTTGTTTGAATCAGACAAGATCAACCGGTTGAACCGAGAACTGGCTAGGATACTAATTTGAAGAAGGGCATTGAACCTATTGATCCGAAAGCTGATACGAATAGAGCAAAAAACTGATTGAACAAAATCTTTAATATTTTTTCATTTTTGTGATTTTTTTAATAATTTATTTAATCGAACTAAACCAATTAATTCTACTAATGTAACCTACAAATAAATTACATGACTGATTTTTCCAGTTTTAAAAACCTTCACCAGTATAGTTGTAGGCCTTGGCTAAGTAGAAACAGAACAGCAGAAAAACAGGACGAGAGACTAAAGTGGTCTCCAAATGATTTCCGTAACACGTTTAGATTGTGTCATTTTCCACAGACTGTAGTTGCCTTTGGGACAAAGTTCATTATATTTCCACAGAAGTTGCCTTTCGCCAAATCCGCGGAGATCTTTAGTGGACTAAAAATTTAAAATGTTACCGGAGCCGGCCCTCCAGTCCCTGCTGCCGCCTCTGAACTGTCGATCATCATCAAGCTGGTCACTCTCAAAGTCAGGGTCATTGAACACTATACCCCACATGTTGAAACAAACACTTTCCTTCAACTTTCCTTCCATTTTCTCGCGCATTAACTAAATTCATTATAATAAAGCACCCTTTTTAGTCATCAGCTGAAATTTCAGGTATTTTAAAGCTCATACATCTATATAATCTCTCAAAGATTTGATGTTTTTAGTGTCTATACTTGAAAATTATTTCTGGGTTTTTTAAGATCTTTCTTATTTTGTTCATTTGTTGAACTTCAAGAACGTACTGTCATTGCAAGTCGAACCGGGACTGGATTCCCGGTCTGAATTCAAATGGAGCTTGAATAGGGCTGATGATAGACATAGTTCAACTCTGCAAGATTTGGATGATTCTCTGATCGACCCTTTCATCAAGTCACTCGCGGTTGGTTCGGACTTGAATTCTTTGGTGAAGGAATCCTTTGACTACATCAAAAGGACTTTTGAGTTCTGTACTGCCATTGAGGATTGCCTCATACGTACTCGCAACAATCATAAAATTAATCAGTCGGCGGTTAAGTGTTTCGATGAAGAGGTCAGATTAGAAGTCGGGACCCACGAGAAGAAATTTGTTAAGACCTTGGTGGAATTGAAGAGGTTCAAAGCAGCCGAAAAGCCTTTCTTTGAGAAGTTACTTGTACTGAAAGGCACAATTTGTGGGCAAGAAGAATCAAATGCTAGGTAAGTTGCGTGCTCAAAAAGAAAGGCTGGATAAGAAATTGAAATCATTGGAAACATGGAGGATGATGTCGAATGCCTTGTTTGTTGCCGCTTTCGGCTCCGTGTTGGTTTTTTCTGTGATGGCTAGTGCGTTGACGGCTGCTATAATTCCAGCCTGGAAATGGTGCAATGGGCGTTGGAAGTGGAACGAGGAAAAGGTGAAAGAGCAGAAGAAGTTAACTACAATGTACCGTGCTCCACTTCTTAGTAAGATAATCATCATAAGGGTGCATGTTGAGCTATTGGAAGAAAAGATCCACTTAGTACGAATTTTTACGCTCTCGAGATAATGAAATCCCGCCTCTACTCATAAGGTGAATAGTTATAAACATGCCGATTCTGAAACACACATGCTAGTCCAATGTTATATACGATGTTTTCGACAATATCTAATACATGCTTGTTTCGTAGCAAATGTTGTACTCATATTGTAACAGTGCTATAGATACGCTCGTAAGGCCGGTTTTGTTTGGACAGATTTTTCGTCGATGAACCGGATACCTTTATTACGTTTAGCAATAGATTAAGTTGTGAAAGTTGAAAGAGTTAATTGAAAGAATCTGAATTCTCAAAACTTCATACTAAAAGGAAGTGTTTGTTCAAAACTTTCAAATGATTAAATTAGATGGGTTGAACTTCGTCAATGTGTTGGAAATTAAAATAAAAATAATGATTTATTTTGGTTTTAGTCTCTTTATGCTACCGTTTAAGATTTGATTTTTTTTTATTTTAAAAATAATAGAAGCATTCGTTTGATAAATAAATTTAATATTGATTGAACATGGATAATCGGTTTTTTTCAATTGAATATTTAAGGTGTTTCTTAATTTTTACCAAATTAAATGAGATGATTAAATTTTAAATTTCGGTTCAATGGAGAGATTTAAATTATAGTTATTAAAATTCACTTCAATTGCCGATTTAATCGACTTTAACTTAATTTAATTAATTTATATCAATTCACAAGTCAATTAAACTTCCAAGTTGGTGTACTTTATTACAAAAATACCATGAGTAAGTGGCGGAGCTCATTTTTTGTACTTCAATTTGATTATTTTTAATCCATATACTTCTCAAAATTTGAAATTTCAATCCTAACTCAAATGATAACCAAAGTTTCAAAATCGGATTGGTGATTGAACTAGTTAGACTATCGGTTCGTTAATTCGATCGATTTGATTAAAAATCATTAAAATTCATAAAAAAAAATCAATTCATCTAATTCATACCATTTCATGGATTAATTGACCTAACCTTTTGTTTAAGATGGATTCGATTAAAAGAAAGATAAAATTTAAGTATATCGTGACATGTGTATTAGTTTAGGTTGTAGAGAATCCAAGTACTTTAAATTGGATGGTATAGGTGTAAGTGTTTGTTGACTGAACATAATAAAACAAGAGAATCAAGAGAGTAAACTGATATCCGAATGATTTACTTACGTAACAAGTTTATAGACTGTAATCCATTTTCCACAGTGCCAAAGGTTTTTTGTTATTTAATCTTTCCAAAATCAAAACTTTACCTTCTTTGAACCCTCGACTAGCACTTGAAAACCATTTCTGGGTTTTCTAGCATCTTGCTCAACCTTTGCCTATTTTGTTCATTTCTTGGATTTTTTTAGGAATTCTTTTTGTGTGAGAAAACCGTATTAGTTCACTTGATTACTGGGTTTTACTTGGATTTGTGGATTATTGAAGCTTATAAAATCATCATACCATTTCTGTGTTAGTACTTGATTCTGTGTTTGTACTTAAGTCTCTTATGCTATCCCTATTCCCTCGAATCCGGTTTTCTTTGGATCGATTTCGGCGATGAATCGGAGCTCTTTGTTACCTTGAAAAAATTATTACATTGACAAATGCTTTAAATTGGATATGCTTGTTTTCTAATCTCAATGGATCATTAAAATTCATTATGAGAATAGAGAATAAAAGTATCACAAAGGTCCTAGTATTATATATTATATTTTGTTCTCTGCATTTAAAAAATAGATAAATTAGTAATTTTGTTAAAAATTTCATCTAATTATATTGTTAAAAATCAACGCGGCTAATAGAATAATTAGATACTGATAAGTAGTGTGTCATGTGTATCTAATGTTAATGTATATAAATAATTTTTTTAACAATAAAAATAAATAAAATTTTTAACGAGAGAACTAATTTTTCTTTTGATTTAATTTACATAAATATATTTAGATTAATTGATTCATATAGGTTAAAAGAATTTAAAAAATCGGGATGTGGAGGTAGACAAAGTTTGATGGGACTGGATTTTATTTTAATTCACTAGTAGATATCTGAGTCTTTGTTTACTAATTAAAAACAGAACCAATTAATCAAAGACATATGTGATGTCCAAATTATGCACCTAATATCATTTTCCACAGCTTATAATTGGCTTTAGGTCAACGTTTATTTATTTATTTATTTATTTTACAAAAATAATAACTTTACTCTCAAAGCCAGGGTCTTTGAACCCTCGGCTAACACTTGAAAACCATTTCTGGGTTTTTTAACATCTTGTTCATTTGTTGAACTTCAAGGGATTTTTTTTTGTGTGAGAAGACGACCTTACTTCACTTGATTACTGGGTTTTACTTAGATTTGTGTATTAGTTGAATCTTTTATCAGCCACGATGGCATCATCTAGTAGTTCTGAACCGTCATTCCAAATTGAAGTACGACCGGATTCCCGATCCGAAGCTGAATCGAGCTTGAACTGGGATGCTAATAGTGATAGTGATACTCTCCCGAATCGTACTCACAATGTCATCAACTCACTTGCGGTTGATTCGGACTTGAAGTCTTTGATGAAGGAATACTTTGACAACTTCGAAAAGACTTTAGAGTTCTGTACTGCCCTTAAGGATTGCCTCGAACATGTTCGAAACAATCACGGAATTATTGAGTCGGCGCTTAAATGTTATGATGAAGAGGACAAATTAGAAGTCGGGACCTTCGAGAAAAATTCTGTTAAGGCCTTGGGGGAACTGAGGAGGTTCAAAGAAGCTGAAGAACCTTTCGTTAAGGAGTTCCTTGTACTGAAAAAAATGGCCCATAGGCGGTACGAATCGATGCAAGGGAAGGTGCGTGCTCGGAAGAAAACGCTCAAAAAGAAATTGGAATCATGGGAAACATGGAGGAGGGTGGCAATGGCCTTTTTTGTTGCCGGTTTTATTTCCCTGTTGGTTTTTTCCGTGGCGGCGGCAACCAAATCCGCAAAGCCTGTCATAACAGCTTTGGCAGGCGCGTTGACGGCTGGTATAGTTCCGCTGGGAACATGGTGCAATAAGTGGTGGAAGAGGAACAAGGAAAAGATAAAGAAGCAGAAGAAGTTAACAACTATAATGGAGATCTATGGTTCTAGTGCAACCACCATAAGGGCGCTTGTTGACCAATTGGAAATTAAGAAAAAGTCACTGTTGCACTCCGTTGATTGCGTGCTCACTGAAGGATATACTTTGAAGGCTGCGATGGATGATATCAACGAAAAATTGAAACTTGTTACGCCTATCATTACACGTTTGCTTCGGCAGACCGATGACAATGGCAGTAAATTTAGGACGGATCGGGAAGAGACTCTGCGGCAGATGATGTACATGCTCTAGCATATCAACCGGAGAGCGAAGACAATCCCTTGAGAACTCTAGCAATGACATACCTCGCCATAAATATTTATGGCGTATCAGTTTTACATTCCAGTTTATGTGCATTCATGTTTGTGATTTCATATATGATATAATGATTCTATAGTCCTATGTGATTATATACATTTGATCCTATATGATATAATATTGATATTGTTGTATTCAATGCTATATGATATATATATATATGAGTGATGCAAGGCTGCTATGTTTTTAGGTGATTGAATCGTTAGCACGTTGCGAGATTATAGAGAATTCTTTAATAAATAAAGAAAGCGATGCAGATAAGTGAACAAAAATATATCGAAAACAAGTGAAAAGGAAATCTCTATGAACACTTTATCTAATATGTACATATATTAAGTGTATGGCTCACCACAATTCAATCTTTTAATAATAATCATTGTTATTAATTTAATATTTAATATGTTTGTATATATATATTTCTTCCAAACTACATGAATTAAATATTTATAAAGATGTATATAAAATATTTGACATGTTTTATCCACTTTATTAATTAATTATGTATAAAATATTTAATAATAATCATTGTTATTAATTTAATATTTAATATGTTTGACTATATAAAATATTTCTAAAGTATATGTTTGGTTGGAGTTATTTTAAATTCAAATTAATTTAGATTCACAATAATAAGATTTTTGAGTTTAATCAAATTGGTAGTTAGGTTGGCAGTGCCTTGGCTGTAATGGCCTAAGTTCAAGGTTATCGGAATAATGGTTTCGCAACCATAAATTCGATTTACATAGAAATTTATTTCAATATATTTGCATGAATATTTATATGATAGGAAATATTTTTATAAATATTTATAAAATGTTAGTAATGTGGTATTAAATTTTCGTTAGAAAATTTTATCGTTTGGGTAGGAAATTAAATGAAAAGGACTAGATTGAAATGAAAGTAAAAGTTAAATTATAGATTAAAAGAAATTATGAAGGACCAAAATGAAAATTGTACCATTTTGTAAAGTTGAGGCGGTTTTAAGTATGAAAATCTGAGATTTTTTTTAGTATATTGTTATATTATTATATTATATATTATATTATTATATTATTATATATATACAAACAAACTAAAGGAAAAAGAGTTAGAAACAGAGAAAGAAAAAGAGAAAAGAAAGAAGAAAAAGGAAAAATAGAAAGTTTGAAGCTTGGAGTTTAATTTGGTAAGTTAATTTAGTCCTTTTCTTTTAATTTTGATGCTTTATAAGTTTTAGAACAAAGTTTTGATGAATTTAAGTTGAAGTTTTTGAAGTTTTAGAGTTTTTGAATATAGTATATGATGAATAAAATGATGAATTAGTGGTTTAATTGAAAGAATTTGAAGTTAGAATTGGATAAAGGACTTAATTGCAAAACAAGCTATATGAAAACAGTTTTGAGACAGCAGCAGTAGAGTAAGTTTGAAAATTCACCAAATATCGTAGAAGTGGAATTAGAAGTTGAGTGAGATATGAAATTAAAGCTTATTGAGTCTATTTTCATATGAAAGAAACAAGGAAAGAAAAGAAGTTCTGTATTTTGAGATATTTAGATTTTTGTAAGACTGGTTTAGAATAAATTTGGGTTCCCCTGTTTTAACTTTAGAAAATCATATATTTGGAATCCTGAATGAATCTATTTTCAATAAAAATAAATGATAACATCATTCGAATTCTTTATGAGGAGATAATTAATATTTAGTGAAGAAGGGTCAGAACTACTAGATAGCAGAACATGGGTGATTTTAATGAATAAACTGTACAAATTGGCTAAGCCAAAAATTCTAAAAATTTTATGGGAAGAAGATATGTGAGTCTAGTTTCAGGGAAAATTAACGGATCTAAATTTGAAGTTCTGTAGCTCAAGATAAAAATAATTTGGTGACTATGACTCAGGTAGACGCTTTGAATGAACTAAAAATAATAATAGAATTATAGAAAATGCTACATGTGAACATGAAATGTATTGAATTGATGATTGAATTTATTTATTTAGATTCGGAAAACTCAAATACGAAGCTAGATCGAGGAAAGGAAAAAGTCCCGGATTAGTAGATTTTGTGTATGAACAAGTATCGAGGTAAGTTCGTGTAACTTGAATTATATTCTTAAATGCTTGAAATGTATGTTATTGATGTGGAAATAATTTGAATGTTCATTGTATGAAGATTGATGATACATTAATATATTTGATGAAAAGGGAAAGAAATCCCGGTTGAATGAAAGGAAAATTCGATGGATCTCTGAAAAGGAATTGACGGTAAAAAGGATCTAGCCCGGACGGGTGATCCTATCTTGATATAGCCCTCCCGAAGAATATGTGGAAAATGGATTTAGCCCGGACGGGTAATCCGAATTAGGGTTTGAATTTAGCCTGGACTGGTAATTCAAATCCAAGCTCATTAGAGTAATTGTCGTTGCAGGGGATTTAGCCTGGACTGGTAATCCCGACAACACTCTATGAGTTTATATTACAGGATTTAGCTCGACCGTAATCCCATTTGTAAGGATGAGGTTCGCGGGAGTGTGCTCTCTGAAATGGAAATGTGCACACATGAATATGAATTGACGGACCCGAATTTGTACACTAAAGTGTACCTCTGAAAATCCATCGAAATTCCGAATAATTCAATGGGATAAATATAAAAATAAAATAAAATATGGAAATCATGGTATTGATGAGCTCATCAATCATAATATATATTATTGATATATGGAAATTATTGGACTGACTTGAATGTTGAGTTTGTAAATGTTAGGGTAATAATGCATTGAATGGGTATATGAATGTTTATCGCTTGTATTGTAGATATTAGGTAAGTATAATTCTTGTTACATGGGCTTACTAAGCACAAAGTGCTTACCCTATTTCCTTTTTCCTTGTTTTGTAGTGTTAAGAGCTCGGAGGTCGGATCGGTGGGAGACTCATCACACTATCAACCCCAGTATTTCGGTATTAAAGAAACTTTAGTTTGGAAAAGAATGGCATGTTTAAGCTAATAAAATAAATGTTAATATGAAATGAATGTAAGGTCAGCCATTGGTATGGCTTATGTGTTAAAGTTATCTTATAAATATGCATGAATTATTTTGAAAATATGTTGAATTGGAATGGTCTCGGTTGAAAAAAAAATTGTAAATTCTGGTAATGCCTCGTACCTTATTCTGACAACGAATACGGGTAGGGGGTGTTACATTTTATAAAAATATTTCCTATTATATAAATATTCATGCAAATATATTGAAATAAATTTCTATTTAAATCGGATTTATGGTTGCGAAACCATTATTCCGATAACCTTGAATTTAGGCCATTACAACTCTCCCCCCCTTTTAAGGATTTTTGTCCTCGAAAATCTTACCAGTAAAGAGGTTTGGATATTGTTTCCTCATTGCCTCCTCCGGTTCCCATGTCGCTTCCTCAATCCCGTGTTTTTGCCACAATACTTTCACCAAATTTATTTTTTTATTTCTAAGCTCCTTTGTTTCCCATGCCAATATCTTGATCGGTTCTTTACTGTAACTCATATCCGGTTGAATCTCCACTTCTATCGGAGAAATAACATGTGAAGGATCTGATCGATATCGTCGTAGCATAGACACATGAAAAACATTATGGATTCTATCAAGTTCTGGTGGTAATGCCAACCGATAAGCGACCGGTCCAATTCTTTCTATGATCTCATATGACCCGATAAATCTTGGACTCAATTTACCCTTTCGACCGAACCGGAGAACTTTCTTCCAAGGAAACACTTTCAAGAATACCTTGTCACCAACCTGAAATTCAATCTCTTTTCGTTTAAGATCGGCATATGATTTTTGGCGATCGGAAGCTGCTTTTAAACTATCCCGAATAACCTTCACTTTTTCTTCTGTTTCCCGGATTAAATCAACCCCATGTATCTTCTTTTCACTGAGCTCTATCCAATACAATGGTGTTCTACATTTTCTATCATACAAAGCTTCATATGGAGCCATTTTAATACTGGACTGATAACTGTTATTGTAAGCAAATTCAATCAAAAGTAGATACCTTTCCTAATTACCTTTAAACTCTAGTGTACAACATCGGAGCATATCTTCCAATACTTGAATTACACGCTCAGATTGACCATCTGTTTGAGGATGAAATGCAGTACTGAAATACAAATGAGTACCCAAAGCTTCTTGCAATTTATCCCAGAAACGAGACGTAAATCGGGGATCTCTATCTGATTTAATGGAGACAGGCACTCCATGTAGCCCGACAATCTCGAGATATGTACAATTCAAACCCGGTTTATCTAAAGAATAATCCATACGCATCGGAATAAAGTGTGTCGACTTTGTCAATCGGTCAACAATCACCCAAATAGCATCTTTTTCCTCGAAGACAATGGTAATCCCGATACAAAATCCATAGTGATTCTTTCCCATTTCCATTCTCGTATAGTAATTGGTCAAGTAACCCGAAGGTACTGATGTTCGCTTTTGACTGTTGACATATCAAACATCTTGATACAAACTCGTAAATATCACGTTTCATACCGCCACCAAAGACATCTTTTTCAAATCATTATACATTTTATTACTTCCGGATGTATGGACATAGCACCACCGTGAGCCTCGTGTAAAATTTTTCTCGTATGAGAGCTCAATTCTTGGGTACACATACCCTACTCTGAATAATAAACAATCATCAACCCCAACTTGAAATTCGAGAATCGATGACTGACTCACATTGTGCCCGCTTAACTCTGTAACTTCTCATCATTCTTCCGAGCTTCACATATTTGTGTAGAAATGTCGGTTTAGCTCTCAATTCAGCTATGATTGAACCATCATCATCGGTGACAATCGGGTATTCATAACTCGTAAAGCAAACAGAGATTTTCGACTCAAAGCATCACCACAACATTAGCCTTACCGGATGATATTCAATAATCAAATCATAGTCCTTTATCGTTCAAGCCACTGCGCTACTGCCTCAAATTCAAATCTTTCTCGTGTCATCAAATATTTCAAGCTTTTATGATCGTGATAAATATGACATTTCTCACCGCACAAATAATGCCGCCATATCTTCAATGCAAAAACAATAAAGAATGCTAACTCAAGATCATGTACCGGATAATTTCTTTCATGTGGTTTAAGTTGTCTTGAAGCATAGGCTATTACTTTACCTTCTTGCATCAAGACACAACCTAAACCATTTAATGAGGCATCATCAGTAAATAACAAATTCCTTACCCCGGCTCAGCCGCACTAATATCGGTGCTTTCGTTAGTAGATCTTTTAATCGGTTGAAACTCACGACATTCATCACCCACTCGAACTTTACATCTTTCTCGCAATAATCGAGTCATCGGAGAAGCTATATCAGAGAATCTCTGCACAAATCTCCGATAATAACTAGCTAAACCTAAGAAACTTCTAACTTCGAGATACGATCTTGGTGGATTCCAATTGACAATAAGTGAGATTTTACTTGGATCTACCCCGATGCCTTCAATGGATACAATATGTCCAAGAAAACCTACTTCTCAAGCCAAAATTCACATTTATCGAATTTAGCATATAGTTGTTTCTCTCGCAGAATTTGCAACACAATTCTCAAATGTTTCGTATGTTCTTCTTCATCTCAAGAATAAACCAAAATATCATCAATGAATACTACCACAAACTGTCTAAAATGCACGGTGCGAATATTCGATTCATCGATCCATAAATACTGCGCAGTGCATTAGTCAACCCAAATGGAATAACCGAAACTCATAATGCCCGCACTGTTCAGAAAGTCGCTTTGGCACATCTGACTCCTTTACTCGTAACTGATAGTAGCCCGATCGGAGATCTATCTTTGAAAATATAGTAGCACCTTTCAACTGATCAAATAAATCATCAATCCGGGGCAACGGATACTTATTCTTTATAGTTACCTTATTGAGCTGTCCATAGTCAATACACAATCTCAAAGACCCATCTTTCTTTTTCACAAATGTAACCGGAGCACCCCAAGGTGAATGACTCGGTCGGACAAAACCTCTATCAACAAGTTCTTGTAACTGTGTCTTTAATTCCTTTAATTCTGTAGGAGCCATTCGGTACGGAGCTATGAAAATCGGAGTAGTTCCCGGAATCGAATCTATAGAAAATTCCACTTCTCTTCTCGTGGCAACCCCGTAACTCCTCCGAAACACATCGAAAAATTCGCATACCATCGCATCGCTTGAATCTTCGACTCGAGATACCTTGGTATCTAATACATAAGCAAGAAAAGCATCACACCCTTTTGACATACCGAAAGCAAAGAATAATCGAAATCACATCGATAATCCTCCGTCTCGATCGGATTTAACCCGAAGTAATTCACCATTTCGACACTTCAACACAATATATTTCATTTACGATTTACTCATCGCATCATGCTTTGAGTTAACCAATCCATGCCCAATATCACATCAAACTCATCAAATGGCAAAGAACATCAAATCACCAGAAACAATAACCTCTTACCATCAAGTGGACAATTTTTACAAATTTTATCCACCAAAATAGATTGGCCAAAGGGTTCGAGACTTTAACCGCAAATTCAGTGAGGTTCAACAGATAAATCTTTAATGCATGCAAGTTTTCACATATATATGAATGCGTAGAACCGGATCAATTAATGCAGAATATTAGTATCAAGTAAAGAAAATGTACCAATAATAACATCGGTGCCGAGGCATCTTCTCCGCACGCATGACATATGTCCTAGAAGGCGCGTGTCTCGTGCCTACTTGCAGTATCTTTTTGTAGCTCCTTGGCTACCATTGACATTACCGGATGGTCGAGATGATCTACCCTCAAAGATGGATTACTTGGCTTCAATATATATTTCACTTCTTTTTCACTTCTTTCTCGGACAATCTCGAGGAAATGGTCAAAAGAAACACATCGGTAACAAGCCCCGCTCTTAAATCGACATTCACCAAAATGAGCTTTATTACAATATCGCACCTCGGCTTAGGGTACCAACACCGCCAACACCGATCATCGATGGAGTGGAAGGTCTTGAATTAGTGCTTGTTGAAACTCGTGACTCTATCCGAATACCGGTGGTTGAGGTAGAACGATCCCGGTACTTCTTCAATTTCTTTGGAGCAGTAAAACCGAGATTTTCCCATTGGTCTTTTACTAAAAATTCGAGCTTCCTCTCCTTTTGTTTCTTTTCTTTGCTCCATTCTTCTGCTTTATAAGCTCGCTCTGCTAGTGTAGCAAATCTCGAATTTCAAGAATTCCAATACGTAGCTTAATTTCTTCATTCAACCTTTCTTGAATCGTTTGCACATTTCACTTCCGATTGCACTCCATTCTCGAGCATATTTACTCAACCGAACAAATTCTCTTTCATACTCAGATACTGTTCAATGCCCCTGTTTCAACTCAAGAAATTCTTTTCTTTTCTGATCAAGGAATCTCTGGCTGATATATCTCTTTTTGAACTCGGTCTGGAAGAATTCCCATGTAATTTCTTCTTTCGGAACAATCAAGCTTTAGTATTCCACCAATGATAAGCTGTGTCTTTTAGCAATGAAACAAAGCACATTTCAAACATTCTTCTGGCGTGCAAGATAATTCCTCCAAAACCCGGGTAGTATTTTCTAGCCAAAATTCAGCTCTTTCGGGATCATCATCAACTGCTGCTCGAAATTCTTCGGCCCCATATTTTCGAATTTTATCGACCGGAGCTTTTCCTTTTCTCGATGATTCAAGCACCTATACCCTGTGGAATCTTGGGAACCAGGTGGAGGAACAGGAGGGGAGTTTGAGTTTGTCGACCGTAGGGTTAGTTCTTATGTACTGGGTAAACCATTCATTCATTATTTGAAAGAAGGCTATTTTTGCCTCCTCCCTTGACCCTCTATACCGGCCTTCTATCGCTAGTTTCTTTCTTTGTACTGAAGCCGGAGCATGACTCCCGACTTCTCCTCAGATTGAGCTCGGTCAGATGACATTACTATAAGGAAAACACAATTTAAATGGTCAGGAGATATCACACTATCAAAAATAATTTAAATGGCATGTATAGCTAATTCGTATTTGCTATGTCGGTCCTAGAACCGGCTAAACCGTAGCTCTGATACCAACAAATGTAACACCCCTACCCGTATTCGTTGTCAGAATAAGGTACGAGGCATTACCAGAATTTACAAATTTTTCTTTTTTAAAACCGAGACCATTCCAATTCAACATATTTTCAAAATAATTCATGCATATTTATAGGATAACTTTAACACATAAGCCATACCAATGGCTGACCTTACATTCATTTCATATTAACATTTATTTTATTAGCTTATACATGCCATTTTTTTCCAAACTAAAGTTTCTTTAATACCGAAATACTGGGGTTGATAGTGTGATGAGTCTCCCACCGATCCGACCTCCGAGCTCTTAACACTACAAAACAGGGAAAAAGAAAATAGGGTAAGCACTTTGTGCTTAGTAAGCCCATGTAACAAGAATTATACTTACCTAATATTTACAATACAAGCGATAAACATTCATATACCCATTCAATGCATTATTACCCTAACATTTACAAACTCAACATTCAAGTCAGTCCAATAATTTCCACATATCAATAATATATATTATGATTGATGAGCTCATCAATACCATGATTTCCATATTTTATTTTATTTTTATATTTATCCCATTGAATTATTCAGAATTTCGATGGATTTTCAGAGGTACACTTTAGTGTACAAATTCGGGTCCGTTAATTCATATTCATGTGCGCACATTTCCATTTCAGAGAGCACACTCCCGCAAACCTCATCCTTACAATGGGATTACTACCCAGCTAAATCCTCGTAATATAAACTCATAGAGTGTTGTCGGGATTACGATCCAAAGCTAAATCTCGCAACGACAATTACTCTAATGAGCTTGGATCTCGAATTACCACCAAAGCTAAATTTAGACCCTAATTCGGATTACCCGTCGGGGCTAAATCCATTTTCCACATATTCTTCGGGAGGGCTATATCAAGATAGGATCACCCGTCTGGGCTAGATCCTTTTTACCGTCAATTCCTTTTCAGAGATCCATCGAATTTTCCTTTCATTCAACCGGGATTTCTTTCCATTTTCATCAAATATATTAATGTATCATCAATCTTCATACAATGAACATTCAAATTATTTCCACATCAATAACATACATTTCAAGCATTTAAGAATATAATTCAAGTTACACGAACTTACCTCGATACTTGTTCATACACAAAATCTACTAATTCGAGACTTTTTCCTTTCCTCGATCTAGCTTCGTATTTGAGTTTTCCGAATCTAAATAAATAAATTCAATCATCAATTCAATACATTTCATGTTCACATGTAGCATTTTCTATAATTCTATTATTATTTTTAGTTCATTCAAAACTGTCTACCTGAGTCATAGTCACCAAATTATTTTTATCTTGAGCTACAGAACTTCAAATTTAGATCCGTTAATTTTCCCTGAAACTAGACTCACATATCTTCTTCCCATAAAATTTTTAGAATTTTTGGCTTAGCCAATTTGTACATTTTATTCATTAAAATCACCCATGTTCTGCTATCTAGTAGTTCTGACCCTTCTTCACTAAATATTAATTATCTCCTCATAAAGAATTCGAATGATGTTCTCATTTATTTTTATTGAAAATAGATTCATTCAGGATTCCAAATATATAAATTTAAGCCCCTAATTATTTTTATCCAATTGTTGATGATTTTCTAAAGTTAAAACAGGGGAACCCAAATTTATTCTAAACCAGTCTTACAAAAATCTAAATATCTCAAAATACAGAACTTCTTTTCTTTCCTTGTTTCTTTCATATGAAAATAGACTCAATAAGCTTTAATTTTATATCTCACTCAACTTCTAATTCCACTTCTGCGATATTTGGTGAATTTTCAAACTTACTCTACTGCTGCTATCTCAAAACTGTTTTCATATAGCTTGTTTTGCAATTAAGTCCTTTATCCAATTCTAACTTCAAATTCTTTCAATTAAACCACTAATTCATCATTTTATTCATCATATACTATATTCAAAAACTCTAAAACTTCAAAAACTTCAACTTAAATTCATCAAAACTTTGTTCTAAAACTTATAAAGCATCAAAATTAAAAGAAAAGGACTAAATTAACTTACCAAATTAAACTCCAAGCTTCAAACTTTCTATTTTTCCTTTTTCTTCTTTCTTTTCTCTTTTTCTTTCTCTGTTTCTAACTCTTTTTCCTTTAGTTTGTTTGTATATATATAATAATATAATAATATAATATATAATATAATAATATAACAATATACTAAAAAAAATCTCAGATTTTCATACTTAAAACCGCCTCAACTTTACAAAATGGTACAATTGCCATTTTGGCCCTTCATAATTTCTTTTAATCTATAATTTAACTTTTACTTTCATTTCAATCTAGTCCTTTTCATTTAATTTCCTACCCAAACGATAAAATTTTCTAACGAAAATTTAATACCACATTACTAACATTTTATAAATATTTATAAAAATATTTCCTATCATATAAATATTCATGCAAATATATTGGAATAAATTTCTATTTAAATCGGATTTATGGTTGCGAAACCATTATTCCGATAACCTTGAATTTAGGCCATTACATTGGCTCTCCCTAAAATGGGATAATTGTGCTTTAGACCTTGAAATCTACCATCTTACAAGTTAATAAATAATAAAATTATAGTTTGATCACTCAAAAAATGATAAATTTTGATTTAATTCTTTTAAAAACTGCAGATGTAAGCCAATGCAATGTTGAAATTGTATTTTAGTTCTTTATATAACTCAATCTCACCCCAAAAATCTATAGCTTCACCTGTCTAAGATCAATTTTGAGTGATCTTAATCAAGGCTGTTTGAATCAGACAAGATCAACCGGTCGAACCGAGAACTAGCTAGGATATTAATTTGAAGAAGGGCATTGAACCTATTGATCCGAAAACTGATACGAACAGAGCAAAAAACTGATTGAACAAAATCTTTAATTTTTTTTTATTTTTATGATTTTTTAATAATTTATTTAATCGAACTAAATCAATTAATTGTACTAACGTAACCTACAAATAAATTACTTGACTGATTTGTCCAGTTTTAAAAACCTTCACCAGTATAGGTGTAGCCCTCGGCTAAGTAGAAACAGTAATGTGAGTAAAAACAGACGAGAGACTAAAGTGGTCTCCAAATGATTTACGTAACACGTTTAGATTGTGTCATTTTCCGCAGACTGTAGTTGCCTTTGGGACAAAGTTCATTTTATTTCTACAGAAGTTGCCTTTTACCAAATCAGCGGAGATCTTTAGTGGACTAAAAATTTAAAATGTTATCGGAGTCGGGCCCTCCGCCTCCCTTTGCCGCGCTCGAATCGCTATCGATCATCATCAAGCTGGTCACTCTCAAAGTCGTGGTCATTGAACACTATACCCCACATGTTGAAACAAACACTTTCCTTCAACTTTCCTTCCATTTTCGCGCATTAACTAAATTCAATATAATAAAGCACCCTTTTTAGTCATCACTGAAATTTCGGTACTTTAAAGCTCATACATCTATATAATCTCTCAAAGATTTGATGTTTTTAGTGTCTATACTTGAAAACTATTTGGATTTTTAAGATCTTTCTTATTTTGTTCATTTGTTGAACTTCAAGAACGCATCGTCATCCTTTGCAAGTCGAACCAGGATGGATTCTCGGTCCGAATTCAAATGGAGCTTGAATAGGGCTGATTATAGACATAGTTCAACTCTCGCAAGATTTGGATGATTCTCTCATCGACCCTTTCATCAAGTCACTCGCGGTTGGTTGGACTTGAATTCCTTGGTGAAGGGATCCTTTGACTACATCAAAAGGACTTTTGAGTTTCAGATCGCCATTGAGGATTGCCCGTACTCGCAACAATCATGAAATTAATCATCGGCGGTTAAGTGTTTCGATAAAGAGGTCGATTAGAAGTCGGGACCGACGAGAAGAAATTTGTTAAGACCTTGGTGGAACTGAAGAGGTTCAAAGCAGCCGAAAAGCCTTTCTTTGAGAAGTTACTTGTACTGAAAGGCACAATTTGTGGGCAAGCAGAATCCATGCTAGGTAAGTTGCGTGCTCAAAAAGAAAGGTTGGATAAGAAATTGAAATCATTGGAAACATGGAGGATGGTGTCGAATGCCTTGTTTGTTGCCGCTTTCGATTCCGTGTTGGTTTTTTCTGTGATGGCTAGTGCGTTGACGACTGCTATAATTCCGGCCTGGAAATGGTCCGATGTGTAATAGCCCAAATTTAAGTGATATTAGAATTAGTGGTTCAAGACCATCAAATCTGACAAATGAACTCGTAGATTGTATTATTTAATATTTACGAGCCAAATGTAGCTTTTAAAAAAATTTTGAAATAGTAAATTGTGTTTTATGAAGATTTATTTGTTCAAGAAATCGAGAAAAAGAGGTATCGAGATCTTGGTGTTATAAATCGAGTCATAAATATTTTTATGAATATTTACGGAATGTCAATAAGGTAGTGTAAAAATTTCGTTAGAAAATTTTGACGTTTGGGTGGTTAATTAAATAGAAAAGACTAAATTGAAAAAGGTATAAAAATTGCTAGAAGGATTAAATAGCTTAATTGTCAAATGAAGAAGGACCTAAAGTGAAAATAAGCCCAAAGGAGATATTTTGGGCGGCAATAGCTGAGAAAAATCAGGAAATGGATGAAATAAGGGCAAAATTGGAAAATTGCCAAAATTAATTAAATAAAAATGGGACTAAATTGGAATATCTAGAATTCTCTTCATTTTTCTTCATTTTCTTCAGCTGAAAAACAGCCATGGGAGAGAGTTCAAGCTGGTTTTCATACTCAAGTTTCATGTAAGTTTAATTCTTGCTTTCTCCTTGAAATTTCTATGTTCTTGGACTTTTACAATTGGGTCCAACTTATTAATTCATTAGTTTTTGATTCTATGGCTAATTTTTAAAGTTGATGTGGATTAGTGCTGGACGAATATGATGAATAAATATTGAATTGAAGCTTTAATTTTGTTATATGATGATTTTATCAAGTAAATTTGATGGAAATTGATTTTAGGACCTAATTGTGAAAGAGTTAAAATTAAGGCCTAGTGTTAAATTTCTGATTTTCAAAGGTTATAAAGTAGTTTAAAATGATAGAATAAAGTATTAAATGAGAAAATTAGCTCAATTGAGGGGTTAATTGAGCAAGGATTGAATTGTATGAAATGTGGAATTTGGGACAAAATAGAAATTAACATGTTATACTAGAGCAGTTTTAGACAGCAGCAGTTGCTTAACTTTGAAAAGTCACCAAAAATGGTATAAATTGAATTAGAAGTTGAATAAGATATAGAATTAAATCTTGTTGAGTATATTTTCATATAAAAGAAACAGAGCAAGCAAAGGAAGTTCACATTTTGAGATATTTAAATTTTTGTAAGACTGGTTTAGAATAACTTCGTGATCCCCTGTTCTTATTTTAGAAATTCACTAAAAATTGAATAAAAATGATTATGAGTTATAATTTATATTTTTGTATTCTTTAGTGAGTCTAATTTCATTAGAAATAATCGAAAACACTATATGAAAATCGTACTATGAGATAATTAATATTTAGTGAAGAGATGTCAGAGCCGTCGGACTGTGTAACAGGGGAGAGCTTAACTAATAAACTGTACTAATTGGCCACACCAAAAATTTTGGAAAAATTATAGTAAGAAGATATGTGAGTCTAGTTTCAAATAAAATTAACAGATATTAATTTGGAGTTTTGTAGCTCAAGATAAAAATAATTTAGTGACTATGACACAGATGGATAGCTTGAATTATATAAGTAAATAGTGAAAATTATAGATAATGTTACTTACATGTGTATTGTTTATACTAAGGATGTGGATGGAGAGGAGGAAAAGGAAAAATAATATATGAATGACTTGTGTATAAATTGATTACATGCTCGATTATAATTGATAAATGTTGAATTAGAAATGATATAATGTTTTATTTGGAATATTTATTATGAAATTATGATTATCATATTGTTATAATACAAAAATTGAATTTGTGAGTTTATATGGCTAAATTTTAGTGATCATTTGTTAATTTTATGAACTTCATGATGTGTTACTTCATATGTATTGATGATAAAATCGTGAATAATGTAAAAGCATGAAAATTGAATAAATTGAGCACTTCAGTTCAGTGACAAGACGAATTGACGGAAAAGACCATGGTTGAACCATGGCAACAAGTGATAAGTGATAGCTTCGGCTATACTTATCTGATCAAGAATAAATGAAAGTGATAAGTGATTGCTTCGGCTACACTTATCTGATCAAGGACAAGTGAAAGTGATAAGTGATAACTTCGGCTACACTTATCTGATCAAGGACAAGTAAAAGTGATAAGTGGTAGCTCCGACTACCTGACCAATGAAAAGTGGTAGCTCCGGCTACCTGACCAGTGAAAAGTGGTAGCTCCGGCTACCTGATCAGTGAAAAGTGGTAGCTCTAGCTACCTGATCAGTGAATAGTGGTAGCTTCGACTACAAGTGACGATTGATTTCCGTGTAAGACCATATCTGGAATATGGCATTGATGTGATATGTGTTTAAGATGTAAGACCATAGCTGGGCTATGGCATTCTAGTAAAAAGTGATGAATTGACGGATAAGTCTATGGTTTCACCATGGCATAATGATAGTGAAGATGTAAGACTATGGCTGAGCTATGACATTCTAGTAAAAAGACCATAGCTATGTTATGTCATTAGTGATTATCAGTGAAATTCAATGCATACCGGTGCAGAACGATTCCGTAAGACGTTCACTAATTTGACGAAGTTGGTAAGTGTTACATAGAATTATGTGATATAAGGAAATATGAGTTGATGAGACACGAACATAGAACTTGTTTGATGAATGAGTTCATTTGTGATTATATATTTGTACACCCTTGAGTGTATTATCCGTATGAATTAGTATTCCAAATGAGTTAATGAGAAGAGTTCTAATATGACATAATCTAAATTCGAAATGAAATATTATGAAAACGTACTTGGAATACATTGGTATGTCTTGTATATGTTATTTGAGTTCATAATATGGAAAGTAAATGTATGTGAAAATATGAGGTGATGATACCTGTACATGGAATTTATTGGTGGTTACGTACATCCTAATAGATTTTAGTGAACATTGAAATTGGGCTCAATAAGTGATTTGTCAATTTAAATTGTGATTGGCAGGAAGAGTTAATGAATTGCATGTTTATGAATTGTTACATGTATTTGTCAAAATACGAGGAAATAATGGTAATTGATACATGGAAATATGAGACTATAATATATAAAAACATGGAATATGTTTGATAAATGTGCTCATTCATAATTATAGAATTGTGCATATCAAGTGCAATATATGTATAAAGATGATGTTTCAAATGATTTGATAAGTAAAACTTAAATATGAAGTAGTTCGAAACCAAGACAAATTGTTATAAAAATGTATATGAAATACAGAGGTATGATTGTTATCTGTTATATGAATACATAGTGTGAAAAAGTATAAAGTACAAGAGAAATTTAGTGAGAATTGAGTTCATATACGTTTCTTGTTATTTATATGAAGTGTACGACTAATAAATGATATTAAGTATAGGGCTCAGTTGAATATCTTAAATTGGTTTTTGTATGTATTAAATGTGGGTGAAGAATAAGGGTCAAATTAGTGAGCAATATGGCTTGGAAAATAGCCTAATTTGTGAAAATTAACCTTACCACATGACCTAGCAACACGAGCGTGTACTAAGGCTGTGTGACCCAAGTTCCTTCATAGATGCAAGTCAGACAGTTATACGCCCCAGAAGTACGGTCATGTGAGCCACAAGGGCGTGAGACCCTTATAAATGAGATAAACTTAGGGATTTTGCGAAAAATTTCATGTGATTCTAATTTAGTCCCGACCCAATCCCAATGCATGATTTGGACTTCAAGGGTCCGTTAAAGGAACTTTTATAATCAATTTTGATATTTGAGCGATAAATGGTTTAAATCATCTATAAGTGTTCCGTACTCCTCGGTAATGCCTCGTACCCTGTTCCGGCATCGAATACGGGAAAGGGGTGTTACACGATGGGCATTGGAAGTGGACCGAGGAAAAGGTGAAAGAGCAGAAGAAGTTAACTACAATGTACCATGCTCCACTTCTTAGTAAGATAATCATCATAAGGGTGCATGTTGAGCTATTGGAAGAAAAGGTCCACTTAGTACGAATTTTTACACTCTCGAGATAATGAAATCCTGTCTCTACTCATAAGGTGAATAGTTATAAACATGCCGATTCTGAAACGCACCTGCTAGTCCAATGTTATATACGATGTTTTCAACAATATCTAATACATGCTTGTTTCGTAGCAAATGTTGTACTCATATTGTAACAGTGCTATAGATACTCCCGTAAGGCCAGTTCTGTTTGGATCGATTTTCCGTCGATGAACCGGATAACTTTGTTACCTTTAGCAATAAATTAAGTTGTGAAAGTTAAAAGAGTTAATTGAAAGAATCTGAATTCTCAAAACTTCATACTAAAAGGAAGTGTTTGTTCAGAACTTCCAAATGATCAAATTAGATGGGTTGAACTTCATCAATGTGTTGGAAATAAAAATAAAAATCATGATTTATTTTGGTTTTAGTCTCTTTATGCTATCGTTTAAGATTTGATTTTTTTTTTAATTTTAAAAATAATAGAAGCATTCGTTTGATAAGTAAATTTAATATTGATTGAACATGGATAATCGGTTTTTTCAATTGAATATTTAAGGTGTTTCTTAATTTTTACCAAATTAAATGAGATGATTAAATTTTAAATTTCGGTTCAATGGAGAGATTTAAATTATAATTATCAAAATTCACTTCAACTGCCGATTTAATAGACTTTAACTTAATTTAATTAATTTATATCAATTCACAAGTCAATTAATTTCTTTTTCTTACTTCGAAGTTAGTGTACTTTATTACCAAAATACTATGAGTAAGTGGCAGAGCTCATTTTTTGTACTTCAATTTGATTATTTTTAATTCATGTACTTCTCAAAATTTAAAATTTCAATCCTAACTCAAACAATAACCAAAGTTTTCAAAATCGGATTGGTGATTGAACTAGTTAGACTATCGGTTCGTTAATTCGATCGATTTGATTAAAAATCATTAAAATTCATAAAAAAAGGTCAATTCATCTAATTCATACCATTTCATGGATTAATTGATCTAACCTCTTGTTCAAGATTTGTACCTTAATTAATTCCCGTTTCAACCGATCCGATTAAAAAAAAGATAAAATTTAAGTATATCGTTACATGTGTATTAGTTTAGGTTGTAGAGAACCCAGGTACTTTAAAATTGAATGGTATAGGTCTAAGTGAACATAATAAAACAAGAGAATCAAGAGAGTAAACTGATATCCGAATGATTTACTTACTTAACAAGTTTATAGACCGTAATCCATTTTCCACAGTGCCAAAGGTTTTTTGTTTATTTAATCTTTCCAAAATCAAAACTTTACCTTCTTTGAACCCTCGACTAGCACTTGAAAACCATTTCTGGGTTTTCTAGCATCTTGCTCAACCTTTGCCTATTTTGTTCATTTCTTGGATTTTTTTAGGAATTCTTTTTGTGTGAGAAAACCGTATTAGTTCACTTGGTTACTGGGTTTTACTTGGATTTGTGGATTATTGAAGCTTATAAAATCATCATACCATTTCTGTGTTAGTACTTGATTCTGTGTTTGTACTTTAGTCTCTTAAAGTGCTATCCCTATTCCCTCGAATCCGGTTTTCTTTGGATCGATTTCGGCGATGAATCGGAGCTCTTTGTTACCTTGAAAAAATTATTACATTGACAAATGCTTTAAATTGGATATGCTTGTTTTCTAATCTCAATGGATCATTAAAATTCATTATGAAAATAGAGAATAAAAGTATCACAAAGGTCCTAGTATTATATATTATATTTTGTTCCCTCTATTTAGAAAATAGATAAATTAGTAATTTTGTAAAAAAATTCATCCAATTATATTATTAAAAATTAACGCTGCTAATAGAATAATTAGATAGTGATAGGTAGTGTGTCATGTGTATTTAATGTTAATGTACCTAAATAAATTTTTTTAACAGTAAAAATAAATAGTTTATCTTTTGATTTAATGTTAATAAACTAATTTAACTAAATTATCTATTTTTTGAGTAAAAAATATAAAATCTAGTTTAATTAGTTCATATACGTCAAAATAATGTAAAATTTAAAAAATGGGGATGTGTAGTTAGACCAAGTTGATGGGACTGGATTTTATTTTAATTGACAAGTAGAGGTCTGAGTCTTTGTTTACTAATTAAAAACAGAACCAATTAATCAAAGACAAAAGTGATGTCCAAATTATGCACCTAATGTCATTTTCCACAGCTTATAATTGGCTTTAGGTCAAAGTTTATTTATTTATTTATTTTACAAAAATAAGAACTTTACTCTCAAAGCCAGGATCTTTGAACCTTCGGCTAACACTTGAAAACGATTTCTGGGTTTTTTAACATCTTGTTCATTTGTTGAACTTCAAGGGATTTTCTAAGGAATTTTTCGTGGGAGAAGACGACCTTACTTCACTTGATTACTGGGTTTTACTTAGATTTGTGTATTAGTTGAATCTTTTATCAGCCACGATGGCATCATGTAGTAGATCTGAACCGTCATTCCTAATTGAAGTACGACCGGATTCCCGATCCGAAGCTGAATCGAGCTTGAACAGGGTTGCTTATAGTGGTATTGATACTCTCCAGTATCGTACTGATTGTGTCATCAACTCACTCCCGGCCGATTCGGACTTGAAATCTTTGATAAAGGAATACTTTGACAACTTCAAAAGGACTTTAGAGCTCTGTACTGCCATGAAGGATCGCCTCACACTTGCTCGAAACAATCACGATATTATTCGGTTGGCGGTTAAGTGTTTCGATGAAGAAGTCGGGACCGACGAGAAGAAATCCGGTAAGACCTTGGAGGAACTGAAAAGGTTCAAAGCAGCCGAAGAGCCTTTCTTTGAGGAGATACGTGTACTGCCAGGCAGGGTCCATGTGCAGCAAGAATCGTTGCAAGGGACGTTTAATGCTCGGAAGGGAACGCTCGAAAAGAAATTGCAATCACTGGAAACATGGAGGAGGGTATCGTTGGCCTTTTTTGTTGTCGCTTTTTTTTCCGTGTTGATTTTTTCCGTGGTGGCGGCAACCAAGTCCGTAAAGCATGTCATAACAGCTTTGGGTAGTGCGTTGACGGTTGCTATAGTTCCGGTCGGGACATGGTGCAACGAGCGTTGGAAGCGGAACAAGGAAAAGGAGAAAAAGAAGCTGAAATTAACAACTATAATGGAGTTCTATGCTGCTCGCACACCCATCATAAGGGTGCTTGTTGACCGATTGGTAGTTAAAACCAAGCCACTGTTGGACTCCGTCGATTACGTGTTCACAGAAGGATATGCTTTCAAGGTCGCGATGGATAAGATCCAAAAAAATTCGAAAGATGTTACGGACACCATTACGGATTTTCTTCGACTGGCCGATGTTTGTGGCCGTGAAATAATGACGGATTGGCGAGAGATTTTGCAGCGGATGATAGACACGCTCTAGCACATCAACAGGAGAGCGAAGACAATCCCTTGGGAACTCTAGCAATGACATACCTCACTGTGTTTATTAGTATAGCTTTTACATTCCGGTTTACATACCTCACTGTGATTACATATATGATATAATGCTTCTATGATCCTATGTGGTTATATACATTTGATCTTGTATGACATAATATTGGTATTGTTGTATTCAATGCTATATGATAATATTTATGATATATGTGTGATGCAAGGTTGCTATGTTTTTGGGTTGATTGAATCATTAGTTCATTATGAGATTGTAGAAGCTTTTTTAATAGAGATGAAATGTTGCAAACAAGAGAACAAAATGTATAGAAAATGAAAAGAAAATCTCTATAAATAACTTGTCTAATATGTACATATATTTTGTCTTTGTTAGTAAAATTTCTAAAGCATGATGATATGTTTTGTTGTGTATAACATCTGTAGTATGCTTGAAACATAATATTCACATTTGATTTGTAATTTCAGAAATTTGTTTAAGCATGACTCATCTGTGAGCATCTGAGTATATATTATGTTTTAATATGTGCATTGGGGAGATGGATGAAGTGTTGGCAATTTAACTGCATATTGATAAGCTATCATTGCTGGGCAAACCGGGATAACTTAACTGGTGGTTTAACCAAATATCTATTCTGGCAGTTTGACTGCAATACTGGTGGCTTGACTACACTTGTTGGATTCTGGTGGAATACCGCATTATATCCAGCAACTTAGTTGCACTATTTTGAAAAGTGACACATGCCCACTTATAGCTGTGTGGGTTGGATGAGTATTCATTACCCTAATTGGTGTGTAAGGATAGATGGAGATGGTATGTAGCGAATAGAGATAGGATTTGAATTTGTGTCTGTAACTACATCTGTAACTGAATTTGTATCTGCATCTGTAACTAATCATTCTGTTAATTTGATATATGTTTTGTTTGTTTGGGCTAAGTTGCACACTGAGCTCGTTAGCTCACCCTTTTGTTTTATCATCTAAAGTAATCAACAAATTTAGAGTCGGCCGGCATACGAGAGTTTGGATTGCAGTAATGGTTAATAAAAGACTTTGAGACTATTATAGACTTTTTGGACCGTGAATTATTTTGAGACTTTATTTTTCGTTCTTAAACTGCTTTGTCGGATTTAGTAATTACCGTTTTCAATCTGAAAAAAAAAAAATTATTTATTTACAAATCAAGCCGCAATTTTCAAAACTTTACTACTTTGAACATTCCGCTGCAAAATAAAGTGTAATAAAATAAATTGGTTCAATGAGTATTTTTTTCCTAAAAACTCGAAAAACGATTTATTGGGTTGACATTGCTCTATTACATGATTTCGAATTTAAAATTTGATTTTTTTTTTTTTAAAAACGAACTCATATAACTCCTCAAGATTTAGTTATAACTTTTAGACTGCATTTAAGATGTGTCATTTTCCAGACTATATCGATTGTCCATATACTGTAGTTGCCTCTGGGATAAAGTTATTTTTATTTCCACAAACAGCAGTTGCTTTTGGGACAAAATTCTTTTTATTTCCGCAGGCAGCAGTTGTCTTTGTTATTTTTTTTAAACAAATATGTCATAATTACTTCTAAATTTAGAATTTCATCTATATATATTCTTTTCAAGAATTTATTCTATTACTTTTTATATTTTGAAATTTATATGTAATTGATAATTATATTAAAGTTAGGCATGACAGAAAAGAAAAATCCAAAGCTGACGTGTTTTAAGTCAGTCGGATATAATAGGATCTGTTTTTTATCCTAGAAATCGGGTTTCGGTCGAGTTAGCTTTAGAGAATGCTATTTCAATGTTATATACGATGTTTTCGACAATATCTAATACATGCTTTTTTCGTAGCAGATGTATAACAGCCAGTGAAATCGGAACAATGGTTTCGGAACCACAAATGCAATGTAGAAAAATTAATTTTTTTATTATTATATGATCTATAGCATGATAGTAATATGGTATAAAAATTTCGTTAAGAAATTTTACCGTTTACATGTTCAATTTGATAAAAAGACTAAATCGAGTAAAGTGCGAAAGTTGTATTCTATTAGCTAAAGGTATTAAATAGTTATAGAACTTTAATGTGGAGGTCCTTATATGGTAATTAAACCATTAAAGGTGATAGTGGATGAGCATGGATTTGTAATCATGAAAAATTGTAATGTAAGGTAAGGGTAAATTTGGAATAAAGTGAATAAAACAAAATCAAGCTATCATCTTTTTCTATTTTCTCATCTTCAACCGTGGGAAACAAAGAAAATGGGGTTTTGAAGCTTTAAATTTCAGCCAAGCTTATTCTTCAAATTAGGTATGCATTTTTATCCCGTTTTTGATGATTTTTATGTTTTTAAGATCGTTGTAACTTGATTTAGCTAAATAGAGGACTAATTTGCAATATGGTTGAAAATCAAGAGCTTTGCCATGAGAGCATATTTGCTGTTTTTGAAGTGTAATGGTAGAAAAAGAATGGTTGTTGTAAGATAAACAACTTTTTTAAATGAATTTTTGATGAAATTATCAATTACGGATTAAATTGAGAAATATGAAAATTGTGTGTTAACATGTGAAATTGTGAAATTTATAGGCTGTTGTAGGCTTATATTATATTCGGCTAGGCTTGAGTGTCATGAAATTTTATGAATTTCATTTTACGAGCCTAGAGATGAAATTGTAAATAAGTCAAAATTATAGGGGCAAAATGGTAATTTTTCCAAAATTGAGTGTTGGACTAAATTGAATGTGTTTAGTATTGAATAGTGTTGAATTGAATTTGTAATCATGAAATGTTTTGATTTATTGATTTAAAAGTCCGGTAATGCTCCGTAACCTTATTTTGACGTCGAATACAGGTTAGGGATGTTACAAGATGTTGTACTCATATTGTAACAGTACAATGGATACTTCTGTAAGGCTAGTTCTGTTTGGACCGATTTTTCGTTGATGAACCGAATATCTTTGTTACCTTTAGCTATAGAGTAAGTTGTAAAAGTTGAAAGAGTTAATTGAAAGAATTCGAATTCGCAAAACTTTATACTAAAAGGAAGTGTTGTTCAAAACTTCCAAATGATTAAATTAGATGGGTTGAACATCATCAATGTGTTGGAAATTAAAATAAAAATAATGATTTATTTTAGTTTTAGTCTTTCTATTATGCTATCATTTAAGATTTGATTACTTTTATTTTTATTTTAAAAATAATAAAAGCACTCATGATATGTAAATGTAATGTTGATTGAACATAGATAATTGATTTTTTCAATTGAATATTTAAGGTGTTTCTTAATTTTTACTAAATTAAATGAGATGATTAAATTTTAAATTTCGGTTCAATGGAGAGATTTAAATTATAATTAATAAAATTCATTTCAACCGTCGACTCAATTAATTTTAACTTAATTTAATAAAATTATATCAATTCACAAGTCAATTGATCTCTTTCTCTTACTTCGAAGTTGGTGTATTTTATTACAAAAATACCATGAGTAAGTGGGGGAGTTCATTTTTTGTACTTCAATTTGATTATTTTTAATTCATATACTTCTCAAAATTTAAAATTTCAATCCTAACTCAAACGATAATGAAGGTTTTCAAAATCGAATTGGTGATTGAACTAGTTAGACCATTGGTTCATTGATTCGATCGATTTGATTAAAAATCATTAAAATTCATAAAAAAAATTAATTCATCCAATTCATATCATTTCATGGATTAATTGACCTAACCTCTTGTTCTAGATTTTTACCTTAAGTTAATTCTCGATCCAACTGATTCAATTAAAAAAAAAAGATAAAATTTAAGTATATCGTGACATGTGTATTAGTTTAGGTTATAGGGAATCCAAGTACTTTAAATTGAATGGTATAGGTCTAAGTGTTTGTTGACTGAACATAATAAAGCAAGAGAATCAAGAGAGTAAACTGATATCCGAATGATTTACTTACGTAACTGTAATCCATTTTCCACAGTGCCAAAAGGTTTTTTGTTTATTTAATCTTTCCAAAATCAAAACTTTACCTTCTTTGAACCCTCGGCTAGCACTTGAAAACCATTTCTGGGTTTTCTAGCATCTTGCTCAACCTTTGCCTATTTTGTTCATTTCTTGGATTTTTTTAGGAATTCTTTTTGTGTGATATAACCATATTAGTTTACTTGATTACTGGGTTTTACTTGGATTTGTGGATTATTGAAGCTTATAAAATCATCATACCATTTCTGTGTTAGTACTTGAATCTTTTATCAGCCATGATAGCATCATCTGGCTGTCCTGAGCGGTCCCGGTCCGTAGCCGAATCGAGCTTGTACAGGGCAGTTTTTAGACATGGTTCAACTCCTTAGGAACGTACTGATCTTGTCAATGACATACTCGCAGTCGATTCGGACTGGAATTCTTTGGTGAAGGAATACTATGGCAACTTTGAAAAGACTTTTGAGTTCTGTACTGTCCTTAAGGATTGCCTCGAACGTGCTCGAAACAATCATGGAATTATTGAGTCGGCGGTTAAGTGTTATGATGAAGAGGACAAATTAGAAGTCGGGACCGACGAGAAGAAATCCGTTAAGGCCTTGGAGGAACTGGGGAGGTTCAAAGCAGCTGAAGAGCCTTTTGTTGAGTAGTTCCTTGTACTGAAAGGAACGGCCCGTAGGCGGCAGGAATCGATGCAAGGGAAGTTGCGTGCTCGGAGAGGAACGCTCAAAAAGAAATTGGAATCACTGGAAACATGGAGGAGGGTGTCGGATGCCTTGTTTGTTGCTGCTTTCATATCTGCGTTGGTTTTTTCCGTGGTGGCCGCAGCCTTGTCCGTGAAGCCTGTAGTGACTGCTTTGGCTAGTGCGTTGACGGTTGCTATGGTTCCGGCCTGGAAAAGGTGCGATGAGCGTTGGAATCGTAACGAGGAAAAGGTGAAAAGGCAGAAGAAATTAACAAATGCAATGGAGGAAAGAATCTGAATTCTCGAAACTTCACACTAAAAGGAAGTGTTTGTTCAAAACTTCCAAATGATTAAATTAGATGTGTTGAGCTTCATCAATGTGTTGGAAATTAAAATAAAAATAAAAATAATGATTTATTTTGGTTTTAGTCTTTCTATTATGCTATCATTTAATATTTGATTTATTTTTATTTTTATTTTAAAAATAATAGAAGCATTTGTTTAATTTGTGAATTTATTGTTATTGAAAATGGGTAATTGGTTTTTTTCGATTGAATACTTAAGGTTGTTCTTAATTTTTACCAAATTAAATGAGGTGAAATTTTGGTCCATCAACCGCCAACCCAATCGATTTTAACTTAATTTAATTAATTTATATTAATTTATAAGTCAATTGATTTATTTCTCTTACTTCAAAGTTGGTGTACTTTATTACAAAAATGCCATGAGTAAGTGGTGGACTTTATTTTTATACTTCAATTTGATTATGTTAATTCATATACTTCTCAAAATTTAAAATTTCAATCCTGACTTAAATAATAACTAAGGTTTTCAAAATCGGATTGGTGATTGAATTAGTTAGAACATCGGTTCATTGGTTTGATCAATTTGATTAAAAATCATTAAAATTCATAAAAAAAAATTATTGACCTGTGACCCTCATTCTAAATTGGTTTCTAAAGTTCAAAATATTTTAATTACATTCTTAAATTATCAGTGTTATATAAATAAGATACTTCCTTTACTAAAATCATTAATTTAATTATTAAATGATACATAAGTTCTTATGTGGCATAATTTGAAATGAAAATTTTAAAGAAAAATAGATATAAAAATCTTGATTTTGAGGTCTTCAAAGCTTTTAGAGAAACTATCATTCTCTCTCTCAAAATCCGAATTAATGTCTCTATTCAGATCAATATTATCGTTAATTCTCAATTCAATTGATTGGACCAATCAATCTACACATTAGGTTCGTTTGATGCCTTCTAAAAATATATTTGTAATAACCAATTTTCGCCCAGCCTATATCCTATAAAACTCACTGAATCAATCCAAACCCGGGGCCATTAAATAAACCCGAATCAGAAACAAAAAACAACTGAAAACGGTGCTAGGGCCCATACTTTGCGCCCCGAAAGCCACCGTATGCGGTGGTGGTGCGACGGGAAGCAAGGGAGCTCGCCAGAGAGAGGAAAAAGATGAGAGGAAGAGAGATTTTTTTGGGTTATTTCTTTGCTATGCTTTAATTTTAGGGTTCGAAATGTTTTTTTGCGAAATACTTGGGCTTATATGCCCTTAACTAAAACGGCGCCGTTTATTAAAGAGGGAGACTGTGCACATCCCCTTAGGGGGATATTTGCACGATGACCCCTCTCTCTTTTGCCTCATTTCCGATTTCGGCCAAGTGTAGCGTTTCTTCTCTTTTAATTTTACCCCATTATCCCTTTTGTGTTTTAACTCGGTCCTTCTTCGTTTATTTTTGTAATTATGATATTATTACTATTAACAACAACATTGTCATTAGGTTTTTATGCTTTATTCCTTTTTACTATTATTTATTATATTTCCTACTATCATCATTGCATTATTGTTGTCCTTTTCGCATTATTATTATTACTGCGTTTGTCACCTTGTTATTATTACCTTCATTGTTATTGTTATTAGTAATATATTATTCTTTGTCATTTAGTACCATTATTTGATTCTTATTATTTTCACTATTATTTCATCTTAATCATTACTATCGTTGTTATCACTATTATGTTTGCTATTACTATTATTTTACTACCATCCGATTTATTACTCTATATTTATTCCTTTTATATTATTTCTATCATTATTCTTTATTGATGTGTTATTATTATTTAAGCTATTATCATTATTAATATATTACTTTCATTTTATCACTATCCATATTATCGTTCTTACCATCATCATTAATTTATTCGTAACATTCGTTTTAGCACATTATTCGGGTTTCATATTGTTATTATTATTCATGCATATTGATATTTTAGTTAACTATGCCAATGTTATGTATTACGTGTATCATGTTACCATCGCGCTGATTTCTTGTTACATGACCGTTATTCGTTATGCCATTGTTCTGTATTATTGCATTATGTTTTCACACCGACTTTTATCAAATCTCAAACCAAGAATCTTGAACCGATTTTAAAATACATATCTGAAAATTTTTCAATAAGGCAATATTTGTATGTTTAGAAGTTCGAAAGATCACACCCTAACGTGGTGGGTGTCGATTTTTTTTCGTTCAACTAAATAACCAAATACCCTTTCTATGCTTTGAAGATCAAAGATGATCTCGGTGTCAGAGTATGAATGTGTTATACCCTAACGTGTTGGGTATGGCACTTTTATTCCTTTGAAACGAGTTAATCTTGAGATTCAATCCCAATTTAGGTAACCCATTCTTAATATTTTTTTCCCTAAATATTTTCAAACTTTCAACATTGGGACAAAATCAATCAATTTGGTACCAAGTTTGGGCGTTGCAAGGATGCTAACCTTTCCTTGCACGTAACCGACTCCCGAACCCTTTTTTTTTAGATTTCGTAGACCAAAATTATTGTTTTAGTAAATCAAAATGTTTTATTGAAACAAAGGTGACCCGATCACACCTAAATAAAGATCGGTGGTGACTCCCTATTTTTAAAGTCGATTCTCGTTTTTTTAAAAATGGTTACGACAGCTTGGCGACTCTAATGGGGACTTTGAGAGTCAGGCCATAAATTGATTGATTTTTGTCCTTTTGATTGAAAATTTGGAAAATTGTTTTGAAAAATCGTGTGTCTTTTTGATGCATTTGCTTATGCTATAGTGTCGAGTCTCGTGAAATACTTTGGCATTGCATTGCATGACCGCTGTGGTCACACCTTTAAGTGGGAGTGAGAAACTAAGCTTTCGTGAGGTTTTCACCTCCACATGGGCTAGTGGATCGCTTCCGGGATACATCCGTACCTACGTACTCCGTGAGGTTTTCACCTCCGCATGGCCATAGGGAAATGTATCCCCTTGAACTGAACTCGGTCTGCATGAGCCTGTAATGGGTGAGGATTGAGGAATCTGCTGGTTCAGGTATCCTTCTTTAGGACTGAGCCCCATATAGAAGCCCTAGAGCCTACCCTAGGTAGAATGTCGAAATAGTTATCCAGATAAGTGTTTAATGATATTTTACTTGTTTTGATTATGCAATACTAACTTGTGTTGGTTTGTTTGATTTGCATGACATTCCACGTAGTAGAGGTGTCAATCTCTGTTCGGTTGCTGAAATAGAAAGTTTGCTATGGAAAATGACTTTCTTGATAAAGTAGAGGACAATGCGGCTGTGTGCGCATGGTCAGAAAAGTTGCAGTTGGAAAAAGGATATAGCCTAGTTGAAGGTCATACGTCAGAGCTGAGGGACTTCACCCGTGTTAGCGTGACACAAAATAAGCTTCAAGAGTTCCGAGATATCTGGACCCATTGGGAAGATGAAGCTAAACAGATGTTCTACCACCGTTATGGCGATATCTCTCACTTATTGGATGTTAAAATAGATAAACACCTGTTTCGGGCTATGGTCCAGTTTTCGAATTCCGCATACAGTTGCTTCACTTTTGGGAAAGTGGACTTGATGCCAACAATAGAAGAGTATACCACTTTACTTCGTATTCCTGGGATACAAGCTGACAAGGTTTATATTAGGCCGGCCTATGTCCCTCCTCTTGCGAAGAAATTGGTGAAAATTACGGGAATGAGTGAACAGTGGATCTCGACCAAGATTCAACAGAAAGGTGAAGGGAGATGTATTCCTTAGGTAAATTTAAGGGATCTGATTTTGACGCATCCTGATGTGAGGAGGAAAGTTGATATCTTCGCCTTAAGCCTCTACGGATTAGTCATCTTCCCAAAAGCCCTGAGACACATAGATGAAGCGGTGGTGGATCTATTTGACCGATTGGATAAACAAGTCACACCTATCCCAGCAATTCTTGCGGAGACTTTCAGATCATTAAATGCATGCAGAAGAGCGGGAGAAGGAAGGTTTATCGGATGCGCACAGCTATTGATGATATGGTTTTATGGGCATCTTTAGAAGATGGATAAAGTCTCTTATCGCCCCTTTTATAAGGATTATTCACCGATAAAGGAGGAAGTGGCCGTGTCAAGACGAGAAGATATAACAGAAGAAGGATGAAGGACAATTCTTCAGAATCTTCAAGAGGAAGATATTGAGTGGAGAGCTCCGTGGATGGTGCCTGGAGAGATCCTTTACAGATGTAGAGACTTTAATTGGGTCCCTCTACCCGGAATTTGGGGAGTCATCAGATACGCTCCTCTGCTAGTAGCAAGACAATACCAGTCTAGACAGTTCTTGCCAGCAACGCATGGGTTGGATCGAAGCGAATTCCCTTATACAGAAGAAAGTTATAAGAAGAAGATTAAGGAAGTTGCAAATGCTTGGAAGCAAACTCATTAGATGAAGAGGTTAACTGTGAGCGAAACGGCGACTTCTGAGTACAAAGCGTGGCTAAACAAAAGAATCAATGATAATATCCCGGGACCAAGTGCAGATAATGCTCAATCTATGGAGGAACGATTGCAAATGATACCAACAAAGTTAGAAATTATAAAGCGAGATTTTGTACAGCGAAGTTCAGAGCTTGAAAAGAGAATCTAGCAGTTGGAGGAGGAGAAGATGTTTTTGAAATTGGATGTAGAGATACAAAAATCAGAAGCAGAAAAGGTAAGAAAAGGAAAGAGCAAAGCTGAAGAAGAGTTGGATAGCCTAAAGAGGGACTACAAAAAGGTGCGTCTCTCAATGAGAACTGCGGGGCTAGGAAAGACCTCAGGTCAATGGCGACAAGAGTTACAAGAAGAAAGAGCTAAAGCCGAACAATGGGAAAAGAAATTTCAAGAAATGAAAGCTCAGAAAGAGATTCTAGAAAAGTAAGTGTCAGAAGGCCAAAACAAAAGAAATGAGTTGAAGACTAGAGTGGTGGAGTTGGAAAGGTCTTTAAATCATTATCGAAATCGCAAGTCGGTGATAGAATTAAAGGCAAGCTTGAGTAGAATCGAAGAAATGGAAAAGAAGACCGAAGAATTGTAAGCGGCACTGCAGGATTGTCAGAATTATATTGGGTACTTGAAAGAGAGTAAGGAGCAACGGGAGGAGGAGTTACATAAGGCTCAGAAGCAAATCGAAAATAGAGACTATCTTATGAGAGAAGCCATAAATCAGATTCGAGAGGTGGCTGAGCATTTGCAAATTTTGGTAGCAGAGACGGAAGTATTAAGTGTGCGGCACGAGTCACAGACAAGCCAAGGATAGGAGTTGGTTTCGTTACTCCAAAAGATTAGGGATCTAGGCACTAAGGCCAAACCATATTTGTAATCTTTTTTATGTAAAGAGCTTTGTTTTCTAAGAAAGTTTCTTATAGGGAATTGAATCAGAGTTGACACCTTTTTGCATTCATACCATGCATTTGCATTACATTGCATGCATTAGTATCATATCACCTTAATCATTTACTAAGGCTAAAATCGTATAATCCACAGTTGCGACACTACGAATCTGGAATCACATCATCTTTATAGAGTACGTCTAAGAGCTAGAGCTATGGATGCTGAATTAAACGAAAGAATTGAAAGGATGGAAAGAATCCAAAAGGAGTTACAAGAGCAGTTGGCCAGGTCACAGCAGGAAGCAAGGGATCTGATGGTATGATCCCGAGAGGAATCGCTCGAGCAAAAAGATCAAATGGCCAAGATGATGGAGATGATGACCGCTCTGGTCAAAGGAAAAGGACTCGCGCAGAGCCCTGATATTACAGAACCCCATTCAAGGGTCAATCAGAGTCCACTCCATCCCCTAGGATACACTCCACCTCACGCCCATGCGATGCATGGAGGTTGGCCTCAAGGGGAATCAACAGGCCTAGAACAACCACCTACACCACCTGCTCATCTAGGGCAAGGTATATTCGTATCAAACCCCAGAGCTAATCCCGCTGATCTAATCGTTCCAGATTTGGATGATCCGGCAGAAATAGCCAAATTGAAAATGAAGGATCATGACGCTCAGGACAAGTATAAGAGTTTGGAAGAAAGACTCAAGGCAATAGAAGGTACTGGAGTCTTCCCTGCACTGAGCGCCAAGGAGCTCAGTTTGGTTCCCGATCTGGTTTTGCCCCCAAAATTTAAAGTGCTAGATTTTGAAAAATATGATGGAACGAGATGTCCAAAGGCATATCTTATCATGTTTTGTCGGAAGATGGCTGGCTATGTGAATGAAGACAAATTGTTAATACATTGTTTTTAGGATAGCTTGATCGGATCAGCCCTCCGATGGTATAATCAACTCAGCACAGAGAGGATCCAATCATGGAAGGACCTAGCAACAGCATTCTGTGAACAGTACAAGCATGTCTCCGATATGGCGCCTGATTGACTAACGTTGCAGATGATGGAAAAGAAGCCAATAGAGACTTTTAGACAATACGCTCAAAGATGGAGGGACATCTCGGCTCAAGTAGAACCCCCACTGACTAAAACGGAGGTAACGGTCCTCTTTATCAACACTTTAAAAGTGCCATTTTATGACAAGCTGGTGGGAAACGCTACAAAGAACTTCGCCGATATCGTAATGTCTGGGGAACTCATTGAAACTGGCATCAAAAGCGTAAGGATGGAAGGCCCGAAGAGCTCGAAAAGGGCAGTAACTATGAAGAACTGAAACACATATAGTGGGGACTAAGAGCCACTACGCTTCTAATTCATACCCGACCCAATCATGTCCCCGATATCGCCCACCTCCAAATTTCTATTTTCCTCCCTAAAACCCTTATTATCAAGCACCTCCTTCTTACCCTGTCTACAACACAAGTAACCAATGACCATTTACCATGTTCCCACCTAATAACACGCCTACTCCAAGCCAACCCAAACACGAACAAAGACCGATGAGACCCAATTTTGAAAAACCTCGACTCACCCCTATTCCCGTGTCGTACGGAGAACTGTGCCCAAAATTGTTGGAAAAACAATTAATATCCCCGCATTATATGGCACCATTGAAACTGCCATACCCGAAATGGTACGATCCCAATACTAGTTGCATGTATCATAGGGGAAACCAAGGGCACTCCATGGAAAATTGTATAGCCTTCAAAAGGAGGTGCAGGATCTCATTGATGCATGGATTTTACGATTTGACAGTACTGGTAAGGTGGCTGGAAATCCGCTCCCAAACCATACCGAGGGAAACGTAAGCGTAGTGACAAGGGGAGATATGCGGCAAGCTAAAAGCCGCGTTTCTAAAATAAGAACACCTTTGCGAAAGGTCTGAGAGGTGATGGTGGAAAATGGGTTGTTTTGTCATTCCAACAGAAGTTTCGAAGAAGAAAGTACGAAAGGTCAAAGTTTTTATATCTTTCATGGTATCGAAGGTCATGACATCCAGTCTTCCGAAGAATTCAGGAAACTACTCCAAGACATGATGAATAACAAGGAAGTCGAGATCTTTGATAAAATAGATGAGGCCGAGGAAAGGGAAATATGTGCCTCTGATAACCAACCATCAGTCACTCGTTATAGTGCCGATCGGCCTCTGGTGATTTATTATAAGGCCAAGAAGAAAGAAGTCAAACCGACGGTGGTGATTAAAGTGCCTTCTCATTTCCATTACAAGGACGATAAGGCGGTGCCATGGAAATACGATGTTAACATTAGCGCACCCGAAGTTGAAAAGCCAAAGGCTGTGGTTGGGGATGTCAGCAAAGTAGGACACTTTACTCGCAACGGGAGGTGCTATTCTCCGGAAATAACTGAACCAAAGAAAAAAGCTGTTGACTCGAATCAGAAAGGAAAGGCACCGAGGCATGAGGCTGAAGTGGATGTCGAAATACAGTCAGAACCAAAAATTAAAAAACCTGTGAATGAGGATGAAGTTTATGAATTTTTAAAGTTCATCAAGTACAGCGAATATAACATCGTGGAGCAGTTGAACAAACAGCCGGCAAAAATCTCAGTGTTATCTCTACTGTTCAACTCGGAGTCACATCGGAATGCCTTGCTAAAAGTGCTCAATCAAGTTTGCGTAGAAAGCAATGTATCTATAGAAAAGCTTGATAGATGGGTGAACAATTTAAATGCGGATAATTTTATCTCATTCAGTGATGATGAAATACCATCAAATGGTAAGGGCTCCGTGAAGGCATTACATATTACGACCAGTTACAAGGGTCACATAGTACCGAACGTGCTCATCGGCAATGAATCCGCACTCAATGTCATGCCTTTGGCCACACTCTCCAGGATGCCAGTTGATATGTCCTATCTAAGGCCTTGTCATTCCACAGTAAGGGCATTTGATGGGACACAACGAGAGGTTATGGGAAAGATTGAAGTCGCCCAAGAAGTGGGCCCATACACGTATAACGTAGAATTTCAGGTTATGGACATTACTCCTTCGTATAATTGCCTTTTAGGGAGGCCTTGGATCCACTCTGCTGGGGCAGTCCCTTCATCTCTCCATCAAAAAGTGAAGTTTATCATGGATAACTGCTTGATCACGGTCACTGGGGAAGAAAACATCGTTGCATCTATTTCTGCTGTCACACCTTATATCAAAGTGAACCAAGATGCAGTAGAATGTTCCTTCCGTTCCCTCGAATTTATTAATGCTACATTTGTTGCTGGGGGAAACAAGATCCCCACACCCAAACTATCAAGGAATGCCAAGATGGGAATCAAACTGACGGTTGGAAGAGGAGCCCGAGTAAGGAAAGGCTTAGGAAGATACCAGCAAGGGATAGCTAGAGCGCTAAAATCGGTACACCACAAGGCTCGATACGGGTTAGGGTTCAAGCCGGATATGCGACAAAGAAAGAAACAGCTGTAGAAAGATCAGGAAAAGAGGATTGCAAGAGCTTCAGGTCGGGAAGTGGAATGGGAGCCCATAATGTATCCGCCCTTGTCGAAAACATTTACATCTGCAGGAATGATATACCCAGAAAGAGATAATTCATGAAACATGCTGTTATTGGTTGAAAGGGATTTTCAGAACTTCAGTATAAACGTTATTGACAAAGCGGATAATACGATGGAAGACATTTCAATGATACGCCTTGGTCCTCCAGGTTTTGTTTTGAGCAATTGGACCGCTGAGGATCTTCTTGTAGTTTCTAGGGCTCCTCCGAAGTAATCCTCAATGTCCACTCTTTTTATGCCTCAAGTTATTGGGGAAACTGTTACAAGAGTTTATGTCTACTATTTATCTTTTAAATGAACATTAATGGAGATGCATTTTTGTTATGGTCTCTTCATTCTCATTGGCTTCATATTTATTCCCTCTTCTCATAATCTGTCCCTACATATATTTCATATCATGTCATGGTACTATGTTTGTGTATCCCAACACCTTGATATTCCTCTATAGTTTTCTTCTTTTCTATTTACCTTTCAGGTGCTCAGATATCCACGACGTGAACAATCCCATTGCAAGTCCTAAAATCGATTTCGAGAAAGCTATTTGTCTAGGAGAATTCGAAGCTGAGGAAAACGCTGAAGATTATGTCTCATCCCCTGACTTACTAAGGATGATAGAACAAGAAGACAAAAAGATACTACCCCATCAAGAATCTGTTGAGACGGTGAACTTGGGAAGTGAAGAAAAGAGGCAAGAAGTGAAGATTGGGACCACCATTTCAGAGAACACCAGACATGACTTGGTCACCTTGCTTCATAAGTACAAAGATGTATTTGCATGGTCATATCAGGACATGCCAGGATTGAGCGAGGATGTAGTGGTCCATAGACTCCCACTGAAACCAGAATGCAAGCCTATTCAGCAGAAGTTAAGACGAATGAGACCCGAAATGCTTTTAAAGATAAAAGAAGAAGTCAGAAAACAATTTGATACTGGCTTCTTACAAGTCTCTAAATATCCGGAATGGGTAGCTAATATAGTCCCAGTGCCAAAGAAAGACGGCAAGGTGCGAATGTGTGTGGATTATCGCGATCTGAATCGAGCAAGCCCTAAGGATAATTTTCCCTTGCCGCACATCGATACATTGGTGGATAACACGGCAAAACATTCATTATTTTCTTTCATGGATGGATTTTCGAGTTATAACCAGATAAAGATGGCTCCTGAGTATATGGAGAAAACTACATTCGTGACGATGTGGGGAACATTCTGCTACAAGGTAATAATGGGATTAAAGAATGCCGGAGCAACATATTAGAGGGCAATGGTGATGTTATTCCACGACATGATGCACAAAGAAATAGAAGTCTACGTCGATGATATGATTGCCAGATCTCGGGGAGAAAGAGTGCATGTTGGAAACCTCAGGAAATTGTTTGAAAGACTGAGAAAGTTTCAACTGAAGCTTAATCCAGCCAAGTGCACATTTGGAGCAACCTCGGGGAAATTACTGGGTTTCATCGTCAGCGAGAGAGGTATTGAGGTTGATCCGGACAAGATAAAAGCCATACAAGAATTACCACCTCTACGGACACAAAAAGAAGTCAGAGGATTTCTAGGAAGGTTGAACTACATCGCTCGGTTCATTGCTCAGCTTACTAACCAATGCGACCTAATTTTCCAACTCCTTCGAAAACATAATCCTGGAGAATTGGATGAGGAATGTCAAATGGCTTTCGACAAGATAAAACAGTATTTATCCAACCCCCCGGTGCTAGTACCGCCAACTCTCGGGAGACCCTTAATATTGTATCTGACTATGTTCGATAACTCGTTGGGTTGTGTATTAGGACAGCATGAGGAGTCAGGGAAAAGGGAAAGGGCAATTTACTACCTCAGCAAGAAATTCACCGAGTATGAAACGAAGTACCCGTCAATTGAAAAATTTTGTTGTGCGTTGGTCTGGGTAGTTCGAAGGCTCAGGCAATATATGTTGTATCATACGACATGGTTAATTTCGAAGCTGGACCTAATAAAGTACATGATGGAATCACCTGCTCTCTCAGGAAGAATGGCACAATGGCAGATTCTACTATCAGAGTACGACATCGTCTATGTGAGTCAAAAATCGATAAAAAGGAGCGCGATAGCTGATTTCTTGGCAACTCGAACAATTAAAGAATATGAGCCATTGAGATTTGATTTCCCTGATGAAGACTTAATGTGCATTACAGAAAGAGAATGTGAGTCGTCAAAAGAGAAATCATGGAAGATGAGCTTTGATGGCACCTCAAATGTATTGGGGCATGGGGTTGGAACAGTCTTAGTGTCACCAAAAGGGAATCATAACCCATTCACTGCCAGATTAAATTTCTTCTGTACTAATAACATATCGGAATATGAGGCTTGGATCATTGGACTTCGTGCAGCTATTGAACGAGACATCGAAACCTTAGAGGTATACGGAGACTCAGCGCTGGTAATTTACCAAATCTGCGGAGATTGGGAAGTGAGAGATTCGAAGTTGGTCAAATATTGTGATCTCGTGGCAGAACTGATCAAAGAATTCGAAGAAGTAACTTTTAATTACTTCCCATAAGAAGAAAACCAATTGGCTGATGCCTTAGCCACTTTGGCTTCAATGTTCAAAGCAAACCGAGAAACAGAAATAATGCCCCTCCAGATGAGGATATATGAGGCCCCTGCGCATTGTTTTAGCATTGAAAAAGAGGCAGATGGACAGCCATGGTTCTATGATATCTTAGAATATGTCAAGAATCAAAGGTATCCTGAAAAAGCAAACGAGAACGATAAAAGAACAATCAGAAGGATGGCTGTGGGATTTGTTCTTGATGGGGACATCCTGTACAAAAGAGGAAAAGATCAAGTGCTCCTGAGATACGTGGATTATATTGAAGCCAGAAAGATACTTGAAGAGGTCCATGAAGGAATTTGTGGAACGCATGCCAATGGTTTCACTATGGCTAGGAAGATTATGAGACTCGGTTATTACTGGTTGACGATGGAAAGTGACTGCATTAGTTACGCACGGAAGTGTCACAAATGTCAAGTTTACAGCGATAAAATTCATACAGCACCTTCGCCCCTTCATGTCATGATTTCTCCGTGGCCTTTTTCTATGTGGGGCATGGATGTTATAGGGCCAATCTCCCCAAAAGCTTCTAATGGACATCGATTCATTTTCGTGGTCATAGATTACTTCACAAAATGGGTAAAAGCTGCTTTGTTTGCTAATGTGACAAAGACTGCAGTTTGCAAGTTCTTAAAAAAGGAGATCATATGTCGATACGGATTACCTGAGAGAATCATCTCAGATAATGCTTTGAATCTGAATAACAAGATGATGAAAGAAGTGTGCGAGCAATTTCAAATAAAGCATCATAATTCCTCACCTTATCGCCCAAAGATGAACGGAGCAGTAGAAGCCGCTAACAAAAATATTAAGAGGATTATTGGGAAAATGTCCGAGACATATAAAGACTGGCACGAGAAGCTACCATTTGCCCTATATGCATATCGCGTATGTGTGCGGACCTCTACGGGGCAACTCCTTTCTCTCTGGTCTGTAGAATGGAAGCTGTGCTACCCATCGAAGTGGAATCCCCTCTTTACGAGTATTAATGGAGTCAAAACTAGAAGAATAAAAATGGGTTCAAGCTCGATATGACCAACTAAATCTGATCGAAGAAAAACGCTTGAAAGCAATCTGTCACGGAAAGATGTACCAGAAAAGAATGATCACAGCCCATGACAAGAAGGTTCAACCAAGAGAATTCCGCGAAGGAGAACTCGTGTTAAGGAAGATTCTCCCTATACAAAAAGACTTTCGAGGAAAATGGGCACCGAATTGGGAAGGACCATACGTCGTAAAGAAGGCCTTCTCGGGTGGAGCCCTGATTCTCACTGAGATGGATGGAAAAGAGGTACCAAATCCAGTAAATTCAGATGCAGTGAAGAAATACTACGCCTAAAAAAAAGGATATCAAGATGAAACCCGAAAAGGGTGTCTTGACAAACAAAAAGGTTTAGGATGAAAACCCGAAAGGGCGTCCTAAGGAAGCAGATTTGGGCTCAAAGAGCAAGAGCGATTTAAACCGGGAGTCGGATGACAAGATATTAATGTTTGAAGCAGACACAGAAGTTTGAAATCTTCTACACAAGAAGCTGTGCTCGAAAAGATCTAGGATCAAGAAACGTGGAGGAATTCATGCGTTGAATATCTAGAGCATTTGTGACAATTGAATATGCTTTCCTTTCTTTATAATGCTTTCTTTATTTGAACTATTCCTTGTCAATTTTCTTTGCTTATTGCTTTTGGAAGTAAATATGAATGAGGTATTTCTTTCGTACCTACTTTCCCTTTTTTCATGCACCTCATATTTGGTTCATTTAAATGATAAATAGTGAAATAACATACTCTAAACAAAAGGAATGTTGAGCATTACTTGGATGAGTTTGGTAAGTACAAGACCTCAAAGCAAAGACGAGGCTCAATAAGGGGAAAGAGAGTGATAAATGAGAAACACAAATTACTTGTAAAACTTGAGGACGGGTACAAAACCTAAAAGAAGGATCAAGGATCGAAGCAATAAATACAGGTCATCCTGAAAGTCGTGATGAAAAGAGATACAGGACAAACAAACCCAGGGCACATTACTTAACCATGTAGGCATAAAAGCATTTAGGACAAACACGTGCATTTCATGATAAAATCGCGCATGACACATACAGGTACACCAGTAAAGCAAGAAGTTCTGACGATAGCTGTACCGAACCAAGGAGAAAGGAGATATCCGAGTTCCACCAGATGATACGTTTTAATTTCTGTTTTTCAATTTCTGTTAAAATCAACTCATAATGCGAGAAGTGAGTTAGGCCTCGGGTTACGCACGCTGAGGTATTTTTAATTTCTATTTTTTTTTTTAATTTCTGCTAAAATCAACTTATAATTCGAGAAGTGGGTTGGGCCTCAGGTTACGCACGCTGAGGTATTTTTAATTTCTGTTTTCTTAATTTCTACTAAAATCAACTCATAATGCGAGAAGTGAGTTGGGCCTCGGGTTACGCACGCTGAGGTATTTTTAATTTCTGTTTTTTAATTTCTGCTAAAATCTACTCATAATTCGAGAAGTGGGTTCGGCCTCGGGTTACGCACGCTGAGGTATTTTTAATTTCTGTTTTTTTAATTTATGCTAAAATCAACTCATAATTCGAGAAGTGGGTTGGGCCTCGGGTTACGCACGTTGAGGTATTTTTAATTTTTGTTTTCTTAATTTTTGCTAAAATCAACTCATAGTGCGAGAAGTAAGTTGGGCCTCGGGTTACGCACGCCGAGGTATTTTTAATTTCTGTTTTTTTAAATTTCTGCTAAAATCAACTCATAATTCGAGAAGTGGGTTGGGCCTTGGGTTACGCACGCTGAGGTATTTTTAATTTCTGTTTTTTTTAATTTCTGCTGAAATCAACTTATAATGCGAGAAGTGAGTTGGGCCTCAGGTTACGCACGCTGAGGTATTTTTAATTTCTGTTTTTTTAAATTTCTGCTAAAATCAACTCATAATTCGAGAAGTGGGTTGGGCCTCGGGTTACGCACGCTGAGGTATTTTTAATTTCTGTTTTATTAATTTCTGCTAAAATCAACTCATAATGCGAGAAGTGAGTTGGGCCTCGGGTTACGCACGCTGAGGTATTTTTAATTTCTGTTTTCTTAATTTCTGCTAAAATAAACTCATAATGCGAGAAGTTTAATTTCTGCTAAAATCAACTCATAATTCGAGAAGTGAGTTGGACCTCGGGTTACGCACGCTGAGGTATTTTTAATTTCTATTTTCTTAATTTTTGCTAAAATCAACTCATAATGCGAGAAGTGAGTTGGGCCTCGGGTTACGCACACTGAGGTATTTTTAATTTCTGTTTTTTTAATTTCTGTTAAAATCAACTCGTAATGCGAAAGGTGAGTTGAGGCTCAGGTCACGCACGCTGAGGTACTTTTAATTTCTATTTTTCAATTTCTGTTTTTCAGTTTCTGTTTTTCAAAAAAAAAAAAGAAAAAAAGAAAGGGTACAAAGTTAACTCATATCGCGAGAATAAGGAAAGAGTTTGAAAAGTTTAGATTTATTTCATCGAAGTCCTAGTGGAGCAATTGGTAGATCAAAGCTACGAATCTCTTCGTGTCCTGAAGTCATGTTGGAGCAAGTCAAAAATAAACAAGATTAGGAAAAGCGAATTGAAGCTACGGGTTATGTCTCGCAGAAGCAGCGATGGAGTGAATCAAAGCAACAGGTTACAGTTGAGTTTAAAGATGTTTGAGGAAGACGAAGACCAATAAGTCAAGGCTTGGCCAAGACCGGGCGAAATTGGTTCTTCTATTATCTTTGCTCTATTCTCGTTTCACGACAATGAGCAAAGAGGGGCAGCTGTAATAACCAATTTTTGCCCGGCCTATATCCTATAAAACCACTGAATCAATCCAAACCCGGGGCCATTAAATAAACCTGAATCAGAAACAAAAAACAAAATAAGCCCAAAGATAATAAATGTAACAGTCCTTTTAAATGTCCACTTACAAAAAAGACTCAAAGCCCAAATACAACAACCAAGCCCAAATTTAATACAAATAAGTAAAACCCGATTATAAAAACCCAAATGCCCAATTACAAGCCCAATTAGACCCAGAAAAAAACCAAACCTAAAAAAACTAAACCCAATTCAGCCCAATCAGCTAACCCAAATACAACTAGCCCAAATCCTATCCTACTAACCAGCCCAAATCATTAGAAGATGAAAAGGTAACAGCAGCAGCAGTCCCCAAGCGTCAACCCTCCGCATGCCTCCTGGCCTCCTCGCGTCCCCCACATGCACACCTCACCTCGTTTCAGCCACCACGCGCGTTGGTTCCCGTACCCACGCCCCTGACGGTTGAAGCCCGCAGCCCCCATGTGCGCACCACGAGCACCCTCCCGTGCCTCGATCAAACACCAACGCACGCCTCGGCCATACCCTGCTAAGAAGGAATCAACGCAACAGCAACACCAGGAGCAAAGAGATTTTATTTTTTATTATCGTTATTCGGCTATAAAACCATTGAATAACAATGTACAATGGGGCTTTTTTTTTTTTTTTTTTTTTTCAGAGGGGGAGAATCAATCAAGAGAATACAAAATTTCAATCAAAGATAATATAATAAAAATTCAAATACAAAAAAATCAGAAGATCAATAAGAGTTTCAAGGTGGATTTTCGTTTCTGTTCTTACGACTATTTACTACCGCTTCGTTCATTTTTTAGTTTTGATTTCTTATTTTAAGATTGTTATAACAAATAACAAAGAAAAGGGAAAAGAAAATACCTAAATCGTCTCCGATTGCTAGAACTCCCTACCCCAGTGTCGAAATCGGACTAAAAGGGTTCGGTTCGCCCTTTTTATTTTTTCGTTTTTAACCAAGAAGGCTAGATCGTCGAACCAACTCAAAACGGTGCTAGGGCCCATACCTTGCGCCCCGAAAGCCACCGTATGCGGTGGTGGTGCGACGGGAAGCAAGGGAGCTCGCCAGAGAGAGGAAAAAGATGAGAGGAAGAGAGATTTTTTTTTTTTGGGTTGGCTACTGCTATACTTTAATTTTAGGGTTCGAAATGTTTTTTTGCGAAATACTTGGGCCTATATGCCCTTAACTAAAATGGCGCCGTTTATTAAAGAGGGAGACTGTGCACATCCCCTTAGGGGGATATTTGCACGATGACCCCTCTCCCTTTTGTTGCATTTTCGATCTCGGCCAAGTGTAGTGTTTCTTCTCTTTTAATTTTACCCCATTATCCCTTTTGTGTTTTAACTCGGTCCTTCTTCGTTTATTTTTGTAATTATGATATTATTACTATTAACAACAACATTGTCATTAGGTTTTTATGCTTTATTCCCTTTTACTATTATTTATTATATTTCCTACTATCATCATTGCATTATTGTTGTCCTTTTCGCATTATTATTATTATTACTACGTTTGTCACCTTGTTATTATTTCCTTCATTGTTATTGTTATTAGTAATATATTATTCTTTGTCATTTGGTACCATTATTTGATTCTTATTATTTATCACTATTATTTCATCTTAATCATTACTATCGTTGTTATCACTATTATGTTTGCTATTACTATTGTTTTACTACCATCCGATTTATTACTCTATATTTATTCCTTTTATATTATTTCTATCATTATTCTTTATTGATGTGTTATTATTTAAGCTATTATCATTATTAATATATTACTTTCATTTTATCACTATCCATATTATCGTTCTTACCATCATCATTAATTTATTCGTAACATTCGTTTTAGCACATTATTCGGGTTTCATATTGTTATTATTATTCATGCATATTGATATTTTAGTTAACTATGCCAATGTTATGTATTACGTGTATCATGTTACCATTGCGCTGATTTCTTGTTACAGGACCGTTATTCGTTATGCCATTGTTCTGTATTATTGCATTATGTTTTCACACCGACTTTTATCAAATTCAAACCAAGAATCTTGAACCGATTTTAAAATACATATCTGAAAATTTTTCAATAAGGCAATATTTGTATGTTTAGAAGTTCGAAAGATCACACCCTAACGTGGTGGGTGTCAATTTTTTTTCGTTCAACTAAATAACCAAATACCCTTTTTACGCTTTGTCCTTTGAAACGAGTTAATCTTGAGATTCAATCCCAATTTAGGTAACCCATTCTTAATATTTTTTCCCTAAATATTTTCAAATTTTCAACATTGGGACAACATCAATCAATTTGGTACCAAGTTTGGGCGTTGCAAGGATGCTAACCCTTCCTTGCACGTAATCGACTCCCGAACCCTTTTTTTTCAGATTTCGTAGACCAAAATTATTATTTTAGTAAATCAAAATGTTTTATTAAAACAAAGGTGACCCGATCACACCTAAATAAAGATCGGTGGCGACTCCCTATTTTTAAAGTCGATTCCCATTTTTTTAAAAATGGTTACGACAATATTATTATATACTAAATGATTGGTATAGGAATATGATTTTAAGTAAGGCGCATATGGCTTAGAAGACACAACCGATCAGCTCAACAATGCAGTGCACAACGCATATGTTTTATAGACATGGCTGAATAAAAGTGTTCAGAAATTCAGTGGCATATAATATTTTGCAATGACATTTTACTTTCTCAATTTTCATGACCAAAAGTCTTTAAATAAGGGTGCATTAGGTATATATTCCCTGAAAACCTTGTTTTAAGCATTTTTCCGGTTCCCCATATGCATAACATATACACTACCTATGTATGTATGCATGTATAATAATGTATTTGTTATGAGACAAGATATTAGTACACAATAACAAAAATTGAGTGATAAAAATATTATGAAAGTTATTATATTAAAAGTCAAATTATATTTTGTTCTTTCTATTAAAAATGAATAAATTATTCTATATACATTAATTTAAAGAGTAAACTGGTATTTCCTTAAACATTTCATTTATTTATATTGTAAAAGCACACCATGTGTAATTACCTTATAACAAAAAAACAAACTCAACCTCCATGGTAGAAAGAAGTAATAGTCAAGGCCTGCTTTGCACTCCTCCAATACATAGAAATGTATCCAATTGTTGATTTTTTGTGAATCAAGACACCCAAAAAAAATTAAAGTTTTAGTAACTAATTGCCTCCAAGTTGCTAGTTTGGCTAGACACATATAATCCTTGGATCTTTTAAGGTATCTCTTCACTTTCTTTGTAGGTTTCTGGTGGTCTAAACTTAGATTACTCAAAGATTAATTTTGGCTCTACTTTAGTGATCTAGTCAAAGATTATCCAAAGAATAGTTTCGAGAAAAATAACCAATTGATGACCATATTGTACTAAGTACGAGATTGATAAACTTGAAATGTTGGGGAAGGTGATGACAATAACACTTATACTGTTATCACTCAGCCAAAATCTGAAAAAGCATCTGATTCATTAATCCGAAATTCAAAATAGGTTATTCATTGCCATTTCCTACAACATATATTAGCCACTACCTTAGTGACTAGAGGTTGAATAGTAATTCAACATTTTATTTCTTCATCCATTGCATTTTCATTTCTTTTACTTGTCAAAACCATTTTTTTCAAAAACGGGTCGACTTTTATTTTAAAAACGAAAATGAAAAAATGGGAGTCGCCACCAATCCTTTTTTGATGAGGTGTGATCAGGTTACCTCGTAAGATGGTTGTTTTTAATAAACAGTTTGACTTACTAAAACAACGATTTTGGTCTACGAAATTTAGAAAACGGGTTCGGGAGTCGGTTACGTGCGAGGAAGGATTAGCACCCTCGTCACGCCCAAAATTGGTATCTAATTGATTATTTAGTATCTTAATGTCGAAAGTTGAAAATTTGAAATGATTTTAAAATAAGATCTTTTTTTATTAACGTTAATTTAAAAAACGCTTGAATTAAATTAAAACGAGCATCAAAGGCCCACTCGTCCTGAGATAACAAAATGCCACATCCCGTAAGTTAGGATGCAACATTTGAACCCTCGAGAACAAGTTTGCCTTTAATTTTTATTGAAACTTCATGTATTTTGAAATCTAAAAGGATATTTGGCTATTCAGGTTTAACAAGAAAACCGAAACCCCGTAAGTTAGGGTACGATTTCTCGAATTTCCCAAAACGCGAAATATGACCTTATTTTGAAGAATTTTCCTTTTTTGAAATTTGGTAAAAATTAATGTAATATTTAAAATATATACACTTAGTCAGGTATAGCATATAGCTAAACTTAAAACTCATGTTTTTCAAACGATGATGCGATACAAATTGCAAGCCATAAATATATAATATGCTTATTAGAACAATAATAATAATGATGGCAATAATATAAAATACTAATAATAATAACAAAACCAACATTAATAATAATGATAACCACAATAATGAAAGCATGAAATGCACTATAAATTAAAAACACCAAATAAGAAAAATACAATATAAATAAGTAAATAAGTAAAATAAAGTAGAAATAAAAAATGTACAGAGAGTCCAAATTAAATAATTAAGGACCTGATTGCCGTTAAAATGAAATTTAGAATCTAAAGTTGAATAAAATAAATGCAAAGACATAAAAAGGATTAAATTGCCATTTGAAATAAAGTTATGATAAACCGCAAAAGTAACATATTTTAAGCCCACATTTAGCATGCTTTTGGATGATTTAAGCCTTTAATTATATAATTTGGTGCTCTTAATCCTTTGTTTTCATGTTTTATACCCAGGAGAGCACCGGACGATGAAAAGAACGAAAAACGGGCCCAAAACAGAGTAAATGGGCCATATCACGAAATCCACATAGCCTGGGCCCAAGACCACACGGTCGTGCCTCATTCAACAGGTTCGAACACGGCCTGGCCACGACTTACTCGGGTGTGTGCCATGGGCGTGTCCCTGCTGTAAGAAAGAGAAGTTTCACTCGGATTAGGATACTTAGGGGCAAAGAAACATATTTAGAAGCCTATATAAACACCCTAAGTATGACCTAAAAGGGGGAACCCAAGGCTTTAGTCAGAGGGCATCCAGCTAGGCCAAAGAGGGCAGAGTTGTGGGAATTTACTCAAAGATAGCCAGTTGATTCATCTCAGGAAGCCGAAATCATACTCAAGACGGAGGATCTCTCCTTCAATTCCTTTAGGGGGTTTTAGGGATTTCTTATGTTTTGTTTTATCTTTTCTTTTGAGATGTTTTCTTTTATTATTATGAACTAAACCTCGAGATACACGAGGATGAAACCTAAGATGAATCTTGTTATCGTTTGCTAAACTATATGATAAATATTTGACTTGTTCTTAATTATGTGTTCTTAATTCTTGTGTTGATATTTCCGGGATATTAATTCAAGTATGATGTGCCTAGGTGGAGGAGCAAAAGTCCCTGCCTAAGAGTAAATCTAACATAATTAAGCGGAGTTGATCGCACGCCTAGAGATAGGGTGATGAGATTTTGCCGGATTAGGGTGAAACCTAATATGAGAGTCCATAGATCGAGTTAATGCAATTCTAGGGGTTTTAATTAGAAAGAGATTTCAATTAATCAACCTAGGGTTAGACGTTAGTCGCCTGGAGAGAGGGATTAATATAACTTAGGGAATCTTACGGATCAAGTCAAATGAATAAATCGTCTGGTTCAGAGTTAGATAACAAGTGAAGTCTAGGTGGATTCTTCCTTGGGTGTCGTCTTAATCAATTGGTCTTTCCTCAAAGTTATTTTCCCAATTTCATTCTTCTTTGTCTTAGAGTCTTTAGTTTAAGTAGTTAGTTAATTTTAGATTAGATAACAATTCATTCAATTCTTAGGCTAAATAATAAAAAGAGAGTTAGTATTAGTACTTTTGGTTCCTTTGGGTTCGATATTCCAGTCTTACCTTAACTATACTACTGTTCAATAGGTGCGCTTGCCTCAAATCATTGTCATAGTTAGTTTCCAGGTTCGATCATTCTTTATATAAATTTTAAGACTTTGACACCGTATAAAACAATGATCAAATTTTTCGCGCCGTTACTGGGGAACTGAAATATTAAGAACGCTTAATTTTATTATTTTAGCCATATTTATTTTTATTTTATTGCAATTAAATTTTATTTTTATTTTTATTTTTCTAAATTTTCTTCTTTCACTCCTTTCAGGCACCTCTAGTTTATGACTAGAAGAAACCCGACGGGACCCCTACTTTACGACAGTGATATTCAAGGTACCGTTCGCAGAAATCGCTGAGAAATAAGGCGAAGCTTAAACTACATAAAAAAAGAGCAAGAAGCTGAAAATAATACCACTAAAGAGATGACTGAGAATAATTCGCCACCTTTAGAGATGGCCGAACATCATGCTCCACGCACTATGTATGATTATGCTAAACCTAGTTTAACAGGAACTGAGTCTAGTATTGTTAGGCTTACTATTGCTGCAAATAATTTTGAACTGAAACCTAACACTATATAGATGATACAACAGTTTGTTCAGTTTGATGGTTTGCGGGATGAGGATCCTAATACACACTTAACGAATTTTCTAGAATTCTGTGATACCTTCAAAATAAATGGCGTTTCTGATGATGCCATCTGTCTTTGGTTATTTCCCTTTTCTCTGAGGAATGAAGCCAAACAGTGGTTGCATTCTCTTCCACGAGGGTCAATCACTACATGGGATCAAATGACCGAGAAATTTTTATTAAAATATTTCCCACCAGCAAAAACGGCCAAATTGAAGAATGATATCTCTTCCTTTGTGCAGATGGACTTAGATACACTTTACGATGCATGGGAAAGATACAAAGATTTGTTAAGGAGGTGCCCACACCACGGATTACATTTATGGCTACAGGTCCAAACGTTTTACAACGGTGTAAACCCTTCAACAAGGCAACTAATTGTTTCAGCTGCCGATGGAACTCTGAATAACAAAACTCCTGAAGTGGCCTACGAGTTTATAGAAGAGATGTCACTGAATAACTATCAGTGACAAGTTACAAGGACAAGGCCAGCCAAAGCAGCCAGAGTTTTTAACCTTGACGCAGTGACCGCGCTATCAAGGTAGAGTTGCTACATAAAAAATTTGATGGTTTATATGGTTCTTCGCAGGCACATCCAGTTATGCAGTGCGACTCAAGTGGAGAAGTGGCGAATCTTGAGTACCCACCTTACAGATAGGGCATGGAGAGCGAACAAATGAACTATATGGGTAACAATTTCCGATCTAACAATAACCCTTATAGTAATACTTATAATCCAGGTTGGAAGAACCACCCCAATTTCTCAAGGGGTGGTCAAGGAAACCAAAGGAAACAACCATCCCAAAACTTCCAACAACAGCCCTGCCCATAGGCAAAGAAGCCGAACCTTGAAGAAATGCTGACAAATTTCATAGCGGCCTTAGAAACACGTTTCCAAAAGATAGAAACAAAACTTAAGGCATCGACACAGGAGCTCAAGGATCAAATTGGATAACTTGCAAAGTAGATCTCTGAGAGACCACAGGGAAGACTACCGAACAACACCGAAACTAACCCAAAGGAACAAATTTAGGCAATAATAGCTCAAGACAGTGAAGGGTTAGACGAGCCCAATTTAAGGCAAAAGAATGCGGTAAAAGAAGGTAAGGTTGAGGTAAATAACAAGCCGAAACCGGTAATCAAAGAGTACAAACCTCGCATACCATATCCTGAAGCGATAACGAAAGACGACATAAAGGAACAGTTTGGTAAGTTTCTTAAACTTTTAAAGAAATTACATATTAACTTACCATTTCTTGAAGCTCTTTCGCAGATGCCAGATTCTAGGAAATTTTTAAAGAAGCTATTGACAAAAAAGCAGAAGATAGACGAGGAATCACATGTGGAGCTGAACGCAGTATGCTCAGCAATTTTGCAAAATAAACTACCACAAAATTTAAAAGATCCAGGGAGTTTTACAATTCCATACTTAATTGGTAGTTTATCTATTGATAATGCGTTAGCTGATTTAGAGGCAAGCATAAACGTCATGCCTTATAAAATGTTTAAACAACTAGGTCTACGGAAACCCAAACAAACTAGGATGAGCATTCAATTAGCTGATAAAACTGTTAGAATTCCTAGGGGTATAATCGAATATGTACTCGTGAAAATTGATTAATTCGTATTCCCAGTAGACTTTGTCATTTTAGACATGGAAGAGGACAACACGATCCCCCTAATTTTAGGAAGACCATTCTTAGCAACTGCCAGAACTAAATCAATGTTGATGCAGGCGAACTCATACTTTTTGTAGGTGATGAGACAATCACTCTTCAAGCTCTCGATTCAGCGAGGACATCAAATAATCAATGTGAGAAAGTAAATTCTATTGATAATCATGTGGTTAACCCTTCTTTTTAGGAAGCACCACAGCATGATCTCGATCCTAGACCCTGTGCCAACAAAGAAATAACTCATGAGGAACAAGGGATTCAGATCGATGAACTAGAAGAGTGGAAGACGCATCTCAAAGAAAAATTAGGGATTCATGAAGTAGAATCAAAGCCACTCTACAAAACGGACAAGTTCAAAATCGGTGATCAGGTATTGTTAGATAAAGCAGACCCACGAATACCTCCCCCTGATCCTAACATAAACAAAGAAATCCCTTTTAAGGTGGTCAATGTTTTCCCTTACAGAACAGTTGAGGTAAGTAACCCTATTTTTGGCACTTTGAAAATAAACGTTACTCGTCTTGCACTTTACCATGGAACTGCTAGCATGAGGAAGGACTTTCAGCTCCTCAAACCACCATGAATATGCGAATGAGAGGTAAGTCTAGCTTAAGACTATAAACGAGCGCTTCTCGGGAGGCAACCTGAGTATTAACCCCACTAACTTCTACATTTTTATTTTATCTCAGTTATTTTATTTTATCCTTTTTTTATGGCACCTAACTATAAACTAACCAAAAGTACAAAATTTCAAGCCACACGGCCTTAGACACGGCCGTGGCAGTGGCCGTGTGGGTACACCGAATCCCCATACTGACATGGCAGAGATGGTATGAGTCAGAGCGCATTAATTTTCATGTCACGGACTCCAACTACCATGCCACGGCCGTGGCCGACACTAGGACACTGTTAGAGCATACACGGGCATGGAGACTAGGACACGGGCGTAGGAGAAGCGAACAAAGCACAACACGGCCATGTGATACGGCTTTGTAACTTGACACGCTCATGGTACACAGGCGTGGGCAAGCAGCAGACCCTAAAATTCTATATAAACCCACCCCTCCTTCTCGCCCACCCCCCATTCTTCTTCTTTCTTTACACCCCCTCTACACTCTCCATTCTTAGTTTTCCTTATTCTCATAACTATAGCTCTAATAATACCTATAACGAAGAAGCGGAAGGATTCAAGCACAGTCTCCCTGTGGGAAACCGGTCTACATTAGTTCATGCCGGCTACTTGTAACAGCCCTAACATGTATCCGTTGCCGGATTAGGGTTACAGGCATTACTAAACCAAACACAAGTCATTGCACTTTATAATGGCTATTACATTGATAATTGTGTACCAATTATTACCATCACGAAAAAAATTATGTATATCCCATCAATATCAAAACATTAACTAAAGACTAATTATAATCAACTTGTAAATCACTATTCACTAGGTCATTTACAAGTAAAGGTCAAATGGATATAATGTACTTATCCATTCATTCTATTGCTATTAATATCCATACATTTAAACATATATCATTCCTGAACATATACATTACTTTTGATCATTTCAATATCACATATAATTATATCATTTCCTATCTACTTATCTCGCAATCGAATATACGATAAATAAAAACATTAAACCAACTCATTTAACTCAAAAATTTCCTATCATATTCGACTATATTCATTACATATACATATATATATATATATATAAATAGTCCTTAATAAGCACATCTTAACAAGATATTTCATCTATGATTTAACCATTTATAACACATGGTCGAATATAATACATATATCTCAAAGGGAAAATCTAAGCTTCAAACTAAAACAAATCATGGTTGAATATCTACAATTAAGTACACATTAAATTGCTCATTAATATATCACCTTTGATAATCACATACATAAAAATGTGACCTATTCCATTCATATCTATTCACATTGGCACATTCAAATAATTATACCACAAACATTTTTATTAACTCAATGTCTTATACCATATTCAACCAAACCTATGAACTCAAAAATTCACATATAACATATTATGAAATAACTTTCAACTAGACTTTTTAATAAATATACATATATATAAATATCATTCAAATATAACCCAAGAAATATTGCCTATACATGCCATATGTTTCAAAATGGGTACAACTTATAGAATACCGAGGATAGACGATAGTGCGAATGGCTTTGACGAAGATCCCTGAGTACGAGCTAGCTTCCAAGATCTATACAATAGTCAAACAAATACACACACGGTAAGCTCATATAGCTTAGTAAGTTTTAAACAATGGTAAGAACTATGCAACTAATCAATAAACAATTAAATTAATCCAATATGATCGATATCGAATTCGTAAGTACAAAATGCAATTTAAGTCACCATTCATCATCCACCGTATCTAACATATAGCTTAATTATCGAATATTTAAAATACCATATGCCCCTCTTTGACACAAGCTCAAAGTTTAATAATCACATCTCAGTTCTATATTTACTTAACAAATATAACTTACCTTACTAATACCTGACTATTAAGCTACCTTGCATCACATACTCATGCATCGTTTCTCATTATTCTTCTTTCAACAGTTTATGTCTCCAAAGTCTCTGTAACTCCGCACACACAGTGCAAATTTCATAACGTATCGCACACATAGTGCCGTTACTTAAGAAAGAGTACACATAGTACCATTCGACAGTAATGTATCGCACACATGGTGCCATTACTATTAAATCTGCATACATAGTGCCTTTTAGCAATAATGTATTGCACACATAGTGCCATTACTATTTAATCCGTACACATAGTGCCTTTTACGAGACCTTTTCTTTGATTTTCAATACACTTGTAATTCCATTTCCATTCATACATTCTCAATTTATCTCATTCAAGTACTAACACATTCGGCATTTATTCAATTTGCATAGTTCTGTTCATAATATACATATATCGATCAACAACTCAATTGCATCTTCTATTACCATTACATTCGGCAAGTTCAAACCTATTCATTCACAAATATACAATTTTTCAATTACTATCTCTTCTCATTTTCCACTTCCATTTATATACATATCTATTCCTTAATACAAACATATATATTTAACCAATTCACATATTCAATAATTTCACATATTTACTCATATGAGCCAACTCATATTCGGATATTATATACACATCCCATGTATTTCATGATGCATTCAACAATTAGGAAATTAAAATGTTTACATTTTATAATCATATGTACATTAGTATACAATTGAATTCAATTCATCCAACTACTTAAAACTTACCTCGGAAATTGTCGAATTAAGGTTTCCCGGCTACTCGTTCAGTTTCACTTTTCCCCGATCCAATCTCGTTTCCTTTGGTTCTTGATCTAAATAATTCCAAAGTGAACCCATTCAAATACATTTTCATTCAATTTAATCCAAAAATACATAATTATACAAATTACCATTTTACCACTGACATTTACAATTTTTGCAATTTAGTCCCTTATACACAACTCACAAATTACACAAAATTTGGCTTCAATCCTTTAGGGCCGAATCTTCATAAGGACTACACTAGTCCATATATTTCATAAATTTCTCAATTTAACCCTCCTAGATAATATTTTCACAAATAAATCCTTAATTATCTACATTCACCAAAGACTCAAAAATAAGTTGTGTTCATCTAGTTCAAATATCTCATTTTATACTAAAATCATCATAAAAACTCAACTTAACATCAATGACAAATCACACATACATGACTAATACACAAAATTAATACATGGGCTTGAAAATAGAATGAACAACAATCTTAAATATGCAAAAATTATCAAAAATCCAAAACTAAAACTTACCTAATTTTGATTGCAAATAGTCGAATATGAGAGAGAGCTCAAGCTTCTTCATTTTTTTCTTACTCTCGACCAAAGATGAAGAAAATAGCTTTCTTTTTTCATGTTATTTTATTATTATTATCTTATAATATAATATATAACTCTAACATATATTTTATGCTTATAAAAACAAAATAATATAAAAATTAAAGCCATGATGCCGTCCACTATGCTAACAAATGGACCATTTATAACTTAAGTCCTCCCTCATAGATAAACAAATCAATTCAACCACTTAATTAAGAAGAAAACTACTTTTTACACTTATGCAATTTAGTCATTTTTCTTGAATTAAGCACACAAACAAGCGAATTAATTTACAAAATTCTAGCACATGCTCAATCATTTATGTCCCGAAACCACTATTCTGATTAGGGTCGTAATCGGGCTGTTACACCGCTTCATCCAAACAACAAGCCAAGGATCTTTAAGGCCATTTTATTTTTCTTCTTCTTTACTCTTCTCCTTTATTTTCCTTCTCTTTGACTATCTTATGCTTAAATTAGTTTATTTTATTTTAGTTTCTTAGTGTCAAGTTCTTCAGGCTGCTAGGGAATCACACTAGAACCACGACCACCGCCTCACTACAGCCTTAGAAGTCACACCCACCTCGCGAATCATCCAACAATAAGGACTCTTCGGTCCATTCATCTTTTATTTTAATTTTATTTTACTTTCTATTTCCTTTCTCTTTATCTTTCTTTTCTTAATTATATATCTAGTTTATTTTAAATATGTCTTTATATTTCCTGGCTAATTCTTCATGAGCTCCCCAATTTCTTCATCTAGCGCAGGAATTAGAGGCGGCCCCTCCAACTTATCTTTTACCTCCAAATCATGGAATACCCTCCAAGGATTTCATCCATAATTCAAGAAGTTTCACTTCTCTCCCTATCTTTAGATTATTCTATTGCTATTATCTGTCCTTGTACATTGAGGGCAATGTACATCTTAAGTGTGGGGGGGTTAACTATAGTATTATTTGAAAATCCCTGAATTATGCCTTGTTCTTTAAGTAATTTTATCATATTATGATTAAATTGAAATTCCCTTTGATTTATGGTTTTTATTGATATGTTTTGGATTAAGTCATTGATAATTGTGCATTGATGATTAAATTTGAAGGATACTAGAGAATCAAGCATGATGATTCTATTTTTCAAAAATTAAAAATTTTTGTTAGGTTGTCTAACTGAATCTAATTATTACCTTGAAGTTTGAAATTTACGAGGTTGATATCAAATACCCATAATTTTTTGTGAGATTTTGAGCCTTTTAAAGCATACATTCTTTCGTGCTCACTTTTTATTATGAGTGTGACAACAATGATTTGTTATTCTAGAACTTGCATTAATTATACATGTTGAGACCACACCTTTGATTTGATATACAGAGATGATAAAGGCACCTAGGATTTAACCCACTTACCCCACTAAAAGCCTACCTTCATAATTAACCCCTAATGAACCCTTTTAATCCTAACAACCCTTTTTATTGACTCACCTACTAATATTAACTCAAACCCTTTTGTATTTGTTATCACCATTGATCGCTGTAAAATCAGAGTTTTAAATATTTATTAAAGAATGACCAAACCTAGAGACTAACTCTGACAACGATATTAAGGCAAGTGTACCTATCGAACAGTAGTATAGCTTAGGCAAGACCGGATATCGAACCCAAAGGAACTAAAAGTATTAATACTCACTTTCTTTTTATTATTTAACCTAAATAAGATGAAGGTGAAGGTTGCTTTTAAACTAAATTGACGACAACTAAACTAAGGAAACAAAGACAAAAAGATGAATTTGGGGATAACTTGAAAAAGACTCAGTTGATTTTGATGATACCCTCGGGAAGAATCCATCTAGACTTCACTTATTATTTATCTCTAAATTATATAATTTCTTTTACTTAGCTTGATCTGTGAGACTCCCTAACCTATGCTAAACCCTCTCTCGAAGCGAATAATGTCTAATCCTAGGTTAATTAGTGGAACTCTCGTTCGCTTATAATAACCCCCTAGGAAAGCAGTAAATCGATCAATGGATTCCCATATTAAGTTTCACCCTAATCCGGCAAAATCTCGTGACCTTATCTCTAGGCGCCCGATCAACTCCGCTTAATTATGTTAGATCTACTCTTAGGCAGGGTCTATTCCTCCTCCACCTAAGCACATTAAATTTGGATTAAGAAACACAATTAAGAACAAACTAAGTAATTTATCATATAACTTAAAAAATCAAATAATAAAATCTGTCTAGGTTTCATCCCCCTTCAGGTATCTGAGGGGTTTAGTTCATAATGTAAAAAGAACACATCACAAGAGAAAAGATAAAACAAAACATAAGAAAAATACTAAAACTCCCTGACGGGATTGAAGGAGAATTCTACCGTCTTGAGTATAATTCCGGCTTCTTGGGATGAATCAACTGGCTATCCTTGCGTTAATCCCTAACTCTGACCTTCTCGGATTGACTCCTTGGCCTAGTTTTCGCTCCCCTTCAAAGGTGGTGCTTGGGGTATATTTATAGGTTCTTGGAATGCGATTCTTTCTCCTGAAGTATCCTTTTTCGACTGAAATTGCTCTTTCCAGCAACAGAGGCACGACCATGTCACACGCCCGTGCAAATCGAGACCTAACCGTGTTCAGATTTCTGCTTTGGCATGGTCGTGTGCTGTGGTGATGAAGCCGTACTCCAGGTGCTCGTTGAGACACGGCCGTGTGGTCCTTGGCCCAGGCCGTGTTGATTTTGTGGAAAGTCCTATTTACTTCGTTTTAGGCCCTTTTTGTGTTCTTTTCATCCTCGGGTGCTTTGCTGGGTATAAGACATGAAAAGAAAGGATTAAAAGCACCTTTTTATATAAAACAAGGCTCAAATCTTTAAAAATCATAATAAATGTGGGATTAAAATATGTTATATTTACGGTTTATCAAATACCCCCATACTTAAGCTTTTGCTTGTCCTCAAGTAAAATTCTCAACTTACAATTAAAACGAACTTTCCATGATTCATAATCCTTATTGACAATGCCTTATCCTAATTCATAGATAATTTATACATCGATAATTCAACTCAAATATTCCTAAAAAATTCGAACAAGACAAGTCATAAATTTGTAGCACGAAAACTTAGGTGTTTCCCTTCATCTAAATAATTACCTTCAATTCAAAATCGACAAGGATTGATATCCTCACAAAAGATTCACTCAAATCACTCAAAAAGTGTTTAAGGGTCAAAATTTAGCACTCATAAGTCAAACCTGAAAAGTTAATCCCATAGGCTTGCCTGAAAATCAAATCTCCACCACTGTAAAATGATATGATGAACAGATCAAAAGGTCTTTGTTAGGATTGTAACGGGGCTAGGGTTTAAGGTGTGGATAAAGGTTGAAATTAGAAGGTTAGAATCGAGATTGAATTGATAAGTTACCTACTTAAAAATTTCTAAGATAATAATTACATTAACTTGAAACTAATAAAAATCCTACTAATACGAGCTTTTCCGTTTGGGCAATATCCTTTTATTGTGTATGCTCACTTTCCATATTACTAATATTGAAAACTTTTGATGATTGATTTTTTTTTTTAAGATCAAACTAAATACAAGATAAATTTAACTACCAGAATAATAAACTCAGATAACTGGCTCAAATCAAATCTCGACTAAGAGGTAGTCAAAATAAAGGGTGATAACAAATAAAAGGGTTTTGGGTTAAAATTAGCGGGTAAGTCAATAAAAAGGGTTGTTAGGCTCAACGGGGTTCACTAAGGGTTAATTATAAGGGTAGACTATTTAGTAGAGTAACTGGGTTAAAACCTAAGTGCCTTTATCATCTCGGTATATCAAATCATAACTGTGGTCTTGACATGTATAATCGAGGCAAGTTCTAGAATAACAATTCATAGATGACACACTCATAATCAAGAAGTGAGCATGAAAAAGAATGTATGCTCTGTAAGGCTCAATTTCTCACAAAAATTATGGGTGTTTTTGACATCAACCTTGTAAATCTCAAATTTCAAGATAATATTTAAATTCTGGTTGACAACCTAAAATTTTAATTTTTAGAAAATTAGACTTATCATGCTTGATTCCCTAGTATTCTTCAAATTTAATTATCAATGCACAAATAATTAGAAATTTCATCTTAATTAGTAATATGAGAAAATTACTTTAAAACAAGATTAAATTCAGGGATTTGAGAGTAATGCAGAAAGTTAGGCACAATTTGAGAATCATGCAAAATTTAGACACTTTTACCCCCCACACTTAAGATGTACATTGCCCTCAATGTACGAAGATATATAATGACATTTAATGACCAATCAAAACGATAGGAGGGAAAAGTGTCACTTCCTGGTATTACTGACAAGATCCTTGAGGATGTGGACAGTGTGTGGCATCAGGTGACTTTTTTGTATTTCGCCTAGTTGTGCTTTTGTGTAGGTGGAATATATGATTTTTGTTCTGCAAAGTCACTTGTTAATGATCTTGTCAATGAAATAGATATATTTGTTAGAGATGCTTGAATAATTGGATAGCCAATGAGAAAAATTTGCAATAATAACATAAAATAAAATCGTAAAAATGAAGAAAGTAAAATTAAAGAAAACAAATTAAAAAGAACTCAGAGGTCCTATCATGGGTTGGGTCTGGTGGTGGTGTCGATGATGAAATGTTGAGGTGCTGACATATTTGTTGAAGTGTTGCCTCTATTCCGTCAAAGCGCCGAGCGTTTTCAGCAAAATGCATCTCGAATCGATCAAGTCGAGCAGAGATGTCAGCTAATGATGTGGTCGCTCGGTGTGAAAATTGGCTCGGATTTGTTTCCTCCTCTGATGGTGGTGAGAACATCATCAGGAATGTCCTCGTCCTCTTCCTCGATGGATGGTGACTTTAGTATGTACTGCGGAGGATTGGTCCCTCTACGTTGTTTTATCATCCTCATGTGTAGCATGGTTTGGATGCCTTGAGGAACCATGTTCCCCATCAATGTGAGAGAGGAGATCTGCTCGTCTGAGTTGAGAAGGTTGAAGTGCCGGGCTAACCTCGTAATGTATGGCCCCATTGACAAAATTCGCTTCCTGTAGGCTTCAGTTTGGTGTTGCATCGCGCATGCAATGAAGTATGCCAAGTCAAACACATGTCCTTCAGACATGCAGGACAGAAAGTAGACATCGGGTTTATTGACAACGCTGGTACTCTCCTTTTGACCGGTGATGGTATGCGCGAGTATGGCGTGAATGTACCGTAAGGCGGGAGGAAGAGCCGTCGCTTTGGATTTGCTGGGGTTGTAGATGGCCGTCGTTGGTTAGAGGTTGAGCCAACAGTCGTACGGAAGCTTGGGAGGTTCTCGATTTAGACCTGCTAGTGGGTTTTCTGTGATGAAACCCGCCGTGTAGAGGCCAAGGGCTGCTCCGAATTGGGGTACATTCAATTGTCGTACTTCGCCCCCGAGACGAAATTGTATGGTGCCTGGGTTGTCGAATTGAGCCATCACCATATGTAGGCTCGTTGATGGTGAAGAGGGTTTCCCATGGATCCGTCGACAATAGTGCTTGAATATGGGTAGCGAGTCCTACTTGTCTGACGGCTTCCCAATCAATTCGACGACCGGTGCCTATTGGTCTATCCCTCATGGCCTTGTATCGGTCCTCCTGAGCGTCTTGTGGGAACCGGAGGAACGGGTGTCGAAGTTCGGTGCTTGCGAAAGAGGATCCGGGTCCTTTATGTTTCTTGCTCGGGACGGTTCTTTTAACTCGTGACGACGACATATTCCTGCAAAACAGGTGCAAAATTCTCTAGTTCATCCAATATATTTGCCAATTTTCCAATTACGTTTTATCAATATCAAGCATTAATTCAATGATTATGCAACAACCTATTCTAACATGCATAAAAAAATGGATCAAAAATTGAAACACTTGCGATTTATGTAAAGTAAATGTAAAGTCAAAGATAAATGTAAACAAAGAATATGAATCAATTGTCTGTGAATTAAACAAAGACTCTTTGTAAACTAAACAAGAACTTAACTAAATTAATCAATTTTCTAAACATAAAAGATAACATGCAGGAAAGTGAGAGAGATTTTTTTAAGAAAGAATGAACCAACGGTGGCGGTGAATGACAGGCATGGGCATTGTGCACGGCTTTGTTCTGGTTTTTTTGGCGTGGGCACCGCTGTTAAGGGCATGGAGCTTGGGCGCACGGTTGTATTGTGGCCGTGTGGGTGGCTGAATTGGAATTTTTGAGGAACAACTGTGGTGGGAATGGAGGGAACAGGTTGAGTGGTCGGATTTTGGGGTTTGGAAGAGAAAATTCTGATTTTAGGGTTTGGTTTTGGGAAAATGACGATTCATTTGTATTTATAGGAAGGGCGCCACGGTCTGTCAGCACGCCCGTGTTATTTTAAAATTACCTGTGCTTTTCGCGTTTTGCAGGATTAGGCGCCTTCAGGATTTGTGGCACGACCATGTGTATATTTAGCACGCCCGTTCACGACGAGGTAAACTGTCGGCACGATGAGGTCGCACGGCCATGTTCAGCCCGTGTGTAACAAGTCAGTAACCTCAGAAATTTTACACAGTTGTGGGGCACGCCCGTGTGGTGCCCGTGTGTTACAAGTCAGTAGCTTGGATATTTTTACATGGTTTTTGGGCACGGACGTGTTCAGGAGGTGCAGCCCGTGTCATCAGAAAAAATTCTACCCTATTTAGAAACGGTGCGCGGCACGCCCGTGTGCCTTTCCCTGTTTTCTACACGGCCCATGGCACGGTCATGTTCAAGGGTGTGTGTAGAATCCTGCATTTGTTTATTGCGATGTTAGGGAAATAAAAACAATGTTAGTATGTTAGTGCTCGGATTGCCTCCCGAGAAGCGCTTGTTTATAGTCTTAAGCTAGACTCTCCCTGTTTTCGGTTCTGAAAGATGGCTCGTGGAGCATAAGCTCTTCTCTCATATCGCCTAAATCTGCACCATTATAAATTTTAAGTCGGTGAACATTTACCTTAAAAATGCCTTTAGTGGGGTGGGTTACCTCGACGGTGCCATACGAAAAAATTGTTTTGATCATGAATGGGCTTGACCATCTTGACTTTAATTTTTCCGGGAATAATTTAAGCCTTGAATTATATAATAGAACCAGATCTCCTACTTTGAATTGTCTCGATCTTTTGAGACGAGCATCATGGCGTCGCTTCATTGCTTCCTTGTACAGTTTTGAGTTCTCATAGGCTTCTGTTCTCCATTCTTCCAGCTCGTTCATCTGCATCATTCTTCTCTTTCTTGCAATTTCTAGATCAATATTCAAAAATTTTATTGCCTAAAAAGCTTTGTGTTCTAATTCAAATGGTAAATGATAGCTTTTCCCATATACTATGGGGATGTCCCTAAAGGTGTTTTAAAAGCTGTTCTATAGGCTCACAACGTGTCATCTACTTTTAATGCCTAGTCTTTTCTATTTGTTTCAATGGTTTTTTCTAGAATGCGCTTAAGTTCTCGGTTTGCCACCTCAACTTGCCCACTGGTTTGAGGATGATATAGGGTTGCTGTCTTGTGATATACTCCATATTTTTTTAGAACTTTTTCAAACTGAGTATTGCAGAAGCACGTACCCCTATCACTAATGATTGCTCTCGGTGTGCCAAATCGAGAAAAAAGTTTTTTTAGAAATTTGACTACTACCCTAGCATCGTTGGTAGGTAAAGCTTCCGCTTTTACCCATTTTGACACGTAATCGACTGCTACAAGGATCTACTTGTTTCTGAATGAATTAGGGAATGGTCCTATGAAATCAATACCCCATACATCAAATATTTCACATGATAGCATATATGTTTGGGGCATTTCGTCACGTTTAGAGATGTTACCTGATCATTGGCATCTATCACATGAGGTAACATACCTGTTGGCATCTTTAAATAGAGTAGGCCAGAAGAAACCTGATTCGAGTATTTTGTGCGCTGTCTTGATACCACTATAGTGTCCTCCTGATGGTCCCGAATGACAATGTTCTAAGATTTTGTTTGCTTCTGTCTTTGTAACGCATCTTCGAATGACCTAATCTGCACAAATACGAAAAAAAAAAAAAAGATCTTTCCAAAAATAATTTTTCACATCAGCAAAGAATTGCTTCTTTTGGTGATATGTCAATTTTCTTGGCAAGATGTTACCTGCTAAATAATTCGCAATATTTGCAAACCATGGTATTTCAGAATGTGTTATAGAAAATAGTTGTTCCTCGGGAAACGAGTCATTTATTTCACCTTCGTTGAGCTCTTTTGTGTGTGGATTTTCAAGTCTAGACAGGTGATCTGCTACAAGATTTTCGGCTCCCTTCTTATCTTGCATTTCCAAGTCGAATTCCTGTAAGAGCAAAATCCATCGTATAAGCCTGGGTTTAGCATCAGGTTTGTTTAAAAGATAACGAAGAGCTGAGTGATCAGTGTAAATGACAACTTTAGACATTATTAGATACTGTCTAAATTTATCAAAAGCGAAAACTACAGCTAATAGTTTTTTTCTATGGTGGTGTAGTTTTCTTGTGCAGGTGTTAATGTTCTGCTAGCGTAGTAAATCGGTTGAAAGTGCTTGCCTTTTCGCTGTCCCAAAACAGCACCTACTGCAAAATCACTTGCATCACACATTAGTTTAAAGGGTAAGTTCCAATCAGGTGCAATAAGAATTGGCGCATTTATTAATTTATCTTTAAGGAAATTAAATGCAACTAAACATTCATGATTGAAATCAAAAGGAACATCTTTTTCTAGTAATTTCGTCAATGGCTTAGCTATTTTAGAAAAATCTTTAATAAATTTTCTATAGAACCTTGCATATCCTAAAAAGCTTCTGATAGCCTTGACAGAACTAGGGAGTAGTTTTTCTATGGCTTCAACCTTTGCTTTATCTACCTCGATTCCTTTACTAGAAATTTTGTGTCCTAATACTATCCCTTCTCTTACCATAAAGTGACATTTTTCCCAGTTTAAAACGAGGTTTGTTTCCTCACATCTCATTAACACTCGTTTTAAATTTTTAAGGCAAAGATGGAAAGAATTACCGAATACCAAGAAGTCATCCATTAATATCTCCATGATGTCTTCCACGAGTTCATCAAAGATTGCTAACATGCAACACTGAAAAGTAGCAGGAGCATTACATAATCCAAAAGGCATTCTACGATAAGCATACGTACCGTATGGTCATGTGAATGTTATATTTTCTTGATCTTCAGGAGCTATAGGGATTTGAAAGTAGCCGGAGAGTCCATCCAAAAAACAGTAGTACATATGCCCGGATAATCTTTCTAACATTTGATCTATGAAGGGTAGAGGGAAGTGATCTTTTCTGGTGGCATCATTCAACTTTCTATAATCTATGCAAACTCTCCAGCCTGTGACTGTCCTTGTAGGAATCAACTCATTCTTTTCATTGGGCACTACCGTCATTCCCTCTTTCTTTGGAACTACCTGTACAGGACTTACCTAAGTGCGTCTAGGAGTTTTATGACCTCAGCTTTGACTACTTCCTTCATGTTGGGATTTAGCTGCCTCTGAGGTTGCACACATGGCTTGTATTCTTCTTCCATTAAAATTTTGTGGGTGCAGAATGCGGGGCTTATTCCCTTAATGTCAGAAATTTTCCATGCTATGGCTTTTTTGTGCTCCTTTAGTACCTTTATCAACTCCTCTTTTTCCCCAGGTTCTAATTCGGCAGATCTAATTACTGGTAATGTAAAATTGTCTCTGAGGAACGCGTATTCTAAATGTTTTGGTAGTTGTTTTAATTCCAAATTGGATGGCTCTTCGATGGAGGACTTTTGTTTTGTTTTGTCATCGTTGTCAATGCTTTCCTCTTCCATTTGTTTGGATGACGAAGTTTTCCAATTCAGCTCATCGTCTTCATCTTCCGCCCCCTCTTCTCGAGTGAGACACAGACCCATCGTGTCGTCATGTATGATTTCCTGCAATGAATTTTGAATGATATGATCAGTAGTATCAACAAAATAATAGGAATCATCTTGCTCTTTAGAATATCGCATGGCATCATAAATTTGGAAAATAATTTATTCATCTCCTATCCTTAATGTAAGTTTACCATCTCTTACATCAATAACGGCCCTAGAAGTGGCTAAAAAGGGACGCCCTAATATTAAGGGAACATTAATGTCTTCATCCATGTCCAACACAACGAAGTCAACAGGGAAAATAAATTTATCAATTTTGACCAAAACATTTTCGATGACTCCTCTAGGATATTTGATGGATCTGTCTGCTAACTGAATATTCATCTTAGTGGGTGTTGGTTCCCCAAGATCTAGTTGTTTAAACATTTTATAAGGCATTAAATTTATACTGGCACCTAGATCAGCTAATGCTTTCTTAACATTTAAACTACCAATTAGACAAGGGATAGTAAAACTTCCTGGGTCTTTTAACTTGGTTGGTAGCTTGTTTTGGAGAATGACGGAACATTCTACATTAAGTTCCTATTGACACCTCTTCAAACTTTCGTTTATTCGTCAGGAGTTCTTTTAAGAATTTTGTGTACTTTGGCATCTGTGCAATAGCTTCAACAAAAGGTAAGTTAATATGTATTTGCTTAAAAAGTTCAAGAAACTTACCGAATTGTGCATCTATTCGCTCTTAATTTAACTTTGCCGGGTATGGGAGTGATGGCTTGTTTACGTTGCATAATGGAGTTACATCTTCAATTCTCTTATCACTTACTTTGTTGCTGTCTGTTGGGGAGTGTTTCTTTAATTCGCTCAATTCTTTTCCACTTCTTAGTGTGACTGCTTTTACATTGCATTCGTTTCTTTAGGAAAATTTCTTCAGACGTGGTTCATCAATTATTTTGGTAAGCATTCCGACCGTTTTAGTGATTGCCCAAGATGTCTCGGTGAATTTTTCAATTGATTCTTATTAATCTTTAAGGATTCTCTCAATATCTTGCAGGCGTTTATCTATGGTTGCTAATTCCTTTCTGTGTATTGGTTCTTTTTCTTGTGGATGAGGAAGTTGTTGCCTTTGATTCCCTTGATTGCCTTGTCCTCCCCACGAAAAATTTGGGTGGTTTCTCCAACCTGGATTGTCAGTGTTACTATAAGGATTATTAAATCGAAAATTATTACCTATATAGTTCATCTGTTCATCTTCTGCTCCTGGTTGGTAGGGTGGATACTCAGGATTCGCCACAGTTCTACTCGCACTGTATGACTGGATGTATCTGTGAAGAACACAAACTATCAAGCTTTTTATTCATCATCTCTAGTTGCGTTGGTAGCATGGTCATGGTGTCGATGTTGAAAACTCCTGTCGATTTTTTCGGTTTGGTCCTCGAAGCTTGCCATTGATAGTTGTTTAATAACATCTCTTCGATGAACTCATAGGCTGCTTCATGAGTTTTGTTGTTCAGCGTTCCACCGGCGGCTGAATCTATCAGTTGCCTCGTTGAGGGGTTTACTCCGCTGTAGAAGGTTTGGACTTGTAGCCATAGGGGTAAGCCAAGGTGTGGGCACCTCCTCAGGAGATCTTTGAACCTCTCCCATGCATCATATAGTGTCTCTAAATCCATCTGCACAAAGGAAGAGATATCATTACGTAATTTGGCCATTTTGGCCGGTAGAAAATATCTCATCAGAAGCTTCGATCATTTGATCCCATATAGTGATTGACCCTCGTTGTAACGAGTTTAACCACTATTTGGCTTTATTCCTCAATGAAAAAAGGAATAACCGAAGACGAATGGCATCATCAGAAACATCATGTATTTTGAAGGTATCACAGAACTCCAAAAAATTAGCTATATGCATGTTTGGATCTTCGTCCTACAAACCATCAAATTGAAAAAAATGTTGAATCATTTGTATCGTGTTAGGCTTTAATTTAAAATTGTTACCAGTTATAATAGGCCTAACAATACTAGATTCTGCTTCTATTAAGTGCGGTTTCGCATAATCAAACATTGTACGTGGAGCATTTTGATCTCCCACAACGCGTAGTGGTAGGTTGTTTTCGTCCATCCCTTCAGTAGGATTGGATCCGTTTTCCTCCTCTCTTTCTGTGTAATCTAGGGCTCGCATGGTTTCCCTGTGATACCTACGAGCGGTTGCTTCGATATCACAATCGTATACCAAAGGTCCTCTCAGATTCCTTCTAGTCATAAACTAGAGATACTTAGAAAAGAGAAAGGAATAAAAATTAGAAAAATTAAAATTTTACCAAAGAAAATAAGAGAAATAAATTACGAATAAAATAATGGCTAAAGTAATAAAAATAGAGCTTTCTTAATATTTTAGTTCCCCGGCAACAGGGCCAAAAACTTGATTGCTGTAAAATCAGAGTTTTAAATATTCATAAAAGAATGATCAACCTGAATACTAACTCTGACAACGATATTAAGGCAAGTGTACCTATCAAACAGTAGTTTAGGCAAGACCGGATATCGAACCCAAAGGAACTAAAAGTATTAATACTCACTTTCTTTTTATTATTTAACCTAAATAAGATGAAGGTGAAGGTTTCTTTTAAACTAAATTGACGACAACTAAACTAAGGAAACAAAGACAAAAAGATGAATCTGGGGATAACTTGAAAAAGACTCAGTTGATTTTGATGATACCTTCGGGAAGAATCCACCTAGACTTCACTTATTATTTATCTCTAAATTATATAATTTCTTTTACTTAGCTTGATCCATGAGACTCCCTAACCTCTACTAAACCCTCTCTTGAAGCGAATAACGTCTAATCCTAGTTTAATTAGTGGAACTCTCATTCGGTTATAATAACCCCCTAGGAAAGCAGTAAATCGATCAATGGATTCCCATATTAGGTTTCACCCTAATCCAGTAAAATCTCGTAACCCTATCTCTAGGCACCCGATCAACTCCGCTTAATTATGTTAGATCTACTCTTAGGCAGGGTCTATTCCTCCTCCACTTAAGTACATTAAATTTGGATTAAGAAACACAATTAAGAACAAACTAAGTAATTTATCATATAACTTAAAAAATCAAATAATAAAATCATCTAGGTTTCATCCCCTTCGTGTATCCGAGGGTTTAGTTCATAATGTAAAAAGAACACATCACAAGAGAAAATATAAAACAAAACATAAGAAAAATCCTAAAACTCCCTGACGGGATTGAAGGAGAATTCCGCCGTCTTGAGTATAATTCCGGCTTCTTGGGATGAATCAACTGGCTATCCTTGCGTTAATCCCTAACTCTGACCTTCTCGGCTTGGCTCCTTGGCCTAGCTTTCGCTCCCCTTCAAAGGTGGTACTTGGGGTATATTTATAGGTTCTTGAAATGCGATTCTTTCTCCCGAAGTATCTTTTTTCGACTGAAATTTCTCTTTCCAGCAACAGAGGCACGGCCATGTCACACGCCCGTGCAAATCGAGACCTAACAGTGTTCGAATTTTTGCTTTGGCACGGCCGTGTGCGGTGGTGATGAGGCCGTGCTCCAGGTGTTCGTCGAGACACGGCCGTGTAGTCCTTGGCCCAAGCCGTGTTGATTTCGTGGAAAGGTTCATTTACTTCGTTTTAGGTCCATTTTGTGTTCTTTTCATCCTCGGGTGCTTTCCTGGGTATAAGACATGAAAAGAAAGGATTAAAAGCACCTTTTTATATAATACAAGGCTTAAATCTTTAAAAAGCATAATAAATGTGGGATTAAAATATATTATATTTACGGTTTATCAACCATCCTTTTTAACTACCCTTATATCGAGATTTGATTTGATTAGTTACCTAATTATATTATTTCAGTAGCTGAATTCATACTTTATTATTTGACTTGTTCTTAATTAAAAAAAATTGAAGTATATTCATTATTAGTTCTATGTCAGCTGAGCTTATACATGTAAATTCCAAATCTCGAAGAAAAAGCTCGTATTATCACAAATTTTCAGTTGATGTAATTATTTAGGAGTAGTCATATTTCTAGTTAGGTAATTTGTCAGCTCAATCTCGATTCTAACCCTCTAATTTAGCCTTTATCCACACCTTTAACCTAAGCCCCGTTACAACCCTATTAAAGACCTTTTGATTTGTGTATCATCTCATATTATAGTGGTGGAGATTTGATTTTCATGCAAGCCTATGGGATTAACTCTTCATGTTTGACTTTTGAGTGCTTAATTCTGAACCTTAAACACCTCGAGTGATTTGAGTGAATCTTTAGTGAGGATGTCAACCCTTGTCGGTTTTGAATCAGAGGTAATTAAACAGGTAAGGGGAAACACATATGTTTTCATACTATAAAAACTATGATTTTGATTGTTTGAATCTTTAGGACTCTTTGAGTTGAATTATCAATGTATGAATTATATTTGAATTATGATAAAACATTATTGATGAATATTATGAATCAAGGAAGTTCATTTTAATTGCGAGTTGAGAATTTTGTTTGAGGACAAGTAAAAGCTTAAGTGTGGCGGTATTTGATAAACCGTAAAAGTAACATATTTTAAGCCCACATTTAGCATGCTTTTGGATAATTTAAGCCTTTAATTATATAATTTGGTACTCTTAATCCTTTGTTTTCATGTTTTATACCCAGAAGAGCACCGGATGATGAAAAGAACGAAAAATAGGCCCAAAACGGAGTAAATGGACCATATCACGAAATCCACACGGCCTGGGCCCAAGACCACATGGTCATGCCTCATTCAACAGGTTCGAACACAGCCTTGCCACGACTTACACGGGCGTGTGCCATGGGCGTGTCCCTGCTATAAGAAAGAGAAGTTTCACTCGGATTAGGATACTTAGAGGCAAAAAAAAATATTCAGAAGCCTATATAAACACCCTAAGTATGACCTAAAATGGGGAACCCAAGGCTTTAGTCAGGGGGCGTCCAGCTAGGCCAAAGAGGGCAGAGTTGTGGGAATTTACTCGAAGATAGCCAGTTGATTCATCTCAAGAAGCCGGAATCATACTCAAGACGGAGGATCTCTCCTTAAATTCCTTCAGGGGGTTTAGGGATTTCTTATGTTTTGTCTTATCTTTTCTTTTAAGATGTTTTCTTTTATTGTTATGAACTAAACCCTCAGATACCTGAGGGGATGAAACCTAAGATGAATCTTGTTATCGTTTGCTGAACTATATGATAAATATTTGACTTGTTCTTAATTATGTGTTCTTAATTCTTGTGTTGATATTTCCGAGATATTAATTCAAGTATGATGTGCTTAAGTGGAAGAGCAAAAGTCCCTGCCTAAGAGTAGATCTAGCATAATTATGCGGAGTTGATCTCACGCCTAGAGATAGGGTGACGAGATTTTGCCGGATTAGGGTGCAACCTAATATGGGAGTCCGTAGATCGAGTTAATGCAATTCTAAGGGTTTTAATTAGAAAGAGATTTCAATTAATCAACCTAGGGTTAGACATTAGTCACCTCGAGATATCGCAACCTGATATACAAAATAGGTGAGAGGAAAAATAGGTGCCCCAGATATCGCAACCTAAGCTTCTTTGTACGAACTTCCTGAGGACCATTTTGAGCTCAACATGTGTTTAGGAGATCTAGAGTACTTTTTTGATGCCCCAAGATGTAGCATACCTCCTCTTTGTTAATTCAGCCATAGCAAGACTACTGTATGCCCCACCTTCGATCAAAATTTGAATTGCCATTTTCACGGTTTTCAATTTAAAACCACTTTGGTCTCAAGGCATCCTTTGCAGATTTTCGCATTGGCCTCTCCTTTTTCTTTTCCGTTACTTTCCTTTTTTCTTTTCTTTTCCTTTTTTGTGTGTTTTTTTTAAGCGAAGTACTTCTCGACTGAGTTTGAATTCACTGGATTAGGCAAAGTCTTGCCATCCATTTTAGTTAATATCAACGCTCCTCCAGAAAAGGTCTTCTTTACCACATAAGGTCATTCCCAATTTGGCATCCGTTTTCCTCTGAAATCCTTTTGTAGGGGTAGGATCTTCTTCAATACCAAGTCTCCCTCATGGAATTCTCTAGGGCGAACCTTTTTTGCTGTAAGCTCGCATCATTCGTTTCTGGATAGCTTTCAGCCTTTTCTCTTCGATCAAATTTAGCTGATCATATCGGGATTGGATCCATTCTACCTCAGTTCTAACAAGACTCGAAGGGAAGGAATCTCAACTTCGATGGGTAACACTGTCTCCATTCCACAGACCAATGAGAAAGGAGTTACCCCGGTAAAGGTCTTAACAACGTTCGATAAGTATAAAGAGCAAATGGTAACTTTTCATGCCAATCTTTATAAGTCTCAGTCATCTTTCCCACAATCTTCTTGATATTTTTATTAGCTTCTTCAACTGCACCATTCATTTTTGGCGATACGGTGACGAGTTGTGGTGTTTAATTTTGAACTGACTACAAACCTCTACTATCGTACTGTTGTTCAAGTTTAATGCATTATCCGATATGATCCTTTCTAGCATTCCATACCGGCATATGATCTCCTTCTTTAAGAACTTGCTAACCGCTGACTTGGTAACATTGGCATATGAAGCAGCCTCTACCCACTCGGTGAAGCAATCGATGACCACAAAGATGAGTCGGTGCTCATTAGAGGCTTTTGGCGAGATTGGCCCAATGACGTCCATGCCCTACATAAAAAAAGGCCATGGAGAAGTCATAACATGAAGAGGTGAAAGAGGCACATGAATCTTGTCCCCATAAATTTGACATTTATGGCACTTCTTGGCATAATTGATGTAATCCCCTTCCATGGTGGACCAATAATACCCGAATTTCATGATTTACTTGGCCATTGTAAAACCATTAGCATCTGTTCTGCAGACACCCTCATGGACTTCTTCCAAGATTTTCTTAGCCTCAACAGCATCCACACACCTTAATAGCACCTGACCCTTCCTTCTTTTATATAGGATCTCCCCTTTTAAGACGTAGTCACTGGCTAGTCTTCTCAAAGTCATTTTATCATTTTCAATTGCTTGGTCAGGGTATTCATGATCCTTCAAATATCGCAGTATATCGTGATACCAAGGGTGATTGTCTCTTTCTTCTTCTTCTTTGATGTTGTGGCAATAAGCTAAAGCCTCGTAAATAGTCATTTGAATAGGTTTTACATCTTCTTGTTTGTTTATTTTGACCATGGAAGCCAAAGTAGCCAGGGCATCAACCATCTGATTTTCATCTTTCAGGAGGTAACAGAAAGTAATATTATCGAACTCCTCGATCAATTCCAGGACCAGTCTTTTATAGTCAATCAGTTTAAGATCTCTTGTCTTCCATTCCCCCTTGAGTTGATAGATCACTAATGCAGAATCTTCATATACCTCCAGCACTTTGATATTGCATTCTATGGCTGCATGAATTCCCAAGATACACACTTCATATTCGGCTATATTGTTTATACAATCAAAATCCAATTTGTAAGTAAATGGATAATGATCTCCGCTTGAAGATACCTGCCCCGATTTCGTTGCTAATAGCGTTTGGTACTCTGTCGAAGTTCAGTTTCCAAAGGCAATCTTCTGGAGCGTCTTCTTCGGTAGTTGCCACATATATTAGATCTTCATTAGGGAAATCAAAGTTCAAAGGCTCGTAATCTTCTAGAGCTCTACTGGCTAGAAAATCTACTATTGTACTCTCTTTCACAGCCTTCTGGTTCACATAGACTATGTTAAATTCAGAAAGCAAAATTTTCTATCTGGCCATCCTTCTATTCAAAACAGTTGACTCCATCATATGCTTTAGAGGGTCTAGTTTCGAGATTAGCCAAGTCGTATGGTACAACATGTACTGCCTCAATCTTTGAGTTGTCTAAATCAAGGAGCAACATAATTTCTCTATTGGCGAGTATCTCATTTCACACTCAGTGAATTTCTTACTGAGGTAGTATATAATTTCTCAATTGGCGAGTATCTCACTTCACACTCTGTGAATTTCTTACTAAGGTAGTATATCGCCCTTTTTTCTTTCCTGTCTCATCATGTTGGCCAAGCACACATCCCATAGAATTGTCAAATACTATCAAATACAGTATCAGTGGCTTATCTAAACTAGGTGGTGACAGCATTGGGGTATTCGACAGGTACTGTTTTACCTTGTCAAATTTTTTCTAGCATTTATCATCCCATACACCTGGATTGTGTTTCTTAAGAAGACGGAATATGGGGTCACATTTCTCAGTTAATTGTGAAATAAACCGAACAATATAATTTGGTCTTCCTAGGAAACCTCGAACTTTCTTTTGAGTGCGCGGCGGAGGTAATTCTTGTATAGCCTTGACTTTGCCTAGGTCAATCTCAATTCCCTTTTCACTGACTACGAAACCTAGTAGTTTTCCTAACCTAGCCCCAAAAGTACATTTTGTTGGATTGAGCTTTAGCTTAAATTTTCTCAACCTCAAGAACAATTTTCTCAAAACTTGCATGTGCACTTTTTTTGTTTGGGATTTTGCAATCATATCGTCGATCTAAACCTCGATTTCCTTGTGCATCATGTCATGAAAAAAGGTTACCATGGCTCTTTGATACGTTGCTCCCGCATTTTTTAACCTAAATGGCATCATCTTATAGCTAAATGTCCCCTACAGGGTTTTAAGTATAGTTTTTTCCATGTCTTTAGGATGTATCTTTATCTGATTGTATCCAGAGAAGCTATCCATGAAGGAGAATAGTGAGTAGCCTACTGTATTATCCTCTAAAGTGTTAATGTGAGACAATGGGAAATTGTCTTTTGGGCTGGCCTTGTTTAATTCTCTTTAATCTACACACATCCGTACCGTTCTAACTTTCTTAAGGACGGGGACAATATTGACTACCCATTCTGAATATTTAATCATTTGTAAGAACCCAACATCGAATTGCTTCTTGACTTCTTCTTTTATTTTTATCACAACATTGGGTCTAATCCTTCAGAGCTTCTGCTGAACTGGCTTGCACTCTTCTTTTACGAGGAGGCAGTGTACCACAATATCAATGCTTAACCCGGGCATATCTTGGTACGACCATGCGAAGACATCTTTGAATTCTTGAAGCAACTCAATGAGGTCTCATTTTGTTTCTTCAACTATGCAAGTTCTAATTTTCACTTCTTTTCCTTCTTCTAAGATCACAATGTCTACTGTTTCTTCATGAAGTAGAATCTGTTTCTCTTCTTGTTCTACCATCCTTAACAAATCTAGAGATAAGTTACAGTCTTTGTCATCTTCAAAATCCTGAGATCCCTTTAGACACATGTCTTACTCAAAAGGAGATTCTGGGTCAGTAGCAGCGTCGCCCATGTCGTTGATATTTAGAGAACTGTTGTAGGCACGAAGGAATATCTAAAGAACAAATGAATCTAAGAATAGCTATTTGTATGGTATGATTATGAATAAAATGAAAGAATAAAAGAATATTTGCTCAGAGTGATACACAAAAATACATTTTTTATTGAAATAAAGATGTTGGACATGAGCCTATTTCACAAAAGGATTCTTATTTCTTCTAGGCTTAAAGCAATAAGCATGTTTTAAACATTACTCTAAATCAGCTCTAAAAACTACAGGAATCTCTTCCGCAATCTAATTGTTTAAAACATTTTCAGGCTCATAAGAGCAAATGCTTGACAAATTTTCTCTTCTAATTCCTTTTTCAGATATAGCCTTGAAGCTTCAATTTCTAAACATTTCTTCTCGGCCTTCAGTATATTCAAAAAACTCTAGTTCCTTATTATCCATCAGAGGCCTTGCACCAAGGCTCTGAATTCATTACACTTTTGAATCTCGTGACCCTCTTCATCATGGAACTCACAATAGTTCATTGCTTCTCGGGATCTATCCCTCGAGTCTTGTGTGATTAACTCTCTTTCTACCATTTTCTTCCAAACTTCTCTCAACGGGGTTTTCACTTCTGTAATATTCATCTTGATTTTCTTCCCCGCATTCTTGACTATCGCATTTACCCCATTATTAGCATGGTTGGGTAGCGGATTTTTCACACCATATGGATCATCGAATTTCACAATGCCCATTTTAATGATCCTTTTGACTAACTTTTTAAAAGAGGTGCAGTTTTCTATCGAGTGTACCGTAATTCGCGCATGGTATTCGCATTGGACGTTTGCGTCGTACCCTTTGGGGTATGGGGGTTGCATTGGCTTTAGATAGAAAGGGGATACAACATATGCATCAAATAAACTTTGGTACAACTCCCTATACGTTATTAAGATGGGCGTAAACTGGAGTTTCTCCGTATTTTGCTTCCTGTTGGGCTCTTGTCATGGTGGGGCTTGATGGCCAGCGGTTATCATTCTCGGTTGGTTCACAGTGATTGGTTTTGAATAACCCTTGTTATACGTGCTCACATTATTTACCTCTTTTTCTCTTTTTCTCAGGGCCGACCTCTTTGTGTTTTCCCCGGCCTCTATTTTTCCACACCTTATTGAATTTTCTATCATTTCACCAGACATCACTATGTCCGAGAAACTCTTAGTTGCTCTTCCTAGCATGTGATTGATAAAAGGTGGCTTTAGGGTATTAATGAAGATCATGGTTGTTTCTTTTTCTAACAATGGCGGTTGGACTTGCATGGCGACTTCCCTACACTTTTGAGCATATTGCCTGAAACTTTCGTTTGGCTTTTTCTCCATATTCTGTAATATGATTCTGTCAGGCGCCATATCTGTCATGTGGCCATATTGTTTCATAAAGGCTTGTGCCAGGTCATTCCACGAATTAATTTGGGCACGATTTAGCTCATTATACCATTTTGCCGCAGCCCTAGTCAAGCTGTCTTGGAAATAGTAAATTAATAACTGATCATTATTGACATATCCGGTCATCTTCCGACAAAACATTGTAATGTAAGCCTCAGGGCAGCTGGTCCCGTTATATTTTTCAAACACCGGCATTTTAAACTTTGGAGGGAGTATTAGATCTGGGACCAGGCTCAATTTCTTAGCATCAATTCCACAATGATAATCAGCGCTTTCCAACGCCTTGAATTTCTCTTCTAGTCATTTGCATTGGTCTTCCAGTTACTTTGGGAGCTCCACTCTCGCCTTTTCGATTTTCGCTATATCATCAAGGTCAGGGACAACGGGATTTGCTGAATTGTCTCTGGGGTTTGAGCCTGAACCCATCGGGAAGTTTATCGGTGCAGAAGCACCGGTCTGATATTGAGGTTTGATGTTGACGGACACCCTTTGTGGTTGTGCTTGGGTGTTCGTTGGGGTGAAGCCTAGAGGATAAGCAGGGTCCTCATTGTCATCTCTGGTATTGATCATAGGGCTCTTTCCTTTTTTGAGCCCCCCATCCAGCAACTGCGTTAACTGGCTCATCATGCTTCTCTGGAATTCTAGCATCTGATCCCTCATATCCTGTTGGATTTTGGTCAACTGATCTTGCATCTATATTTGCAGTTGATCATGCATCTCTTTTTGCATTTGTTTCAATCTTTCCAACCTTTTTCTATGGCTTTAGTCTTTCTTCGTGTACCGTAATGATATTCCAAGGTAAATGCCATGATTTTAGAGTCTATTTGTAAGTTTTAGTGTACATGATGCAATTCAATGCTAATGCGTGAATGCAATGAATATAAAAAAGAAAAAGGCATTGGTTTTGATTCAATTTCATTAGAGTAACTTTTCTAGAAAATAAATTTCTTTACATAAAATGGATTACATATATGGCTTTACCCTAATGCTTAAGGTCTTGACTTGCTTAAGAAGCCAAGCTAATTCTCGGCCTCGATCTGACTCTGACTCATATTTTAAACTTAGTACATCAGCTTGGACCGCCAAGGTTTGTAAGTGATTAGTCACCTCTAGCACTTGAGCCACATCTTCAACCATGACGTAATCCCTATCCCTGACCTGGTTTTGAGATTGATGAAGTTACTCTTTCCACCGCTCATTATTTGCTTCCAGTAGTTCAACCCAGAGTTCACAATTTTGCAGCACGGTTTCAAGTTATTCTATCCTCCCTTTTAGTTTCTCAATCTTACTTAGGCTGACCCTTAATTTGATTACGGAGTTGCGATTACGATGCTGATGTAATGACTTTTCTAACTTTGCCAACCGAGCTCTTAACTTCTCCTTTTCATTTTGGCTCTCCAACAAGTTCTTTTTTAAAGCGTCCTCCCTTACTTGAGTATCATGGAACTTCTTCTCCCACTGATCAGCTCTAGTCTTTTCTTCTTAGATTTCTTGCCGCCATTGCTCGGACGTTTTACCCAAACCAGTGGTTCTTATTGACATATGCAGCTTCTTGTAATTCGTTTTCAAACTGTCCAAATCTTCTTCAGCCTTGTTATTTCCCTTCCTCAGTTCTCGACTTCTAGTTTCTAGACATCGACATCAAGCCCCAGCTGCATTTTCTCCTCCTCCAATTGCTCGATCCTTTTTTCCAGTTCTGAACTTTTCTTCTCAAAATCCTGTTTGATGATCTCTAGTTCAGACGGGACCACCTGCAAGTATTCTTCTATTGATCGGATGTTTTCTTGATTTGACGTAGGGATGTTATCGTTGATTCTCTGACCCCACCGCCGGTCATACTCAAGAGTAGTCATTGGATTAGCAGCAAACCTTTTCATTCTATAAGTTCAGTTCCAAGCGTGAACTTTCTTTTTATAATTATCGCCCTTGTATATGAACTCGCACTGAGTTAACCCTTGTGTTGCTGGCATGAACTGTCTTGGCCTGTATTACCTTAACACCAGTGGAGGAGCATACCCGACATGTAACATCCTAAATTTTTGGGCCTATGTGTTTAATGGGTGGATATGTTTAATGTGTTAATTTAAGTGTTAGGGGTCCAAATTGGGCTCAAGCTTAGGTAGAGGCCTTGATTAAAATTATCTGTTTGGGCATTATAGGGTTTAAAAGGTAGTATCTATGTTTAAAATACCAAAGTGGGCTTGTGGTCTAATCTTAGGAGGTGACGCCACACAAGGGAGTAAGGGGCCCAAATTTAAGTTTCATGGAGCCCAATTCTTTTAATTTAAGTTAGCTAAATTTTGGGCATTAGGATTAGGTGGAGTGGATGGTAACAAGGCTAAAATTTAGGGGTTTTAATGTTTAAAATATGTGGATAATAAGTAGATAAAGGCTATTATTTAGGGATTTTGTTTTATGTGGATAATAAGCAGATAAAGGCTAAAATTTAGGGATTTTAATGATTAAAATATGTGGATAATATGCTAATAAAGGAGGGAGGAGTTAGAGATAACTAAGTCTCTTTTAGATGAGCTAGTAGATTAAGATAAAGGAGAAAAGATAGGATTTATCTGCAAGGTTAGGTAAGTGCCGAAATTTCTATAAATAGGGGGAATATCTCTTCAATTTCGGCATTTGGGTTTTTCTCACATTCTTTTCTCTTCTTCTCTGAGTAAAAGCTGAAAACTCCTAAAGTTCCATCTTCTTCTTCATTCTCTGCAAAAGCCAAAATCTCTAAGCCTAATCCCTCATCTTCACTTTGATTCAAAAGCCGAAACTCTTTCCATTCTTTTTCTTCCTAGCCGAAATCTTCAAGTCTCTTCTTTGTTTTCTTTTCTTCTTCTCTTTTCCTGTCAGAAACTGAAACTCTTCACTCAAGTATTTTAAAAACCAAAGACACATCAGCCTTCTCTTGTTTATACTTTTTTCGGGATTTTCCTAAAAGCTGAAATCCCTAGATCTTATCTCCTGTGATTGCCAAATTGCTTCTGTGGTACCTACTTGTGCCGAAATCTGAAGGGAACTTTAGTGGAGTCAATCGCATAGATCTCTAAGTTACATATCGGTAGCACTCGAATCGTGTTACTTTCGAGATTTCAAGGTAAGAAAATCTATTAGTTTCAACGTGTAAATTCGGGATTTACTAACCCTTGGCCGAATATAGGAGAGGCCCTATTTTCACATCTTTTCGGATTTTTGAGCAAAGTTGTAGATCGGTCTGGCAAGGGTATCGACATTAATCAGGTGTGTAACTCTCCACACCATCTAAATCTGTTTGTTAAATATATGATTATAAGTCTTATATGTTCTGTTAAATGCCGAAATCCCGGGATAACGTTTGAAACCCAATGAGGGTAAAGCAAATCACCAGGTTAGTGATCCCGATCGTTCTAAATAAATGTTCTGATTAAATGATATGAGTATGCTGATTTTCTATAATTGCATGGGTTGGGTTTGATGAAAGGAGGAAGTTATACAATGTAGCGGTTTTTACCGTGATCTGTTGTAGTGGTTCCTTACCGTGATCTGTTATAGCGGCTTTTGCCATGATCTGTTGTAGTGGCTATGGCCATGATCTGATGATGAGCAGCACGACTGCCATTAAGGCGCGTAGCGGTGTGGGTTGATTGTAAAAATCCCCAATGGTGTGTATGGCTGGTACGGGTGGCGTGTAGCGGATGGATACATAGGAAATGGGTTGGGCTTTGCATATCATTTGTTATATACATGAATTTATTATTCTGTTCTGTGGGGTTAAGGCCCAAACCTAATGGTGCATGAGTGTTGCACACTGAGTCTCGTGACTCACCCTTTTAATTTAACAATTTCAGGTGACACCTAGTGCATCGGACTGGGCTAGAGAGGAACGCGAGGTGGCCATACAAAAGAACATTTGGATTCAGTGAAAAAGACTTTAGTATTTTATTTTATATTTTTATTTAATGGGTTTAAACCTCGTTGTAATAAGGCCATAGGCCACTAGACTATCATTTATGTTTTTGGGTTTAAGTTGAGTTTAATTATTAGACATTTTTATTTTTATGATTAAAATTAAGCTAAGACATGTACAAGATTTTTTGGATTTTAATTAAAATTCACCAAGGCAATTTATAACTCTATATCTTATATGACTTAATAAATTATTAAGTTTTCGGTATTAATGATTAAACCTAGAAATCATTTTCCAAAATGCGACATGTTTTGCAAAATCACTCAAGTGACATACCAGATCCGGTTGTAGTGTTTGGGGCGGGTTTGGGGTGTTACACGATAGCTCCCCATATCCCAAGCAGGAGAACCCAATCAAAATCTCCACATCGATATAAGATCTCGTTGGGGACTATCCAAAGGGCTTTCCATTCGATGTCTTCTTCTTGCAGACTTTGGAGAATCATCATCCACTTTTCCTCCGTAATAGCATCCCGTCTCGGCGTAGCCACTATCTCTTTCAGGGGAGAATAGCTTTCGGAGAAGATTCGATATGAGACTTTTTCCACTTTCCAAAAAATGGTTGTGGAACCATGCCAACAAAAGTTGCGTATACCTTATAAATCTGCCCTGGCTCGCTCTCCTACACGCGTTCAAGAATCTAAAAGTTTCGGCCAAAATCTCAGAAATCGGTGTGACCCTTTTATCCAGTTGACCAAAGATAACCAGGACTACCTCATTTACGTGCCCCAATTCCTTGGGGAAGACGACCAAATCGTAGATGCTCAAAGTGAAAACATCAACCCTTTTCTTCATATCCGGATGTGCTAGAATCAGATCCCTCAAGTTTTTCCAAGGGATACACTTACTATCTCCTTTTTGCTTGATCCAGGCTGCAACCCATTACTCACTCATCCCTGTGATGCTTATCAATTTCTTCAAAAAGGTTGGGACATTAGTGGCTCTTGAATATGCTTTGTCGGCTTGAATCCCCGGGAAACGAAGTAAGGGCATATACTCCTCCACAGTAGGTACCAAATCAACTTTCCCAAAAGTGAAGCAACTGTAGGCAGGATTCCAGAACTAGGAGAGGGCTCGAAATAAGTGCTTGTCCACCTTCATATCGATCAGATAGGGCAAATATCCATAGTTACAGTAAAACAGCTGCTTGATCTCATCATTCCACTAGTCTCATATCTCCTTTAATTCTTGAAGATTATTCTGAGACACGCTAATGTGGGTGAAATCCCACAACTCTGATATGTATCCCTCGGTCAGACTATCGCCCTTTTCTTGCTGTGTTTTCTCGGACCAAATTTGGACAGCCGCATTATCTTTCACCTTATCAAGAAACCCTTTTTCCATAATAAGCTCTCTACTTAGTAACTGAATATGAAATGCCATGCAATCACAGTCAAAGCAAAACACAACAAGTCAGTATTATGTACAAAAAAAAATAAATAGGAAATAATCAAGAATCTATTCGGTAACCACTAGGGTTCGGCATAGTTCTACCTATGGCGGGCGCTTAGGGATCACTACATGCGGTTTAATTCTAGAGCAGAGGTACCCAAACCAACAGATTCATCGATCCTCACCCATTATAGGCTCATGCAAACCAAGTTCGGTTTAGGGGAATACATTTCCCTATGGCTATACGGAGATGAAAATCTCACGAAGACATAGGTGCGGATGTATCTCGAAAGTGATCCACTATCCTATACGGAGGTGAAAACCTCATGAATGAATAGTTTCTCGCTCCTACTTAAAGGGGTAACATTGACCGACTTATGCAATGCAAAATGCAGAGACACATCAACAGATTTAAACCAACAAAGCAAGCATTCTATGATGAAAACCACAGAAATGACGAATAAAATGTAATGGAGGAATAGTAAGTTTAAAATAGATTTTTGATTTTTTGACAAAAAGGAAAAAATTAACCAATTTGTGTCTCGGCTCTCTTATTTGGTCCCCAATGGAGTCGCCAAACTGTCGAAACCATTTTTTTTTGAAAAACGAGTCAACTTTTATTTTAAAAATGAAAATGAAAAAACGGGAGTCGCCACCAATCCTTTTTTGATGAGGTGTGATCGGGTCATCTTGTAAGATGGTTGTTTTTAATAAACGGTTTGACTTACTAAAACAACGATTTTGGTCTACGAAATTCAGAAAACGGGTTCGGGAGTAGGTTACGTGCGAGGAAGGATTAGTGCCCTTGTCATGCCCAAAATTGGTACCTAATTGATTATTTAGTGTCTTAATGTCGAAAGTTGAAATTTTGAAATGATTTTTAAATAAGATCCTTTTTTATTAACGTTAATTTAAAAAATGCTTGAATTAAATTGAAACGAGCATCAAAGGCCCACTCGTCCCGAGATAACAAAATGCCACATCCCGTAAGTTAGGGTGCGACATTTGAACCCTCGAGAACAAGTTTGCAAACTTCATGTATTTTGAAATCTGAAAGGATATTTGGCTATCTAGGTTTAACGAGAAAAATGAAACCCCGTAAGTTAGGGTACGATTTCTCAAATTTCCCAAAACACGAAATATGTCCTTATTTTGAAGAATTTTCCTTTTTTGCATTTGGTGAAAATTAATGTAATATTTAAAATATATACACTTAGTCAGGTATAGCATATAGCTAAACTTAAAACTCATGTTTTTCAAACGATGATGCGAAACAAATTGCTAGCCATAAAGATATAATATGCATATTAGAACAATAATAATAATGATGACAATAATATAAAATACTAATAAAAAAACCAACATAAATAATAATGATAACCACGATAATGAAAGTATGAAATGCACCATAAATTAAAAACACCAAATAAGAAAAATACAATATAAATAAGTAAAATAAAGTAGAAATAAAAAATGTACAGAGAGTTCAAATTAAATAAATAAAGACCTGATTATCGTTAAATTGAAATTTAGAATCTAAAGTTAAATAAAATAAATGCAAAGACATAAAAAGGATTAAATTGCCATTTGAAATAAAGTTAAGGGGCTAAAAGCGCAAAAGGACTAAATGGAAGTTTAATCGAAAATTTGGGTAAACATCCGGAATGAAAATAGGATAGAGGACCATATTGAGACGCGAGAATAATAAGGAGGGACCAAATGGGAGATTTTCCCCTCTCTTCCAAAACAGCGCCATTCAAATAGACCATATGGAAACTGAAATAAAATTCAAAGGCATAAATTAAAATAAAAAAATGGATTTAGAAAAACAGAAAATGTGGAAGGACTCGCAGCGTAAATAACCCATTTGGCCTTAAAAACACGCGGATCCTCCACCAATCGGGTCGGGTCGGACGGGCCATTAGTAAAACGACGCCGTTTTTGTGCTTATTCTTTGGCCCAAAACGGCGCCGTTTCGGGTAAGCTATAAATGTTAATTTTTTTTGCTAAAACTTCATTCTTCCTTCATTTTTAAAAAAAATCAGAAGCTTTCTCTCAAGCTCTCTCCCCCTTTCTAAACTCCGATCAATGTCCGGTCGCCGGACCATCGTGGCGGTCGTCGGTCGTCGGCGACGGCGCCGCCATCTACGATGGCCGAAAAATCGAAAAAGGCCATTTTTTGGCTTTTCAACTTCCCCGATCCAAAAATGTCATTTTTCATCGGATATGGCGGCCTCAGCTCCCTCCACGACGGCAAAAAAAAAAGAAAAAAGAATAAGATTTCAACCCTTTTTTTACTGTTTATTTTCTTTTAAAAGAAAAAAAACTAGTAGAAATAAGAGCAAAAAAATAGAAAAATAAAATAACAACCTTTTTCGAAAACTTCTTTTTGCTCTCGTTTTTTATTTCGTTTATGTCTCCAAAAAATTACATTTGGTTAGGGCCTTTCTTATAGCCGAATATTACAATTGTTAGTTTCTTGTTTGTTTTTTTCTTTTCTTTCTCTTCTTCGTGTCGTTTTTGTTTTGCAGTCACTGGAAGGTCAGAGGCTAGCTAAGTGGTGGCGTGTGCTGACATGGCTGCGGCAGCAGCTCTTAGGCTAGGGTTAGGTTCTTTTTCTGAAAATGTTAAGATAGTGGGCCACTTGGGCCGTCTAGGGTTTTTAGTGTTTGGGTTTGTAAATTGGGCTTTTGGGTTTAATGCATATTGGGCTACATATATTGTAAATGGACTGTGAACTATTATTTTAATTTAAAATTTTTGCATTTTTAGGTTTCTATTTTGGGCCGTGGGTAAAATGGGCTCTTAGATTACTCATTTTTGGTATCTACTTTATTTGTTTGTCCTTTAATTTATATTAGAAACATGGTAAATTAGTACAATTTTTTCTAGATTCCGTTATCGAAATACTTTCAAACAGATTTATTTTATTATAATTATTACTTAATAATAATATTATATACTTGCAATTATTGAAAAATAATCAACATTATTTTGAGGTCCCTTGAATATTTATTTTTGAACTATATATACACTATTTTTGCACTGATGATTAATTTGGAGAATGACTTTAATTACTATTGTCGATTTGAGATTTAAATTATTTTAATTCAGTAAAAGTATTATTGAGCTCTTGAATTAGGAGTCGGATTAGATTTTTTCTCTATACTAAAAAAATGAATAAATTAATATTTATACATAAAAAAAATGATCCTATTAAAAATTTCATCTATTTCTATTATTAAAAAATTAGTTCATATACGTCAAAATAATATACACATGATACATCACATGTAATTATTTGATGATTCTATTAACTATATTAACTTTTAACTATAGGAGAAATCATAATTCAGCTTTTTTATAATCCGAATTTCTAATTAGATCAAGTTAAGTTGATGGGATTGGGTTTTTTTTTTTTAATTGACTAGTATAGGGTCTAGGTCTGTGTTTAGTAATTAAAAACAGAGTCAATTGGTCAAGACAAGATGATGTCCAAATTATGCATCTAACACATTGACATTTCTGTCATTTTCAACATCCTATGGATCAACGTTTATTTATTTATTAATTTATTTTATAAAGATCAAGACTTTACCCTCGATTACTGGGTTGGAACTTCAAGGAATTTTCCAAGGAATTTTTCGTGTATTAGTATTTGAATCTTCTGGCTCCACTCATATGGTTGAGTGGTGTTATTCCAGGTTATTTGAATCAGATTAAATTTGTTAATTGAATCGAAAATTAATTAAAATATCAATTTAAAAAAAAGTATTGAATTAATTAATTCAAAAAATGATATAAATAGAGAAAAAATGAATTACATAAAATTTTTAATAATTTATTTAATTCAATTAAATGAATTAATTATATTAATATAAACTTATAAACTAATTAACTCACCGACTCCACCACTAATTTACTAAGTACAACATTTAAATAGGATGAGAGACAAAGTGGTGTCCAAATGATTTACCTAACACGTTTAGGTTGTGTCATTTTGCACACTATATTCATTTCCCATTGACTATAGTTGCCTTTGGGACAGAGTTCTTTTTATTTCCACATACAGCAGTGGTCTTTGTTTTTATTTTAAACAAATATGTAATAATTACTTCTAAATTAAGAATTTCATTAATATATGTTCATTTTTAAGAATTTATTATTTTTTACTTTTTTAGATTTTGAAATTCATTTCGAACCAATAATTATGTTAAAATTAGGCATGGAAAAAATACTAAAATCGACCGATTCTAAGTCGATCCGACCTAATAGGATCATGTCTTTTTTCTTGAAATCAAATTTTGGAGTGGGTTAGGTTAGCTTTAGAGAATGGTTCAGTTAGGTCGGGTTTAGCATGAAACTGTCTTACTCCATCTTAAAATATTTACAAAATTACCCTTATATATTTTTAAATATTAATTAGGTTAAAAAATTCTTAAATTTTATTGTTACCAACATTATTTTACCACATTTACTCTCATTTTACACTAGTTTCTTTCCCCTCTCATTTTAATTTATTTGTCTGAGTCTCCCTCTCATTTTTTTTGTTTTTATTTATGATGAATTTTTTTTTACTTAGTCATCCCAAGCATGGTTTTTAAATATATATGTTTGAAGTTAATTAACCATCATTTCAAATATAAATTTTGAACTTGGCTCAGTTCGGATCGGGATCGAGTGTACAATTGATTCTTGGGTTTGGGTTCGGGGTAGGTTAAATTTTTTAAGCTCGAGGTCTGGGCATGGCAGTAGAGTATCGGTCAAGGTTGGGGCAGGCAAAAATCCGTCCCACCCCGCCATGTTGCCATCACTAGTTAAAGTTATGTTGTAAAATTTGAGTTTATCACAACATCCTTTTTTTAGCTACATTGTTATCAATTGTATTTCTTTGCTTTCAAAATGTTACATCAACAAATTTAACCCAAAAAAAAAAATTTTGACAATTGTACCTAAATTTTAAAATCTTAAAAAATAAATAAAGAGACTAAATTTTTAAAAATAAAAATACATAGATCATTTTATGGTAAAAAAAAATGCTCTCTCCATGTTCTTCGTCGCTGCCTACGGTGGAAGATAAAGCCACCAAGAAAGTTTGCATGCGTAATAATGGTCTCGATGATGACGATCATTTTATGGTTGTGGATGAGGAGGATAATCCCAAAGGAGGGGACAAACTTTTCAATTTGAGATTGTCTTTCAAAGACATGTTATTTTGGGTGTCGAGGGATGTTAAATTGTCTTTGCAAGAACATGATAAAGATGACTTACAGTTGATTGAAGGGGATGTATCCATTGGGGTAGAGGATGGGCTTCCATCAATTCGATTTTGTGATAGGTTTTATCAAATCCTTTACTAAGGTCTATCTCAAATAGTTGTGGTTAAGCTTTTGAGAAGGAAAATAAGCTTTCAGGCTCTTTCAAATAAAATTTATAATCTTTGGAAGCCATCAACTCCTGTGAAAAATATGGTTTTGGAAAATGATTATCTTATGGTGAAATTCCAGGAGAAAGTTGATTATGTTCAGGCCCTCACAGGACCGTGGATAGTTTTTGGGCAATACTTAACGGTTCAACATTGATCGGAATCTTTCTCTACTAGTTAATCGTATTTGATGAAGTGGTGGTCTGGATTCGCCTCTCAAGTCTCTCGAGATTTTTGTATCGGAAGAGCATTTTAACAAGTACTGGGGAAATGGTTGGATATGTTATTAAACTAGATGATAATACTGGGAATGCACAAAGGGTCATTTTGTTTGGATGACAATCCTTCTTGATTTGAATAAGCCTTTAGTCTCAAAAATCAAAATCGATGGCTTAATTCAACGCGTGGAATATGAGTTTCTTCCTAGTATTTACTTTTCTTCTGGATGGTATGACATTCGTGTGATTCATGCTCATTTGTTTCCGAAGGTCAGAATAATGTTTTAGCAGGGGGTAATGAAAATCATGAAGATCCAGTTATGGCTGAGAATGATGAAGTTTCGAAAATGTTTGGACCGTTGATGGTCGTTGATAGTCGGAATTGTAAATTCAACAAGAAATAGATGGTAACTCAATAAGACGAGAAGGATACGAAATTAGTGGGATCTAGGTTCAACATCATGCAGGATTCGCGGGATTTAAATCAGGGGCTAATGTAATAGCTCAAATTTCAGTGATATCAGAAATAGTGGTTCGAGACCACCAAATTTAAAAAATGAACTCGTAGATTATATTATTTAATATTTACGAGCCAAATGTAGCTTTTAAAATATTTTTGAAATAGTAAATTTTGTTTTATAAAGATTTATTTGGTCAAGAAATCGAGAAAAACAGGTATCGAGATCTCGGTGTTATAAACCGAGTCATAAATACTTTTATGAATATTTACGGAATGTCAATAAGATAGCATAAAAATTTCGTTAAAAAAATTTGACGTTTGGGTGATTAATTAAATAAAAAGGACTAAATTGAAAAAGGTGTAAAAGTTGCTAGAAGGATTAAATAGCTTAATTTTCAAATGAGGAAGGACCTAAAGTGAAAATAAGCCCAAAAGAGATATTATGGGCGGCAATAGCGGAGAAAAATCAAGAAATGGGTGAAATAAGGGCAAAATTGGAAAATTACCAAAATTAGTTAAATAAAAATGGGACCAAATTGGAATATCTAGAATTCTCTTCATTCCTCTTCATTTTCTTCAGATGAAAAATAGCCATGGGAGAGAGTTCAAGCTGGTTTTCATATTCAAGCTTCATGTAAGTTTAATTCTTGCTTTCTCCTTAAAATTTCTATGTTTTTTAGACTTTTACAATTGGGTCCAACTTATTTATTCATTAGTTTTTTATTCTATGGCTAAATTTTAAAGTTGATGTGGATTAGTGCTGATATGATGAATAAATATTGAATTGAAGCTTTAATTTTGTTATATGATGATTTTATCAAGTGAAATTGATGGAAATTGGTTTTAGGACCTAATTGTGAAATAGTTGAAATTAAGGCCTAGTGTTAAAATTCTGATTTTTAAACGTTATGAAGTAGTTTAAAATGATAGAGAAAAGTATTAAATGAGAAAATTAGCTCAATTGAGGGGTTAATTGAGCAAGGACTGAATTGTATGAATTGTGAAATTTGGAACAAAATAGAAATCAACATGTTACACTAAAGCAGTTTTGGACAGCAGCAGTTGTCTAACTTTGAAAAATCACAAAAAATGATAGAAATTGAATTAGAAGTTGATTAAGATATAGAATTAAAGCTTGTTGAGTCTATTTTCATATAAAAGAAACAGAGTAAGCAAAGGAAGTCTACATATTGAGATATTTAAATTTTTCTAATACTAGTTTAGAATAACTTCGTGATCCCCTATTCTTACTTTAGAAATTCACTAAACATTTTAAAAAAAGAATTATGAGTTATAATTTATATGTTTGTATTCCTTAGTGAGCCTATTTTCATTAGAAATAATCGGAAACACTATATGAAAATTGTACTATGAGATAATTGATTATTAGTAAAGAGAGGTCAGAGCTGTCGGACTGTATAACAGGGGAGAACTTAACTAATAAATTGTACTAATTGGCCACACCAAAAATTTTGGAAAAATTATAGTAATAAGACATGTAAGTTTAGTTTCAAAGAAAATTAACAGATCTTAAATTGGAGTTTTTTTATCTCAAGATAAAAATAATTTAGTGACTATGACACTAATGGACAACTTGAATATTCACATAAGTAAATAGTGAAAATTATAGATAATGTTACTTACGAGTGTGTTGTTTATATTAAGGATGTGGATGGAGAGGAGGAGGAGGAAAAATAATATATGAACGACTTGTGTATAAATTGATCATGTGCTCGATTATAATTGATAAATGTTGAATTAGAAATGATATAATGTTTTATTTGGAATATTTATTACAAAATTATGATTATCGTTATAATACAAAAATTGAACTTGTGAGTTTACACGGCTAAATTTTAGTGATCATTTGTTAATTTTATGAACTTCATGATGTGTTATTTCATATGTATTGATGATAAAACCGTGAATAATGTAAAAGCATAAAAATTGAATAAATGCTCAAATTGAGCACTTCAGTTCAGTGACAAGACGAATTGACAAAAAACACCATGGTTGAACCATGGCAACAAGTGATAAGTGATAGCTTCGGTTACACTTATCTGATCAAGGACAAGTGAAAGTGAAAAGTGGTAGCCTCGGCTACCTGATCAAGTGAAAAGTGGTAGCTTCGGTTACCTAATCAAGTGAAAAGTGGTAGCTCCGGCTACCTGATCAGTGAAAAGTGGTAGCTCCGGCTACCTGATCAGTGAATAGTGGTAGCTTCGGCTACAAGTGACAAGTGATTTCCATGTAAGACCATATCCGGGATATGGCATCGGTGTGATACGTGTTTAAGATGTAAGACCATAGCTGGGCTATGGCATTCTAGTGAAAAGTGATGAATTGACGGATAAGTCCATGGTTTCACCATGGCATAATGATAGTGAAGATGTAAGACCATGGCTGAGCTATGGCAACCATGTTATGGCATCAGTGATTATCAGTGAAATTTAATGCATACCGGTGCAGACCAATTCCGTAAGACGTTCACTAATTTGACGAAGTTTGGTAAGTGTTACATAGAATTATGTGATATAAGGAAACATGAGTTGATGAGACATGAACATAGAACTTGGTTCATGAATGAGTTCATTTGTGATTATGTATTTTTACACCCTTGAGTGTATTATCCGTATGAATTGGTATTCCAACTGAGTTAAAGAGAAGAGTTCTAATATGACATAATCTGAACTCGAAATGTAATATTATGAAAACGTACTCGGAATACATTGGTATGTATTGTATATGTTATTTGAGTTCATAATATGGAAAGTAAATCTATGTGAAAATATGAGGTGATGGTACCTGTACATGGAATTTATTGGTGGATACGTACATCCTAATAGATTTTAGTGAACATTGAAATTGGACTCAATAAATGATTTGTCAATTTAAATTGTGATTGGCAAGAAGAGTTAGTGAATTGCATGTCTATGAATTGTTACACGTATTTGTCTGAAATACGAGGAAATGATGGTACTTGATACATGGAAATATGAGATTGTGATATATAAAAAAAAACATGGAATATGTTTGATAAATGTGTTTATTCATAATTATAGAACTGTACGTCTCAAGTGTACTATTTGTGTAAAGATAATGATTTCAAATTATCTGAAAGAGTTTTGTATTCTTTGATAATGTCTCGTAACCCTGTTTCGGTGATAGATATGGGTTGGGGTGTTACAGTTAATAGGGAATCTAATCTCACTGTTTCAGCTAAATTAAAAGGCAAAAAAATGATTGTGGTTGGAAATGAGATGGCTTGATGTATTAGAATGGTTGTTATGGTTTAAAAATGAAGCTTTTTAGTTGCACCAATACCTTTAATTTTATCATCGACAAGGTTAGGCAGAAGTTGGATTGTTGGAATGCTAGTATGTTGTCAATGGCCAGACGGGTCACTTAGCGTGGGTTACTCTGTTTTTGATACCTAACTATTTTATGCAAACTGTGAAGATCCATTATAGTATTTGCGCAAAAATTGAGAAGATTGCTAGAAGTTTTATCTGGGGGAAGACTGACTCTAGAACCAAGATATCTTTGGTTAGTTGGGGAGATTGCTACCAACCCTTGTCTTAACCCTTTGGATAACAAATGGAAGCTTATTTGGACTTTGGATGGCCCTCAGTGGGTTCGTCATTTTCTTTGGTTGGTACTCAAGGAACGAATTTTGATTAACACGGAGTGTTGTAATCGTGAAATCACCACAGATCATTCTTGTGCTATTTGTGGATTAGCTGAGGAATCTTATATTCACATTTTAAGAGACTGCTACCTAGCACGGGAGGTTTGGAAGCATATTATTCCCTCTAGTCTCTTAACTCAATTTTTTTTCTTACTCATTGCAAGATTGGATGTTGGAAAACTTGAGGAATGTTTTAGGCCTAGAATACGAAGATGTGATGTGGCAATCTCTCTTCAGTATTATATGCTGAAAGCTTTGGAAACAAAAGAATCTCAGGATTTTCCAAGGGATCCATTCTGATGCTATCAATATTATACAATCCGCGTGGTGTTGAGTGTGTAACAACCCGTTTTTAATTAAATCAGAATAGTGGTTTTGAAACCATAAATCTGAGTCCCAAAGAAAATTTATTTTAGTTTTTTTTTTTATGTTTTATAGTATGATGCAATATCGTATAAAATTTCGTAAAGAAATTTTACCGATTCCATGTCTAATTTGATGAAAAGGACCAAATTGCATAAAATGAAAAAGTTGAGTTCTAGTAGTTATAGGTATCAAATAGCTATGGAATTCAAAATTAGAGGTCCTTATATGGCAAATAGACCATTAAGAAGAGTTAGTAAATAAGTATGATTAGTCATCATTGGAAAATTCATTAAAGAAAAGGACTAAATTGGAAAGATGAAATAATAAAAGATGATAAATGATTTTAATAATAAAATATCATCATTTATCATAATCTTTCCTAAAATAAACATGAAAACCCTAGCCATGGAGAATTAGGTTTTACCGAGCTTATTTTTGCTAAATTGGTAAGTATTTTCGTCCTGTTTTTAGTAATTTTTTATGTTTCCGATATCGTACTAGCTTAATCTAGCCATCTCGGGGATTAATTTGAAAAGTTATCAAAATATTAGGGTTTTTCCATGGATGAATATAGTTGAATTATGAAGTTTTATGGTAGAAAATGAGAGTTTGTTGATAGATAAACAACTTTTGTAAAGTAAATTTTGATGAAATTGTGATTTAAGGACTAAATTGGTTAGAGCTACATCACACTATCCTTCGGCTCAACTCGGTATAAGTAGTATATTTATTTTGGTTATAATGGCATGTATAGGTTAAATTAGCCAATGTTGGCATGTAAAAATTTTGTTTGTATTTAGCCATTAGAATGGCTAGTGATGAACATATTTTGTTGAATATATGTATATATGTCCATATCATGCTTGATATGAGCTAGAAATGGTTAAATGGTGGTAAATTCATAAGTATGTTGATGGTTAAATTGGATTGGAATATTAGTTATAAATATGTTTAAATGTGTAATTGGTTAATTTGGTAGGTATGGATTCTTGAATATAGGTGATGATATGTTATGTTTAAGACATGAGTTAGGCTTGTTTAAAGTGGATTTATATAGCTTGATGATATGTATAAGTGTTGATGTAGGTGGAAGACAAATTGGGTGAGAAATAAGGCTTGAAAATGGCCTATTTCGTCCATATGGGCTGATGTGTCTCTAACTAACTATGACCACAATAAAGGCAAGCGCACCTATTATTTAATAGTATAGTTATGGTAAGACCGGTAATATCATATCCACAATGACCAAGAGTACTAGTAATAACTATCTTTCTATTATCCAGCCTGAGAATTGAAGTGATTTCTTTTAAACTAAAATAATTAAAAGCACGACAAAGAACGAATTGGGAAAATACTTTTAGACAACTTTATGATAGGCAATACCCAAGGAAGAATCCACCTATACTTCACTTATTACTTTTGATTCATATGATTTATTCACTTGACTTAATTCGTAGAAATCCCTAAATTATGTTAATATCTCTTTCAAGACTAAAAACAACTGACTCTATGTTGATTAATTGAAATCTCTTTCTAATTAAAACTCCTATTGTCTCATTAACTCGATCTATAGATTCCCTTATTAGATTTGACTCTAATCCGACAGATTTTCGTCTCCCTATTTCTAGGGTTGCAATCAACTCCGCTTAATTGTGTTAATCTACTCTTAAACATGGACTTTTGCTTCTCTGAATAAGCACATTTGACTTGAATTAATAACCTGAATTATCAAAACAAGAATAAGAACTCACAATTAAGAATAAGAACAAGTATTTATCTTATAAATCAAATAGTAATAAGATTCGTCTTAGGTTTCATCCCCTCAGGTATTAAAGGGATTTAGTTCATACTGATAAAGGGAAACATCTTAAAATAAGGAAAACAACAAAACATAAGAAAACCCAAAAACTTCAAGAGAAATTGATAGGAGATTTTCAGTCTTGATGGAAATCCTTCTTCCGAGCTGCTACCGATGGTTGTCTTCGAGTATTTTCTGCCTTCTACTCTGCGTGTCTCTTTAAGTCACACCCTAGGGTGTTTATATAGGCTTTGGAGCGCCTTTTTTGGCCCACGAGTATTCTTTTCTGAATAGATTTAAACTTAGGTTTGGCAGGGACATGGCCGTGTGATCTGCCCGTGGACGATAGTCCAGACCGTGTTGATTTCTGAAGTAGGCCCATTTTGTCCCTTTTTGGCCCGTTTCTCGTTCTTTTTGACTCCCTAAGCTCACCTAAGTGTAAAACATGAAATGAAAGGATTAGGAGCATCAAATTCATCAAATCTAATGAAGATTCATCCAAAAAAGTGCCGAGCATGGGGTTAAAATATGTATAAATTACGGTTTATTATGGGCAGAGACACGAGCATGTGTCTGACACACGGCCTCACACACGGACGTGTGATTTGGCCGTGTGTCCCCTGCATATTTAAATTTGCAAAATAAAATGCTCAAATTATTCACACAGCCTAGCACAGGAGCTTGTGACTTAGCCTTGTGACTCTGGACCTTAATTATGCAAGTCAGTATGCTCACACAGCCTAGCACACGGGCATGTGGCTTGGCCGTGTGACCCAAGTCAGTGAGCACTTAATTTTGGACACGGGGTGGGACACGGCCGTGTGTCCCTACTTCGAATGTCCACACGGCCTGAGACAATGGCATGTCTATTGATCGTGTGAGACACACAGCTTGGCCACATGGGCGTGTGTCCCTTGCACTATTGAAAAAAATTGTATATTTTCCGAAAAATTTTCTGAGAACCCAGTTTAGTCCTGACTTATTTCTAATGTGTATTTTGGGCCTCAAGGGTTCATATAAGGGACATTATGATTGATTATGATTAGTTTTTGATATCAACGTTAAGTGAAATAAAATATCTATTTTTCTGATCTGTATGTTCTAGTAATACTCCGTAACCCTGTTTCGACGCCAGATACGGGTTAGGAGTGTTACAGAATGAGTTATATTAAGTCGAAGCCAAGTAGACCTAGTGGATCTATGAGTAATCGATGTGGAAATTGCAGGTGGATCCCACCACTTACTGGTTATATCAAATTAAATGTTACTGGTGCCCGCAATCCTTCTTCAAGCCTTGCATCTTCGGCAGTAGTGGCAAGAGATGAACATGGTAGGTGGCCTTGGGCGATTATGAGAAATATTAGAAGATACAGCATTAAACAAGCTGAACTTTGGGCTATTTATGATGGCCTTCATCTTGCATGGGATTTTAATTGAAAGGTATTCATGAGAGTTAAAGAGGACAAGCGAATAGAGACTTGATACTACGTATCCAAGAATTATGCAGGCATGATTGGCAAGTAATCATTAATTAGATTCCAAGATAAGCGAATTTTGCTCCCCATATTCTGGTAGGTCTAATGAAAGAGTTTCCGCTTGGGTCTTGTGTGTTTCATGATGCCTTTACTAAAGTTGTTGATCAGCTCCGAATACAAAATATTTCTATACTATTTAATTCTAATATTGTCTCTATTTGATTCTATTTGCCTCTATTTTTCTACCCAAAAAAAAAGTCAGGGTCATTTAACTCTCTGCCCTAGTTGAAACAAACAATTGATAAGTGATAAAAATAACATTTTAATCTTGTTCTTATTGTATTTTTGGATTATTATTTATGAAAATTGGTGAATTTTATGCTCCTAATCCTTTAAGTTCATGTTTATATACTTAGAAGAGCATTTGAGAACAAAATGAGCGAAAAAAGAGCGAAAATCGGACAAATAGAGCAGATTTCAGGAGCCATATGATACACAATCGTGTGAGCCACACAAGCTGGACACACAACTATCTGTCAGACCGTGTCGATTTCGCGAGTCGCATTCCAAACACTTGGAAAAACGTAATTTTTAGACTTTTTAGGCATTCTAAGACCTATAAATACCAAATAGAAGAAGAGAATAGGGAGCCATCAAAGAGTATTGAAGAAAACAACTTGAAGAACTCTATTAAAGCCGACTCTGAAGCAGATTTCCATCAAGATTGAATACCTCCTTTTAATTTATTTGAGGTTTTTATGAGTTTCTTTATTTCTTATGGTTATACTGTTTTTGAGATGTTTTTATATGCAATTATGAACTAATTCTCTAGATACTTAGAGGAGATGAACCCTATGATAAATTCTATTATTTGATTTCTATTTTACGTGATAAATACTTGAACCTTGTTCTCAGTTATGTGTGCTTATCTCTTATTTTAATATTTCTGGGATATTAATTCATGTTTAATGTGCTTAAATCAGAGGAGGAAAAATCTCTGTTTAAGAGTAGATCTAGCAAAATTGAGTGGAGTTGCATGCAATCCTAGAAATAGGACGACATAAATCTACCGGATTAGAGTCAAATCTAATAGGAGAATCCATAGATCGAGTTAATGCGATAATAGGAGTTTTAATTAAAAAGAAATTTCAATTAATCAAAATTAGTTGCTCTTAATCTCGAAAGGGATATTAACATAATTTAGGGATTTCTACGGATCAAGATATCAAGTGAATAAATTGTTTAATTCAGATTCATATGATAGATGAAGTCTAGGTGAATTCTTTCTGGGTATTGCTCGCTTCTTGATTATTATTCAATTGTGTTTCTGATTTATTCTTTGCTGAGTTCTTTAATTAATTAATTTAGTAAATTTTAGTTTAAACCAATCACTCCAATTTGTCGATTAAATAATAGGAAAACAATAATTACTAGTACTTTTAATCGTCGTGGATACGATGTCACTCATCATAACTATACTATTTATCGATAGATGCACTTACCTTTTATCATATTTTTAGTTAATTTCATCAACATCAACAATGTACAAAAATAACAAAAATCAACTCTAAATTGTCCGTTACGCTTTCCTTCAGTTTTCTTGCTCTTTTCTATTGCATGGACTTTGTCGAAACTATTATTTTGAAATCGACTTTTTATTTAAAAACGAAAATAGGAGTCGCCACCAATCCTTTTTTTTTTTATGAGGTGTGATCGGATCACCTCGTAATTTGATCATTTTAATAAAATGTTTTGATTTACTAAAACAACAATTTTGGTCTACGAAATTCGAGAAAATGGGTTCGGGAGTCGGTTACGTATGAGGAAGGATTAGCACCCTCATAACGCCCAAAATTGGTACCCAATTGATTAATTAATGTCTTAATGTCGAAAGTTTGAAAACTTGAAAGAACTTACAATACAATTTCTCTTTTTATTAATGTTAATTTTTTTTAAAAAAACGTTTGAATAAATTGAAACGAATGTCAAAGACCCTCTCATCTTGAGATAACAAATGTCACATCCCGTAAGTTAGGACACGACATTTTAAACCCTCGAGAGTAAGCTTGCCTTCAAATTTTTTTATTTAAATTTCATGTATTTAAATTTTAAAAGGATATTTGGCTATTTAGGTTTAACGAAAAAATCGAAGCCCCGTAAGTTAGGGTACGATTTCTTGAATCTCCAAAATGTGAAATTTTGCCTATTTTTAAAAGTTTTCTTTTTTGAATTTGGATGAAAATTAATGCAATATTAAAAATAATATACGTGTAGTTTATTTGATTGTGTTCAAAAAAATCGTTTAAAACGTAAAAAGGGTCATACTTGGCGAATAATATACATTTGGAGTAACAATGACATGATATGCATAATAAAATATAACATATATAGCATTGATATTAATGACTCATAATGTTAATATGCTAAACAATAAACAATAATACTAATGATGAAAATGATAACAATAATAATGATATTAACAATAACATTAATAATAATAATAATAATAATAATAATAATGAATAATCTAAATTTTTGAAAGTACATAAAAAGTTATAAATAAATAAATAAATGATGGAACAAAAATAACAATAATAAGGGCAGAAACAAAAAAAAACCAATTAAAAATAATAATGAGTAAGTAAATAAATAAAACTAATAAAAGTTTGATTAAAAATAAATAAATAAACAAATAAAATATTAAATAAAATAGTTTTTTTAAATAATAATAAATAAACTAAACAGACTAAGGACGAAATTGAAATCAAAATGAAATTCGGGGTACAAATTGTAAATAATAAAAATAGGTTAATAAGGATCAAAATAAAATGCGCTAAAACTAGCGAGGACTAAATGGGAAAATAACCCAATCTTCAGACACGCTTCCTTTCTCCAAGAGATTAGCGTGCTAGGGATTAGATGAATCACTCGAAAAATTAAGTGGCCAAATTTAAAAAAAGAAAAAGAAAAAGAATGAAAATAAGACTAAATTAAAACAACCCAAAAATGTGGAAGGACTAGGGGCGTAAATAGCCCAAAAATTAAAAACACGCCGATTCCCCCTGGAGCGGGTTGGGTCGCGCGCGGGTAGGCCTTAAACGGCGCCGTTTTGGCGCTAAAGGGCCATAAGTGAAACGACGCCATTTCACTCATATTATATAAATCAAATTTTTTTAAAAAAAATTCATTTTCACTACTATTCTTCAAAAAAAAAAAAAAACTCTCTCAACTCTCTCACCCTCCCCCTTTCTCCAGCTATCGGTCCGACCATCAGCCACCGTGGCGATTGCCAGTCGCCGGCGTCAGTGCCGCCGTACACGGTAGCCGGAGAACCCAAAATCCCGTTTTTGATCCCTTTTTAACCCCTTTGTTTCAAAAATTTTTAAAAAAACTTTCGATATCCCTCAAAATCGCCACGCCGAACCCTAATAGTCCTAGGTTTTCGATGCTAGAAAGGGCCTCCATGACGGAGGGAGATGAAACGCCTCGGGTAACTTTTATTTTACTTTTTATATTTTATATAAAAGATAAAAAAACATAAAAGATAACCTTTTTTTTTTAATCTGTATTCAATTTTCTCTTCTTTTTTGTATTCAATTTCCTGTAAAAAACCATTATAATTCAGATCCAGCTTTTTATAGCCGTTTATACACTGTTTCTTTTATTATTTCTATTGTTTGTTGGCCACTGTTTCTTTGTTTTTCGTCATTTTTGTAGGTGCATGAAAGGTCAACGGAGGGGATAGGGGCCTTTTTGGTGAAAAGGGAACAATCCTCAGGACGAGGAGCCTCGGGGCAGCGTGCTCGCTGGAGCAGGAGTACGGCGCACATGAGAGCAGCGGTGCCAGGAGGGAAGCTAGGGTTTCCTACTAGCTTAAGATAATGAGCCACTTGAGCCATTAAGTTTTTATTCATTTTAGGCTATTTTGGGTCTGATATTTTTGCAAAATGGACTGTTAGACTTTAAAAATTTTTATTTTATTTTGGTTTTCTGGCGGGCCGGGCAAAAATGGCCCACCACAGACTTGATTCATTATAAAAGCAGTTCCCTTGTTGGCCATCCGAATGTGCAGGTACTTTGAAGCTTATACATTTATAGAATCTCTCTAAGATTATATAAATATACGAAAAAAAAAATCAACTGAAAGTTCCTTATTTAGTCATCAGCTGAAAGTTCAGGTACTTTAAGGCTCATATGTTTGCGTAATCTCTCAAAGATTTGATGTTTTTAGTGTCTATACTTGAAAACTATTTCTGGGTTTTTTAAGATCTTGCTTATTTTGCTCATTTGTTGAAATTCAAGAACGCATAGTATGGATTATTTAAGCATGTAAAACCAATATGCTTCTTGGTTTTTTGTTTTTTTTTTTTTTTTAAGGTTGACTTTTTTATTAGTATTTGTATCCTTTTATCAGTATCGATGGCACAATGTCGTTCTGAACTGTCATTGAGAGTAGAACCGGGACCCGATTCCCGGTCCGGATTCAAATGGAGCTTGAATAGGGCTGATTATGGACATGGTTCAACTCAGCAAAATTGGGATGATACTCTCGCGGACGGTACTGCAAAATTTTCTCTCGTATCACTTGCATTAACTCAATTCATTATAAAAGGCTCCCGTTTTGGTCATCAGCTGAAATTTCAGGTACTCTAAATCTCATACATTTATATAATCTCTCAAAGGTTTGATCCTAACTTGAAAACAATTTCTGGGTTTTTTAAGATGTTGCTTATTTTGTTCATTTGATGAACCAATAACGTATTGTGTGGATTGTTGCAGCATATAAAATCATTTGCTTCTTGGTTTTTTTTTTTTTTTTTAAGATTTGACTTCTATGTTAGTATTTGAATCTATTATCAGTATCGATGGCATCATCTAGTAGTTCTGAACTGTCATTGCGAATTGAAGTGCGACCGGATTCCCGATCCAAAGCTGAATCGAGCTGGAGCTGGAACTGGGTTGCTTGTCGTGGTATTGATACTCTCCAGTATCGTACTGACCATGTCATCAATTCTCTCCCGGCCGATTCGGACTTTAATTCTTTCGCTATGGAATACTTTGAGAACTCAAAAAATACTATAGAGCTCTGTACTGCCACTAGGGATCGCCTCACACGTGCTCAAAACAATCACAAAATTATTCGGTTGGCGGTTAAGTGTTTCGATGAAGAAGTCAGGACCGCCGAGGAGAAATCCTGTAAGACCTTGGAGGAACTGAAAAGGTTCAAAGCAGCCGAAGAGCCTTTCTTTCAGGAGTTACGTGTACTGGCAGGCAGGGTCCATCTGCAACAAGAATCGTTGCAAGGGACGTTTAATGCTCGGAAGGGAACGCTTGAAAAGAAATTGGAATCACTGGAAACATGGAGGAGGGTGTCGTTGGCCATTTTTGTTGTCGCTTTTTTCTCGGTGTTGATTTTTTCCGTGGTGGCGGCAACCAAGTCCGTAAAGCATGTCATAACAGCTTTGGGTAGTGCGTTGACGGTTGCTATAGTTCCGGTCGGGACATGGTGCAACGAGCGTTGGAAGCAGAACAAGGAAAAGGAGAAAAAGAAGCTGAAATTAACAACTATAATGGAGTTCTCCTGCTGCTAGTACACCCATCATAAGGGTGCTTGTTGACCGATTGGAAGTCAACTTCAAGTCACTGTTGCACTCCGTTGATTCCGTGCTCACAGAAGGATATGCTTTGAAGGTCGCGATGGATAAGATCAAAAAAGATTTGAAAGATGTTACGGACACCATCCCGGATGTGCTTCGACGGACGGATGACCTTGGCCGTGAAATAATGATGGATTGGCAAGAGATTTTGAAGCGGATGATGGACACGCTGTAGCACATCTGTGGAATTATTTTAATATTATTTGACATAAAAAATTTATCCTATAAATAGATTTTTTTCACCTTAGATAAATAACCCATAATACATTTAGGTATTATTTTTTATAAGCTTTTAGAAAATTTGGTGGTTACGTTTTGAGGGATTTTATTTTGGGTTTCAGGATTTAGTTTTATCCCATCTTTTGTACTCTTTGTTTTTGCCGTTTTAGTGAAATTATCTTTCACCGTGGTTTTTTATCCTCTTCGGAGGAATTTTTTCACGTAAAATATTTGTGTTCGATCTTTTTAATTTTTTTATTATTTTACTTGTTCGTTGCTTAATCAGGTTTATCCCCCAACAACATCAATCGGAGAGGGAAGACAATCCCTTTGGAACTCTAGCATTGACATACCTCACCATATTTATGTCGTATAGGTTTTACATTCGGGTTTATATGCATTTAAGTTTGTGATTACATATATGATATAATACTTCTATGGTCCTATGTGATTATATACATGATTACATATATGATATAATATTTCTATGGTCCTATGTGATTATATACATTTGATCTTGTATGATATAATATTGATATTGTTGTATTTAATGCTATCTGATAACATTCATGATATATATATAAGTGTATGATACAAAGATACTATGTTTTTGGGTTGATTGAATCATTAGCTTATTATGAGACTCTAGAGGTTTCTTTAATAGAGATGAAGCATTGCAGAATAAAATGTATTGTAAGAAAGTGAAAAAGGAAATTTCTAGCTCATCTAATATGTACATATATTAGGTGTATGGTTTACCTCAATTTAGTGTTGGATCTTTTAATAATAAATCATTGTTACTAATTTAGAATTTAATGTGTATGTATATATATTTCCTTTTCTTACATAAGAAAATACAAGTTTTAAATATTTATAAAAATTTATATAAAATATTTTATATGTTTTAGGCCCTATTTTTTTAGTATTATCAACTTTATTAATTAATTTTGTAACTCTCATATTTTTGCCATTTGTATTTTTCTAGCTTAAAATTATTACCTTTTAATGTATTGAGTGTTACACAGGGTGTGTTATAGTCTTTTTTTCCCTCTTCTTTTGATATATTTCGTTCACTTATTTATAACGTTTTTTCATCACCAAAAAAACCCTCTACAAAAGCATGATAATGTTGGAATAATGCTTTAGTAATTATAAATAAAATATTGTAAGTGATCTTAGGTTATAATAAGCATTGAATTTTGTCTTTTAGTTATTAAAATTTGTATGTAAAGCTACTATGTTCTGTCTAAACCAATTAATTAAGATGGTTGGATTGATTTTGAGTTAGGTTGATTTACAGATGTTCAATTCAAGCTAAGGGTTTTTTCGGATGGACGTTTACTTTTCAGTGTGGTGTTTTTTTTTTTTTTTTTTTTTTATTTACGCTATAGTATCTGATCTCACCACCACCGCTATTTTTACATTAATCGCATGTAAACTCACCGTCCATCCAAAGGGACCCTATCTATTTTTGGGTCAATTGGTTTCTTTCTCTTAATTTGAATTGGTGTACTTTATTGCAAAAATATCATGAGTAAGTGGTAGATGTCATTTTTGTACTTTAATCTGGTTATTTAGTTCATATACTTCTCAAAAATTGAAATTTCAATTTTTGATCTAAACGATAACCAAGGTTTTTAGAATCGAACTGGTGATTGAACTAATTAGACCATCGGTTCGTTGGTTTGAACGGTTTGATTAAAAATTAATAAAAAATTTAAAAAATAGAAATATTTAATAATAAAAAAGTTAACTCGTACCAGTTTACAGGTCAACTAACCTAATCTCTTGTTCTAAATTAGTACCTTAGCTAATTTCTAATCCAATTAATTCGATTTTGAAAATTTTGATGGTAACCATTAAATTCATAATGTCAAATTATGTTGTTTCTAACAAACATATCATTACATGTTAAATGTGATGTCTGCCTGCAAATTTCCTCGTAATATTGGAATTTGGAAACACCCTTCCCACAAATCATGCCATGGGATTACATAAATTTATTGAATAAACTGCACCCGATAGTCAAAGGGTCTCTGACTCTGATCAGAGTAATTTATTTCTGATGCACGCATCAGAGCCTAATAATTTAAGGCCCTGAATTCAGTGTGCAGCTGTTGCTGGAGATGACCAAGGTTAATAATGAACAACGAGTTGCAGTTGGCGAGGAATGGGGAAGGGAACAATGAGTCCAGTAAATTGCTGATGGGGTCCAATGGAGATAAAAGGCCATATCAAACAGGCTACAATGCTTTGTTATTTGATGATCTCAATTTTAAGACAAAAGCAAGTCATTGGATACCTTTTGATTCCCTGTGTACATGGGAGTGTGTGCATTGAGAGACAAAAATCACGAAAGCATACTGTAGATTGAAAGAGAAATAAGGTAAGCAGCAATCTCAATGCCATTATGCTAAATGGCAAAGGGGTTGGGCCTTTTACAACAACGAAATCATTATTACTATGTAGTTAATAGATTTAATCAGTGTCGTTCAAACAAAGTTAAAATATAAAAATTTAAAAAATATAGAGATTAAAATTATCAAATTGAAAAACAAAGACTAAAATTACAATTTATACATAGTATGAGACTAAGAGTCGACTTTTATCAAACAAATTTAATTGCTAAAATTTGAGTCAAGAGTGAAATTTCAATTTTCGAAACTTAAAAAAAACTAAAATTGACTAAATTAGAGTATAAGAACTAAACCCACAATTTACACATAACATAAGGACTAATAGTATAATTTGGCCTTATTTAAAAATGGCTAAATATGCTCTTAGTCCCTATATTCTTCAAACTTTTGAAATTTAATTTCTTAGCTTTTTATTTCCATAAATTTAGTCACTTTTTATTTATGTGAATATTAAAATTCACTTAATAATACACTTAAAAGATTTTTGTTAAATTTGAATGTGTGATGTTTTAATTTTAAAGATCTAATTTAAAAATTAAAATCCAAATATTAATATTATTAATTGAATTCTAAAAATTAAAAATAAAGAGATTAAATTGTAAAAGTCTAAAGAGTAGAGGGAGTGAAGGAATAAATTTATCTTTTAAAGAATCTTTCCACTTTACACTTAAGGTGACCAAAACTCAATTCGATTTGAAAAATATTTTTTTTTAAATTTCTAGTAAATCGAATGAAGTTATTTGGTTTTTTTCAAATTAAATCAAATAAGTAATTCATTTTTTTGAGTTCTGAGTCAAGTTAAATTTTACAACTCAAATTATTCGAATAATTTGAGTAACTCAAATAACAAATTGATATAAATATCCATTGTCCCTAAAAACTTTAAAAATTTGCAAATTGATCTCTTTTAGTAAAATTACAAAAAAAAATCCAAATAATCCTCAAAAATTCAAAATATTGTAAAATATTTTTTTTCAAAATTTTATAAATATATATTCAAATAAACAAAAATTATTAAGAAATCTTAAAAATATATAAAAATGCTAAATCATATATATATTAAAAAATTTCTTTGAGGAATGACTTAATTACTATTTCCTGAGATTCAAATTATTTTAATTCAATAAAAGTATAATGGAAATCTTTGAATTAGGATTTGAACTTTATTTTCTTTCCTCTATTCAAAGAATAAGCAAATTAATTCTTATATATAAGAAAAAAGAGTAAATTTGTCCTATTAAAACTTTCATCCATTTCTATTGTTAAAAAAATAATTTATGTATATCAGAATGAGATACACATGGCACACCACAAATAATTATTTGATTCTGTTAATCATACTATTTTTAATAATAGAAATGAATTAAATTTTTAAAAGACAAAATATAATTTAACTTTTAATACAAAAAATTTCATGATACTTTTAGTTTAAATCTTTTAGATAATCCGAATTTCTAGTTACATCAAGAGGATGGGATTGGATTTTATTTTAATTGACTAGTAATTAAAAACAGAGTCAATTAGTCAAAGACAAGATGATGTCCAAATTATGCAGCTAACACATTGACATTTCTGTCATTTTCCACAGCCTATGGATCAACGTTTATTTATTTATTATTTTATTTTACAAAAATCAAGACTTTACTGTCCAAGTCAGGATTTTTAATTAAGGTTATTTGAATTAGATAAAATTATAGGGGTTGGAAATTGATTAAGGTATTAATTTAAAGAAAGTTATTGTATCAATTGATTATATGAACCGAGTAAAAAATTAATTAAACAGAATTTTTAATTTTTCTATTTTTATGTATTTTTAATAATTTATTTAATCAAATTAATTCAATTAATTACACTAATATAATTTATAAATTAATTAACTGACTGATTCCATCTAAGTACAAACAGAACAACATTTATTTAATCGAACCAGGACCGGATTCCCAGTTGGAATTCAAATCGAGCTGGAATAGTGCTGATTCTAGACATGGTTCCACCCTACAAAATTTGGATGATACTCCCCCGGAAGGTACTGACTCTTTCAGCGACAAACTAGCGATCGGTTCGGACTTGGATTCTTTGATGAAGAAATACATTGGCAACATCGAAAAGAATTTAGAGTTACATACTACCATTGATGATTGCCTTAAACGTACTCAAAGCAGTCACGAAATTATTCGGTCCGCTGTTAAGTGTTTCGATGAAGAGGTCAGATTAGAAATGAGGACCGATGAGAAGAAATTTGTTAAGACCTTGTTGGCACTGAAGAGGTTCAAAGAAGCCGAAAAGCCTTTCCTTGAGGAGTCACTTGTACCGCAAGGCACAATCTGTGGGCAGCAAGAATCGATGCTAGGTGAGCTGCGTGCTCAAAATGAAAGGTTGGATAAGAAATTGAAATCATTGAAAACATGGAGGATGGTGTCGAATGTCTTGTTCTTCGCCGCTTTCATTTCCGTGTTGGTTTTTTCCGTGATGGCGGCCGCCTTTGTCCATGAAGCCTGTAGTGACAGCTTTGGCTAGTGCGTTGACGGTTGCTATAGTTCCAGCCTGGAAACGGTGCGACGGGCGTTGGAAGCAGAACGTAGAAAAGGTGAAACAGCAGAAGTTAACAACTAGAATGAAGCACAATGCTCTACTTCATACTACCACAATCGACATAAGGGCGTTTGTTACCAATTTGGAAGAAAAGATCAAATCACTGTCGAAGTCCATTGATTTCGTGCTTGGAGAAGAATATGTTTTGAAGGTGGCGATGGATGACATCAACGTAAATTCAAAAGCTATTACGGAAACCATCGAGAATTTGCTTTGAAGGACTGTTAACTATGGCTGGTATCTTAGGGAGAATAGGCATGTAATTTTGCGGTAGATGATGGACACACTATAGCACATCAACAGGAGAGCGAAGGCAACCCCTTCGGAACTCTAGCAATGTGTTTACGTCGGTTTTACCTTCGGACTAACGAAATTTCACTTCTACTCATCAAGCGAGTGTATAGAAATTCGATCTGGTATAGTAAGTATTTTAGTTCAATTCATTTTTTAAAAGTAAATGTGTTGAAGAGAGAATATGATATTTGCATTCAGTTTTGTGATTACATGTATCATATGATGCTCCTATTCTCCATTGTGACTTCATGTATGATATTTTTTGGAGTAAAATAATTAATCGGAAAAAAGGAAAATTTTGGGAAAAAAAAGAAAAAAAAAATCTAGAATTTTATAATTATAAATTATTGAATTTTTTTCACTTAATTGGGTATTAAACTTTCAAAATGCATCAAAAATGTCTTCAAACTTTAAAAAAAACAATTAAGCTCATTTTTTTTTTTTTGCACTCAATTGAGCACTTAAACTGTGAAAATATATAAAAAATGCCATTTGACCATTAAAATTAATTGCCCCTAATTTTTTTAGTTAAAGCCACCACGTGTCACACGGTATGACATGTAACAAAAAAAAAGATAAAAATAAAATTCAATAAATGTTATAAAAATTATTAAATTTTAATAAAAAATTAGAAAATATATCTAAAAATTAGAAAAAAACATATATTTTTATAAAATGCATCGAAAAGGCCCTTTAACCATTGAGCATTAAAGTTAATGACCCCTATGACCCAATTTTTTCAGTTAAAGCTATCATGTGTCGCAACACAACATGACATGTGGCAAAAAGTGATAAAAATAAAAATCAATAAAAGTTATAGAAAAATTATAAAATGCTTCTTTTGGTACAATAATTTTTATAATTTTTTTATGAATTTTATATTTCGTTAATTTTTTGAGAATTTTTTATGACTATAAAATACTATTTTTATTTCTATATTTTATATATTTTTTACAAATTTAATATAATTTTACAATTTTTATATTTTTATTAAAATTTAATAATTTTTATAACATTTTTATTTTTAATTCTTTTTTGCCACTGTCACACCATGGTTGTGCTATAGGGTGACTTTAATTGAAAAAATTAGGGGCGGTAAGTTTTACGGTCAATTATTAAAGTTAACGGTCAAAGGGCCTTTTTGTTACATTTTGGCAATTCAAGTACCCAATTAAGTGCAAAAAAAAAACATTGAGGCGTAATTGCTTTTTTTAAAAGTTTAAGGACCTTTTTGATGTATTATGAAATTTTAAGTATCCAATTGAGTGAAAAAGAAAAAGGAAGGGCTTAACTACTTTTTCTGAAAAAGCTTGAGGGCTTTTTACGCCATTAAACTATTATTTTACATTGTTTTATTTTTTATGTAGGGTTTTATTTAGATTTTGGGCCAGATTTTATTTATTTATTTGGTTGGGTTCTATTTAGATTTTGGGGCAGGTTTTTATTTTGGGCGTTTTATTTTATTTGGGTTTACCAGAATGGACCAGATTTTATAGCTCGGGCAAATAAATATATAGATAGGATAATAAAGAGTTAATTGCACCAAACATCCTCAAACTATGACCCTCCGTTTAAATTGGTCTTTAAAGTTCAAAACGTTCTAATTACATCCTCAAATTATCAATGTTATATAAATAAGGTACTTCTTTTACTAAAATCGTTAAGTTAATTGTTAAATGATACATAAGATCTTATGTGGCATAATTTAAAATAAAATTTTAAAAGAAAAATAGATGTAAAATTTTTAATTTTGAGGTTTTCAAAGCTTTTACAAAAATTATCATTCTCTCTCTCTCTCTCTCTTATTTTTTTACTTTATTTTTAGTTTTTAATTTTAAAATTTATATGGCAACATTTTACTTTTCTTTAAAATTTTTACTTTAAATTATGTCACACAAGATTTTACATGTCATTTAATGGTTAAATTAACAGTTTCAATAATGGAAGGATCCGAGTGATATAACATTGATAGTTTAGGGATGTAATTACAATAATTTTAAGTTTAGGGACCAATTTAAAATGATGTTCATAGTTTGGGATATTTGATACAATCAACTTGCTAATAAATAAAACAATCTTGTTCCACTACTTTTTTGGTTAGTTCAGCTAGTTCCAATTCTCAATACAATAATGTTTTTGAACGGTTTACTCAAAATCTAATTCAATGTCTCTATTCAGATCAGTGTATCCGTCAGTTCTCGATTCAATTGATTGGACCAATCAATTTATGATTATAATATATACATTAGGATGGTTTGATGCCTTCTCGAAATCTATGATTATAACTAAAAGATTGGTATATATGAAAGTGATTTTAAGTAAGACATGTATGGCTTAGAAGACACAACCGATCAGTTAAAAAATGCAGTGCACATCACACATGTTTTATAGACATGACTGAATAAAAGTGTTAAGAAATTCAGTGGCATATAATATATTGCAATGACATTTACTTTCTCAATTTTCAAAAATAAAAAATAAAAAACCAAATGTCTTCAATTAAGGGTGCATTAGGTATATATTCCCTGAAAACCTTGTGTTAAGCATTTTCAGGTTCCCCATATGCATAACATATACACTTTCTATGTATGTATGCATGTATAATTATGTATTTATTATGAGAGACAACACATTAGTACACAATAATAAAAATCGAGATGTTAAAAATATTATGAAGGTTACTATATTAAAAGTTAGATTATATTTTGTTCATTCTATTAAAAATGAATAAATTAATTTATGTACGTTAGTTTAAAGAGTAAACCGGTCCTTCCTGTTAAACATTTCATTCATTTGTACTGTTAAAAACTAGCGTGATTAATGGAATAGCCAGAGAAAAACACGTGGTGTGCTATGTATATGTTATACTGACATACAATGACCAATTTTTAACTGCAAAAATAAATGAAATATCTAAAAAATAAAGAGAAATTGAGATGATACCATGTCCTCATTCAATGGCTACAATTAATAATTTTACATATAAAAATAATGTTGGATAAGGTTGTCGACATAAAATCATTTATATATAATGAATTTTGAGAGGTATGGAAATAATCTAGAGAATATTCCCAAACAAATGCTATTTTAGATCTGTAAAAATTAAATTATTTGTACCCAAAAATGAGGATAGATTAAACATATACAATTATGTTGTGTCAGCTCTAAGAAGGGTGTATATATTATATTTTTTATATATTTATATATAATATATCTCCATGTTGTAAGCCACTTGTTTGACCATGGAAAGAGGGAGATAGATGAGCCTGTTTTTGCTGAAATATTTAGCAGAAAATCAGCAAACACAACTGTAGACCTCTCAATGTACACACCGGATTAAATTTAAACTCTTATTTCTACAATATAATGTTCTAATCATTGGATCAAGAGATTATTGACAGTATGTTGAAATTCTTAGATAAAAACATTTTAATATTTTTATAGGAATGAGTATTTGGTACAGTGGTAGTATACTTTTTTTTTTTATTTCACATGTAATTTTAAAAAATTGACATATCTCTCTTCTTTTAAATGTTTATTCTTTAATATTTTACTATACCTCTATACAATACTTATTAACCCCTTAACTTTACTTGTGGAAACTAAAAATTTCACTGATAGTGTACAAAATATTTTCCCTTTTTATAATATATGATTAATACAAATATATATTATTTGATCAAGGCAAATTTAATTTAAATTTGGGCATGAATTTTTTTAAAATTGAACCACTATTTCGTACTAATGAGATCACATGCCACAAATATGTTAAATATCAACTCTTAGAGATGATTATATAAATTACGGATTTGATTTGTGAGTTATATCAATCTATGACCTAAAATGCAAGTAAGCAAAGAGCTATAAGGAAAAAGACCATACTTGAACTTTCATCCATATAAAAGAAAATGCTCTAAAGGGCTAACACTAACCCTAAAAGTACCCTTTCGAATACATTAGTAGGCATTTTAAGCAAAGATTACCCCAAATCTATTGAACAACCTACTAATATTCTCGTTGATTTTTTATACCTTGAGAAAAACAAATTGAGAAACTCGAAAATTGTTTCAACTCATAATATTTGGTTTAGTTTTGGGTTACTTTTATTAAATTCAGCTCAGATTGGTTTGATTTTTAATTCATAAAATAAAAAATTTATTATTTGAATCTAGACCCGATTGATATTTGGAAGGGTTTTGAAAATTTTTATTAAGTCCACAAAATGAGCTCTGACAAAAGAATAAGCTCATTTAAAATATGAGTCGAGTTTGAGCTCTAATATTCTAAGCTTGAGCTTCGTCTCACCCGGTTTGTTTTCATGTATGCTATTTTTTCTTTTCTTTTATACATATATATTGTAATTTATATAATATGTAATATTTTAAAACGTTCAAAATATAATAAAATAAAAATATATATAACGATAGTAAAAGTATATATAATCACTAAATATTAAATAAAAACAATTATATTTTTAAAAAAATGAAAAATATATATGAACGGACACTTAAATAGGCTTGAGTTAGTTATTTAAAAATATTAGGGGCCTAAGATAAAATTCTTTGAATGACATAGCCATGCTCAAAATAGTGTTTTTTTCCTTAAAAAACATAGGTTTTTTTTTAATCAAATAATATAAAATAATAATTATGAAAATAGTATAAGTTGTATATATATAAAAATGAGTTATTTTCTACAGTGTTATTGGGTGCCGCCAACTTGTACCTGTCAGGTGGCACCACCCTAAATTCCACTCACTCATTTGTCAATCATTATTGGGGGGAAACATTTTTTAAGTGATGTCGCCAATGTGCCAGGCAACACTAAAAAATATACAAGTATTTTCCTTAAATAAAAATAAATATCATACAAGAAGAAAAAAAAATATTTTTTTAAAGTGGTGTCGCCAATATATCAAGTGACACCTGTTTGAATTAAAAAAAAAGAAAAAATCATACCAACGCATCCCACTAGCTAAGTTAACTGGCACAGGAAAGCTATTTCTCTTCCCAAATACATATTTCAACTTTAGGTACAACATTGTTATATGTGCCTTGAGTTGCCTTAACCATCGCTTAGTAAAAAAGGTGTTGCGCACGCTACCAATAACCATGTTGAACCAGTGAAAGCCCAACTTTAGTTTCTATAGTGACTGACTTTTTTTTTTATAATAACTATTTTTTAAAATAAATTCAAACCGGTATCACTTAATACAATGGTGGCACCACCTTAAAAAATGATTTTATTTTTTCTGTATGGTATTTATTTTATATTTAAGACAAATATTCGTATAATTTTAAATGCCCCTTAACACATTGATATCATCCAAAAACACTATAGAAAACATCATTTTCGTAATTAATTTTTTATATATTATTTTGATAAAGAGCCAAACATTTGACCTAATTTTAACGTTAAATAATTAATTACTTAATCAATAACAAATACAATATTTTTTGTTTTTGGCGTGCTTAAGTAATTAATTAAGAAAGGCAGTCGCAATTCTTAATGTTAAGCAACGCTAATAAATTACGAGCACGTAATCAACTTTATAGTCATCTAAATCATGCATGTTTCATTAATTTTTTTTCATATATTATATATACGAATTTGAATAAAAAAAGCATATCTTGAACTTAATTAATTAAATTTCAAATATCTTTCCATGGTTTTTTTGTGAATGTGAGTAGGGTTTTTCATATATCGCTCCAACATCGATTTGATATATATATTTTCAGTTAATATCACTTATTGATATGGTGCCCTCCTCCGCATAAATGTTTAAAGTTTAATGTTTATGAGATTGCAAATGAGGATAGAGCAGGTTATGGAAGTGTCTTGAAAGATAAGGAGGGAGTTACAATAGCTTTATTTTCAAGTTCTGTAGCAGCAAATGATACTGATTTGGCAGAGATTGGCGCGATGATGGTAGCATTGGAAGTATTTTTAGCTATGAAATGGAAGCTAAATGATTCTTTATTTATAGAATTTGGTTCAGTAGTGGTGTTTAATTGGTGTGCAAATAAGTCGATGAGACTATGGTCTCTTCAAACAACTTTCGCAGATATTGAAAGAGACATTGAGAATGTAGGAAATGTTGTTTTTTCGATGGCAGAAAATAATGGAAACTAAATAACATCTTCCTTGACGATTGTAGGTATAAATCATGAGGAAATGTTTAAAGCTTGGCGGTGAGCTATTGCTTTGTTTTAAACGTAGGTCTGTTAGTAATTAAATGTGTTTTCTTTTGGACTGTTGTAATGTTAAACTTTTGAACGTAGTTCTGTTTGTTTTTTACAATAAAACAGATCAAATGAAGAAAAAAAAATCTTCAATTATTTAAATTTATATATTCAATCTTAAATGTTCTAGATTTTCAATTATAAAGTATATCGAAGGAGTTTATAAATATAAATAATGATTGAATAATCGAAATGTTTATTTTTTAATATTTTACTATACCTCTATACAATACTTATCAACCCCGTAATTTTATTTATAGAATCTAAAAAATTCACTAACAATATACATAATTTTTTCTCTTTTTATATTATATGATTAATACAAATAGATATTATTCGACCAAGTCAAATTTAATTAAAATTTGGGCATGAATTTTTTTAAAACCGAACCACAATTTTGTACTAATGAGATCACATGCCATAAATATGTTGAATATCAACTCTTAAAAATGATTATATAAACCGAACTGGCTAGATTACGAATTTAATTTAGACTCTAAAAATTTTGAGTTATATCAATCTAAGACCTAAAATGAATATAAGCAAAGAGCTATATCCATATAAAAGAAAATCTCTAAAGGGCTAACACTAACCCAAAAAGCACCCTTTCGAATAAATTAGTAGGCATTTTAAGCAAAGATTACCCCAAATTTGTTGAACAACCTACTAATCTTCTCGTTGATTTTTTTACCTTACGAAAAAAAATTGAGAAACTCGAAAATTGTTTCGACTCATAATATTTGGTTCAGTTTTGGGTTACTTTTATTAAATTCAATTCAAGTTGATTTGGTTTTCGATTCATAGAATAAAAAATTATTATTTGAATCTAGACCCGATTGATATTTGAAAGGGTTTTGAAAAAAATTATTAAGTCTACAAAATGGGCTTTGACAAAAGAATAAGCTCATTTAAAATATGAGTTGAGTTTGAGCTCAAATATTCTAAGCTGGAACTTCATCCGACCCGATTTGTTTTCATGCTTGTAATATGTTTTTTTTTTCTTATATATATTGTAATTTATATAATATGAAAATTAAAAATATTATATATTATAATGTAAATATTTTAAAATGTTTAAAACATAATAATATAATATAATATAATGATAGTAAAATATAATCACTAAATATTAAATGAAAACAATTATATTTAAAAAAATAAAAATAATATGAACAATCAGGCTTGAGTTAGTTATTTAAAAATATAAACGGGTTAAAGTAAAATTCTTTGAATGACATAGCCATGCTCAAAACAGTTTTTTTTTTCAAACATTTGAGGTTTTTTATTATCAAAATAATATAAAAATAATAATTATGAAAATAGTATAAGTTGTATATTAATTATAAAAATGAGTTGTTTTCTACAGTGTTATTGGGTGCTGCCAACCTGTCAGGGGCACCATCCTAAATTCCACTCACTCATTTGTCAATTATTATCGAGGGGAAATATTTTTTTAAATGGTGCCGCCAATGTGATTAGCATATCTTAAACTTAATTAATTAAATTTCAAATATCTTTCCATGGTTTTTTTTGGTGAATGTGATTAGGATTTTTCACAAATGGCTCCAACATCGATTTGATATATATATTTTCAGTTAATATTACATATGGTTTTTTTTTTAATGTGATTAGGGTTTTTTATATATGGCATCGATATTGTTGTATATGTAAGAGGATGTATGTTTAAACGCGTTAAAGTACATTTAGTATAATTTGTATAAAAAAAATTCCACCAAAATTACTATTTTAGCATACACGATGGGAATTTCTTCATTCTTAGACATTAGTGGATTCCATGTTTGCATTTTTCTTTTTAATTTCGTTTTCTTGAAAAATTCAATCGTGTCCAGCACTTGCATAATTGTCAATTGTATTTTGAGCTGAAATTGACCAATTGAGAAAAAAATTAACCAAGAAAAATATAATTTGGATTCCACTTAGATTTTAATATGTGATTAGATACAATGAGAATGAGGTCTCTAAGGCGTAGTCATGGTATTAATGATGTATATATTTACAATCATACACAAAACCTTTCAAAGCTTATTCTAAAGGGAAAATAAAATACATAAAATATCACAACAAAGTCCTTTGAAAATGAATGCTGTATTTCATGTATCAACATGCATTTTTTTTTTTACTTCAAATGTATTAATACCTTCCTGATAAGTATCGATATTTTCTTATTAAGTATCGGTACCATATCTTTCTAGAAAGTGTTGTTAATAAATAAAGTGCACAAGGAAATTGTTAGGCATAGCAACTTCAGTAGCCTTTAGTTGAGCTCTAATATCCCTCATTTCCATGATGACATTAAATTAGTGAACTTCATTGAGATATTTTTCTCATTATGGTGCTATCTAGGGTTTTATCTGAAGATTCAAATTATTCATCAATTGCGTGCTATTAAATAAAGTGCACAAGGAAATAGTTAGGCACGTCAATTTCAATATTCTTTAGTTAAGCAGTAATATCCATCATTATGCCTATTAAACTTTATGATGAACTATTAGAGTTTTTTTTTATATAATTACTTTAGATAGACTAAGAAAAAAAATATCATTTCACTTCGCCTTCAACCTTTAGCTCGAGTCGATTCAACTCAATTTCAACATGATTTTATTAACTTAATTATATTTCAATATAATATATAAAGACAAAGGCAAATATTACCTCCAATACCAATTGGTAGAAATCTTTAAATGAAATTAAATCTCTAAAGCTTAGGGACTTATTCACGATTTATGTATATATAACATAATAATAAAGTTTTTTCATAAAAAAATTTGAATCTATTTAATGGACATTAATGTCTTTCATTAAAGACATAATTTTATTGATTTCTCAATATATTTATCGAAGCGAGCTTAATAATTAATCCTCTGCATTCTGTAAGTCCATAATGAGGTAGATACTGGCCACGAGTTTTAAAACTGGTTCATACTTAGAGTGAGGATCGAACCCTGGAATACTAATTAAGATAAAAAAACATTTATCATCTCACCTAATTCCCATAATTAAAGATATGATTTTTATTTTGTATTCAAAACTTAAATGATATATTAATAGAATTAATGACATCTTAATGTCTTTATTGGAGTTGGACCAAAGAGATATTATGCTGGAATCTCATATTACTTTTCTTAAACTAAACACTCTTCTGTAATTTTGGGAAGTGGGAAATAGAATCGAAACCCTCTAATCAAGCAATTGCCATAAGCATGACAGACAAAAGATCTTAGCTTTTGAGCATCCAATATTGTATAACCCATACTAGATGTGCAAACAATGAACATCTTCCACCACTAATATTATTTAATTATTTAATTCTTTTTGCTTCAAGAAAAAAAAGAAGGAATATGGATGGATTGATGTGAGGATAAATGAAATTCTAAGTCATGGAAGTTTGTGAAGTTAACTTCAGATGCTTGGGTCCAAACTTTCAAAAGAATAACTTCACGTCTGCCTTTTAATATATACCCTGCATTCATGTTTCCGTATTAAAAAAAATAATAAATTAATTTTGCATATTAAATAAAAGAGCAAATTAATTATTCTGTTAAAAATTATATTTATTTTTACTGTTAAAAAATAGTTTATATACACCAATATGAGCTATACATGACACATCATGTTTCATTACCTGGTTATTTCGTTAATCATGCTAGTTTTTAATAATATAAATGGATAAATTTTTTAACAGAAATGATCAATTTACTCTTTGTTCTAATGTATATGGACTAATTTACCCATTTTTTAGTTTGAGAATCTAACTCCTAATATAACGACCTACATAATACTTTTACCCATTATAATCTAAATCAATTAAATTTTAGTTCGATTAGTATCGTTATATTGTTGTAACAATTTGGAGGATATGAATTTAAACCCATTTTTTAAAAAATGTAAATGAAAATTACTCATTAACAAAATAAAACCTTCTCAATTGCTTTTCTCTTCCAAATCCTTATAAAACAAGTGGATTTTTATGGCACATGGACCTAGTAAAAGGAAAATCAACATTAATGTGCCTTTAAGATTTTAAATGGACGGCTGCAAAGCGAAATCCATAATTGTGTGATTGTAAATTAAGATATACAAGTAAAGATAGGAATATCAATGGGGTGGTATGTATGGTTTTAAACCACCAAGGTGATTGATGAGATTGTTGACATAATCACTAATGGCCATAGGAATTTTTGTAATTAACTCGTGCTGAATTGGATGAATTTGGATTTAAATTTTTTTGATTTGTGTCTATTTCAAATAAAGATGTTGTCAATAGAGTCGTCTCAAATTATTCAAAGGTTTCGAGTCAAGTCATTATGAGTTTGAGTTATTTCAAGTTGAAGCCATTTTTAATTATTTGTTTGAATCATTTCATGTTCAAACTATTTCAGATTTGGATCAGTTTGAGTTTTCGTCAAGTTTATTTTAAGTTAAGTTTGAGCTTAGATTGATCAATTCAATTTTTTTATTCAAGTCAAAATTAATTGGAATCGCTTCGAAACATTTTTAAGAATGGTTTTTTTTTTAAATAAAAAAAATTGAAAAATAGATTCAAGTCCCCCTTCGTTCAATGCAAATTTAATCACCATTCATAATATAAATGGTAATGATTGATACCGGAAAAATCTGGTTTAAATTTTGTTGTAATTAATGACATGGTTTTAGTAATTAAATATTAGGTTAAAAAAAATAGATCTAGTACATGTTTAAAATTCAAATTATAAATGTCGATTGAGTCTTCGCTTGATTGACATAAATATTATTGTCAATGCAGGTGGACACGGGTTCGAGTACGAAGAAAGATTATAGATAGTTCTAAGCATTGTGTAAAAAAATTCAGATATAATCAGAACGTATAATGAAATTATTCAAAAAAATTCAAATCGACATAATTTTATTTTTAGAAAAAATCAAAGCACCTAAATTTGAAAATGCTAGAAGTTAGAATTTTATATAATAAATTAAAATTCTTTTAAAATATTAATATTTGATTTAATGATATAACCATTAATTATTTTATAACAGCTCGAGTTTTATTCAAAAAATAAAATAAAATCAACATGTATGTATGGATAAGACTGTTTAATATAGGTAAATATACATCTATTTTGCATGCTTCCACGTGGGCAGTTGCTGAGTGTAGTCATTAATGAAAAATTTTCTCTCCCAATGAGAAAGAAAATTCGTTGAGGAATTTTCGCGACTACCAAACAACTGTCAAGAAAGAAATCTGAAAACCTATGTGGCGACACGTTTGCGTGAACGTTCCTCTTAAACTAATAAACACAAAAAGAATCTTTTTTTGGTTTCTCTCTTAATTAATTCGAAAGTATGGATATTATTGTTAATATGGAAATATATAAATTTGAGTGTGCTGAAATTTATTATTATTTTATTTATAAGTTAAAGAGAGACTATAAATATATTGTGATAAAAAAATAGATATAATTATAACTTATAATAAAATTATTCAGAAAAAAAGATTAAATCTAAATTATCTAAAACATTTTATAATTAAATTATTTTATTAGCACGACAAACGATGAATTATCAACCTAAAGTACAAGTGAATTCTAATTATCACGTCAATATTATTTAAAAAATTAATATTTTAATTAAATTTCTGTTAAATAAGTGATTTAATTTTTTTAAATTGGTGGTTAAATTTAATTTAAAAAATAAAATAAAATATAAAACATTTAAAACTAAATTTATAGAAAAATTATGGAAATGAGATTACCTAAGGAAGTCAACATCTAAAAGAGATGCGAACTATAAATATTCATATGATCAGACGGTTCGGACAGTGTTTGTTGGTTCAAGCTTAGCCATCCACGTGTAATGACTTAATAAACAGGCGCTTCAATATTTTCTCTCGTGAAAACCACATCCTCCAATTTCTCGTCTCCCCCTCCGATATATTCAATTTACATCCTGGGGGAGGTAGCAACTTAAAAGTACAAGAAAATATTTATTTTTTTATTTTTAAAATCTTTTTAATAAAAAAACTATTTAATTAATAAAAAGAAAAAGAAAAATCAAGAAATACCCTTTAATAATCTCCTTTCTAAAATACCATCTCCAAAATCTCTTAAATTATCGCGTTATTTTTAATTATTTTAAATAATTTAAAAAATAATTTTTCTTTCTTCTATTCAGCTTCCTCCATTGTTGGATACTATAAAAAGGGATTAAACCCTCTATTGATTTGCCATCATCATCAAGCAAAGCAAAAGCTCTGAAATCTTTACTCTCTTTACCAGAACTACAGGAAAAAAAAGAGCTTTTTCTTTTTTTATTATTTTCTTTAAATTTCATCAATGGCGTTGAAGAAAACTTTGGTGGAAAAGCTTTTCAATATTTCGAAAATTTCATCACAAGCTGTTACCAATTGCCGGATTTCATCAACGACGATTCAAAATCGAATCTCGAAGAATGCCGGGAAAGCTACGGCCGAAATGGCACCGGATCCGGGAGATCTTAATGGTGCCGGTAATGGTGTGTTCAAGCGGTTTCTTCATAAAGGATCTGCGGTTTCACCGGCAATGAGGACGTTAGCGAGGGGGAAAGATTTGATTGAGAAGTTGAAGGAGATTGATATGTCGAAGGATCGGATCCGTTTAGACGGGTTGAACTTGAACCCGGTCTTGACGGCTAAACCGGTGGTGCCGGAGGTGACTTCGTTGTCGGTTCAGGAATTGAAGAAGTTATTAAGGGTGGCGCAGTTGGAAGCGGTGAAAACGAGGTTGATGAAGACAGGTAAAACCTGGATTTCGTATTCGGATTTCATTCGGATCTGCGGTGAAAGCTGTTCGGATCCAGAACAAGGATTGCAGTTCGCTAAATCGTTAGATGAATCTGGAAACGTCATCGTGCTGGGAAACGTCGTCGTTTTACGACCCGATCAGGTACATAACTAATTTCCCCCCTTTAATAATTATCTCTTTGAAAAATATCCCTATTTTTTGCAGATAAGATTTTGTTCTTGTTTTTGGCTTACAGATAACAACAGATTTATGCATATGGTGGATGGAAATTTAAAAAAATAGAAAAAAAATAAGAAAAAAGAACATAGGTTCAACACAAATTTAAATATTTAATCTTTTTTATATTTTTTAAATTAGAAATTAGAATCTACCGAAGACTGATATGGTTTTTTTTTGTGGGTATTTTTGTGGCTTCTTTTTTCCTCTTTTTTCCACAGGATTTTTTACGCACAGTGTTAAAGGTTTCCCAGGTTTGAGATGGTTTCTGAGAACTGAAGGACCCAAAAACAAAAAACAAAAAAAATAAAAAAATTAAATGCTTAATTTGTGTTAAATTATTTCTGATGCTATTAGTGAATTAAGAACAAACTTTTCAAAGTTATCAATTAAGGACTTAATTGATTATTTGTTAAGTTTGATATTAATTCACTTAGAGCTTCAAATAATATAAATTCAAATTAAGCATTTAAAACCCCCCCCCCCCCCCCCCCCAAAAAAAAAAAAAAATCCTTCCATGCTTCGACACTGTGATTACAAATATCACATTTTTTTTTTCAGTGGGGTTTAAGGGGTAAAGATAAAGCCGTTGCCTTTAGTCTTTTACCCCCACTCCATTTATTTATTAAAAAAAATAGAAACTTTACTGTTAATTCATAGAAAAATTGGATGACGGTGGGAAAGTGAAAGACATTTGGGTGGTTGGCCCGTTTTTAAAAACCTTATTTTTTTATTTGTGTGGTGCAAGTGGAAAAGAACGGTGAATAAGAAAAGTGAGGAACAAGAAAAAGAAAATGAAAGGGACTGATTGGGGGAATTGGAAATTAGGGTTTTTTATTTGGAGTTCAATTTGTGTAATTATATTGACCAAAGGAATAGCCTTTGATAACGATAACTGAGAATTAGGGTTTTTGATCGGAGTTCAATTTGTGTAGTTATATTGACCAAGGAATAGCCTTTTATAAGGATATTTGGGAATTAGGGTTTTTAATTCGAGTTCAATTTGTGTAATTATATTGACCAAAGGACTAGCCTTTGATAAGGATAATTGGGAATTAGGGTTTTTGATTGGTGTTCAATTTGTGTAATTTTATTGACCAAAGGAATAGCCTTTGATAAGGATGGACTTTAAAGGCTTCAACTTGATATAACCTTTTTTTTTTCTTATACTCAATGTTTTGTTTATTTTATTGGTTTTTTTTTTGACAATTTTTTGTATTTTACAAAAAAAACCCTTAATTTTTAAATTTTTTTTTTTATTATTTGATTGGTTTTTCATGTTGTTTTTGAGCTGTCCTACATGGAAACATTCAAAGGAAAGATGAAATTGAGCCATGTTTTACCCAAAAGTGTTTTTGTTTCATTTTTTTCTTATTACAGGTGGCAAAAGCACTTGGTGGTCTAATTCCTTTACCCAAACCCGGTCCGAATGACTCGAGAAGAAAAGAATTAATCGAGTTGGAGCAACAAAAAGCCGCGATCGATACAAAAGCTGATTCCTTGGTCCGTCGTGAACTCTGGCTCGGTTTAGCTTACTTGGTGGTTCAAACCGCCGGGTTCATGAGACTAACCTTTTGGGAACTCTCATGGGATGTGATGGAACCTATTTGCTTCTACGTCACTTCCATGTACTTCATGGCCGGATATGCATTTTTCCTTAGAACGTCCAAAGAACCTTCTTTCGAAGGATTCTATCAAAGCAGATTCAACTCCAAACAAAAGAAACTTATCGAGTCTCAAGGCTTTGATATTCGAAGATATAATGAACTGAAAGAAATATTTTACCCGGATTCATCTTCCCAACAAGTCTTTAAAACGGCATCATTTGATCATTCCGAATAAAATAGAAAAAAGAAATAATACAATTTTGTTTTTAGGATTTTAGGGTGCGGCTTTTGTGTAATATTCTTCATGGAGTCCTTTTTTTTTTTTATTTCTCCCATATGAAATATTGGGATTGAAATTTATCCAAATACAAAATTAGATAAATTGACTTATGAAATCATTTAAAATTAAAATTCGTTTTTGAGTTCAACTTTTTAATATTTTGAATTGGAATCCCTCAATTCTTTACTTTATCCATTATAGAAAATGGCATTTTTTATATACTTCAATCAGTGCCTAAAAAAAACATGAAGTGTAATGGTAATTAAACCATCTTTTGTACCCTTTATGCCATTTGAAAAACTGGGTCAATAATGGAGTCCCCACATGCACTAACAAAGTTTGAACAAATCCCATTAAGTACCAAAAATAAAAGACAAATCCAAGTAGAGTGCACGTCACAGCCATTTCCACAGTTAGATTTATAAATTTGGAACTTTTTTATTATATATGGAGAGTATTTACGACCGTTCTCCACCTTTTATGGAGTTTAAAATTTTTATGAAAACAATTTCCACACATATATAGGTTTAATTATATTGATAATTACCCATTTAGTAGTAAATTATATAGACAAAACCATCTTTTTATTGCTAATAGTTAAACAGTTATTTTTAATATCAGTATAATAATAAATTTAGCTATTAATGTTTATATATCTTTTTTTTTTTAAATTAACCCTCACTCTACGTTCCAAGGTTTGGTTGAAGTATTAATTTTTACATATGTTTTAGTCATTCGTTATCTTTAAGTTAATCACAACTTAGTAATTTTTAGTCACTCACATGACTTGTTTGTGGTAAAGAGAATGGAAAACTTTTCGCTTCTTTTAAAGAAGTTTTATTTTTTACAAGAACTATTACTCATCTTTTTAATTGTATGGTTAAATTTGTACTAATTATTCCTTATTTTATGTCTAACTATTTTAGGACATACGTGTTAAATAAGCTTTCTCCTCAAGTTATTACACCAGTAACCAAACATAAATGTTTACAATTATCTAATTTTATCTTATTTTTTACACGAAAATAAGACTAAATTGAAATAATGTATAAATGTTGAGTGCTAAAGTTGCTAATATATCAGTTCTAAAAATGGTCATGTCTTCTTCCCATTAACTATTTAACGAAAAGTGACAAAAAAATCATATAATTGGATGACCAGAAACAAAACTTATTAATATGGGTGACTACCATTGTAGTTTACCCCATGTAAATATTATCGTTTTTTAGCCTTTTAAGAATGATCAAATAGAAGTCAAATATTTTTTAAAGTGATTTTCATGCTCATCACACCAATTTATAATACAAAATTAGGTGGTTGTTAACATGCTTAAAATACAACATATGATGAATGAGTTTGATATTACTTTAGAACATGATATACAACATTTTAAAAGCCCGTTGAAAAGAAAATCGTAATTTGAACATTTAAACCATTTCTTAATCAACAAGACGTTAATGTGAGTTAAAAAAATTAAAAAATAAAAAATTGACCCTAATTAAAATATTTGGATAATTTATAAACTTCAAACTAAAAAAATTTAACTGAATCGAAATGAACGAAATTTTATTTTTTATTTAATTCATAAGTAAAACTCCGAATTAAATCAAACCAAATTATAATAAACAATAACCTTACTCGATTTACCCTAAAAAGACATTTCTTGGGTGTATATATGACTGTAATTTTATATTCTTACGGCAACGAGTTAGGGGAACCAGATTTCCTTCCAACTATATCTATTAGTGGCCAATTTCACTACCACATGACAACCCCATCAAGTTGTCATAAAAGCTGCAAATTACCCTATCTCATTAAAACTTCACCAGCTCCCTCCTGCTTTCCTTTTTAGAATATAATGGAATCGAGAAAAAAATTTAAAAAATTTAAAATTTTAAAAAAATTAAAATTAAAATTATTTAAAAAGTTAAATTATATAATTAATTTAAATTATTAAAAAACTTAAAATGAATGACTTGTTAGTATCATAAATTAATATATGACATAAAACTTAAGGAATCATAAATCAGGATCTGTCATGTTAAATTATCAATAACAAAACAAGAATAAAATTAAATGTGGAAGCGTACGTGAAATCATGAATTTCTTAGAGTTTTTTCAAATCTTGGGGATTTGATCTTCCAAATTAGAACACACAAAAAATTCAAAAAATATTTGCTCTCTCTTTCATAACCATGGGATATTAGAAAAATTATCTTGTGTGTAATTTGGGGGTCATAACCCTAATATATATAGTCCTAATTCCTAATTAGCCCATCATTAATTAGAAATTGATAAGAACTGAATTACTAGAGTATCTACACATATTTTGACCTATGCTTTATTTAATAATTAAAGTCCAATAAACCTTAACTAAATTAAACATATATACACAAACATGCACATTATGTCTAAAACGCTATCACTTACTTCCTTAAAAACTCCAACTTTATATAAATTTTACGAATGAACAATTTTTAGCTAAGTCAGTTACGAAAATTCACCTTTCTTTCTTTGTGAGTGCATTACTAGTGAAGGTTTTAACCAGACAGGTTGATGCTTTGAGTTTGTGTTAGCGTTAGGTGTCCAAAGATTTTGGGACCCTGTAAAACCGTGTCAGAAATGGCAGCCTCATAAAATAAGAATCTGGCAACTACTCTCTCCCTATAATTTTCCAACCATGGCACGAGATTTCCAACCTATTAAAATCATGATTATCAACATCTTTCATTTTATGCCTCAATGTAAGGAATGGTTAAAACTTTGTGTTAATACTTTAAAGTTCAGGGTTTGAGTTTTAATGTTGGTATCGTCTCTACTAAATTATAATGTAAGCTTTAATTATATTAAATATTTAGAAAGTACACAAATGTTTTGGGGATTTTATTTATCATGAGGGAAATTAAAAAATATAATTAAGGGCAGATTAAGTTTTAGTTCAGTTGACACTGACATTATTGTTTATGCAGGAGAACGTGAGTTCAAACACACAGAAGCGCATTTATCCTTCTATTGAAAGGTTGGGAAGGAATTATAAATAATTCTAGGCATTTGTATATATATTAAAATTCAAAGCCCGACTTGATATTTGGAAGGGTTTGAACAATAATATCAAGCTCAGAAATATAGGTTTTGGTAAGAAAACTAGACTTATTTAAAATATGAGTTTTTAATATTGTAATATATTATGTAGTCTATATCACATCAAAATTAAATCTGAAATAATATATAAGACATAATGTAAACATATGTTAATTTGACTGTGTTTAAAATTTTAATACAATAAAAAATATTTAAAATAGTTAAATACTAAAATAAAAATAGTAAAATTAAATTTTTAATTCTTTTTTTAAATTCAATTAAAATTACCGATGAAATTTAAATATTAGTGTTTAGAAAGGCATTTTCGAGTGAGCTAACGGCCGCACTTATAAGTTATCTAATATTATCTCATCACTCAATCAACTAAATTACTAACATGATGGAAACACCTGTGTGTGGAGGCAAAGACACAGTGAGACTAACAATGACCTCGCCCCAAAAAGAAGGTAAAATCATCAATTAAACCCTTAAATTTTTTTTAAATTATATATTATAATATAAAAATAAAATTGTATTCCGACTTTCAAAATTTTATAATTTACTTTTAGCCCCTAGCGTAATTTTCTGGTCTCACCCCACGTGTATGTGGGCTTGGATGGATTTCATCTTTGGGACTTCGTTAATTTGCCAATGTCTTGCCGACTAATTTAGTCAACGTGCTTAATTTCAACTCAACCCTTTAAAACAATAATAAAAACGTGAAACATTAAAGCGTTTTGATTCATTTACCAACATTTTAAATTAAGAAATAAATGTGTGATGTAATGAATGAGAAATATACGTTCAAATACATTGAAATTTTCAGTGCTTGTAAACTTTTGAACAAATTCATCACTTGTTTAAAGCATTATGCTTTGTCATATCATTCAATTAACGGTATAAGTAAGTTGAGTTAAGTTTGATTACCGTCAAGCTCGATTTAAAATTTAAAATTTATTACTTTATTTGAGCTTGACCGAATATCTATTTTTAAGCTCGATTAAATTCGTTTACTAATTTTTGTGCTTAAACTTGAGCTTAAACTCGATAATTAAACTTAAGATTAATTAAGCTCGAGTTCTACTTTAACGGGAATTAATATTACAATTTTTCATCATGATCTACTTTGAATCCTAGCAAACCATAGACCATTTCTTGGTCTCCTCCTTCGGATCACTTCATCCAGATCAATTGTCATGCTTCCTACATCAGCGAATACAACATTAATGCTGGAATTGTTGCAGTTGTTTATAATGACAGAGAGGTCGTTGCTGATGGAATCAACACACAAGTACGTTCATTGAATGCATTTGTGGCTAAAGCTCTAGTTATTAGACTTGGTTCCTCTCTCATCGAATGACAAGTTTGGCATAAAGTCGAATTGTAGCTCTACTATTAAAATGATTAAGGTAGTATTTGAAAAGTTATTTAATAATTGAATTTGAGTGTAATTGTTTGTAATTACACAAAAATGGCATGTTCAGGTAACCATTGTAATTGATGAATCCCACTGAATTGGGTGTGATCGGAGTGCCCCAATTACACTTTCCAATTCTTAGGGAGAGGGTGAGAATCGGAGTAATTACATAAGTAATTACACTCAAATTCAATTTATTTTATTTTTATAAAAATTATATTAGAAGCATGAACACAAACAAGTATTTGAGATGGTTATGGTAAAAAAAATTCTTATATTCTAAACACTGAAAATTTATATTATAAACATAATTTATGTATTTTATAAAGTTATAATATAAAATGTGTTGATGTTATATATATAAATAATATACTTATTCATAAAAAAATGTTTTAGTTTTTTTTATTGTAACTTATTTATAAAAAAATAACTTCATAAAGTTATGACAAAAATTATATTATTTATAAAAAGTGTTAAAAAAGTTTTGGACAATTTATAAAACCTTTTTAATAAAGGTTATATATTTTAAAATTTATATTATTTTTACTTAATTTACGTACTGTAAAAAGTGATATAACTTAGTATAAATCTTTATCCAAATTAAATTTATATAAGTTTTTATAATTAAAACTACATATTATTTATACTGTGAGCCTAAATATTATAAGGTCGATACTAATTATATAAATCGAAAATGTTTTTTTGTACCATATTGTGGGATATGATACCATTTGAGAGAATTATACTTGATACAAACACCATAGACAACTTGTGAACTCTTTAATTTGAGACATTCAAGGCTTAAAAATGTGGTTGAGAAGACATTTGTTGTTGTAAAAAAAATATTTCTCATATAACAATATCACCTTAGTATAGCATTAAAAATAAGGGTGGATCGTACTAGCATGTTGCATATTTCATTACTCCCATCATAGGTGAAATTGAAATGATCCGCACGTTGCATATTTCATAACTCCCATCATAGGTGAAATTGAGATGATCCGTGTTAGATTTATAAAATAAATCTGAAATAAAACTTAATAAACCAGGATCTATCATGTCAAATCATCAAGAATAAATCAAGAACAAAACTAGATGCGGAAGCGTACCTGAATCCATGAATTCCTTTGGAGTTTTACCGAATTTTGGGGATTTGATCTTCCAAATTAGCACACAATAAATTCAGCTCTCTCTTTCCTAATGATGGGATATTAGAAAAGATATCTTGTGTATAATTTGGGGTCCATAACCCTAATGTAATAACCAATTTTGGCCCGGGGCCCATTAAAAAAACCAATACAAATAATAAAACCAAATAAAACAACAAAACCAATAATAAAAAGAGCGTCCAATAATAGTCCAAATACATAACCAATGAAGCCCAGTTACAAATCCCTTTAGACCAGCCCAAACCCGAATGGCCCAATCTACCCTAACCCATTAATAGAAAAGAAAAACAACAGTAAGAAAAAACCCTAGTGCCCTAAAGCGCCGCCAGCCTTTGGCCTCCATCCGTGGACACCACGCACGTCGTCTACCATACACGCCAATCAGTAGCCACCACGCCTCTGCTAGTCTGCAAGCTTCCGCACCGATTACGAGCAACACCCGCACGCCGTGCCCATGACCTGCAACAACACGAACAATAAGGAAGAAAAGCGACAAAAATAGAATAAAAAACAAAAACCCATACATTTGAATTGGGTTATAAGAACTGAGATCCTTTGTACTTGGGGGGGAATTTTCATTTTTTTGGAAAAAAATCAAAAAATAGATACGAATCAATCGGCAATCAAAGGCATAATAAGAAGTGTTAAGGTTGATTTCAAATTTTTATCTTTATTGTTTACTGTTTCTTATTTTTTTTATTTTATTTGTTTTAAATCTGTTATAAACAAAATCAAAAAAGAAAGACGAAAATACCTTCACCGGAACCCCACGAAGGAGGCGACAAAGGGTGTTGCCGTCGCTACCTTCAGTTTTAGAAAAGAGGCCAAAAGTTCCCTCTTCCGTTTGGGACAGAGCACCAAGGCTCGATCTCTGAAACAAGGTCCTCTGACGAAGGAGAAGGTCTATTCCCACGTGTCCTGGCCATCAGAGATGGTGGCGACGTGATAGTGACGGAGGTCCGATCGTCGGACAGAAGCAGAGAGGGATTTTTGGGTTCTAAAAAGGGAAGAGTTTTTGAGAGAAGGAGAAAAGTGTTTTTTTAGAATTGATTGCAGAAATGAAAAGGAAACAAAAAAATTGACTTTATAAAGGAGCAAAAATGACGTCGTTTTGGGTTTGGGTCTTTAGACCCCAAAACAGTGCCGTTTCATGCTGGATCGAACCCGAACTCGACCCGCACCCTAAGAGGATCCGCGTGTTTCTTCAATTAATGGGGAATTTTCGTGTTTGATTCCTCCTAGTTCGACATTGTTTTCAATTTGACCCGTCACATATCGCCTTTATTGTTTAATTGATCTCAGAAGTTCACATGCATCCCAATTTGGTCCCTTTTACTCTCTTTAATGATTTTCGCTACATTTTTATTTAAATACCATTATTATTGTTATTTTAATATTATTATGAATATCTTTTTACCATTTTTTGTTATTATCACCACTAATTAGTTTTAAGGTATACACTATTATTTTATATATACATGTATGGCATTTTAATATCCATTTTAATTGGTCTCATGTATCTTACATATGTTCGTTTGTATGTGTATGTACTTAGATGTGTAAATCCTGTACTCGTGTTTTTTAAATGTATTTTTATTCTTGGTATTACATTTACGCATCGCCATTTCGTACAAATTATCTTTTTATCCTATTATATTATTCATATATTCTGCCTTAAATCAATCTATATATATAGCTAGTTTTACTTAAAATTTCTTATATATATATACATGTAGTTCCTTTTTTAAATTTAAGGCCTATAATTTATTAATTGGAAAGAGCATATTTTAAATGTTTAATTTATTCTCGCAATATTTTACATTGTTACTTATCATTGTTATTACATTTTGCGTTAAATTATTTCTATGATCAGGTCTGTTTGCATAACATCAAGCTTGTAAATTATTTCATGCCTAGTTCTGTATTCATGCTATTGGTTATTGTTTTATATTTCAAATTCCATCACATTCAAACTCTTCTTAGATGTTTTATTTCGTCAAGAATAAGTGTTAAACCAATTTCAAAGTTACATTCTTTTAAAAAATGAGGCAATATTTGTATATTTAGAAGTACGGAAAATTACATCCTAACGTGTTGGGTGTCGATTTTTCGTTCAACTAGATAACCAAATACCCTTTCATACATTTTGAAGATCAAAGATGATCTCGGTATTGAGGTATAAAGGTGTCATATCCTAACGTACTGGACGTGACATTTTTGTTCTTTCGGAACGAGCTAATCTTGAAATTCAAGGGTTTAATAAACTAGCTCTCTTTAAAAATACTCGCATTTTACAGCCTGTTGTTAATACATTCTTTAATTCGTGTATGTTTCATGATTAATGTTCGTACATTCTATTACTGTTATGCTTCAAATTCAAACATATTCTAGTTTTTATTAACATTTTATTTAAATGCATTTTAAACCTGATATAAAACTTCGTTTCTTAAATAAGGCAATGTTTGTGAGTCTGGAAAGTCAGAAAATGATGCCCTAACGTACTGGGTGTCAATTTTCTACCCGACCAGGTAATTAAATACCCTTCTTTAGTTGCATGCCTTGAAGATCAAAGATGATCTCAGTGTCGGGGCCTAAAGGTGTCATGTCCTAACGTGCTGGATGTGATACTTTCATTCCTTTGAAACGAGATAATCTTGAGATTCAATCCCAATTTAACGAATTCTTCTTTTTTAAAAATTTTTACCTTAGATATTTTCAAGTTTTCAACATTAGGACAACATCAATCAATTTGGTACCAATTTTGGGCATGACGAGGGTGCTAACCCTTCCTCACACGTAACCGACTCCCGAACTCGTTTTCTCAAATTTTCGTAGACCAAAAACACTGTTTTAGTAAATCAAAATGTTTTGTTAAAACAAAGGTGATCCGATCACACCTAACAAAGATCAGTGGAGACTCTTTATCTTAAAAGTCGATTCCCGTTTTGACAAAAAAATGGTTACGACACCTAATATTTATAACATTGGCATATTAGTTCTAATCAAATTCTAATAAATTCTAATTAGCCCATCATTAATTAGAATTTGATTAGAAGAGTATCTGCACATATTTAACCCATACTCTATTTAATAATTAAAGCCCAATAAAATTTTAACCAAATTAGATCACTTTTAATTTGGGCTAACCTATTATGATAGTAAATAATAACATGTAATTATCCTTATTATATATGTTGTATAACACAATTTTGACCCGGGCCCATCAGAAACCAAACAATTCAACCCAATCTACCCAATTACGAATAACCCAAAACCCAACCAATTAAACCTGTCCAAAAATTAAACCCTAGCCCAATCTATATCAGCCCATTTCAAAGAAAAAACAGCAGCTCAAACAGGGTCAGTCGCCAACCTTTCATCTTCTGAGCACGGGCAGCCCATGCGCGTCGCCAGCTCCTCCATGCGCGCCATTAGCACGCCTCTGACATATGCAGAAAGAAATCAATGCAAAAGAAACAAATAGAAATAGACAAAAAGAACAGGAATGAAACGATTTTGTATTTGGCTATAAAAGCCGAAGTATTTTCTTTGTTTTTGTTTACGAACCTTCAGCAATCAAAACAAAAAATAGGAGCATTAAGGTTGATTCCGATTATTGTTTCTCTATTATCGTTTTCTGCTTATTTATTTATTTTAAAACTTTTACAAATTAAAAAATGAAAGAGAAGGGAAAGAAAGCTTACCTGAACCCCGGGGAGCGACGTCGGCCACTAGATATGGTGGTGGTGCGACGGATCATCGTAGGGAGCCCGTTCGCCGGAGAGAGAGAAGAGAGGAGAGGAAGAAAGAGTTTGGGGCTGCCTTTTTAAAAAAAATGTTTTAGGGTTAAAATTTTTTTTTTCAGAAAACTTGGGCCTTTAAAACATTGAGCAAAACGGCACCGTTTAGAGCAAGAGTGGCTTCGCCTATCCCTTCAATGGGATATTTGCGCGAATAGACCCTCCCTTCAGCGGCTCCGTTCGTTTAGGCCCCTTTTTCAGTTTTCTTTGTTCTTTTAAATTTGGCTCTCAAGTTTCATTTTGTTTTCAGATTGGTCCTCGAATCCACAAAATTAAATGCATTGAGGGAATTTAGGGAGTATTTTCCCATTCGATCCTCTTTGTTCCTTTGCGCGTTCAATCGGCCCCCTAATTAGTTCTTTTTTTAAAATTCAACCCCTTAATTTTATTTCTATTCTGATTCAATCCTTGGTCAGTTGGAGTTCAACCCTCTTTTAATTTAGTATTTATTTATTTATTTTAAATATTATATATTATTTTTTAGTCTCCTTTATTTTATTTTAAATTAATTATTTTTTAATTGTTCTCCATTAAAATGCTTTATATATTATTATTTTTTAAAACTCATTTTTTTATTATATAAAATTATCTTATTATCCATTTTAAATTATTTCATATATTTTGTCTTAAATTCTCTTTATTTATTTTAAATATTTTATCATTATTTGTTCTAAGTTTTCTTCATATTATATTTTATACTATATATATATATGCACTATCCTGTTTAAAGTTTTTGTACATCATCTTCAAAAAAATTGTTTCATATATTAATAATTTAAAAATCTCTTTTACATTATCGATTTTAAACTAATTTATTGTCATTTCAAAGTGTATTTTTGTATATTTTATTTATTTTAACTTGCTTTATACTTGTTGCAAATTGTTATATATGTTGTTTAATTTATTTGTCTTTGATTATTGATGTTGATATTTAAATAGTGCACGTTATGTGATTATTATTGTATATGTTATAATTTGCTTATTCGTATTTTCATATTGTTGTTGCTCATTCGTATAGTATTTTATTCATGTATTATTATTCCATGATTGTTGCTATTTTCATATTATGCCATCACATTGTGCATTAAACCCCAACGTATTATTTCAACTTAGATCGTTTTTTTTAATCCAAACAAATCATACGTGTCTTTTGAATGTTGTACCTGTTATCGTTTTAAAATAAAAACTTTCAAAATAAGGTAATATTTCGCATTTTGAAAATTCGAGAAAACCGTGCCCTAACTTACTGAGTTTTGTTTTTCCTCGTTTAGCCAAAATAACGGAACATCCTTTTAAAAAAAATACAAGTTCAAATTAAAAAGCTTACTCTCGAGAGTACAAAGTGTTGTGCCCTAACTTATTGGGTGTGACATCTTGTTATCTCGAGATAGGAATTTCTAAAAATGACAATATTCTATATTTTGGAAATTCGAGAGACCGTGCCCTAACTTATTGGGTTTCATTTTTTTCGTTTAATCTAAATAACCGAATATTCTTTTAAAATTAAAATACACATGCTTTTAAATAAATGGTGGGCTTATTCTCAAGGATTCGGGCTGTCGTGTCCTAACTTACTGGATGTGGCATTTCGTCACCTCGAGATGAGATTGCCTTTTATGATTATTCCAACTCATTCAAGTGTTTTAAAATCAATATTAATAAAAATGATTATTTTTTTAATTCGTTCTCGGTTTTCAACTTTCGACATTAAGATACTAATTAATCAATTTGGTACCAATTTTGGGCGTGACGAGGGTGCTAATCCTTCCTCGCACGTAACCGACTCCCGAACCCATTTTCTCAAATTTCGTAGACCAAAAACACCGTTTTAGTAAACTGAAACGTTTTATTAAAACAAAGGTGATCTGATCACACCTAATAAAGTTCGGTGGCGACTCCCATTTTTATTTTAGTTTTCAAAACCCTAGTCGATTCCCATTTTCAAAAAAAATGGTTTCGACATATGTGATTTCCAAATTTTCCAACAATCTCCCACTTGGACCACATATATATACTAGTTACTTTATAATTACATGTCATTATATAACCTTATGAGCTCATTTTACTGTCATATCCAAAAGGTATTTTGAACAATCTCGTCCATTAATTATGTTAACATAGAACCAATGCGACTTTCGTTACATATATCGTAACTAAATCCATCCATGATCACATATATTTACACAACCAAATGACATAGATCAAGTATGGATGTGTAGCATGGAAATTAAATGCAATATGATCTAAACATGTCTATTTTCAACTAATCCTCCTTAGTGAGATCAAACCTTACCAAAATCAGAGTGTGAATAAACCAAATAAACATTATTTCTGCAGAAAATAAACTTAATATCTTTAAACTAAAATAATTGAAAATGTGTCTATAACATAAAAGCATTTAAAAATACAAACTCCCACTAGAACCAAATATCATTTAAATGACATTACACCCATATGAGCAGTGTGCTTTTATAAAACCTTAGGTGTAATTCCTTAGTAAGCGGATCCGCAATCATGGAGTTTGTCCTAATATGCTTTATAAGCACCTAACCACTCTGAACTTTTACTTTAACAACTAGAAACTTAAAGTCTATGTGTTTTTACTTTGATGTGCTCCTGTTGCTATTGGAATAAAATATTGCAATTTGTTTTCACAATTTGCACCTTAGTGAAAAAAATCTTATATCCATATTCCATCAAAATCGGAGTCTATATACCTGATGATCTCTAACTGATTAGAAATTCGATATGTGAGCATGTAATCTTTTGTTCTCTAAAAATAACTTATAACTCTCTTGGATGCTATCCAATGGTCCAAATTAGGGTTGCTTAAAATATCTGCCTAACATCCCAATAGTGTACACAATATTCCAATGTATACAAACCTGAACGTACATTAGACTTTTCACTGCTAAAATGTAAAAAATCTAATGCATTTTGGTAATTTCAAATTCATTCTTAGGGTATTGATTGAGGCTATACTTATTATTAACAAGCAGTATGTCATTAACATATAAAACCAGAATTATGTACTTACTCCCATTGTATCACAATCATCAACAATATTCATCTCAAAACCAAATGAAATAATTATTTGATGAAACTTATGGTACCATTGATGGGAAGCTTGTTTGAGTCCATAGACGGATTTTGTCAATTTGCAAACCATATTCTTTGAGTCTTCCGACTCAAAATTTTGTGGTTGCACCATATAAATTGCTTCTTCAATGTCGCCATTAAGAAACGCAGTCTTAACATCCATCTGATGTAACTCAAAATCAAAATGAGCAACAAGCGCCATGATTATCCTAAAGTAGTCTTTCGATGAAACTGGAAACAAAGTCTCTGTAAAATCAACACATTCTTTCTGAGTATATCCTTTAGCTACAAGACGCGCCTTATACCTCTCCAAATTACCATTTGCATCCCTTTTGGTTTTAAATATCCATTTACAGCCAATTGGTTTTGCACCTTCAGGTAATGGGACAAGTTCCCAAACTTTATTGTCTTGCATAAACTTATACTCATCTTTCATGGCATCAATCCACTTTTGAGAATTAGAACTTTTCATGGCTTGATGAAAGTTGATTAGATCACCTTCCATCATTCCATTATCAGCCTCATGTTCTTGGAGAAATACAACATAATCATCTGGAGTAGCATTTCTCCTTTCTCTTGTGGACCTCTTTAATGGCACTTGTTCTTGAGGTTGTTGAGTTTGTTCTTCTAGAACAATTATCTCACTTTGAATGAGAAGTTGCTTAACATTGTCTTGCAGAGGTTCTAGATTCACTTCTTGATCAATGATAGGTATAAGAACCTAAACATCGTCAAAAGTGATAGTAGGAACTGAGTTAGAATCCAATTCCTCCTCAAAAGCAATGTCTCTAACCTTATTTCTCCCCCCAAACTCAACATCCTCAAAAAATGTTGCAATTCCCTTATAAAAAATATTCCTTATTATGGGATCATAAAACTCATAGCCCTTAGACACTCAGAATTTCCTTAACCCTTAACTTTATAGACATCAAAGAAGTCAGAAGTGATGTCATTTCAACCTTATCATTTTTAGCAAAACACTTCTTAATTTCGTCAAGGAACCCTTTGCCTGAGTAATCTTTTCAGATTCTATGCCCTAAAGGCTTCTGAAATATTGTGCCTCATGATCATTAGACTCTTGCAATTTGAACGATCCCACCTCTCAAAATCCCTTTTAATATAGGGGGTGCTTTCCGTAGTGAGAGGTGCGAGTAGTTCTTCCCTTAGTGCAAGGTCTATGTTCATACAGCCAAGCACTATAAATAAGTACCTTTTCCATTCATTGAAATTAGTCCCATTAAGCATGGGTATAGAATTTATATTAGCAGATATTTTGACAGTAGAATATGAATTAGCTGAATAAAGAACAAAAAAATAAATAAAAATAAGCTCACATCAATATTCATAAGTAAACAATAAATTCAGGATAATGGCTAATCCCATCTCAAGATACCAAACACAACATTAATCTCAAGTCTTTGGACAGCAATATTAACAGTAAGATATACTCTTGTTGTAGCAATCAAACATTGACAATAAATTATGTCAAACAATTAATTAATCTTTGGACTAACTTATTGCTCACATTAAATACTTTATAATTGTCACACATTTATCACCACAGATGTCTTTGAAATTCTGCCAAATATTAACTTACCTTTGGGTCAATTAATAAACGCATGAATAAAAAAAACATAACCATCTTAATATTTTAAATAAACTAATCTATACAAAAGAGGTCACTTTGGCGACATTTTGTTTCAACTAATTTATTTAAAATATTAGACATTCTTAATTAAAAGCCAAAATATGAATTTATTTGTTTCAAAACATCTCTTTTAATTTCATCTTTCAATCGAATTAAAAGATAATAGTATATATATGTATATATAATTATCCTAAAACAACATACAATAATGTTGGCAAATATAATTGTAGAGCCCAATTTTTGATTGCCCTGGCCCAATACCAAAAGTGACCAGCAAATAGGGAATAAACAAAATCAAACAGACCTAAAATAGTTGGCCCAATACAAATCTAAGCCCGAAAAGCCCAAAATATAAACAGTGGGAACCCTAGCAATTGTCCTTGCGCCGCCAGCAGTATTCCAACGCTGCACGTCTTGCGCCCCCAAGTCCAGTGCCTTCACGCCTCCGGTGGTGCACCTACAAAACAAGAAGCAGTAAAACAGTAGGATTGTAGTGGGGATTCAGGATTTGGTTTTGTTTTATTTTTAGAGGGTTTTTTAGGCTATAAAAGCCGAAATACATCATGTAAAAGGGATCTTTTTTTTTGGGGACAACGATTCAGCTAAAAACAGAGGCAATATACTATCTCTTGTTCAACTACAAAATCAAAGAAAAACCCGAAAAAGGAGAGAAATACAGAGGTTTTCGCGAAAAGAGATTCCAAAATTTAAATTTGTAAGATTTGTGTTCTTTCGTTCTTTTTTCTTTACTTTCCTCTTCGAATATGTGTATACCCATGTCTTTTTATTTTTATGACTTTTCTTAAAGTTACCGTTTCATAACAGTGTATATGCATGTAAAAATAGCAAAAAAAATATAAAAATAAAAACTTACCTCGATTTCTCCGACTTTCGCCGATGGTGCATTCCCGACGAACTTGCTGCACGGAAGGGGGGTTATCCAAGCAAAGAAGGATGGGGTTCCATTTTGTTTTTTTTTCCTATAGTTTTCGGCAGAGTGATGGTGCAAAAGAATGGAAATAAAGGGGTTAGGGTTCTCTTTTAAAAAATGGCAGAATGCCTTTTAACTTTTATTTATTTTTTATTTTTTTGGGGTTTTAAACGGCATTCAATGGGGTTGTTTGGAGGAATGAGAAACCATGCTTTAAAGGGAAAATTTAAGTAGCTGATCCTTCCTTTTTGCGCCTGCTTCTAATTTGACCCAGTTTGGATTTAATTTGTTTTAAAATTCGCCCCTGAATCTGACACGCCACTTCATTTTGGTCCGCCTTAAGGCACTGTGCTCAGGAGCTCAGGACAATTGCAATTTAGCTCCTAATTCTTCCATTTTCTTTAAAATTTGGCCCCCAATTTTCTTTTTTTTTATCCAATTTAGTCCTTTGTTTATTTTGCTATTTTGCCATTAAATAAATTATTTTTAAATATTTTATTATCTATATTTTTTCATATGTATATTATTATCATTATAATCATATTCTTCCTATTATATTTACTATTATTATATATTATTTTGTTAACTTTAATTTTTTTATTTGTTTATATTATTATGTCTATTTTTTTCTATATACTTTTATTTCTTTTACTCCAACTATTTTTTTATGTTAATATTATTACTATGATTTTTATATTCATTATTATTTTTATTATTAATATTTTTCCCCCTATTGTATTCATTTTATCAATATATATTTTTTTTATTTTAAACTTTTTTTCATCATTATTATTACTACTTTTCATAACTGTTATTTATTCTTTTTCATTAATACCATTTTATTTTTGCTAGTACTATCATTATTGTTTTCTTTCCTTTTATTCATTTGTTTATTTGTTTACTATTATTTTTTATTATTATTGCCTTCATTATTATTATGTATGTTATTTCTCACACTTTTATTCCGTTGTGCATGTGGCCATTATGATTTATTTTTCAATTCTATTTTCTTTGATGCGTCAAAAACTGGGTTTTCAAATAAGCAAACTCTCCATGTTTTAAGGCTCGAAAGGAGTCGTACCCTAACTTACTGGGTTTCGATTTCTCTTTCGAGTCTAAAGAACCTATCACTTTCTTTTTGAAAAGTTAAATAAAAACTTATTCTTGAGAGTTCAAGATTGTCGTGTCCTAACTTACTGGATGGGACGCTTTGATATCTCGAGATAAGGATTTCAAAAAAAATAAAGGCAATATTCCGTGTTCGGCATTTTGGAAAATCGAGCCCTAACTTACTAGGTTACAATTTTTCATTAGCCCCAAATTACCGAGTATCCTTCTTAGTTTTGAACACATCAATTTTGAAAGTCAAAGGACAAGCTCAATTTCCGGGATTTGAGATGTCGTACCCTAACTCACTGGGCGTGACTTTTTACTTCCTCGAGATAAGAGGGTCTGATTGCTCATATTTTATTCAAGTTTTTTTCCTTTAAAATAAAAAGAATCGCACTTCAAAATTTTCTAAATTTTCGATATTAGGACATTAATCAATCAATTAGGTACCAATTTTGGGGGTCACAAGGGTGCTAATCCTTCCTCGTGCGTAACCGACTCCCGAACCTATTTCCTTAGAATTCGTAGACCAAAATGTTTTAAAGTGACCCAATCACACTTCAAAAAGATTGGTGGCGACTCCGTTTTCCTTTTCAAAGTCGGCTCGTTTTCAAACAAAGAAATGGTTTCTACAGCTTAGCGACTCCGCTGGGGACCAATGAGAGAGTCAAGCCATAGAGTTGATTGATTAATGACCTTTTATCGAAAATTAAAATTTAATTTTGATTCTTTCATTGCATGAGTCTGTGTCGCGTCTATGTTTGTTGTGATTTAAGTATCTAGGATACATTTGCATCATATTGCATGACCGTAGTGGTCACACCTTTAAGTGAGAGTGAGAAGCTACTTCTTCGTGAGGTTTTCACCTCCGTGCAGGATAGTGGATCACTTTCAGAATACATCCGTACCTATGTCTTCGTGAGGTTTTCACCTCTATGCAGCCATAGGGAAATGTATTCCCCCAAACTGAACTCGATCTGTATGAGCCTATAATGGGTGAAGATCGAGGAATTTGCTGGTTCAGGTACCCTTGCCTTAGAGCCAAACCGCATATAGAGAGCCCTAAGAATTTACCCTAGGTAGTGCTATGCCAAACCTTAGCAGTCACCCAGATAGGTGCTGTGTTATTTCTCGCATGCCTTCAATTGTTGTTACATGATACTAACTTGTTGCATTTTATTGTAATTGCATGCCATTTCATTTTAAAGAGGTATCGACTTACGTTCGGTTTCTAATTTAAGAGGCTTATTATGGAGAACAGGTTCCTTGATAAAGTAGAGGATAATGCGGCCGTCCGAATATGGTCAGAGCAAACGCAACTTGAGAAAGGAGACAGTATAGCCGAGAGATATACATTAGAGGCATATGACTACACCCGTATTAGTGTGACGCGGAATAACCTTCGGGAATTAAAAGAGATATGGGACCAGTGGAATGAGGAGGCTAAGCAGTTGTTCTATGGTAATTATGGGGATTTGCTTTACTTATTTGATCTCAAGGTGGACGAGCATTTATTCCGAGCGCTCACTCAGTATTGGAATCCTGCCTATAGTTGTTTTACCTTTGGGGGGTAGACTTGGTACCTACCGTCGAAGAATATACAGCTTTACTTCATTGCCCGAGGGTCCAAGTTGACAAGGCCTATTCAAGAGCCGCTTGTGTCCCAACCTTTTTGAGAAGGTTGATGAGTATTACGGGGATGAGTGAACTGTGGCTTGCAGCAAGGGTCAAACAAAAGGGGTATAAATGCATTTCGTGGAAGATTTTAAAGGATTTGATTCTGGTGCATCCTGATAAGAAGAAGAAAGTCGACGTTTTGGCTTTGAGCATTTATGGTTTGATGGTTTTCCCTAGGGCATTAGGGTATGTAGATGAGGTAGCCTCGGATCTCTTCGACCGACTTGACAAAGAGGTCACACTTGTTCCTGCAATCCTCGCTGAAATATTCAGATCTTTGAGCACTTTTCGGAGGGCAGGTGAGGGCAGATTTATAGGATGTGTGTAGTTATTATTAGTTTGGTTCCGTAACCATTTTTGGAAGGTAGATAAAGTTTCCTACCGGGTTTTTTCCAAGCATTACTCCCCGTTAAAGGAGTTAGCAGTCACACCCAGAAGAGATGACATATCAGAGGAAAACTGGATTGCGCTTTTTTAGAATCTACGAGAGGAGGATATTGAGTGGAGAGCTCCTTGGTTGGTTCCCGATGAAATTTTTTACCGATATGGGAGTTTCGATTGGGTCCCTCTGTTGGGAATCTGGGGAGCCATTGGGTACGCTCCTTTGCTTGTGCTAAGACAATATAGATCAAAGTAGTTTATACCGATAACGCATGGGCTAACTCAGTGTGAATTTTCGTATAGAGGAGATAAGTACAAGAAAAGGGTTAAAGAGATCTCTAATGTTTGGAATCAGACTCGCTGGATGAAAAGGGTTACTGTAGGTCCCATGACGACTCTCGAATATAATGCTTGGCGAAATAGGAGAATCAATGATAATGTCCCCAGACCGACACAAGCTGGTGCTCGACTGATAGAGGAATACCAGCGAATAATCCCTTCTGAGTTGGAAATCTTGAAACAAGACTTTGAAAGTAAAAATTCGGAGTTAGGGAAAAAGATAGAGCAACTGGAGGAGGAAAATGTACACTTGAGGTTAGATATTGACATCTAGAAATCAGAGGCTGAGAAATTGAGAAAAGGGAAAAGGAAAGCCAAAGAAGACTTGGATAGCTTGAAGACTGACTACAAGAAATTACATTCATCGATCAGGACTGCTGGGTTGGGAAAAACCTCAGAACAATGGCATCGAGAAATTCAAGAAGAGAAGGCCAAGGTCGATCAGTGAAAGAAGAGGTTTCATGAGGCTCAAGCACAAAAGGATACTCTGAAAAAGACTATGGGTGAGAGCCAAAATGAAAATGAAATGTTAAGAGCTCAAGTAGCAGAACTAGAGAAGGCATTGTGTCGAAACTGCAGCTCTACAGTGAAGTTGGAATCAAGCCTAAACCAGATTGAAGAGTTGAAGGGAAAGGTGGTAGAGTTCAAAACGGCACTACAAAATAGTGAGCTACGGATTCAACTATTGGAGGCAGATAACTAGCGATGGAAAGAACAACTTCAAAGATCTCAAAACCAGATCAGAGAAAGAGATTACCTCATGGGCAAAGCTGTGACTCAGATACGAGAAGTGGTCGATCATTTACAGACCTTAGCGATTCAGGCTGATGTGTTAAGTGTAGTATATGAGCTAGAGTCAGACCGGGGTCGAGAGTTAGCCTCGATTCTTAAGAAAGTTAAAGCTTTGGGCATAAGGGCTAGGTCTGACTCTGTTTTATGCAAAGATTTTTATTTTTTTAAATAAGTATTCTAAAAGAAATTGAACCAGAATTGACTCCTCTTATTTTTGTATTCATTCCATGCATTTGCATTGCATTTCATGTATTTACATTGCATCACATCATTTGTATTAAAAATCATAAAAAAGCCATATTAACTAGAGGTCGTATTATAATTATCCTGGAACATCGCTACTATACTCGAAGGAAAACAAAAGTAATGGATCAAAGGATGGAAAAGTTAGAACAGATGCAGAAGGAAATGCAAGACCAACTGCAAGAACAGTTGGCTAAGATCCAACAGGACATGAGGGATCAAAAGCTGGAGTCTCAGAGGAGCATGATGAGCCAGTTGACACATTTGCTTACTAGAGGACATAACAAGGAAAAGGGCCTTATGGTTGATATCGGAGATGACAATGAAGATTCTACTTATCCTCTAAGTTCGGTCCCGATAAATTCCCAGATTCAACCACCAAGAGTGTCAGTCAACATCAAACCCTGTATCAATCTAGTACCCCGGTACCGGTAAACTTCTCGGCAGGCTCGATCTCCAACCCAGAAGTCAATTTGGCAAAACCATGGTCCCTGATTTCGATGATGCCACAGAAGGGGAAAAAGCAAAAGCAGAGCTCCCAAAGGATTTTGAGGATCTATGCAAATGGCTCGAGGAGAAGTTTAAAGCATTGGAAAGTGCTGATTACCAATGCGAGGTGGATGCTAAGAAGTTGAGTTTGGTCCCTGATCTGGTACTCCCACCAAAGTTTAAAGTGCTGGAATTTGAGTAATATAACGGGACCAGTTGCCCTGAGGCCCACATTATAATGTTCTATCAGAGAGTGACGGGATATGTCAGCAATGACCAGCTACTGATTCACTGTTTCTAGGATAGCCTGACAGGAGTCGCGGCTAAATGGTACAATCAGCTGAATTGTACCCAAATCAAATCATGGAAGGATTTAGCACAGGCCTTCATGAAGTATTATGGCCATGTGACTGACATTACGCCTGACAGGATCACGTTGCAAAACATGGAGAAAAAGTTAGGCGAAAGTTTCAGGAAGTATGCCCAGAGGTGGAGGGAAGTCTCTACACAAGTCCAGCCACCTTTACTAAAAAAAGAAATGACCATGCTCTTCATTCATACCCTGAAAGCACCTTTCATTAATCATATGTTAGGTAGCGCGTCCAAGAGTTTTGTAGACATAATGATGCCTAGTGAAATGATAGAGAACGCAATAAGGTGTGGGAAAATAGAAGTTGGAGAGAGCATGAAAAGATCAACTCCAAAGAAAAGGGAGAATGAAGTAGGTAATGTAAGCTCGGGTTATTCCAAACCCATTACTATTAGCCAACTGAGAGCAGTAGTTGCGGGCCAGCAGGCCCTACCGAGACAAGAGCCCAACACGAGGCAGAAGTTCGAGAAATTCTAATTTACTCTCATACCTGTGACGTATAGGAAATTGTATAAAACTCTGTTCGACGAGCACGTCGTATCCCCTTTCTACTTAAAGTCGTTGCAACCTCCATATCCTAAGTGGTATGACACAAACGCTCAGTGTGAATACCATGCGGATGTAGTAGGTCACTCGATATAAAACTGTACTTCATTCAAAATGCTAGTCGAGAGGCTTATCAAGGCGGGTGTGATAAAGTTTAACGATGCAGCTGGTAGGGGAAATCTGTTACCCAATCGTATGGATAATGGGGTAAACGCAATAGTCGAGTGAATGCGGAGGAAAATCAAACAGACGGTTGCTGAGGTTAGAACCCCATTGAGGGAGGTTTGGAAAGAAATGCAGAAAAATGGGTTAGCTCTGCAAGAGAATGTGAATAGATCTCGAGATGCAAGGAACCACTGTGAGTTCCATGATAAGGAAGGCCATGAGATCCAGCAGCGAAACGAATTCAGAACCCTAGTACAATGGTTAATGGATAATAAAGAGTTCTTTGACTTTTTCGAAGAAGAGGATGTATGAGTGGGTCTGCAGAGAGGATCCCTAAGGTCAATCACCTAGTAGTGATTATCACACGACCAAGGGTCGACGAAGCAGGAGTGAAAATGACACCGATGGTTGAAATTTAAAAACCTGTGACTTCTCCTTATAAGGATACACCGAGGGTTGTAATTTAAAAACCCGTGACTCTTCCTTATAAGAATACACCGAGGGTTGTAATTCAAAAACCCGTGAATTTTCCTTATAAGGATAACAAGAGGGTACCTTAGAATTACAATTGCACTGTGACAGTTTCCGAGAAAGAGAGTTTGGCCAGCATGCCCAACCTAGGAGCCGAACACATTGAAAGAAAATCCTTTATGATCAGAGGGGGAGAAGAGAAAATAGGGTCAACAGTTAATGAACCAGTAATAGAGATTGAAGCTAGAGAGTTTTTGAAGTTTCTGAAGCACAGTGAGTACAGTGTTGTGGAACAATTACACCAGCAGCCAACACACATATCAGTAATGGCCCTGCTCCTAAACTCAGATGTACACCGTAGCGCACTCATGAAGGTGTTGAACAAAACATATGTCGCTGAAGACATTTCAGTAAATAAGCTAAACGACCTTGTTAGTAACATAAGTGCAGACAATTTCATCTCTTTCAATGACGATGAAATACCGCTAGGGGGCATGGGATCCACCAAGGCTTTACACATCACTACCCGATGCAAAGGGTATACATTACCAGGGGTATTAATTGACAACGGGTCGACACTGAATGTCTTACCCCTGTCTACACTGAATAGGTTGCCCATAGACAGCTCTCATATGAAAACATGCCAAAATACAATGAGAGCATTTGATGACACCGAAAGGAAAGTAGTGGGTAGAATTGAGATACCCCTCCTAATCGGGCCAAATACATACGAAGTAGATTTCCTCGTGATGGACATCAAGCCCTTTTATAATTGCTTATTGTGGAGGCCTTAGATCCACTCAGCGGGAGCAGTGCCATCATCATTGCACCAAAAGTTAAAGTTGGTGACAAATGGTCGTTTGATAACCATAAATACGGAGGAGGATATCATCGCGTCCGTTACTAGTAATGTACCGTACATAGAAAATGATACGGAGGCTATAGAGTGCTCCTTCAGGTCGTTGGAGTTTGTAAATGCGACTTTAATCAGTGAAGAAAGCAAGATCCCGGTGCCTAAAATCGCTGAAGCAACAAGGATGGGCCTACAGCTGATAATAGGAAAATAAGCATTGCCTGGAAGGGGACTCAGAAAGTATCTCCAGGGGCCAGTCAGAGTGCCAAGATTGGTTAACAAGCATGATTGCTTTGGTCTAGGGCATAGGCCAGATGCCAGACAGAGAAAGGAGGAGCTGGAGAGAAAATGTAAAAGACGAAGGGCACGATTGAATGGTGCTGAGATCGAGTGGGGTTCAATGACTTTTCCCCATATATCTAATTCATTTGTGTCGAGAGGAATTATCCATTCAAGTCTGGAGAATATGAATAAGGAAACGACAGAGGATATGATGAGAGCTTTGAGCATCAATGCAGTGACTGAAAAGAGTCCGAAGAAAAGAAACTTGGAGGGTATTCGCCTCTACGAGCCTGGAAGTGTTCTGGACAACTGGACTGCGGAAGAAATTCCTGTAGTTTTTAGGACTAAAACAGAGTAATGTTCAAAACACACTTGTTGTTTCAAGCCTAGAAACAATGAGAATCTTTTGTTAAATAGGCTCATGTTCAAGCATTATTATTTTCAATAAAAATGCATTTTTCCTTTCATATCGTGCAATCATTCTTTTATTCCTTTTCCATTTCATTCATAATCATAACATGAATAAGTTAAATATATTTCATTGAATATTCTTTCATACCTACCATAGGTCCCCAAATATCAACGTCATGAGCGTCACTGCGATGGACTTAAAATTCCCTTATGAGCGAGACATAGGATTTTGCAGATGATGAAGATTGTAGTTTATCCCCAGATTTTTTAAGGATGGTAGAACACGAAGAGAACTTGATTCTACCTCACAAAGAGACAATTGAGAATGTGCTTCGAGAAGAGGGGAAAGAGGTGAAAATTAGAACCTGCATAACCGAGGAAACAAGGCAGGACCTCATTAAACTCCTGCTAGAGTTCAAAAATATCTTTGCATGGTCATATCAAGACATGCCAGGTTTGAGTGCTGATATTACGGTCCACTATATCCCCATAAAAGAGGAATGTAAGCCAGTCCAACAGAAGCTTCGAAGGATGAGACCCGATGTCGCGGTAAAGATAAAAAAGGAGGTCAAGAAGTAATTTAATGCTGGGTTCTTACGAGCGATAAATTATTCAGAATGGGTAGCCAACTTTGTTCTTATTCTTAAGAAAGATGGGAAAGTCCGAATGTGCGTCGACGATAGAGATTTAAACAAGGCCAGCCCAAAAGACAACTTCCCACTGCCTCACATTGACACCTTGGTGGATAACACGACGGGGTATTCATTTTTCTCCTTCATGGATGGTTTTTCCAGACACAATCAAATAAAGATGCATCCCAAAGACATGAAAAAGACCACCTTCATAACCTTATGGGGAACGTACCAAAGGGCTATGGTAACCTTGTTTCATGACATAATACACAAGGAGATCGAGGTCTACGTTGGTGACATGATCTCAAAGTCTCGAACAGAAAGGGAGCATGTACAAGTCTTGAGGAAATTGTTCTTGAGGTTGAGGAAATTTAAGCTGAAGCTGAATCCAGCCATGTGTACTTTTGGGGCTAGGTCAGGAAAACTGCTTGGCTTCGTAGTCAGTGAAAGAGGAATTGAGATAGACCCGGATAAAGTTAAAGCCGTACAAGAATTACCTCTACTACGCACTCAAAAAGAAGTCCGAGGCTTTTTGGGAAGACTTAATTACATTGCTCGGTTTATCTCGCAATTGACTGAGAAGTGTGATCCCATATTTTGTCTTTTTAAGAAACACAATCCAGGTATTTGGGACGATGAATGCCAGAAGGCATTTGATAAGACCAAACAGTACTTGTCTAATACTCCAGTGCTAATGTCACCCAGTCCTGATAGACCATTGATTCTGTACTTGACGATATTTGATAATTCCAATGGGATGTGTGCTCGGCCAACATGATGAGACAGGAAAGAAACAAAAGGCGATATATTACCTCAGTAAGAAATTCACTGAGTGTGAAATGAGATACTCGCCAATTGAGAGATTATGTTGTGCTTTAGTCTGGACAACTCGGAGATTGAGGCAGTACATGTTGTACCATACGAATTGGTTAATCTTGAAGCTAAATCCTCTTAAGTACATGATGGAGTCAACCGCCTTAAATGGAAGAATTGCCCAATGGCAAATCTTGCTTTCTGAATTCGACATAGTCTATATGAACCAAAAGGCTGTGAAGGGAAGTGCAATAGCTGATTTTTTAGCCAGTAGAGCGTTGGACGACTATGAACCCTTGAACTTTGATTTTCCCAATGAAGATCTAATGTTTGTAGCAAGAATCGAAGAAGATACCCTAGAGGATCACCCTTGGAAGTTGAACTTCGACGGAGCATCAAATGTTGTTGGTAATGGAGTTGGGGCATTCCTGATATCCCCGAACGAAGACCATTATCCATTCACTTGTAAGTTAGATTTTGACTGTACGAACAATATGGTAGAATATGAAGCATGTATCATGGGAATCCAAGCTTCTATAGACCGTAAAGTCAAGTTGCTAGAAGTTTGATGACATCATATTCTTTTACCTCTCGCGTGATGAAAACCAGATGGCTGACGCCTTGACCACATTAGCTTCTATGATTAGAATAAATGGTCAGGGGGGTATGAAGCCTATCCAAATGAGTATCTGTGAGACTCTGGCTCACTGCTGCAATATTGACGAAGAGGAGGAGAGAGAGGATCATCCTTGTTATCATGACATTCTGCGATATGTGAAGAGCCGCGAATATCCCGACCAAGCGACAGAAAATGATTAAGGGACATCAAGAAGACTTGCCAGTGACCATGTCCTAGACGGAAAGATCCTGTATAAAAAGAGAATAGATTAGGTGTTGCTAAAATGCGTCGATGCTGTAGAGGCGAAGAAAATCCTGTAAGAAGTCCATGAGTATATTTGTGGAACGCATGCAAATGGGTTTACAATGGCCAGACAAATCATGAGATTCGGGTATTACTGGTCCATGATGGAAGGGGATTGCATCTGCTATGCCAAGAAATGCCACAAGTGCCAGATTTGTGGGGACAGGATCCATGTACCTCCTTCACCTCTTAATGTTATGACTTCTCCGTGGCCTTTCTCAATGTGGGGCATGGACTTCATTGGGCCGATCTCACCGAAAGCATCTAACGGACATCATTTCATTTTCGTGGTCATTGATTACTTCACCAAATGGGTAGAGGTAGTTTCATATGCCAATGTCACGAAAATGGCAGTTAGCAGGTTTTTGAAAAAAGAGATTATATGTCACTACGGTATGCCGAAAAGGATAGTATTTGACAACGCTTTGAACCTGAACAACAGCGCGATAGTGGAATTCTGCAGTCAGTTCAACATTAAGCATCATAACTCGTCACCATACCGCCCGAAAATGAATGGCGCCGTTGAGGCAGCTAATAAAAATATCAAAAAGATCGTGGAGAATGTAATAACCAATTTTGGCCCGGCCCCGTCAAAAACAACTAAGGCCCAAAACCATTAAAACCCAACAATTACAAAACCCATTAAACCAATTAACCCAAAACGCAAATTAAAGCCCAATCCTAAACAGCCCGTTTAAGCACAAGAAATAATAACCAAATAAACAAAACAAAAAGCCAATAAAAGGTCCAGTCCTTGCATAAAGCAAATTCGGAGCCCAATTGCAAAACCAAACCCAATAAAACAGTCCATAAAATGTCCAATTACAAAGCCCGATATACCCTAAACCCAAAATACCAGACCCAAATTTACTACAAACCCAAGTACAAACTAGCCCAATTATCAAACCCAAAAAAAACACAGAGGCCCAATGGCCCAGGATCTTAAATTTATTGGAAAGCCTAAGGTTCTGCTTATTCTCGCGCCGCAGCTCCCCATGCCTCGGCAATTGTCCAGCGCGTCCCCCACACGCGCTCTCACGCGCCCATGCACCTTGACGATTCGAGCTCCCCGGGCTCTCGTCTGCCGCTGCTCCCGCACGCTCGATCACCGCTTTGCCCATACCTACGACATGACGAAACAAAACAACGAGCAACAGAGAAAAGCAAAAGGGTAATAAAAAAAAAGGGAAACAACAAAATGAGGGGGATCGGTTATAAAAGAGGAACCGTTTGTAAATTTTTGGAGGTGGATTTTTCAGGAACTACGAACACAAAAAGAGGAATCAAAAGAAAACAGAAATCTTCAAGGTTGATTTGGTTCTTTATTCTTGTATTTTACGGTTATTTGTTGCTATCTTATTGTTATTTTCAAAAGCTTTATAAACAAAATCAAAATATAAGAGGTATTTTTAGATTCGAAAAATCAAAAAGTAAGAATGAAAATAGGAAATAAAAAAATCTCGCACTTTCTTTTCCACGAATATATAAAAAACAAAGCATTCAAAAGTTGAGATCTCTGTCTTTGTTTTTTCTTCATCTACTGCTTCTTATTATTTATTATTTAAAAAAAATGATTGATTGAATAAAAAAGAAGGGAAAGTACACCTCTCCGCCGTCGGAACCTCCTTTTCCTCTGCCGAAATTGAACTATAGGGGCAAAGGGAGTTCGTGGATTCGGTGTTGATGAGGGGAAACCCTCTGCCCTTTCGTCTGTTTTGAGAGGATACAAGAGAGGGGGGTTCTTTTTTTCCTGCTGAAGCATTGAAAATATTAAACAAAAAAACCTTGGTTTTAAATGAGAACAAGGAACGATGCCATTTCATTCAAAGAGGAAACCCACGCGTTGACCCGGATCCGCCCCTGGGTCCGCGCGTTTTTGCTCTTGTGGGCAATTTGCGCAATTGGTCCCTCCCCATTGCAACGTCGTTCGATCAGCTTCTTTTTGTCATCTTCTTTTTTTCGGATTTTCCCTTTTAATTTCTTTGGGTTCCCAATCGGATCCTTGGCCCATGGATGTGCACGAGAGATGGATTATTATCTTGGCCGGTCCTTCTGTCTTTGCGCATGTTCCATCTAGGGCCTTGTATTTCTTTCTTTTCTTCAGATTTGGCCCATGTTTTATTTCTGTTTTTAAATTTAATCCTTAATTCTATAATAATAAATTGTTTTATATATTTATTAAAAGTTTGTCTATATTATTCATTTATACAGTATTACATATTATTCATAAAAAAAAATTTTTTTCCGCATATATATATTAATTATTTTAAACTATCATTGGTTTAAAATTATGTATATTATGTATAACAAATCGTGTGATATAATTTTAAAATCCGCTTATCCTTAAATTTCTATTTTATTTATTCATATCAATTTTGGAGAACCTACTTCTAAATTGTTTTGTATATTTTGGGTGTTGAATTTCTTTTTTTTCGTGTTATATTTCAAATTCATTTATTGTCATTTTTAAGTTTGCTTTGCGTTTTATTCATTTTAGTTTGCTTTATAGTTTCGTGTAAATTGTTATATACGATTCTTAATTTATTTGTCTTTGATTGTTGATGTGGATGTTCCAATAGCACAAGTTACGTGATTATTGCTATTGTATGTGTCATGATTTGCTCCCCAGCACTTACATATCGTTGTCGGTCATCCGCTATTGTTTTTAGAAATGCAAAGTTTAAAGATAAGGTGATATTTGTGCGTTTGGAAATTCGAGAGATCGTGCCTTATGTGTTGGGTTTCGATTCTCTCACTTGGCCAATCAATCGGATATCCTTTCGATATTTTTATGCATGAGTCTCGGGGATTAAGAGATGATCTTGGATTCAAGGATTAAAATCATCGTGTCCTATGTACTGGATGTGATATTTTATTCTTTTGGAACGAGAAAATCATAATATTCAATTCGAGAAAATTCAAATATTTCCAAAAGAGATCAAATTCTTAAATCCTTTCAAAATTTTCAAACTTTCGATATGGAGACATTAATTAATCAATTTGGTACCAATTGTGGGCGTGATGAGGGTGCTAACCCTTCCTCGCACGTAACCGACTCCCGAACCTATTTTCTCCAATTTTCGTAGACCAAAAACATTGTTTTAGTAAATCAAAATGTTTTATTAAAACAAAGGTGATCTAATCACACCTAATAAAAGATCGGTGGCGACTCCCATTTTATTTTTGTTTTAAATCAAGTTGATTCCCGTTTTCAAAAAAATGGTTATGACAGGGAAAATGGCTGAAACCTACAAGGATTGGCATGAAAAGTTACCACTTGCCCTTTATACTTACCGAACATCTGTCAGAACTTCCACCGGGGCAACCCCTTTCTCATTGGTTTATAGGATGGAAGTAGTCTTGCCTATCAAAGTTGAAATTCCTTCCCTCCGGGTTTTGTTGGAACTGAGGTTGGATGAAGCGAAATGGGTTCAATCTCGATATGATCAACTGAATCTTATTGAGGAAAAACGACTAAGAGCCATCCGTCATGGTCAAATGTATCAGAAGCGGATGATGCAGGCTTAAAACAAGAGGGTTCGCCCTAGAGTATTCCATGAGGGGGACTTGGTATTGAAGCAGATTCTCCCTATGCAGAAAGACTTCAGGGGAAATTGGATGCCTAATTGGGAAGGACCTTATATCGTAAAGAAGGCCTTCTCTAGGGGAGTGTTGATACCCACCGAGATGGATGGCAGAAGTCTGCCAAATTCAATTAATACAGACTCAGTCAAGAAGTACTTTGCTTAAAAAGGGAATGGGCCAAGGCAAAAACCCGTAAAGGGCGTCTTGATTTTAAAAAAAAGGGAGAGGCCAAGGTGAAAAGCCGCAAAGGGCACCTTGAGACTAAAGGGGATTTGAATTAAAAACTCGTAAAGGGAAATTCAAATGTTTTGGAGAAATGGGGCATACGCTAGCCACCCTATACCTGAATTAACAATGAGGAGATACGCTACATATTCGGGGCATTGGCAAAGTGCTGTCGATCTCCTAGATATATGTTGAGCTTAGAGTAGTCTTCAAGAAGTTCGTACAGAAAAGTTCAGGCTGCGGTATCTGGGGCACTAATTCCACCTCTATTCGTTTTTGTACTTTGGCAAAATTTACTGTTTTTGTTCAATTCATTCTTCACGGGTTTTTGTCCCGAAAAAATTTCAGTTTCATTTATCTTCATAATCTTTTTCAAGCATTTCTTATTGAGATAATGATTAATGAACTAATAATACTCTTACAAACGAAGTTTTGCACATTACTCTAAAGTCTCTAAATAATACAAGAATCCGAAACAGGACAATTATTTAAAATTCACCAGGCTTAAAAGGGCTCGAAATACTTGAGATAAGGGTCTAAGCAGTGACGGCATCTTCAGATTCTCTATTAGAAGTATCAACTGAACGAAGAAGACATACGTCAGGGATTACCTTAATAAACAGCAAGCAATGATAACCCAAAAGCTAAAAAATAGATTATTTTCATGACATTTTGCATCCATTCATAACATTCATAATACATATGGTTAGGAGCATTTTTTCATGACGTCCTAATCATTTGGCATAAGCATGCACTCCATAAAATCAAATTCTACAGGTAGGTTCCCCAGAGGACAACATAGAAAAATTGATGGGAGTTACAGAAGAGCAGATCTTATCTCCACTGAGTAGGAGTGGAGCAGATCAAAGATAGCAGATCTTATCTCTACTGAGTAGGAGTAGAGTAGATCAAAGACAGTAAGCCTTATCTCTACTGAGTAGGAGTGGAGCAGGCTGAAGATAACAGATCTTATCTCTACTGAGCAGGAGTAGAGTAGATCGAAGACAAGTCTCATCTTCTTGTATCGGCAATGGAGCAGACTAAAGACAACAGATTTTATCCCACTGAGCAAGAGTGGAACGGATCAAAAATGATGAGCCTTAACCCCCTAAGCAGTAGGGTAACAGGCTAAAAAATACAGATCTTATCTCCACTGAGCAGGAATGGAGCAGATCGAAAGCGGCGGGTCTTATCTCCATGTATCGACAATAGAGCAGACCGAAGTTTACAGATCTTATCTTCATTGAGTAGGAGTGGATCAGATCGAATACAGCGAATCTTATCTTCATGTATCGGCAATGGAGCAGATTCAAACCGCCAGCCTAACCCCCTAAGCAGTAGGGTAACAGGCTAAAAATTACAGACCTTATCTCCACTGAGCAGGAGTGGAGCAAATCGAAGATTATAGTCTTATCTCCACTGAGCAGGAGTGGAGCAGGCTAAAGATAGTAAATCTTATCTCTACTGAGCAGGAGTAGAACGGATTGAAAATAGCTGATCGTATCTCCACTGAGCAGGGGTGGAGCAGATCGAAGACCATAGTCTTATCTTCACTGAGTAGGAGTGGAGTAGGCTGAAGGAAAGCAGATCTTATCTTCACTGAGCAGGAGTGAAGTAGATCAAATACAGCAAGTTTTATCTCCATGTATCGGCAACGGAGCCGACTAAGGATTACAGGTTATATCTCCACTGGGCAGGAGTGGAGCAGGCTAAAAGAAAGCAGATCTTATCTTCACTGAGCATGAGTGAAGTAGATCAAATACAGCAAGTTTTATCTCCATGTATCGACAACGGAGCCGACTAAGGATTACAGGTTATATCTCCCTAAGTATTAGGGGAGCAGATTGAAATGAAATTCCTATATTCCTGAGGAAGCAAGGGGCTAAAGCAGGGCTACTTGAAGAGAAGAGACGTCACGAAAATGGGCCTCAGCAAGACCGAGCAAAATTGGTCCTCTTAAAATCTTTGCTCTATTCTCGTTACACGATAACGAGCAAAGAGGAGCAGCTGTAGAGCCCAATTTTTGATTGCCCTGGCCCAATACCAAAAGTGACCAGCAAATAAGGAATAAACAAAATCAAACAGACCTAAAATAGTTGGCCCAATACAAATCTAAGCCCAAAAAGCCCAAAATATAAAAAGTAGGAACCCTAGCAATTGTCCTTGCGCCGTCAGCAGTATTCCAAGGCTGCACATCTTGCACCCCCGAGTCCAGCGTCTTCACGCCTCCGGTGGTGCACCTACAAAACAGGAAGCAGTAAAATAGTAGTATTATAGTGGGGATTCAGGAATTGGTTTTGTTCTATTTTTAGAGGGTTTTTTAGGCTATAAAAGCCGAAATACATCATGTAAAAGGGATCTTTTTTTTGGGACAACGATTCAGATAAAAACAGAGGCAATACACTATCTCTTGTTCAACTACAGAATCAAAGAAAAACCCGGAAAATGAAAGAAATGCAAAGATTTTTGTGAAAAGAGATTCCAAAATTCATATTTGTAAGATTTGTGTTCTTTCATTCTTTTTTCTTTATTTTCCTCTTCGAATATGTGTATACTCGTGTCTTTTTATTTTTATGGCTTTTCTTAAAGTTACCGTTTTATAACAGTGTATATGCATGTAAAAATAGAAAAAAATATAAAAATAAAAACTTACCTCGATTTCTCCGACTTGCGCCGACGGTGCATTCCCGGCTAACTTGCTGCACGGAAGGGGGGTTATCCAAGCAAAGAAGGATGGGGTTCCATTTTGTGTTTTTTTTCCCTATGGTTTTCGGCAGAGTGATAGTGCAAACGAATGGAAATAAAGGGGTTAGGGTTCTCTTTTAAAAAATGGCAGAATGCCTTTTAACCTTTTTATTTTTTTGGGGGGTTTTAAACGGCATTAAATGGGGTTGTTTGGGGAAATGAGAAACCATGCTTTAAAGGGGAAATTTATGCAGCTGATCCTTCCTTTTTGCGCCTACTTCCGATTTGACCCAGTTTGGATTTAATTTGTTTTAAAATTCGCCCTTGAATCTGACATGCCACTTCGTTTTGGTCTGCCTTAAGGCACTGTGCTCAGGAGCTCAGGACAATTGCAATTTAGACCCTAATTCTTCCATTTTCTTTAAAATTTGACCCCAAATTTTCTTTTTTTGATCCAATTTAGTCCTTTTTCGATTATTTTACTATTTTGCCATTAAATAAATTATTTTTAAATATTTTATTATCTATATTTTTTTCATATGTATATTATTATCATTATAATCATATTCTTCCTATTATATTTACTATTATTATATATTATTTTGTTTACTTTAATTTTTTTATTATTTGTTTATATTATTATTATGTCTATTTTTTTTCTATATACTTTTATTTCTTTTACTCCAACTATTTTTTTATGTTAATATTATTACTATGATTTTTATATTCATTATTATTTTTATTATTAATATTTTTTTCCCCTATTGTATTCATATTATCAATATTATTTTTTTATTTTAAACTTTTTTTCATCATTATTATTACTATTTTTCATAACTGTTATTTATTCTTTTTCATTAATACCATTTTATTTTTGCTAGTGTTATCATTATTGTTTTCTTTCCTTTTATTCATTTGTTTATTTATTTACTATTATTTATTATTATTATTGCCTTCATTATTATTATGTATGTTATTTCTCACACTTTTATTCCGTTGTGCATGTGGCCATTATGATTATTTTTTCAATTATATTTTCTTTGATGCGTCAAAAACTGGGTTTTCAAATAAGCAAATTCTCCGTGTTCTAAGGCTTGAAAGGAGTCGTACCCTAACTTACTGGGTTTCGATTTCTCTTTCGAGTCTAAAGAACCTATCACTTTCTTTTTGAAAAGTTAAATAAAAACTTATTCTTGAGAGTTCAAGATTGTCGTGTCCTAACTTACTGGATGGGACGCTTTGATATCTCAAGATAAGGATTTCAAAAAAAAAAAGGCAATATTCCGTGTTTGGCATTTTGGGAAATCGAGCCCTAACTTATTGGGTTTCGATTTTTCATTAGCCCCAAATGACCGAGTATCCTTCTTAGTTTTGAACACATCAATTTTGAAAGTCAAATGACAAGCTCAATTTCGGGGATTTGAGATGTCGTACCCTAACTCACTGGGCGTGACCTTTTACTTCCTCGAGATAAGAGGGTCTGATTGCTCATATTTTATTCAAGTTTTTTTTCCTTTAAAATAAAAAGAATCGTACTTCAAAATTTTCCAAATTTTCGATGTTAGGACATTAATAAATCAATTAGGTACCAATTTTGGATGTCACGAGGGTGCTAATCCTTCCTCGTGCGTAACCGACTTCCGAACCTGTTTCCTTAAAATTCGTAGACCAAAATGTTTTAAAGTGACCCAATCACACTTCAAAAAGATTGGTGGCGACTCCGTTTTTCTTTTTAAAGTCGGCCCGTTTTCAAACAAAAAAATAGTTTCGACAATAATAATAGTTGAATAAATCATAAACCATAAATAACCTCACATAAGGCTTCAAATTTAAACCAAAATAATTTGAATAAAGGTAAACATCATCTCAAGATATCAGACACTCCATAAATATTTTATCTTTGGGCAAAATATTAACTTGTAAGTGATATATTGATGTAATAATCAAACATTGATAATAAGAACATGTTGAACAATAAATCTTCCTTTGGGCCGATTTATTACTCACATATAAAATCGAATAATCGTCACATGTTTATCACCATAGTTGCACATGTAATATTATTAACCTTCATTCGGGCTGATCAATATTAACATAACTTAAGTTACATGCACACAAACTTTTATGTTTTAAAACAAAATAATTTAAAAAAAAATTACTTTGGTGACTTATTGCTTTAATTAAGTTATTTTAATATATATATATAAACATACCAATATTCAAAATTAAAATTTCCCCAATAGTCAAATGTCAAAACTATTTTTTTTATTGTTTTATAAACTCTGAAATAACCCAAAATAAGGTTGTCTTAATAATGCAATAAAAAACCGAAAACCTTAATTTTTGACTATTTTTTTTTGTTCCAAAATCAAACAAAAATAATGTAGTGGTTTAAAGCCAAATAATTAACAAGCATATGTATTCATAATTTTGGCATGGATAAAAACACTAAAACAATTCACGCATATACATGTATTCATAATCAAATAGAAAATTTTACCCTGAATTTACTATGTAAATTCAAAGTTGTATTTATTATTAAACAGATATTCACATGAATACTTGAAAAATATTTTCAAGCCAATAAATCTAAAAAAAAAATCATAATAGTTGAAATATCCCACAATTCATACAATAAATCATATCATCATAATTTAACCAAATATTTGGAACCATAGGATGCCAAAACCAAATATTATAGAACCAAACTTAAAACCAAAATATTTAAATATGTATATAGTTGACATGTAACAGCACAAATTTAGGTCTAGTTGAAACAGTAGTTTCGAGACCACAAATTTGACAAAGAAAATTTTATTTTTATTATATTTTTATGGTCTACAATTTTACGGAAATATTTCGTAAGATTTTAGTTAAAAAAATTTGACGTTTGAGCACTCAATTTAGTCAAAATGACTAAATTGTAAAAAGTGCAAAACTTGAGTTCTATATATTAGAGGTGTCATATTGCTATGAGTTTTAAATTGCAGGCCCTTAAAAGGTAATTAGACCATTGAATAACTTAATGGATAAAAATCGGCATGAATTGGACAAAATTGAAAGAAAAGCCTTAAGGGCATTTTAGTCATTTAGTGTTTTAAATGGATAAAAAGACAAAATACAAGGGAAAAAAAAAAATCTGCTCATCTTCTTCAAGTTACTGCCGAAAATTTCTAGACTCCATGGCTAAGGGTTTCAAGCTTTTCAAGCTTCATAATCCCGAAAAACGAGATTTGGATGTAGAACTGGAGGAAAATCGAAAATCGAGAAAGTTGGTAAAATGGTCGTTTTGGCATTCGAGGTAAGTTTGTGTGTTAATAATAATGCAACATCGTGCTTGAATTGTAATTTTCTATTGATATGACACAAAAGGACAGTTTTGAATAAGTTTATGAGTAAACGATTAAATTGAAATGTGAGCAAAAGTAAGAAAGCATGAATTCATTATAAAATACATGTTTATTCTATTAAATAGTACAGGAAATTATTTGATTATTTTTAACATATAAATGTTATATGTTTATATGACATTCGAGAAAAAGAAAAGGAATGAGAGGACCGAATTGAAGGAAAAGGAAAAGAGAAGGTTAAGGAGTGAAGGAAGAAGAATTTATATCACCTCAACCTTTTGTTGTAAATACTACAAGAATTTTAAATTATTGTTATTTATCTTTTTTGAAATATTTATGTAAATTATTTAAATATATGAGATTTAGCCTTAATGCCCAAGTAGACGAAATTTAGAACTACTGGGATATTAAGGAACATTAGCACGTTGGTGCTCTCTGATATTAGCACGTTGGTGCTCTCTGATATTAGCACGTTGGTGCTCTCTGATATTAGCACGTTGGTGCTCTCTGATATTAGCACGTTGATGCTCTCTGATATTAGCACGTCAGTGCTCTCTGATATTAGCACGTCAGTGCTCTCTGATTATTAGCACGTCAGTGCTCTCTGATATTAGCACGCCGATTGCTCTCGATTATTAGCACATTGGTGCTCTCTGTTCACTTGTGCATCATAATGCACCTCTCGTATTTGTTCTCAGTATATCCGGTATGTTCTATAAAGTCTACTTTGGGCTAAGAATGTGAAATAAGAACAAAGTGAATCACCGATGTGTTAAGGTAAGTTTTATACCTTATAAAAGATAAGTTAAATTTATTTAAAGCAATGCATAGTTGAAGAGAAACTACATGTGATGGTGTGATGACTAAGTGTAATTGAAAACGATCATGTTATGAATAAGTGCAAGTATGCATGTGACCAATTGAGAAATGTGGCAAATGTACGTATGAACAATATGTTCAATATGTAATCGGAAATTTGAAAGATTGGTATAAGCACGTGATGAACACAACTAAAATAAAAGAGAGCAAAAGTTTACAAATATTTGCTTTGGACAGCAACAGCTACGTGAATTTGAAAAATCACCAAAAATAGAAGAAATGGAATTAGAAAGTGAAAGAGATATGAATTGAAAGCTAATTGAGTCTATTTTCATATGAAAGAAATAGAGTAAGCAAAAGAAATGGAATTAATGAGAAAATTTTAGTGAAACTGGTTCTAAATGAATTCGTGATCCCCTGTTCTGTCTTTGAAAAATTATTAAAAATTGTATAAAAATAATTATGGGATATGGTTTATATGAATGGAATCCTGAATGAGTCTATTTTCAAATGAAATAAATAATAAGGTCATATGAATTCTTTACAAAGAGTAATTTGATTCGTAGTGAAGAGAGGTCAGAACAGTCAAACAGCGAAATAGGGGAAACTTTAAGAATAATCTGGTATTGATTGGCCATACCAAAAATTCTGGAAAAATTATAGTAAAAATATATATGAGTCTAGTTTCAAGGAAAATTAACGGATCTTAAATTGGAGTTCCGTAGCTTCAGATATAAATGATTTAGTGACAATGACTCAAGTAGATAGCTTAAGATAAACATGAGAAAATGGTGGAACTATGTGTAATTATGATTGCATTATCTTGAGAACTTGTTGTGAGGATTTGTCATGTTGAGGCCTTGATAAAGCTACAAATAAGTTGGGAAAGTAAGAACTTAGCATTATTTATGCAAGTTATAACGGCTTAGTAGTAAGCTAAATTCATTGCTAATGCTTATTATTTTTACATGTGAACTTACTAAGCTTTATAAGCTTACCCCTTTTTCTTTCCCATGTTATAGAGTCCTATTAAACAAGCTCGGGTTGGAGGTCATCGGAGATCGCTTCACACTATCAAGTTATTTATGGGTATCTTTATTTATAAATGATTTAAGTTATGGCATGTATAGGGACTTGACTAAGTCATTTTGTAAATGTGTTAAGTAATTTGACCAAATGTATTGTTAAGTCTGGTAATGCCTCGTACTCGGTCCCGGCATAGGATACGGGTAAGGGGTGTTACATTTATTGGTATCAGAGCTATGGTTTAGTCGATTCTCGGACTACCATAGTGAGTGCGAGAGTCTAGCTATACATGCCATAATGAACTGTGATAGTGTGACGACTTCCAACTCTGATGTAAACTATTTTATTAGACAGATGCGTACTTCAACCGAACTAAATTTGATAGTGCAAACAATATGTTTATGATGAGTTGAGACTCGTAAAAAGTAAGAGTAATAGTTTATGATGTTTATGTGATGATGAATAAATTGTGGATAAAAAAATTCTTCTCAAATATGAAAAAATGAGACGAAATGAAAGTTTACACTATGATAAGTGTTCATGTTGATTTGCATTTGTATGATGCTATGAGTATAACTTGTGAAATTAAGTGAATGTTATGAGTATTTTCTGTGCAGCTCCATGTTCTGAGATTTTGTCATTTTTGTTTCCTTAATAAATTATTGTTCAAAGTATCAACCGTGAGATATCAGTTGGAAATGTTCTATTGATGAAAATGGTTTCTTATTATTATTAAAATGCTTAGAATGATTATAATTTTTGACTTGATGGTGAGAGTTCTTTGATACAGTTACCAGAGGTATAAAAATTGTGCCTTAGTATTGGTTGTTATGGAAATTTGTGTTTAAATTTTTCCGATGATCGAGATGTATTGTTTTCAGCTAAGGCATTATCTACTAAAGTAATTGAGAAGTTAGTCTTATTATGGCAGCATGTGAATATGTCATTATTGGTGGAAATTTTGTATGCGATCAAAGATTTATTATTATTTGTAGGCTGTGTGCAATACCACCGTATTTATCATTATTGGTGGGCTGTGTACGATACTACCGTATTTATTATTACTGTTGGGCCGTGTTCAAAACCACTGTGTATTCGATATTATTCTAAAGTGCTCATCGGGAAACTTTGACAAAGTGAAAATTTCGTGTGACTATGTGATGACAAATGCAGAGTATAAGTGCATGTAAATGTGAGCAATGTTTATGATATGCATTTGGAATGTGGTAAGACTTGAAATGAGTAAGTTTATATGTAAATGATACGCCCTTTTTACTTATGTTTTTACATATTAATGTATCATATGAAAGATGAGTGAATATTATTGATATTTATTAAAATGATGGAAAGTGAGGAAATTTCCAGATGAATCTTTGAAAGAGACAAAGGATACGGATGAATACCGTGAATATGTGTTAAATGACCTACAATAACTTCAGTGCTGTGATGAAATTTTATGAAAATCATCCGGGTTTTGCAATGTTATAGTTAAGGAAAAAGTTAATATTGACTAATCGACTCGTTCGGGGTTCTTATCATATGAGAATGCTAGTTAATTTCAGTGATAGATGAAAGCAGTGTTAATATGTTTGGGTCGTGATCAGTTTACTCTATCTTTTCTGGTATTCTATTAAAATGAATTGATAGAAAAGAAACAGTAACATTCATATGATGTTGAAATTCGTTTCAACGATTGTTATTTCGTGAAATGTGTATATGAAAACTATGTTGCTTCGTTATCGTTCGGTGCTTATAAGTATTATTTTCCTTCCGAAATTTTTTGAGAATTAGTCAAGTCGGTATTATTTCTCTTATGAGCTATATTCTCGGACTTCTAATATACGGTATCAAATCTTGGATCTCCTTATCTCGATTTCTTATTGACTTTATTTTATGGTGTGCAAGAGATATTTCTTTATGGAAGTAATCATACTTATGTGAGTATGAAATCTAGTTTGATAGTGAACATACAATGTTATTATTGTCAGATGTGTAAAGACTAAAAGTATTGTTTATCGATGTGACTGAGAAGTTAGCCTTGAAATGGCACTACAATTTTAATTGTCAGAGAGATGCAATTCCAATGTGGTTCAGTATTTTAAGAAGTAACAGTAAAATGAATTTTATCAGATGTGAACTATCTTTAGATTTCGGGAAAGAAATCAACATTGATAAAAGAGTAAACAGTGAAGGATCAAGCTGGAATCTGCACTATGATTGTTATTTCTGAGTAATTTTATATATCCCAATGAGTTAAAACGAGATTTTTATATATCATTGAAACTGTATAGTTGATTTAAGGATCATCGATTCGTAACCGGAAAGAATTGTAATAGGATACATGTTTGAGTTATCATAGCAACCGGATGAAAATAGTTCCTTTAGAAGGGTACTGTGAAACAGCCAAGACCAATTCAATTATTTAGTCTAGATAGTTAATTGGTTTGAAGTGTATTTTGATACAAGAACGTGAAAATGGTAGCTTGTACTTGCACTTAGTTAATACTGCATGAAAAGAATCTTATGATGTGAATTAGATAGTGATTATTATTCAGAAATAATGATGCTTATTCCATGATTTTGTGAAACTTAGAATTTTGTCAGTAAATGGTAAGTTAGAAGTGTTCGAAAAGAACTAACTTCCGATTCAAAACTATAGGTCAGAAACTGACTATTTATATGTTGTTTCGAGACGGAATTTGTGTACCAAGAAATCAATTATAGATTATCAAAAATTGCATACAGAATTGAAAGGTAAGAGTATTGAACTTAGATGAGTGTCAAGTGCTTCTGAAAACATTTCATTAAAACAAAAAAATCATCTAGATAAGTAAAGATAGGTGAGTTGTGGTTCATCAAAGAGTATGAGATTATTGATAGAATAATGCCAATTACTTATTAGTGGGATTTTCAGTCAGAATTTAAGAAGATTTGTGATATGATTTTTATGTTCATGATAAGAGAGTATAGTTCTGAATCTTAGTTTAAGAAGTAAGATGTTGAAGATGCCAAGACTATATGAGAAGCTAAAAGTGACTTGTGAAATTAAACCTAAATCCATTAACTGATGAGATTTTCGAGGACGAAAATCCCTAAGGGGGGGAGAGTTGTAACAAAGACAAATTTAGGTCTAGTTGAAACAAAGAGTTTTGAGACCACAAATTTGACAAAGAAAATTTTATTTTTATTATATTTTTATGGTCTACAATTTTACGGAAATATTTCGTAAGATTTTAGTTAAAAAAATTTGACGTTTGAGCACTCAATTTAGTCAAAATGACTAAATTGTAAAAAGTGCAAAACTTGAGTTCTATATATTAGAGGTGTCATATTGCTATGAGTTTTAAATTGCAGGCCCTTAAAAGGTAATTAGACCATTGAATAACTTAATGGATAAAAATCGGCATGAATTGGACAAAATTGAAAGAAAAGCCTTAAGGGCATTTTAGTCATTTAGTGTTTTAAATGGATAAAAAGACAAAATACAAGGGAAAAAAAATCTGCTCATCTTCTTCAAGTTATGCGAAAATTTCTAGACTCCATGGCTAGGGTTTCAAGCTTTTCAAGCTTCATAATCCGAAAAAACGAGATTTGGATGTAGAAGCGGAGGAAAATCGAAAATCGAGAAAGTTGGTAAAATGGTCGTTTTGGCATTCGAGGTAAGTTTGTGTGTTAATAATAATGCAACATCGTGCTTGAATTGTAATTTTCTATTGATATGACACAAAAGGACGCTTTTGAATAAGTTTATGAGTAAACGATTAAATTGAAATGTGAGCAAAAGTAAGAAAGCATGAATTCATTATAAAATACATGTTTATTCTATTAAATAGTACAGAAATTATTTGATTATTTTTAACATATAAATGTTATATGTTTATATGACATTCGAGAAAAAGAAAAGGAATGAGAGGACCGAATTGAAGGAAAAGGAAAAGAGAAGGTTAAGGAGTGAAGGAAGAAGAATTTATATCACCTCAACTTTTTGTTGTAAATACTACAAGAATTTTAAATTATTGTTATTTATCTTTTTTGAAATATTTATGTAAATTATTTAAATATATGAGATTTAGCCTTAATGCCCAAGTAGACGAAATTTAGAACTACTGGGATATTAAGGAACATTAGCACGTTGGTGCTCTCTGATATTAGCACGTTGGTGCTCTCTGATATTAGCACGTTGATGCTCTCTGATATTAGCACGTCAGTGCTCTCTGATATTAGCACGTCAATGCTCTCTGATATTAGCACGTCAGTGCTCTCTGATATTAGCACGTTGGTGCTCTCTGATTATTAGCACGTCGCTGTGCTCTCGATATTAGCACGCCGTTGCTCTCGATTATTAGCACATTGGTGCTCTCTGTTCACTTGTGCATCATAATGCACCTCAGTATTTGTTCTCAGATATCCGGTATGTTCTATAAAGTCTACTTTGGGCTAAGAATGTGAAATAAGAACAAAGTGAATCACTGATGTGTTAAGGTAAGTTTTATACCTTATAAAAGATAAGTTAAATTTATTTAAAGCAATGCATAGTTGAAGAGAAACTACATGTGATGGTGTGATGACTAAGTGTAATTGAAAACGATCATGTTATGAATAAGTGCAAGTATGCATGTGACCAATTGAGAAATGTGGCAAATGTACGTATGAACAATATGTTCAATATGTAATCGGAAATTTGAAAGATTGGTATAAGCACGTGATGAACACAACTAAAATAAAAGAGAGCAAAAGTTTACAATAGAGCTGCTTTGGACAGCAACAGCTACGTGAATTTGAAAAATCACCAAAAATAGAAGAAATGGAATTAGAAAGTGAAAGAGATATGAATTGAAAGCTAATTGAGTCTATTTTCATATGAAAGAAATAGAGTAAGCAAAAGAAATGGAATTAATGAGAAAATTTTAGTGAAACTGGTTCTAAATGAATTCGTGATCCCCTGTTCTGTCTTTGAAAAATTATTAAAAATTGTATAAAAATAATTATGGGATATGGTTTATATGAATGGAATCCTGAATGAGTCTATTTTCAAATGAAATAAATAATAAGGTCATATGAATTCTTTACAAAGAGTAATTTGATTCTGTAGTGAAGAGAGGTCAGAACAGTCAAACAGCGAAATAGGGGAAACTTTAAGAATAATCTGGTATTGATTGGCCATACCAAAAATTCTGGAAAAATTATAGTAAAAATATATATGAGTCTAGTTTCAAGGAAAATTAACGGATCTTAAATTGGAGTTCTGTAGCTTCAGATATAAATGATTTAGTGACAATGACTCAAGTAGACAGCTTAAGATAAACATGAGAAAATGGTGGAACTATGTGTAATTATGATTGCATTATCTTGAGAACTTGTTGTGAGGATTTGTCATGTTGAGGCCTTGATAAAGCTACAAATAAGTTGGGAAAGTAAGAACTTAGCATTATTTATGCAAGTTATAACGGCTTAGTAGTAAGCTAAATTCATTGCTAATGCTTATTATTTTTACATGTGAACTTACTAAGCTTTATAAGCTTACCCCCTTTTCTTTCCCATGTTATAGAGTCCTATTAAACAAGCTCGGGTTGGAGGTCATCGGAGATCGCTTCACACTATCAAGTTATCTATGGGTATCTTTATTTATAAATGATTTAAGTTATGGCATGTATAGGGACTTGACTAAGTCATTTTGTAAATGTGTTAAGTAATTTGACCAAATGTATTGTTAAGTCTGGTAATGCCTCGTACTCGGTCCCGGCATTGGATACGGGTAAGGGGTGTTACATGACATGAATTTGCACCAAAGCACCCATAAAATAGAATATATAACCATAACAAAAAAAAAAAAAACAACTTCAACGATATCCATCAAAGCTTAATTTCACCAATTAAACTATAAAAGATATCTTATCTAATAATGATTATAAACACGTATTCACACAAACTATAATCATGCATTAATCCTCAAAATCATTGATATGCATATAATATGTATACGTACAAAATATATACACACAATTATAATAATATAAAAATAATACTGGCTTGCCTTACATATTTCATGTAAACTCAAATTTATATTCATGACTAAAGACATTATCATAAAACTTCATTATACGCACAAATACTTAAAAAAATAATCCATAACCACTAAATAGCAGAAACCAAAAGTAATCATTCGTATATATGAATTGAATTCAATAGTGAATATAATTCATCATGAATAAAGACAAAAGATGATAATTCAATATACATTCAACCACAAACAAAACATTTGAAACAAATAGTGCAAAAAAAAAAAAACATCTTAACAACATTCATTTATTCGATTATCAAGTGAATTAACTTTCAAAACCAATTATACAACCCAGATGGAATTCTTCAATTGCAAAAAGTTGTAAGTTTGTAACTTTAATTTAATAATGACTTTAACCAAAATTTATAAAATAATTGTGTGAAAAGAAGAGAAAGAAATCTCACAAATCAATTTTTATCAATTAATTATAAATAAATAAATAAACCTTCATCTTTCGAATAGCATATGCAAATATTAAACTAGATTATATTTATAAAAAACTTCAAACTTTTTTTAAAGAACCAAAATCCAAAAATTTATCAAGAATCTCAAAGATTCAACATAATATATAATTAAAATATCAAATCTATAAAGAATCAATTCATTCTCAATTATTCAACATGACAAAGCTCGGATGCCACTTGTTAGATTTGTAAAATAAATCTAAAATAAAACTTAATAAACCAGGATCTATCATGTCAAATCATCAAGAATAAATCAATAACAAAACTAGATGCGGAAGCGTACCTGAATCCATGAATTCCTTTGAAGTTTTACCGAATTTTGGAGATTTGATCTTCTAAATTAGCACAAGTAATTCAGCTCTCTCTTTCCTAATGATGAGATATTAGAAAAGATATCTTGTGTATAATTTGGGGACAATAACCCTAATATTTATAAAATTGGCATATTAGTTCTAATCAAATTCTAATTAGCCCATCATTAATTAGAATTTGATTAGAAGAGTATCTACACATATTTAACCCATACTCTATTTAATAATTAATGCCCAATAAAATTTTAACCAAATTAGATCACTTTTAATTTGGGCTAACATATTATGATAGTAAATAATAACATGTAATTATCCTTATTATATATGTGATGTCCAAATTTTCCAACAATTCGCACTTTGAAGAGTGCATGGAACAAGGAGATCTTGATAATCTTAATTATGTAGATTCGAATTTAGATGATGATAACGATGAACTTGGTTAACGATGAACTTGGTTAAGGACCAACAAATGATGATAAAGAGCATATGTTAAATATTAAAGAGGAAATAACCCAAAAAAATGCTCTAGAATATTTAGATAAAATTCCATATGATGTTTATTTTTCTTATTATTTTTTATTAATAATTATGTTATCAACTACTTTTTTGGACTAACATAATATATATGATGATTTGATTTTAATTTTAAAAATTATTTTTATATACTAATAATTTTTTGTAGTAATAATTAATATTTTTTAAAATATAAATTATATAACCTTATAATTTCACATGATATAGAAAATTACGATATAATTATACTATATTAACTAATACATCTAAGAAATTATAATTATTTATAATTACAAGAGAATACAATTAATACTCTAATAATTATATTTTCGTTCAATTACGTAAAAATAGATACAAGTAAAATTCAATGTGCTATAAATTTTCTACTATAATGGCCAACATTTAGTTTCTCTTTTTTATGTTGTTAAATATAGAAATTATGAAGTTTGAAAAAAAAAGTGTCACACATATTATACTAAAGAAATGTCAACCTCTATATCAGCATCGAATGTCAAGTAGTTTGAAAATTAAAAACATTTATTATTTCAATTAAAATTAATGACTTTCACGACTAAAAATCATAAATTATAGATTTAATTACAACAAAAAAATGAAGTTTTTTTTTATTTGTTTTAGTTTTTTTATCGAAATTAAAATTATTGTGGATATTTTTTTAAAGAGATAAATGATTGACTATAAAATATTCTCTATTTTCATAAACGAGAATTGAACCCTTAAATACAATTGACGAAATGAAAACAACAATATAAGTAATAAAACATTGTTTGTCAAATTTATAGAATTATTTGGATTAAGATCGAAGCCTCAAGTAATTGACTAATTTACCTTTATTGATATTATTTTATATCTTACTGTTGGTTGCTTGTAAAGTTAACTAGTATAAATGTAGTGTTTATATTATTTTAACAAATGATTTTTAGGGGAAGAAATATTATATTCCATTGTCTAATTTTCTTTAAGAAAAGGATTAATACACTATTTGGTATATGAGTTTTTTTTAATGAGATATTTCAGTTTTTTTTAATTCTAATTAAGTATTTGAATTAAATTTTAATGTTTAATTTAATATCTAAGTTTTTTTGTCTTGATTAATTAAGTATTTAGGTTCTTTTATTAGATCACATATGTCAAACATTCATAGATTATATAATGCTACCAAATTGAATACTAAAATCAAACTCAAATACCAATTAATATATTAATCCTTAAAAGAATTTTTTTTTTGGTAAACAAAAACAACAGTACTAGGTGGTTACAATAAAAAACATAAAATCAAAAGCCCAAAATATCTTTTTGAACTAAACCCCACACGACTTGAGAAGGTATGGAGAACACCTGAATCCTTGTGAATCCTATAGCAGCATGTTTGGCCATAAAATTTGCAACTTCATTATGAGCTCTGGAAACGTGATGGATACGAACTTTCCAATTCCTATGCAACATCTTATGGATAGCCCGTAATTCTACAATAGAGTTACTGACTAACATTAATTCTAACAACAGAGTGTTATTAAATTCAAGCTCAATCTATCGATAACCCTTTCCCAAACTACTATATTTTATATATTATAACTCAACCCTTAAATAAATATTATATATATAAATTAAGGCAGTGTTTGAAAAATATCTAATAATTGAATTTGAGTGTAATTACTTGTAATTACACAAAGATGATATGTTTGGGTAACCATTATAATTGGTGAATCCCACTGAATTGGGTGTAATTGGAGTACCCCAATTATACTTTCCAATTCTTAGGGAGAGGATGAGAATTTGAGTAATTACATAGGTAATTACACTCAAATCCAATTTATTTTATTTTTATAAAAATTATATTATAAGCATGAACACGTAAGAGTATTTGGGATGGTTATGGAAAAAAATTTCTTATATTCTAAACCCTAAAAAAATTATATTATAAAAATAATTTATATATATTATAAAGCTATAATAGAAAATGTGTTTATGTTATATATATAAATAATATATCTATTCATAAAAAATTATTTTAATTTTTTATCATAACTTATTTATAAAAAAATAACTTCCTAAACTTATGGAAAAAAAATATTATTTATAAAAAAGTGTTAAAAAAGTTTTAGACAATTTATAAAACCTTTTTAATTAAGGTTATATATTTTAAATTTTATATAATTTTTACTTAATTCACCTATTATAAAAAATGATATAACTTAGTATAAATCTTTCTCCAAATTAAATTTATATAATTTTTTAATAATTAAAACTACATATTATTTTTACTGTGAGCTTAAATATTATAAGGTCGATACTAATTATACAAATAGAAAAGGTTTTTTTGTACCATATCATGAGATATGATACCATTTGAGAGAGTGGTACTAGATACAAACACCATAGACAACTCGTGAACTTTTTAATTTGAGACATTATAGACTTCAAAATGTAGTTGAGAAGACATTTGTTGTTGTAAAAAATATATTTCTCATATTAACATCACCTTAGTATGGCATTAAAAATAAGGTTAGATCGTACTAGCATGTTGTATATTTCATAACTCCAATCATAAGTGAAATTGAGATGATGCACACTTTGAAGAGTGCATCGAATAAGGAGATCTTGATAATCTTAATTATGTAGACTCTAATTTAGATGATGATAACGATGAACTTGGTTAAGGACCAACAAATGATGATAAGGAGCATACGTTAAATATTAAAGAGGAAATAACCCAAAAAATGCTCTAGAATATTTAGATAAAATTCCATATGATGTTTATTTTTCTTGTTATTTTTATTAATAATGTATTATCAACTACTCTTTTAGACTAACATAATATATATGATGATTTGATTTTAATTTTAGAAATTATTTTTATTATACTAATAATTTTTTGTAATAATTAATATTTTTTAAAAATATAAATTATGTAACCATGTGATTTCACATGACATAGGGAATTACGATGTAATTACACTATGTCAGCTAATACGTTTAAGAAATTACAATTATTTATAATTACAAGAGAATACAATTAATACTCTAATAATTACATTTTCATTCAATTAGGTAGAAATAGATACAAGTAAAATTCAATGTGCTATAAATTTTCTACTATAATGGCCAAGATTTAGTTGCTCTTTTTTATGTTGTTAAATATAGAAATTATGAAGTTTGAAAAAGAAAATGTCACACATATTATACTAAAGAAATGTCAACCTCTATATAAGCATCGAATGTCAAGTAGTTTGAAAATTAAAAACATTTATTATTTCAATTAAAATTAATGACTTTCAGGACTAAAAATTATAAATTATAGATTTAACTCCAACAAAAAAAATATAAAGGGTTTTTTTTCTGATTTGTTTTAGTTTTTTTTATCGAAATTAAGATTGCGAGTAGACTAACTCTTTTATTGTGGATATTTTTTTAAAGAGATAAATGATTAACCATAAAATATACTCCATTCTCATAAACGAGAATTGAACCCTTAAATACGATTTACGAAATGAAAACAACAACATGATTAATAAAACATTGCTTTGTCAAATTTATAGAATTATTTGGATTAAGATCGAAGCTAATTGACTAATTTACCTTTATTGATATTATTTTATATCTTACAGTTGGTTGCTTGTAAAATTAACTAGTATAAATATAGTGTTTATATTATTTTAACAAATGATTTTTAGGGGAAGAAATATTATATTCCATTCTCTAATTTTCTTTTAAGAAAAGGATTAATATACTATTTGGTACATGAGTTTTTTTTTTTTGATATTTGAGTTTTTTATTCCAATTAAGTATTGGACTTAGTTTCAATGTTTAATTTAGTACCTAAGTTTTTTTTGTCATGATTAATTAAGTATCTAGGTTCTTTTATTAGATCAAATATGTCAAACATTCATAGATTGTATAATGTCATTTGGTTTAAGTACCAAATTGAATACTAAAATCAAACTCAAATATCAATTAATATATTAATCCTTAAAAGAATAATTTTTTTTTTGGTAAACAAGAACATTAGGTGATTACAATAAAAAACATAAAATCAAAAGCTCAAAATATCTTTTTGAATTAAACTCCGCACAGCTTAAGCAGGTATGGAGAACACCTAGATACTTGTGAATCCTATAGCAGCATGTTTAGCCATAAAGTCTACAACTTCATTATAAACTCTGGAAACGTGACGAATAGGAACTTTTCAATTCCTATACAACATCTTATGAATAGCCCGTAATTTTTACAATATAACTAGCAATAGAGTTATTGGCTAACATTATTTCTACCAACATAGTATTATCAAATTCAAGATCAACCTATCGATAACCTTTTCTTAAACTATTCGAAGCACTTCTAACAAAGATTTATGATTTTATTTTGGTATGGCCTTAGCGCAATTGAAATTGCAATGGATCCAAAGCAAAGTTCCAACTATTCATACAATATATAGACGGGTTTAGGTTTTTTAATTAAGCCCAATTGTTTTTAAAAAATATGGTTACCCATATCTCATAATTAAATATGACAAGACTCTAATTTAGATGTGTGAAAAATGTCAAATCATCATTAATATAGATGGATTTTGTTTTGTAATCAAGCCCATAAGCAATAATCAAAGTGATCAACAACTCATAATTAAAAATAGTAAGACTCAAAACTTGAATTTTAAAAAATATCACATCACTGTGAATATAGATGAGTTTAGTTCCTTAATTAAGCCCAATGATTTCTAAAAAATATACTTTTATTTTGTTATTTGAGACGCACACCTCATAATTAAACATGATAAGACTTGAATTTGACTATATAAACAGCTTAATGATTTTTAAAAATATGATTCATAAGCAATAATCAAAAAGACCAACACCTCTTTCTCAGAAAAAAAAAAAAAAAAAAAAAAAACCAACACCTCATAACTAAACACGGTAAAACTCGAACTTGATTGATATGAAATGTGAAATCACCATGAATTGCCAAGCTGTTGGTAGCTCCTTGAATAACCTAAAGACTAGTACTTTTCTATGGGTTTATAGATTGTTTTTTTCGTTACAAGTCTCCCACATCTCTTAACTCACGTTAGTGCAACAAAGTCTAATTTACCGATTTCAAGAAACCACCAGCAGGCCACTCCATATATAAAAATTGTTGTGGAAATGCTCAGTTCTTGAACTGCTCAATTACTTTAAAATAAAAATGAACTTTATCATCATCAAATCCCTAAATTCCACACTGCAAATTGGAACTTGTAATGGCAGTAAACATCTGAAAAAAAAAAAACTGTACCACAAATTCTGAGAACAGCAAACAATTTTCTGTTTTGAACGTGAGAACAACAAACAAAATTGATGTCCCAACAAAACCACTTTCCCATTTATAAAAGAAATTGAGAAAAGAGTGATATGACCCAATGGTCCCTCAAGATGTTGACCCTTCTAATACTATCATAAAAAGATGGAGAATTATTCGATTTAAGATGCCGAAAATTGATCAATTTTGTCCTTTCTCAATTCTCCGTCTACTACAATAAATGATGTTGGTCGAAGTAAGTTCGTCCATGCCTGTGATCAGTGGTCAATCTGCATATTTACATATGTAATGACGGAGTGCATGTAAGTTTGAACTTGTATTATATAAAATTTAAGAATTTCCATTATTTATCACATTTTGTTTTCTCTAAATTCTCAAGAAAAATATTTAATATTCAATGAAACAAACCAATTCTCTTATTTTAAGAAAAAATTTAAATTCGAGTCGAATTAAAAGGTTTTAAATTCAAGTTTTTGAAAGGATGAGAGATAGAGCATCGTTGGAGCTAGAAGAGCCTTGGCACTCTAAAATTTTGAAAAATCTTCATTATACATTTTAAAATTTTTGAGAATTTTAATTAGATCTCTTGAAAGTTTTAAAATTTTTATTTAAACTTTTCAAAATTTTTAAAAATTCTTATTGCATCCCTAAATTATGTGAAAAATTTTAATTAGACCCATTGAATTTTTTGAAAATTTTAAGTAGACCCTAAACTTAATATCAAGTTTGGCCCTTAGTAAAGAGAAAACATAAGTGAGAAAACTTTCTTTGTTTCAGAACTCGACCTGACTCAAATCCAAACATAAATAAAACCTAATATATTATTCAGAAAGAGAGAACGTAAATGAAAAAAAAAAATTATTTATTTTTGAATTTGACGTGACTTAAAATCCAAATATAATCCAAACTCAATATTTCTATCCGATGCGAAAAGATATAAATAGAATGTCAATCTAACAAAATTACATTACAAACAAGTGCTACGAATTAAATTCTAGGGAAAAAATGAAAGAGAGAAAAGAGGAAGAACATCATATGATTGAAGTCTTTATTTTTCCATTATCTTTACAAATTAAGAAAAAAAGGGGTTTTTTTTTTTTTTCTCCTTCCTAAAATAAAAAAAAATCCAAGAATTCTCTCTCTTTTTCAACCACAAATATTTATTTTTCCCAATTTCACCATTTCTGCCATTGTTTCTTCTTGTGCTCTAAACATAAACTTTTTAATTAAAAACTCTTCTTAAAAAATTAATTCAACTTTTCAAAAATTTTCATTAATACCCTCAAAACTTAAAAAAAATTAATTAAAACACAGAAGTTTTAAAAATTCTTATTAAGCCCCAAAATTTTCTCAAACTTTTAATTAAACCCCATAAAATTTGTAAAGGTTTTAAGTAGATCCCAAATATAATGATAGGATCCGCCTGAAAAGGAGAAAAGATAGATGAGAAAGCTTCCTCTGTTTCAAGGTGATCGAAATTCAAATGCAATTGAAACAAAATCAGATGATGAAGAAGAAGATGATACGATTAAAGTCCTTATTTTTCCATTATCTTTACAAAATTCCTTAAAAACAAATAAAAATCCAATCCTAAAAGATAAACTGTTTATCACAAATCTTTATCTTTCCCAATTTGACCATTTCTGCCAAATTTTTTTCTTCTGCTCTGAACATAAAATTTCAAAAACAATAACAAAATAACCCCATTTAGAACAGAGTTTAAAACCCAAGCTCCAATTCCATTACACCCGCCTTTCATAAAATGTAACGTTAAAACTCCAATATGACACACCAAATTGCAGCTTAATAACACAATTTGACAATTAAGGACAAAAGGGAAACAAGCACTTCTCAGCCCGATCGCCGTCCAGAACCGGTAGCCGTACACGGCGGAGTAAACGAGGGTGGTGAATAAGATAGCCAATACTTGAAACGATTGTGAGAATTCAAGCCAAATGAAGGACATAATGGTTAAAATGGAGTTGTTGAAAAGGTGGAAGAAGGTGAGTTTTCTGGTTTTAAAAATGGAGAAGATTGGACGGAACATATGGAGGAACCGAGACAGGTAAAAGATATATGACCAGAAAAATACACGGCCAGAGGGACGGGTTCCGAGTGGGAAACAAAGAAGCCATTGAAATGGGGTTTTTGTTCTCCGCCAAAACCATCTGGTTTCTTTTATTTCTGCGGCGGTGGAAAGGAGGATTCCGGCGAATATGATAGCCGAAACAACACTCATCATCAAACTATGCAACGCCGGGATCGGACCTAAAGAAACCGGTTTCCCACGGCGGACGAGGAGGCATAAAAATAGATGCGTCATGACGGAGACGATAAGGTAAAAAGCTATAGACGTGACGAGGAACGACCATGTTGAACCCCAGGATTGTGTATGACTCCAACGGAAAGCAACAATTGATGGGTGTTGGGAAAGGTAATACGTAACGCCGGCGATCATAGCGACGACGATGGAAAAACAACGGCGACGGCTTATGATCGACGGTGACGTGAGCTCCGGTGATGGATAATTTAATTCTATTTTTTTTTCCACATGTGTTTTGGAGAAGCTAAAAGATTAGAGGGGAAAGGGTTCGTTATAATGTCTGGCTGCCATTACACTTTGATACTCGTATAGTTCTCAATGTTGGGAGATTTAAGGTTGTTGTTTTGTTGGATGAGGTGGTCGGAAATGATTTGTTACACGTGTGAATTGTTTTCCTTACACGTGTGATTATTAAAAAATCTACTTTGTTTACTTGGTCAAAAGTTTTTTTTATCTTAACCACAATGTGTTGTTGAAAAAACAAAAATAGTTTTTCTTTTAAAATTATAATTGTTTTAAGGTTTAATTATTAAATTATTGTTTTTGAGTTTTAAAACGGTTTTCAAACTTCGTAATTTGAAATAGAGTTTGATTAAAACACATGGATTAAATTATAAAGGTTTTGTTGTCTACCGTAAGGTAAGAGATAATATTTGTCAGTTTAAACAGATTAAAATAGTTAAATTGATGTCAGTTTCGGTTTGGGTGGTATTTTTGGTTTTGTTGGTTATTTCAATCAGATATCGGTTTTTAAATTTCCAAATCAATCCAACTCAAAAATATTTACTTAATTTGATAATTTTCAAGAGCAATACCTGAATTGAAAATAACCAAATTATAAAGAACCAACTAAGTCAGTTAACCTATCAAACCGTTCAACCTAAAGTTAATACGATTATGTAAGTTCTTGAGCTATAATTTGATCGAGTCGATTTTGTAAATTATGGTTACTTAAGTTGATTTAATAAAAAAAACAACTAAATCGATCATGAAAACTGGATGCTACCCTACCATAAGGACAACTTGTATTTGATGTGTTGAGAGAAAAAAATATTTAACACTATTTAATTTTTTAAAATACATTAAATTCAAGTTGCCCATACGGCAAGTACACATGTTTATAATTTGATAAATGTGTTTTGAATATGCCTCCTGTTAGATCCAAACTAACATTTGACGTTTAAATTAATCACTAGACTATCGAAAGATCCTAATTAGTACAACACTGATATTTTGACGACTCGGTTAGAATGTTTTAAAATTTAGATATCAATTTATAATTTGAGCCATAATTTGTTGACATTTATGCAATTAACCCATATGTTAATTGTGATAAATAACTATTTTTTATAATAATTTGAAGAGAAATTAGCTCAATTAGAATTTTCAATGGACATATTTGCTCGGTTAAAAAGGCAGAAAGTAAAAAAATGTAAACACATGTACAAATTTTACTTGAGTATTATGATGATGCTTTTTTTAAATTTAAAATTCAAAGTTTTCAATTTAATTTACATGAACCATTATAAATTAGCACATTTATCATATGCTTTTGTTAAAGTTTAATTTTAAAGTTATTTTTAATAATCACTTTATAAGTTACAATTATATCTATTTTTTTGACATAATGTTTAGAACTACTCGTAGTTGCTCTTCAACTTATAAATAAGAGGATAATGCGTCCTCCTGCATTGACAATAATACCCATACTAATCGAGGTAAGACTCAATCGAAAAATTATTTATTTATTTGAAGTGAAACTCGATTTAATTAGTAATTTAATATATCGAATATATTAATTTTTAACTGAAATGACATTTTCAAAACATCAAAGAAAGCCTTGGGCAACCTTTTAAAAGTCAATTGTGCCACTTTTAAAGGAAGAAAAATAATTAAAATAATAATAATTTGCTTTAAACATAGCCTACAATGTAAGAAATGTTGACATAAATTATTATGTTTGGTGATGTTGGTGTTCCATTTTTTTACAAATATGATTTGCATTTTTCTTGTTTTACTTAATTATATATTTTACCTGCCAACCCACACTTTAAAAAAATATTAGAGTCGGTTCATGCATGACATAATTGTAAATTAAAAAGAACATATTTTTTTAAAGGAAGATATTGTGATTAATAACAACCACAAATGATAAAAGAATATAGAGATATCACAGATAGTATAAATGATAAATAAAATAGTGTAAATTAATGTTATCTGTAAAAAGAGTTAATTAGAAGAGAAAGAGAAACTGATAGTAATTACAACATTAGAAAGATTCAAAAACAAATAAAAATTATATTTTTTTTGATAAATTATCGATAATTGCATTCTAATACTACCATCATCATATCAATTTGATGGTAAACTTTGGTTAACCTAGAAATTATTGGCAATAGCCCTAAAAGACCCATCACATTAATGATTTATGAAAAGCTAAGTCTTAATTGGCCTATAATTCATGATCATCTTAGAGTTTAATTTTGCAAATGCCATCATAGTGCTTTATCATGGCAAGGTCCTTTGAGAATGGTTCTAAATGAATCTAGTGATGTCCTTGCCTTGATAAATTTCATGTATACACCAAAACACAACTAGAATCAAAATTAAAAACAAAATCACCATTGCTTTTAGGGAAAACATAGCGGACAAGAACCACCACTATTTTAAGAGAAAACAATGTGCCCTAAAAACACATATATTAAAAATTATAAATAGTTGACATATAAAATTATAGTCAAAAAATATATTAAAAATTAGTTAGTGTTTTTAAAAAATAAAATATATTTAACATATTGATATATATTAAAAATATAATTTTAATTATATAATTACATATATTTAACATAACAATTAATTATATAATTACATATTTATTATTTTATTTATATAAATATTAGAGTTATTAATTAAAAATATGAATTAAAATTAAAATTAAATTAATTCAAAAGTAAAAATTAGAAATTAAAATATAAAACAAAAGCTTGAAACAAAATTAAAACAAAAGGTAACCCATGATTCTATTTCTTTTTCTTTTTGTTTTAACCTTTTGATTTCTTTCTAGAATCATGGGTTACCTGTAGATTTTATCATCTTGAGTATTCATCCAAAGTTTGAGATGGGTGCCATTATAATTATATTGATGAACAAATTTATTATATCTAAATTATTTGAGGTAGACTTAAACTTGGAATATAATTTATTTAAACCATAATAATTTTGAACAAGTTTCACATATGATCAATAAATCTAAGTAAATTTAGGTAATGCTTATATATATATATGTTAAGATTGAGACTTTAAAATTTTTTAATGTTTTAGATTTTAATTTTATTTTGTGTAAATTATTTGTGAATTATTATTCTAAATTTATTCTAGTTTAAGATCAAATATGTTCGTTATTGGAATCCAATTATAATTACAACATTTAAAAGTCAAATCATAGAAGAGAAACAAGATTACAAGGAATTCTTCCTTAACAAATTCGGATCGATGTCTCTTTCTATATGTATGTATGTATATATGCATAGTTTAATATTTGAACTATTTCAAATTAAAGGTCGAGTGGCCCTTTGTATTGTAGGAGATGCTGATTGATTATGCTCTTTGATGGTTTTTTTTGTTTGGTGAGATGATTTTACCTTGTTTTATTATGTGGTCCAAGGGTTGTTTGATCATTGACGAATGGTGTAGGTAGAGGCAAAGGAAGTGGTGTAGGCACTGTACTGGTCTTTCTAAAATAGAAAATTATTGTTTTAGTCAATCAAAATCTATAAAATTTTAAGTTAATATATAATAAAATTACAATTTAGTCCATCAAAAAAGTTAAAGCTTTAAGTTAATTCTTTTGAAAACTATAAAGATATAAGCTAATGTCAGGGTGAAATTGCATTTTAACTCTCATAAAACTATAGAACTTAATCTCAATCCCCCTAAAAAAATTTTTTGCTTTGCCTTTGGGTGTAAATTATTTTATAAAATGCTGATACTTTAGACATGTGTTTCGATACTTTCGCGAAAAAAGATAGAGACTTTTGTACTAAGTTTCGATGGAGATTGAAGTGAGCATAGGTGATCGGATTTGAGTGTTTTCCTTGTTGCCTTGAACATGTGATGTTTTATTTTTAATAAAATTTTGTTTTTATTTTATCTTAAAAAAAAAGAAATGGTAAACTTGAAAGTCTAAAAAGAAATGGTGAGGCATGGGGTTGATAATGGTTTTGCTAGAGTTTGGGGTTTGAGTTGTTGATACTGTTTAGATTATAAGGCTAAAGAGTACTGGTGCAAAAATTGAGTGACGAAAGTGTAAAATTGTTAACTTGCTAATAGTTAGATGATCAAATTGTAAATTTACTTGTTCCACCCTTGACGTTTTTTAACCAAGTTAACAAGCTAGTGATTGTAACTTTTGAATAATTCAATTATCGACATGTTACTTTATAACAAATTTACAATTATAATTGTTACATTAGATTTTGATTGTTGAAAATTTTGAATGATAATCAAAAGGAGTTAATGACACAAACATAAGTATAGGACAGATCTATGACCAAATAATTTATTCTATATTTGAAGTCAATCAATTTTTCCACACCTACCCATAATGTGATAATAATAAGAATTTAACAATAAAGTAATTTAGCTAGCTTCTAAAATATAAATTATGATATGGAGGATTGAGTTTAAGTATAACATTAAAATTGTATATAACTGTTTTAGTCCGACTTAAAATATAAAATTTTAGTTTTAGTGAATTCAATTTATAGGGTTTAAAATTTTCATAAATTAAATATTGAATAATTACTTTTTTAATATTTATATTAGAAAAATTATTTCATCCAGTTCAGGGGTATTTCCTTTAAAAAAGAACAAAAAACAAATACGCATCTTTCATTTAACCTTACTTTCATTGACAATGAACATAATTATAACCTTTACATTATAGTCTTATATTTTTAATATTCATATGATATAAATTATATAACATAAAAATTAACATATTAAACTGGAAACATTGGTTGGATCACGTAGAACTCGAGTCTTGAATATTAAAACTTAAGTTCAACTGATATTTTAAACGGGATTATTTTTAGTCCAAGCTTATTTTTCAGATTTAATAATTTTATCTAAACTATCTCAAATATCAGATAAGCCATCAAGTTTAAATGGGTAGCCTAACTTTTGAACATATCTATTTTTAATATATTTATGTTAATTCCCCCCTTAAAAATATGCGTACATGGTACTCACTATTCCAATTTGTGTTAGACTGTTTGTAAGGTTGAGATGTATGAATTTTATCTGATCATATCAGTTCTTTTTTTGATACAATACCTCTCTCCAACTCATAAATAAGAGGATAATGCGCTTCAGTGCACTTAAACCCACGTCCTTCTACATTATCAATAATATCAATGTTAATCGAGCTAAAATTCAATCCTATTTTAATCATTCAAATTGTGCATGTCACTTTCTTTTTTGTGTGTGTCATTTCATACTTTAATTACTCTCTATTCCACCTTGGATGAATTGCTATTCATTTGCATGGGTTGGGCCTTAAGTATGGTCTGTCAAGATTTGGTCTAACTTTTGCCTCTTAGGTTTTACATATAAATGAGCTTAAATCCCATTTGAGTTTCCTAGTCCAACAATCTTGTCCAACCCACGGTTAGTAAATAAAAAGGTAAATTATATTTAAGGTCACTAAGTTATTAGTAACTTTATACTTTGGTCACTCAACTTTAAAAAGTTACAAAATGGTTACTAAAGTATTTGAAAGTTTTCATTTAATTCACTAGGCTGTTAAAATCATTGTTGTATGGCCTTTTTGTTCACAATGTTTGCACTAATCAAAAGCTCTCATTCTCCTTCTTTTATACAATTTTTTTTTTCATGAAACAACTTTGAACTTCATAAATATGTGAATCAAAATTTAAACAACTTTCTTCTAATAGGTACTGGTCCACCATACTAATCGTCGAATTGTCACTTGAAGCTCGCTGGTCAGACTTTAAAAAAAAAATTTAATAGCCTAATGACTTAAATAAAACCTTCAAATAGTTCAATAACCATTTTTTAACTTTTTGAATTTCAAAGAGTTTATGTTCGAATAGTCCCTCAACTAGTTCCTATCTTTTTTTTGGTCCAAAATTTTTTTCCCAGCTTTGGTCTATGTAATGACATGACATTCTAAAATTTTTTCATGTCATCACATAAAAATTACAAGTTTTCTAAAAAAAATTAGGTCATGATATAGCACTCTAATATTGTGCCATGTGATCAGAATACTTTTTGTTAAAATATGCTATAAATTCTTGTATTCTTCATAAATTTAGAATTTAATCTCTTTATTTTTATTTCCAAAAATTTAGTCCATCTATTTTTTGGATTTAAAGATACAAATCCAATCATCAACACATTAAAATTCTTTTGTTAAATACAAATCCATTATAACCCATTTTTTTTATTTACATAGCCATCAAATGAATTTTTAATTTCAAAATGTCATACTGAAAAAATTAATAAAAAAATTAACGATGTTATTAATTAGACTTAAATTTTTAAATCCAAAAAATAGAGAAATTGAATATCTAAAATAAAAATATAATGACTACATTCTAAATGTAGGTAAAATACAGGGACTTGTAGCATATTTTAACCTATATATATTCGCATGTCAAAGTAATTTGTCAAGTACTAAATCCAAGCGGAAAGTAGGTGAGAAACAACGTTTCCTCCACCGCCCAATTACTTATTTTCTGCTTTGCAATTCACAATTTATTAAAAAATATATAAATAATAAATTATGTAGAAATTTGAAAACCCTCGATTCTTCCCTAAATTTGTCCAACTTCCCATTAATAATAACTCTCTTTCCTCGACTCCCTAAAAAAATAAACAAAAATAAATAAAAAAAATTGATCCAAGCAATTCCTTCAATACCCAGGTTAGTTTTATTTTTATCCAATTTGGATTATGTATTACGTCTAAGATCTTGTTTTTAGATTTTTTTTTTTACTGGGTTTAATTGATTATGATTTGAATTTGTTGTCTTCTTCTGATTTTAGCTTAGGGTTTCTTTTCTTTTGTTGGATTAATAAAATGGTGTTGTTTGGTTTATAACTAATGTCGTTTATGGCACAATTTGATGAACTATTGTTAAAATAGATTCAATTTTTTTTTTTTTTTGGATTTCAATCGTTATGGTGTTAGTTTCATTTCGAGTTTTCTGGGTTTTTATTTTTGGGTAAAAAATTGGGAATTGGGTTTGTGTTTGGTTGATTGAATTTGAAAGTTGTAATCTTTGATTCCATTGAATTTTAGATTTCTTATTTTCCCCTTTAAATTATGTTTTTGGATTTTGATTGTTTTGATTTATTGTGTTGGGTGAATTAAGGAATGGCGAACGGTTTTGGGGAATCAACAAGCAGACCACCCCCAAGTCCGCCTTGCTCAGGTAGTACTGATAATGCTAACGATGCTGGTGGTTTTGAATGCAATATCTGCTTCGAGTTAGCTCAAGACCCGATCGTCACTCTTTGCGGTCACCTCTTTTGTTGGCCGTGTCTATACAGATGGTTACACCATCACTGTCATTGCCATGAATGCCCTGTTTGCAAAGCCCTCATACAAGAGGAAAAACTCGTTCCTCTTTATGGTAGGGGCAAAAACCATACCGATCCACGTTCAAAATTGTATCCCGCCATGGAAATCCCTAACCGTCCCACGGGGCAAAGACCAGCAACCGCTCCTCCTCCTCCCCCAGAAGCCAATCCATTTGGCAATTACGGGTTTGGACTAATGGGAGGTTTCGTTCCAATGGCAACCACCAGGATCGGTAACTTCACAATGGGGTTTGGAGGCTTATTGCCATCATTGTTTAACATCCAGTCCCATGGATTCCCAGATGCTACTGTTTACGGAACAACTTCGGGGTTCCCTTTTGGGTACAATACAGTTCATGGCGGTCATCCTCATGTGTTTCCCCAGCCGCCAACCACTCGAGGACAGCAAGCAGATAATGTGTTGAAGAACCTTCTTTTGTTGATCGGGGTCTTCGTAGTCCTTGCTCTGCTATATTGGTGAAATAGGTATAACCGCTTAAGCTCAGACAAAGCTTGGTTATCTAGTGTCTGTATATATATGCTTATAGCCGAATCGACGATTCTGTTTTGGCTCGAGAAGAAGTTGTCAATATAATACTTTACCATTTGTAGCTTCAGGAACAACTTACACTCGTCTTAATTCGTTCTTTTCAAAATAAAAAAAAGAATTAGCTCGTTTCGCCCCTATACATCGAAACATTGTGTTGATTCTTGAATGGTCATTTGGTGTTAATCATGTTAGAACCATAAAAAGAGAACAGCTGTTTTCTTATTTCTTTGCTTTTTCTGGGTGATCCAATCATGGTGGTAATAGCTATATATGTCTCCCATAAGCTAAATTATTGAACGTCTTTGGATTTTTATTACATTATCATATGGAACATGAGTTTGTGTTAAAATATACAAACACAAATTCATATGTAGGCTCCATTTGATGCTTTGTCTATAGGAACATGCTATTGAATGATAGTTTTGAACACTACTTGGGTGAAAATACAGGTCACTGAACTAGGAGTCAAATTGTATTTTACCATCTCTACTAAAAAATGAGCAAATTAGTCCCTGTATCTTAAATCAAAAAAAAAGATTGGTCATTTCTATTAAAAATTTCATCTTTTCGTATTGTTAAAAATTGGTGTGGTTGATAAAATAACTAGATAGTAACGCTTAGTGTGCCACGTGTACTTTATGCTAACATTTAGAGATCAATTTTTAGTAGTAGAAATGGATGAAATTTTTAATAGAAAAATTAATTTGTTCTTTGATTGAATATATAGGGACTAATTTATTCATTTTTAAATAGAGGTGTCAAAATACAATTTTACTCCTATTATAGGGATTTCTATGATACTTTTATCACATTATCAGCATGTTTGGTTGGGGGAACAGGAATGCATTCCCCCCAATTCGGTGGGCCCACCACCAAACATTAGTTTGGTTGGCTGTAATGGCATTACAGCCCTATTACACCCATTGGCTGTAATAGCCATTCGTTGCCTTCAACGCTGAATAGGGATTTCATCCGTTGTTTCCCATTTTGTTTTTCCTATTTTCCATTTTCTGCCCTCAGCTTGATCTTCTTCTACGTTTCCCTTTTTTTCCACTACGTTTCTTTTCTTCGTTTAATCTCTGAGAGCAATTCATTAGCAATTTGGCATTGACCCTCACCCGTGGAAGTCCAAATCCCGGCTCCTTCCCACCAGAAACAGTCGAGTTGTGGTGGCAACTACTTCATTGGTGAGAGCCAGCCAACACTAAGCAAAGCACTAGCTCTGGGTCTTTGTATCCATCTCCTACCTGTCTTAGAAATAGAAAGGAGAAAAAAAAATGGCGAAGAAACCTTCAAAGTCGAAAAATGATCGTTCATCTTCAACCTCCGTTACTTCCGCTAAGAACCCATCAACAGCCTCCAATCAGTATTTCTCTCTTACCCCTTTGCTTTATAGTATTTTTTGCAGAATAAATTATGGCTTTCTTAGTTTGTTTTGCTTGTTAGGAATTTTTGGGGTTAACAATAGACACTTTTGCTTGAAAAAAAAAATTGTTAGTCAAATGGCGTTAAGGGTAAAATCAAGTGAGAAAATGAAGAAGACAGCTGAAGAGAGTGTTGTTAGCGAGAGAGAAAAGAGACCCAAGTCGAAGTCAAGACCCAAATCGAAGCTGAAGAAGAAAACAAAAATCGATGCTAAAATGCCTAAGAAACCCCCCACTGCTTTCTTTTACTTCTTGTGAGTATTGCTTATGAATCATTTTTTGTTCATAGTATTGGTTTACATTTGGTTGATTATAACATTCCCCTGCCTGCAAATTTCATGCTTTTATTCTTGTGCCCTTGTCGTGTAAGAGCTACAACCTATCTGCTTATTTCTTGACTGTCTTTATTATGCAAAATTTTGAGTTGGTTTTTTAGGCTTGCAAATGGATTGTGTTTCCTTGCCTGTAATGGAGCGAATGTATATCCAATATATATACACATATATATATGTGTGTGCCTGTGTGTTCTGGAAAGTGAGCTTTGGTTCTTATATCAAAGGATTTTGCCTGCTAGTTTTGTTGCAGAAAGTGAATGTCCTGTGAGAGACATTAAACTAACAGATTTTCTCATTTTCTTATACTCAAGGGAGGATTTTCGTAAGGAATTTCAAGAGCAGAATCCGGATATCAAGTCAATGCGCGATGTATGTTATGGTTTAAAAACACAAAATCTTATTTTAGAAAATGAATCTTTGTGTATTTAACGTATATGTTAACGAATCCTCCCCGATATTGTTTCAGATTGGGAAGGCATGTGGTGAGAAGTGGAAGACAATGACATGCGAGGTTTGTGCCAATTCCGTGTTTCTTACAAATTCATAAAATTAGCATATGCTATTACTATTGCTGCAGATAGAAGGACTTTAAAGCTCCACAGTGCACCTATTTGGGATATTTTAGTGCAGATTCTTCTGTCTATTTATGTATGATTTTGTCTAGATGTAACTCAGTGCACCCATTTCATAGGTTTTGCCAAGATCAATTGCTTGACATAGAATAGTTAAGAAAGCGATAAGATATATGCTTTAAGGATCTTTTAGTCCTGTGTTTCTATGCTATATTTGCTAGATTAATTGCTTGTGTGATGCTTTCTCCATTTTTGCAAGAGCTGGTGGAAATTGTTATGATTGGTGTTTGTTCTGTTAACATATTTAAGCAACCTTTAGTGTGTTCAATGTTGGTAAGATGTTAAAATTTGACAAAAAGGGTCTGAGGACTGCTATGTTATGGGACAAGGTATTCTCATGATCTCTAGTCTTGTACATATGCTGAAAGCCTAAAATACATTCAAGCATTATCGTAACTGCTGATCTCCCTTTGGCCAATCTTGTGCATGAGCAGAAAAGAATTACAAATATAGAGCACCAATCTTGTGCACGAGTTGAAACTATGAAATGCATATAATAGTTACCATAGCAGCTGAAACTTCCTTTTGGAGTCCTGGTTTATGCATGAAAATAGGTTATGAATTTAAACCACCAGTTCTATGCATGACTAAAAGAAGCTTCCCCGCTCTTAGTGACCTCACCATCAGGAAAAATAATAATGTTATTATGGGAAGAATCCTTCATACTCATCTCTGTTCTAGTTATTATGGGGCTTCTGGATTAATAAATTTCATGCCTGCTTTGGTGGGATTCTACTAATTATTGAATTGCCTAAAAATTGTAGAGATTGTGATAATGGAGGGTCAACCGAAAGTTAAAGCCTCGCTTAGGCTTGGTTCTGAATTCTACACAGTGAATGCAAAAAAGGTCGGTGCTCTGTCTGAGCAGCTGTCTTCAATGAAAGAAGAAAGTATGAGCATATTGAAGGATTATATTACCAAGCACAACGTTCCCAATGATGTCCCTGATGAATTGGTTGAAGGCTCTTCTGAAGACGACGAAGAAGAACCCAAGAAGTCTAACATCAAGCCCAAGAAAGCTAAGACAACTAGTACTTAGGTAAAAAAACAATGTACGGAATTATTCTAGTTTTCAACCTTGTCACCCTCCTGTGTCATTGAAGAAACGTGAATCAACTAGTTTTAGCATTATGTTGAACAAAAAATGCATTCTGAAATAGATTTGGAACTGATAGACTTTGGAGCATGTTTGTACTTGTTTGTTTTAAGTAGATATCAAGATCACGCAAAAAAGGATAAAGGAGAGAACCCCATCAGCCTATCAAGAATTGTATTTCTTCGAGCCCTTTAGCAAATTATAACCATGCACAAAAGTTATCCAGTACTTATATTTATGGCTTTTCTACTTGTATCAGTCCTTTACCTTTTCACATGTTTTCCTATAAGCTTTTCGTTGAATTTGTTCGTATTTACCTACAAACTTATAGAATAGATTTGTTGAAAGGCATTTGTTTATAGCAAATCTGGTGAATGAATTTTTCGAACCATTAATCAATTATTTGCATAAACTTGAAACAAATAATTGTAGAGTAATTAAATTATTTGTTTCACTAATGATAGTTTAGCACATTAAATATGTATTGTAATTTAAAAATAATAAAGTAGATTATATATTTTTTTATAGTATTATATATTTTGATTCTTTTAAATTCATATGATAATAATTATATTAAGAATGTTATTAATTTATATTTTTTATTAAATTATATTTAATAATAATTATTTTAAAATATGGTTAAATTATTTATTATTTTTATTAAATTATTTTCAATCATAATCTTATTAAAATTTAATAACAATAACAATAATCTACCTAAAAAAATTTTGTTGCTAAGGGTATTCTGGTCATTTTAGTTTTTTTTCCTTATGCTATTACAACATCATTCCATTCAACCAAACACAAGAATCTTATTCTGCTTCTATTTCATTCCATTCAACCAAACAGCTTAAATTATCGACACAATTTCTATTCCATTACAAAATTTTACTCCATTCTGAAGTGAATAAACGTACCCTATTTGTTGAATCAATTACATTGGTTGGATGGTTCTGATGTTAACACATGAGAAAGATAATGCCTTTTGTTTTGTTCCACATGGTAGGGTAGGGAATCCATTAATCATACCATGGAAACTTGGTCATAGGGTACTTCTGGTTTGATCATGCAATTAAACTCAAGAAAAGTAATTGCTCCTACCTCATGATGGAATATGAATGAATTTTGTACCCTGCGTTTTAGATCTCAATTGCCTTCATCAAAGGGTTATATGCTTTCTTGGACCATATGTTTTCAATTGAAAAATGTATTATTATTTCTTTTTTTTTTTTTTTTTAGATTAATCTTTCTTAACTTTAGAACAAGGCAACCCTTGATTCTTTTCCTCCTCAGCTGACCGACATATCTATTGATGGACTGAGGAGGATGGGGCTTGTAAGATAGTTCACTCGGTGGGTTGAGGGCCGTAAAGTGAGGGTTTGAAGTAAAAGAGTCGATGGATTAAGGAGGATTGTTGGATGTTTGAGTAACAAGTGGCAGTAATCTTGTTGTCGCGATTTGTTAGTTTTTAGAGAAGAGTTGAATTGATGTTTTTCACAGACATAGAATAAAATATTAAAATTTTAAACATGTCAACCCGCATAATAATCTATATGTAGTTTATGCTATTCTTTTGAATTTTATATATATATTTTTAATTTTGAGTTTTGAATTTTTAAAAATCTTTTTTTTTTGAATATTTTTATAAATTTTAATGTGGCATATAAGGCAAATAGTGTATGTCAACACGAAGTACACATGTATTGCCACATGAATTACCACACCAATATCATTAAAAAATTAATATTTTAGTCAATATTTTCGTAAAAAAAATGATTTGATTCTTTTCGAAAGATTAATGACCAAATTTAACTAAGCAAAAGTCAAATTAATAAAATATGTAAACATTAAGGTTCAATTTATCATTGTGTAAAAAAGAAGAAGAAGAAAAAACCAATTAAACCGTTTATTCAACTAGTTTTTTAGCTCAGCTCAACTGTTTTTAGGAGTTCACTCAAAACTCGTTTCAAACAATTCTTTAACCAAATTGATATACTGATCTGTTTTTTGCTCCAATTAATTCGATCCGATTCTAACAATATAATATGCACACCTTAATGCTCAGCACTGAACCTTCCTTCCACTTGTAAATTTTATAATAGATGAAGTTGGTTTAGTAGTTTAATCAATTTAGACCCTTCGCATTTATTGTTTTGAACTAATTTCATTGTTGTGGTAAGCTTCTATGAAGCTTCAATACCTACGTGTTCTGTCACAATACTTGACCAGAAGAGTAAACTGGTTCACATTGGAGCAAGACATTATATCTTTCCATGTAATGTCGTATATGCATGTATCTTTATTAGATTGTAAAGGGTTGTTAATAACTTTCTGATATATAAGTTCCAAAAAAGGAGGGACCTAGCTGAATTAATTATTGCTGCATTAAGTTTCCTGCTATCTGCAAGAATGTTTTCGAATGGAAGCTCACTCAAACTATAATATACATGCAAAATCTGAACCTGTACAAAACTTGAATACCGCCTATATGAAATTTGCAGTGTCAATAACTAGCAAATAATTTGATTTTCCTTTTACAACTCGTTCTGTTTTTACCTATTATCTGATGTCGGTGATAAATAATTTTATTTATAAAAATTTGGGTGAATTGCACTCGTGGTCATTCAAATATTAATAAGTTTACACTTTGGTCAACTAATTATGAAAAGTTACAATTTGGTCGCTTAATTATTCGAAATTGATCGTTTAAGTCACTCCTCTGTTAACTTACTAATGGACATCAACGTGGACAGTTAAGTCACTATTCCTGAAATACATTGTTAGTTACTCAATTATTAGTATGTTTTCGTTGTGATCACCTGACAATGAAAAGTTTCAAAATGATTACTAATAATTGACTATTAAGCCTATGATTTAATATGTCATGTCTTCAATCCATTAATGATCATTTTGTAAATTTTCATAGTAGTGAGACCAAAACGAAAACTTACTAATAATTGGGTGACTAACAGTAGAGTTTACCCAAATATATTTGAAGAATAGTGACTTAATGGTCCACGTTGACATCTATTCACATGTTAACAAATAGTGACTCAAGTGATCAATTTCGAATAGTTAAGTGATCAAAATTGGATGACCAAATTACAAAATCACTAACTATTGAGTAACCATGACTGTAATTTGCCCTATAAATTTTTTATAGTCATGTTAACATGTTCCAAGTTAGTAATAAAAGGGAAAAAGAGTTCGAAAAAGGATTAATAATGGAGTTTTGTTGTTCTTTTCTTTGATATTAGTATCAATGAAATTGGTCGATAACGAAGTGATTTATTGATAAAATATTAAAATTTTATTGTAAAATAAATTTCAATATAAGAAATTATTAGTATTATAAAATAATTAATCAAAATAAATTTAAAAAAATGAAATTCACACATAATTCAAAAATATAGTATAGATTATAGATGTCAGCTACTAAGAGTGAAGTCAAAAAATTGTTTTAGAAAACTCATGATGTAATTCTATTTGCCTCCTTCGCCTTCACCTCTCTCGGCTATAGTTCATTATTAGGGTATAAATTTATACAAATCCTTGTATATATAAATTTTTTGATGATAAAAAATTTAGAAAGAGAAAAGAAAATAAAATGGGATTATTGAATAAGAAAAGCATATCAACAAGTTTTGGGTGTAGTGATAAGATGCATCATATTCTTAATAGTAAAACATAGATTTGAACATTAGAGATGACGTTGTTGGGAGGGACAACTACAAACTCCGTACATGGACTATGAAATGAATATGAAGCATATTAAAAAAGGAAAAGAAAAAAATGATAATAGGAGGGAATGATATTGTTAAGAGGAATAGTTACAAATCTCGAATATAGACCATAAAACGAGCATTGAGTATACTAGAAAAAAAAAATAAGAAAAGTATTATAATTGAAAGGGTAAAGGGTGTGTGTGTGTGGGGAGTTTTGGGCATGTGTGGCACATGCATTTATGCCTTTGATTTAAACATATTTTTGCTTCAATCAAACTCTAATAATGGAAAGAGAGGGATGCTTTCATTTCTCCATCATTTTAGTTAGTAAGCATACATCACTTCTTGGAGAACCATGTGATGTGTCTCTCTATGTGCATGTTATTCAATGATATGGTTGAATATGGTTTTCTCTATTTATTTTTTCATAATTTCGTTTTTTATTATTTTTATATAAAAAAATTGTAATTTAAGATAAAAGAAAAAAAAATTGAATCTTAAACTTGCTGAATATTTAAAAAAGTTGAATATAGAAAAACAATTCTAAATCTTGAACATGAACCATAAAATAGACATAAATTACTTTTTAAAAAATCCCTTAATTAGTCTATGACACACACGCACACATATATATATTGGAAAGAGCAAAACATAATTATGCAAGTAAATATATGCATTGATCATGGATGTTCATCACACAACTTATATCGTGGATTCGAGTTACACGGATTATACATTTGTGATGTGCATGTAATGATGATTTATTCTTGTAAAAAACGTGCATGTTCGTAAAAAAGAATTAAAATCATAATGATATTAAAGTGTCCCTTTTTATTATATAATTTGATTATAATTAAGTAATCCATAAATTTAGTTATTTTCACCTATGTCTGTAAGATCAGGTGATAAAAAGCTTGATATTCTATAAGTAAGATTTCGAATTTAAGTATTGTGAATAAAGAAAATAGTTCTGTAAAAGTTTTGCCTTTTTGTTTATGGGTTAAATTCAGCTCATTTCGAGATTTAATTAAGAATAAATGTGATTACTGAATATTAGAGAGTCTAAAAAAAGATATTTTTTAATTAAAGCAATGGTTTTGATAAAATGATTATGAAAGTAATAATTATTAATTTTATACTATAATTAAACATATTGACGAGAGAGTGAATTATGGCTTGAATTATGTCAAGTTTAGAATATCATTTTTGTAATTTATATTCATCCAGCTCAGATCAATTTATGATTTAATCGATGAATTTCATACCAAACCAAATGAAATTTAAACTAAATTAAAATGGATTAAAATTTTGATTATTCGATTTTGATCCATATCCATGAGGAGCCTGTGGAATAATCGAAATTTAAGAGGCCAAATTCTGCCTCTAGTTCGATTTAAAAGTATTAATCCAATCAATGATACTATTATGATTTTTCTCAAAATTTATCGTCGAAAGCAAATTATTATAAATTCAGTAAACATACTTGATAATAAGAAAATGTTTATAAAAAACACTAACACTGCCACTGATTGATTGAACTAAAATTTTAACATTTAAAAAGAAAAAGAAAAAGTATTTACTTGTACAACTTTTTTAATTGTGAGGATTAAATTTTAAATTTGATAAAATTAGAGGGGTTTATGGCATATTTTACCGAACGTGTAGTTAAAGATGCACCTCCCTCCATTTTCTTGTTTTACATGTCCCTATCTCTTTTATTAGGACAATAAACTTTCCACCAATGGGACCCAACTTTTCTTCCTTATTTAAGTATGTCTAGCTTACGTAGCACTTCATGGTCCCACTCGTCGAAGCCATGTGGCAACTTTCATTTTGTCAGTGTCACCCTTCAATTCACGTTTACACAAATTTTGGTTTTTTCCTTTAAAATACCTTCACATAAATTTTCGAGACACCAAGGCCCCTTGCATTAAATGTTCTACGGAATATCTGGATCATGTTAGAAAAAGAGAAAAAATTTAAAACAATAAATAAATAAATTTTAAAATTTTCTATCGAATCTTAGGTGAATTGACATTATTGTAATTATAACAATAAAAAAGACTATCAAAAGAAATAAGTAAAAGAAATTTTCGCCCAAAATTTAATAATTGGTCAATTCTTAATCTACGTAAAGTTCATTGTGTTGCGATAGAAATAAACAAAAACAAATAAGTTTTAACATAGATTCGAGCATGCTTAAGTAATTCTTTTATTTAATTTAAGTGTTTGAAATTATGGGTCGAAGTAAGAATTGTATAATAAAATAATTTCAAGTTTATATTTAATGCATTGTAAGTATATAAGTACATACACAACTAGTGAATTATAATAAGTCATCTGTTAAAAAATATATAATAATTATATTTATAATTAATTATTTTAGATAAAATTTTATTATTAATACTTGTATCATGCGTAAGTTGTTGCAGATTTAATTCTTATACTTTAGTTGAGTCAATTTTAATATTTATACTTTTCGAATTAAAAATTTTAGTTCTAACCCAGATAGTGTCAGTTAAATTTATTAGGTTAAATTTTGTTGTTAATCCCTTACTATGCGTAAGTTATAGATTTAGTCTCTATTGTCCAATTCGATAAATTTTAATTCATATACTTTTCAAATATTTTAAAATTCTAGTTGTGACTCAAATGATAGCCGCTGAATTCATTAGCTAAAATAATAGGGGGTTGTGAGTATTATGTGGAATCAACAAATTGATGTGGTATTACATATGATAATTCCGACAGATTTAACACAGCGACAAAGACACCCTTATGAATAGTAAATTGGCTATATAATCTTTTCAAAATTTATGAAATCACAAATTAATATAATTGTAAAATTACACTCTACTCCAATTTATTATTATTTACCTAATTTTTTTTAATTTCGTCTCTAGACTATAATAGTTGCAAAATCGTTCTGTTGAGGGCAAGAAAATGGTATGCTAGAGCTTTTCAAAGACATGGATGGCTCAATCAAATTGTTGATATGTTATTGTAAGATCTTGCGATTTGAATTTTGGAGGAGAATCCAACTTCAATAATTGGTCGTTTTGTTTGTTTACCCATAATCTACATTCAAGTTTTTTAATGCAATTCCTTTTCTTAGACATTGAAAATTCTCCCAAGTTACCACATTTTGATTTACATTATCAAAATTCAACATTGAATTAAAAATAAAAACTATTGAATGATTTGATCGATTGATGTATTAATGAGTTGGTTTGAGTTAACTTCGCATTTATTCATAGACAAAGTAATGGAATGAGTGGAGATCTTGCTAATGCAAGGGTGAGGAGACCTCTGTTATTTAAAATTTGGTGGTGAAATGATTTTCGCCTAGTGATGAGTGTTTCTATCCTATTTCACTCTTATGCTTATGTATTTACTGTTTTGAGGGTGATGATTGAGTCTGTCTTTCAACTATTTGTTTGCTTGCTTGAGTTGAGTTGAATGTCTTTTGGTGAGAAATGTTTCAGTTTGATTTTTGTTAATTTATTATATTTAAGTTGTTGAATTTTTGATTTTTATTAATTTTTTACATATTGATATAACTTGCTAAACTGTTAGATTTTCAAATCAGTAGATAATTATAAGATAATTAATTAAAATATTTATATAAATATATAGATTTTAAAAGAATTGTATGTTGAATATCATTAAAATACATAAAATATAATTACCAATACACTTAAATTAAACAATAAAAAAATTATGATACACGTTATTATTTATAAAATTACAATTTTACATATTTCTAATAATTTTAATTTAATATTTTTAATGCTCGTTTTCGATTTTGATGTCACCCATGTCTATACATATTCATCATCGATTTTATTTAATTTTATCATTACAGTAATTAATTCTCACTATCCACCCGAAAATAGTTTGATTAAAATAAAAACCTTTTACCATTCGTCCCTAGAAGTACCTTTTTTTTTAATTTTAAACCCAAACGTTGGGTTTTTTTATTTTGGGTTCAAAGTTGAAAACACAAAAGAAATTAGAAATCATTGATGTGTTCCCTTTCCCCCTATATTAAAAGCTTAGAAAACCAAAAATCTAAACTCCCACCAACAAAAGATGTCCAAATTTGCATTAGTAATCCCACCAAATCACCTCCACCGACACCACCACCACCGTCACCACCTCTTCCTCCTTTTCCTCCTCATCTCCGCCGTAAATGCCGCCCCTTTCTCGGCTACAACCACCACTAATAATGACCAAAAGTTCAAAGAAGCTCCACAATTTTATAACGCACCCACTTGTCCTTCAATTAATGGCACCACCACTGAAATGTGTTCCCATGAAGCTGTTCATGTAGCAATGACCCTCGATGCCGCCTATTTGCGTGGTTCAATGGCAGCTATTTTTTCCATCCAGCAACACTCTTCTTGCCCTCAAAACATCCTCTTCCACTTCGTCTCCACCTCCACCGCCGATCACCGTCACCTCCGCCTTACAATCACCCACTCTTTCCCTTCCCTTAAGTTCCAAATCTACCCATACGACTCCTCCGTCGTGTCCGGCCTTATCTCAACATCCATCCGGTCAGCACTCGACTCCCCACTCAACTACGCCCGGAACTACCTCGCCGATCTCCTCCCTCATTGCATACACCGCATCGTTTACCTAGACTCCGACCTCGTCCTAGTCGACGACATAGCCAAACTCGCCGCCACCCCACTGGACGAAAACACCGTCCTCGCCGCCCCGGAATATTGCAATGCCAACTTCACTTCATACTTCACCCCAACCTTCTGGTCCAACCCCACGCTTTCCCTAACCTTCGCCGGCCGGAAACCTTGTTACTTCAACACCGGTGTAATGGTCATAGACTTACAAAAATGGCGTGAAGGTGATTACACCACCAAAATCATCGAATGGATGGAGCTTCAAAAAAGAATAAGGATCTACGAGTTAGGTTCATTGCCACCATTTTTACTCGTCTTTGCAGGCACCATAGCACCTGTTGATCATAGATGGAACCAACACGGGCTTGGAGGTGACAATTATAGAGGATTATGCAGAAATTTACATCCGGGTCGGGTTAGTTTATTACATTGGAGTGGTAAAGGGAAGCCATGGGTGAGACTTGACGCTAATCGACCATGTCCTTTAGATGCTTTATGGGCTCCTTATGATTTGCTACAAACACCCTTTGCTTTAGAATCTTAAAAAATTATGATTAGTATATGTTTTTTTCAACAATAATTTTCTTTTTCTGGGCTGAGATTTTTTCTTTCAATGATGCCATGGAACTTATAGAGGAAAAAAAATGGATCTGAGTGGAAAATTTTAAGATAAATTTTCTTGGAGATATATGTTCATAGATTCTATAGCAGTGAACATTTAACAATCTTAATACAATCTTTGCTTCTTTTCTTTATCTATGTATTGTTCAGGACAGTATATAATACATGTTATGCCTACTACAGAAATTAAAGATCAAAAGCTTTTTTGGTAGTTTGGTTTAATTATGATTTAGTCCCTCTACTTTACTTTGGTTTGTCTTTTACTTTACGAAAACTAAGAAGCTAATCCAATTAATTTGTTGCATGTAAATTAAATTCTTTTTGTTGGTTCAATTGTGATTCTGTCCCCTACTTTTCAAAGATCGAGGAGTTGAGCTATTAATTTTTGCTAATTTGCCGTGCATATAAAATGCAGTTGATTTTCAAATCAATAATTTAATGTTTTCTTTTTCTCGTAGGAAGCTTTTAATGTTGATTTGTTCTTGGTTTTTTGGCATGTTGAAGTAATTGATATAATTGCATCAATATTTCATCTTTTTAAATGCTAATAATTTGCAAAAATCAAGGTCATTGATTGTGAAAATTAGAAAAGCTATAATGGTGTTGTTGGAGCCTAGCAATGTCTGGTCTGAATTGAAATTCACCTTATTTTACTCCACCATTTAAGACAAGCTTGAGTTGTTTGGTTTCCTAGTTTTTGCCTATATACCCTATTATGCGATCAACATTGTACTTTAATGTAATGAAAGCTTTATCATGGGAATAGCAATGTACATTTTACTACTATTCATCTTAAACTCTCTCTATACACAGACAGGGATTCATTTACATGCCTCTAAAATTAAAATAATTTTATATTTTTTGTACAATTAATATTTAATGATTTAATTGTTATATTTCATAATCCGTTAATCTATATCATGTATGCCAAACTTGACGTAAATTTAAAACAATTAATTATTTATTAATGTAAAAAAAAATTTCAACTATTCAGTAAATATTAATATATACAATATTTTAGATCGATATGATAGAAATATTGGATGGTTTAAAATTTTACATGCATGATATGTACTTCAATGATTAAATCGTTAAAATATTAAATGTACAATTAATTTTATACATAAATAAATCCCTCCCATATATATATATTTACTACTACTACTCCATCTTTAGCTTTATTTTTTCTCTCTCTCCCTTTCATTTGGTGCCTTGTCTAGCCAAAGCCAAACATCAAACTATATTGTATCTTATTACACATTGTAGAGAGAGCTTTACTTGAATATCACCTTCAGCTCTAACAAGACTATACTCAGGCTCTAAAATGGATGAGGACACTAGTGGTTTATACATTAAAAAATGAATATAAGATATTGGTACTATATAAGTATATTGAGGGAAGGCTGACTTTTTCTAGAGAAGTTTTTGAAGTGGCGTCTATTGTGAGCCAATGAACTCTTCAATAGGTCGATATTGTCTTTGATTGGGGTTTTATCTCCTAACTTTGGGAGAGCCCAAGTGCCTTAAGTTGCTTGAAGAGGTGAGATGTTCAACAACACAGGAGTGCTTCATTAGATCGAATTGTCTGTGGTGCACAACCGCCTACTAAAGGGACGTGAGCATTCGTGCTATATAGGATTTGACTTATGCCCCTAAACGACATCAATGAACAAATATGCTATCGCCTTAAGCACTCAAGTTCTCCAAAAAATTGAGAGATAAAACTCCAATTATACAAATAAAACTGATTCATTCTCGATATACTATTCTTCAAAAATATCTTAAAAAAAAAAAAAAATCAAACTGCCCTACATTCAACTTTCCCATATTACCCGATTCTCTACTAACAACCACAAATTAAGTTGATATTTTTAGCAAAATTTATGGTGTCCCGACAACATATATCAAAGCCTTGCAACTCCTTTTTGTTTTTTTGCCTTTAATCACATGGGGCTTAGTTAGAAAGGGCACTAAACATGTAAATTTTGTACTCTTATTATTATTATTATTATTATAATAAGAAGACGGTAAATCTTTAATAGTAATGTAATTAGTGCGACTTGAATTCAGACCACACTTGGGACGGTGAACACCCTGATCATCAAGCCAACACACGTTATTTAAATTTATCTAATTTTTTACTTAAAATTCGATGCCGATAACTATTTAAATAATATTATTATATCTATTATTAATTGCAAAATAAAAATTATTAATCCAATGTTAAAGTAAAAGAATGTGATTGTGAATTTGAATAATTAGTAAGAATATATTATGCCTATGTCAAACAAAAGCTAAATGCTTATTAAGTATAATTCTTTTAATGTTTTGTAAAGGCAACTTGGGATTTTTTTTACTATAATGGGGATTTAAATATCAAACAAAAGTTAGGCAAATCTTTCACTAACTACCATATATAAATATATATAAATTTAATTATATATAAGCAAAAAAAAAAATAGCATATTGATTCCATACTATATAGTCCACCCAAATAAGTCAATAATGTACAAAATTAGAATATCTTTTTATAAATTTCTTTTGGGACTTTGATTTTCCAAACAACTACCGAAATATGCTATATTTTATTAAAAAAAAAATTAAATTTCAATATTTTTATTATGCTTAAATTTGACATAATTAGATATCTTTGTGTTTATAATATCTTTAGTTGGACTAAATAATTAACACTGTTATGCTTTTGGTTAAAATAAATCATGTCAGTGTAATGAGTTGAAAAGAGTATTCTTAAGAAAAAAAAAAATTACATTATCTTTTTAATTGGATCAATTAACCATGATAATTATTTAAATTAGCTGATAATGTTACAAAAATTGAGGGATCAAATTATAGTATATGAATGAGTTTGAGGATATTAAAAGGACCAAATTATAATTTTTTTATACAATATCTAGAACTACCCATGGACTCACCTCAACCCTTAAATAAGAGGATAATACGCTTCAACACACTTTAACCTACGTCCTCATGCACATACAACAATACTTACGCCAACCAAACAAAAACTCAATCCACAGAACAAATTATAATTTTAATACTACTGCAAGGGTTTTTAATTAATAAAATAAGTAAAGTAGGTAATCTTTTTTCCCAGAAAAATAAATCAAGTGGCAAATTATTTCAATTTTCAATATCCAACTTTCGGCTTTTTGCAGCGCTGGATTATTGTTTTCTTTTTTAATTTCTGAAAGCTAAAATTAATTAAATCTCTTATCATTTTCTTTTAAATTGATAAGTCTGAAATTATTTCATAAATTCATGTGCTAATCAAAGAGATCAAATTATTAAAATCTTAATTATGTAAAAATTAAATTTATTTTAACTGATATTCAGAACCAAGGGGAAAAGACAAAAAAGAAGAATGATAATTTTATTAAGCAATTAATAATTTCAAATGCAAATTAAAAAATTAGAAAAAAAAGAGATTAAACAAAAAGCTTAATTAATTAGATGGGTAAACACGTTATCTACTTTTCATGTTGATATTATTTTGACATTTTTTTAAAAAAAAAAGATTAAATTAAAGTAATAAAGACTTTTTTGCTCATAAATAAATAAAATAAAAGCCTTTTATTTTTTTTTTTGTCTTTTTTGCATTTTTTAGTGGCTGCAGTTTCACTTTTGTCTGATTCCCATTTACTCTCTTTACAAATTTTCTTTTAATGATCATATATAAAATTATATATTTATAAATTAAATAACTGTATTTTCACGCCGGTTAAGTCTTAATCCAATTGATATTAATATTCTTGTTAATATAGAAAAATGTAAATTCGAATGCGCTGAAGTACAATTTTTCTCCTATTTATGAGTTTCTAAAAATCTAATTACTTTTGCATATGGAGTTGTTTTAACAATATTGGGATTAGAGATTAGAGGTCAACTCTTTTCTTTATAATATATTATCAATATATAGTAAATCTCTAATTTTGAATGAAGTCAAGTCAATGAATGAAGTTACCCTGTTTCAATGACAAGGACCTTCCATGTGAGAAGAACATAAAGGAATCAAGCAACGAGGCAACTCACTTAAAAGTATAATAAACTTTTTTGGAGGGTGGGAGGTGGGGGATGTCAGGTTCATCAAACGCGTTTTAATTAACCACAATGTGTGATAATACTTCATCTCTTCTTTTAATAATATGATTGAAGTTCGATTTTAACTCATAAATATAGAACATATTTTGTGACTCGTCGTTTACCCTTTAAAGAACATTTATGATGAGGGAACTAGTTGTAATTGTCAGTGATGGATATCTAAACTTCAACCAAAAAATTGTATTATAACTTTTTCGACCAAAATTAAACTCAAGCTTTAAATTTGAATGATTCAAACCTAAAATGATTTGATGACCAAAATTGAAAAGTTTAAACTTTAGACTAAATACTCAAAATAATTTGAATCCAAAATTGAGCCCAACAAAATTATCAATTTTTGTTGATAAAAAAACTAGTCTTCCTGCATAAACACAAAGCTTACAATTACATTACAACTATATGCTATCAAGTAGGGACGTGATTACTCTAAAGATATTTGAATCATTTAGCTGATATTGCAAAAATGTAAAATTCAAGGGTTAACTCCTTTATTTGCTTCCTTGTAGTCTCCATAATCTTCTCCATCACTGTTAACTGTCTGTCTGAAATACTTGTAGTAAATATACTGCAATATGATCTGTTGGTAAACTATGTTAAGGCTTTATTGTTGCAGTTGAATCATCAAAGTATAATTTTTACATCAATTGATCTTTTTACAAACTCAGTTATCTTCTTAAACAGTAAAATGTCAACTCCAATATGACAGAAAAAATATTAAAAATACACGTTGATCAAATTTTGAACATGTTTGTACATGTTTGGAAAAAGAAAAAACGACCCCATATTAGTTTTTAAAGACTTAAATACAAACTGTTCACTAGATATACATATGTTTAAAATTTAATTCACGTGTTCTAAACACAAGATAAAGGGGTAAAGGTAAAAAAGTTTGCTCAAAAAGAAACTTAAATTGCTAATATACCGTTAAGGGAGCCAAGACTACTATCTGCTCCTCTCTAATTACACCCTAATTAAATATTTTCTTTAAATTAGGGATGACAAAAAAACTCGAATTTGACGGTTTCAACCTACCCCAATCTATTAAGGTTAAATTTCTTCTAAAATCGAGTTCAGGACAGGTCAAGTTTGGTGAAATTAAAAAAATAGTCAGATCGGATTTTAGATGAATCCATCCACTCATCTTAAAATATTTACAAAAATACCTCCGATATATATATATAGTTTTTGCTTTCAATATATATATTAAGTTTTAAGTCTAAACTAAAAAAATAATTTTATTCGCTTCAAAATAAAAAAATTTAAAAAATAATTTTATTTGCTTTAAAATAAAAAATAAAACAATTAAATTAAATTCGATTTAGATGGGTTGGAGTTGGATCTCCTATTAAATTTCGGATTTGGGTCCAATGTTGATTTTTTTTCTTAAGGGTTTGGGGGGGTCAGGTTGGGCGGAGCAGATTAGTCGACCTTTGGGTAGGGACGAGGTAAGCAAAAATCCGCCCTGCCCCTATCCCATTGCCATCCCGACTCCAAACTAATGTCAAGATTTGACTGATGTGATATAGATACTTTGATAAGTAAATTAGGAAATGAAATTTTAGGACTAAATTAAACCCGAAATCAGCCCAGAAAAGGATACAAATAAATCCAATGCCACGCAAACAACAGCATCAAGCAACCATGGCATGTTTGCCTTAATGTGTCCCCATTCAGTGGTTCTCACTAGAATACTGTTGAAGCAACCATTAATGAATCGAAGCTTTCAATGAAGTAGAAATAAAAATGGAGAACACTGAGATTAAAGATCAAACCTTGCCACATAAGTTGCATTAGCTATCAATGCAAAGATGAACATGAGAGGATTCAATCCCTGTATGATGAATTTTTTTTCCACACATTAAGCAAAAAAAAAAAAAAAAAAACATTTTAAAAGCAAAAAAAAAAAAATGTTATAATAAGAGTGTTACCTCCACATTGCCCCTTTTGATCTGATAAAGAAACAACGATTTTGATTAGGAAACTGGGAATTTTATGGTGATTATATATCAAAAAGAAAAAAAAAAGTAAGTTTTTTTTATTGGAAAGTCGATGCTTACATTTAACCATATTTGAGGGATTCGGCCTCCCATGTATATGGCAGCCATAAGCCATCCCAGCCATTGTCCAAAGGCACTATGCTCCATACTATGCTCCTGTGAACAGTGGTAAAACGTGGCATTAAGTTTTGAGAGGTTTAATTGAAATTTTTAAAAACTCTCTCAATCTTCAGATTTGGCCAATAACCTGACACTCGGACAAATCTAAATGTACCAATTTTTGTTGAATTTTAAGGTAGAATCAATGGATCATACCTGTAATAGTCTTCTATTGGTAAAACCAGTTTTCACTTCCATCAAAGCCTTACTTCCAAAAGGCAAATTGAGTGATGCAGCTAGAAATGTGCCATAACTTTTAGCCTAAAAAACCATCATATATCTTTGTTATTCAATCAATCTTTCAAGAGTTTGAAAATCATTCACCAAGTTCGAGAATTGACACTCACGGCTCTTGGCATCGGCCTAGGTTGAGTTCCAGACTTCTTGGACAAAACCAAAACCGTTTCATCATCGGACGACGAATCACCGTCGAGTCCCATAGCTGAAGGACCGCTTTTAGCTACCCTCAAGTATGTTCGGAAAGGTGGAGTGCCACTACCAGCCAGAGATCTAGCTGACCTGAAAATAGTACAACATTGTACATAATCAGGAATAATAGTAAAATAGATACAAAATATACCTTAATTATATATTAAAAAAATGAAAAAGTTAAAAGAATAGTACGTGTAATAAAATTCCCTACGAGGATGGGGTTTGCTTGAGGACTTAGGTATGGGGATTCCAGGTTCATGTTTGCCAGGTTTCAATGGTTCTTTCTCATCTTCAACCTATAACATTACATTTTAAAAAAACAAAACATATGAAACCATGTCTTATTTAATTCTATTACAATTTCCTATAATACAGGGATTAAAAAGAAAAAAAACAATGTCAAAGGTTGTGTAAAGTGTACCACGTCGTTGGTTTTAATCCGTCTACATTTCCACCACCTGTTGATATAATCATAGTATACACTTTGCAACACTAGAACCACAGTACTTATTGTATAGAGCTGACGTACAAAACCACACAATTAATTAGCTTCTCATAAGTAAAAAAACATTACTCTACTCAAAATTGTCCTATATGGAATGAGGGCTAAGGTTTTTTAAAATCCCAATGAAACCCAACTCTAAATGTTGGGTTAATAGCATAGTGGGCCTTAGGACAACTTGAGAAATAAACCCATGGTATAGATTGACTTTGGGCCATCTTTTTATTTGGGACTTACTCAAAGAATAGTCCTGAATTGCAATTATGAAATAAATGAAGGGTTTAACATGAAATGGAAAAACATTTAAACCTAGGAAAATGAAAAATGTATGTCACATGTAATAGTACCAGAGCTGTGTAGAACTGAGTCGGCAACTGCATCCACAAAACAAGAACCAAAAAAAGAAAAACCCAGTAAGCATAATAAATACATATATCTATATATATAAAACATAAAATTATCATATACATGGAGGAAATTTTTTTTTTAAAAAGAAGAAGAACACAACTCACTGTTGCAGGTTCAAGAAGACAACCAACAAGATTAAACACATCACTGCGAGAAAAAAAAACAAAGGAGATTAATGGTTTCAAACATGAACAAAAATGGTGAGTTTATGCTTTTTTAAAGGAAAAAGAACCGAACCCAGCAACCCAAGTGAGGAGAAAAAGGAGGGAAACACCATGAGCAGACTTGGTTCTGAAATTAGTAATGATTTGAGGGATCTCTGCAACACCCCAACAAACCAAACTAATAATCCCAAACCCAAAAGAAAATTCATCTTTTAAATTACAAAGACAGTCTTTGAAGTATCTTTGAACCCAACCAATACAGGGTTTGTTTTCTCTAACACAATAAGGTTGAGACATTGACAATGCTTTTTCTTTTGCAGAGAAACTATCAATATGATGAAACAGTGTTGAAGTTGGTGAGGGTTTTTTTTTTTTTTTTGTGTGTGTGTGTGGAAAGTAGAGCCATTTGTTATTATATAGCAGAAAAACAAAGTGGGATTTTTACTCTTTTTTTATATAATTAATTATTACTAAAAAAAATGGAACACCAATTTGTAACTATTGTACATTTGTTTGTTGTCTTGTTGGGAGTTAATGGTGGTGAAAAGGAAGCCTTTCTGGTACGCATATTCATTATCCATGGATATGCTTTACTTTATATTCATTTTCATGTTTTCAACTTGCAGTGTACTGTGTCATTATTGCATGCAAGTAATACCTTAGTTGACGGTCCAAATTTATCTACAAATTTACATAAAAGTTAGGGTTAATTAATAATTATCCCTTAGGTTGTAATTGAATTTTTAAAATATTAGTACTGTTCTAATCAAGTTGTTTCATTTGTGTGGCATTTTAGTCCGTTTTAGAGTATATTTAAATATGTAGATTGAATTTTAAATATCATATTAGATTTAACATGTTAGAGAAAACAAAAGACTGTCATTAAAATTAGGAGGGCAATATTTTAACGCGTCAAATCTAAATTTTAAATTGTTCAATGTGTTTAGTACAAAAGTGTTGAAAATTTGATATTTGTGTCTTAAATAGGGATAAATCTGAAAATTATATATTAACTTTGATTAAATGTGTAATTTGATACATGAATTTTGATTTGGTACAATTATACACATGAAACTTTATGTTTGATTCAATTATACATATTTAAAGAAATAAATACATCAAATTATTTTTGTATTGGATAGATATAATTATTTGTGTATGTAATATATAAATATAAAATGAATATGCTATATCAATCATTGTGTTAATAATTTTTGATAATTGGATCAAATCAAACTTTCATGTATAAAATTATCCAAAATTAAAGTTCATTTATAGTTTTGATATTTATCCCTTTTAAATATGTTCCATTTCAAATCGAAGCTAACATTTAAATGCTGAAGCTAATGATCAAGCTAACAAAAAGATCTAATTGATATAATACCAACACTTTGAAAATTAAATTAAAACTTTTTAAAATTTGAATCATTATTAAAGGCATCTGATGGAATTAACCTTGAAAATTACATGAACATTAGAAGTAAAGAAATGTGATATCAACAATCGAAACATAAATAATCGAGTTTGAAGTTAATTGTGAACCAACACTTAGAATATTAGCTTATAAAGAACATTACCAAACATTACAATCTTCGATGAGACCATGGTCACCATTTGCAGATATTGAGAGGAAAATTGAGAAGGTAGATAGTGTTGTATTTTCGATGGCAGATAAGAAAGGAAATGAAATGGCCTCAACCTTGGCGATAGCAGGTATAAATAGTGGAGACATATTTAAAGCTTGGTGGTGAGCAATAGATTTTGTTAAGTATGAATTTGAGAAACAATCTTCTAGTTAAACTCTGTTTATTTGTTTCAATCAAATTTTGATTAGTCTAGATTATTCTATTATTATTTGACCTATGAATTTAGCCTGTAAATAGGCTCTTTTACAACATTAGAAAACACACTCATTAGAGATTAGAACTCATAACACATTTAGAGAATTTTGTGTTTACGTTTTGAGGGTTCTTTGTTTTCGGGTTTTCGGGGTTTAGTTTTTATCTCCATCTTTTGTACTCTCCGTTCTTTTGCCATTATAGTAAAAAAATTTTAACCGTGATTTTTTATCCTCTTTGGAGGCATTTTTCAACGTTAAATTTGTGTGTTCAATTTCTCGATTTCTTTCGCTATTTTTACTTATTCGTTGCTTAATCGGGTCAATCCCCAATAGATTTGATGTCAAACGTTGGTTATCAGTTGTAGAAAATGTTACATTATGGGACACTGTAAATTTGAACTTTCGAATGTTGTTCTTGTTGTATTTACAACAGATCAGTTCGAATCAAGAAAAAAAAATTACAATCTTCCAAATGCATGAATCTTTCCGAGTAATTAGGATGTTGTTCCTATAGTACTTAATCTATGGATTAATTAATATAAGATCCCCATGAAATGTAGGTGTATCATGTGCATCCAAACAACATATAATATCATATCCTTTATAATATAAAACATCTAACAACGTGGCATGTGATAGACCATAAAAGTAACACATTTTAATCCCATACTTAGCATGTTTTTGGATGATTTATTATATAATTTAGTGAATTTGATGCTCCTAATCCTTTAATTTCATGTTTCTATACTTAAGTGAGTATAGGGGAACAAAAGGAGCGGAAAACGGGTCAAAAAACGGACAAAACGGGCTGATTTAAAGATCCACACGGCTAAGACCATTTCCACACGGTCTGAGCACACGCCCGTGTGAGCCACACGGGCTGGCCACACGCCCATGTGGCAGCCCGTGTCCATATCGCTCCCTATTTCCCAAACACGCAGAAAAAGCCAATTTTTAGGATTTCTAAGCATTCTAAAGTTTATAAATACATACTAAAAGAGGACCAAAAGGGGGGACGCAGAGCTAAACGACTAAAAGACTCGAAGAACGCCAACGGATTCAACTCAGAAGTAGGATCTCCTTCAAGATTGAAGATCTCCATTCACTTTCTCTTGAAGTTTTTGGGTTTCTTTATGTTTTATTGTTTATGAACTAAATTCCCTAGATACCTAGGGAGGATGAAACCTAAGACGGATCTTATTATTGATTTTTCTGAATTACATGATAAATATTTGTTCTTAATCTCAATTATGTGTTCTTATTTCATGTTTTAATGTTTTCAGGATATTAATTCATGATTGATGTGCTTATTCAGTGGAGCAAAAGTCCCTGTTTAAGAGTAGATCTGGCATAATTGAGTGGAGTTGCATGCAGTCCTAGAAATAGCATGACATAAGTCTACCGAATTAGAGTCAAATCTAATAGGGGAATCCATAGATCGAGTTAATGCGACAATAGGGGTTTTAATTAGAAAGAGATTTCAATTAATCAACCTAGAGTCAGTTGTTTTTACTCTCAAGAGAGATATTAGTATAATTTAGGGATTTTTACGGATCAAGGCAAGTGAATAAATCGTTTAATTCAGATTCAAAATAATAAGTGAAGTCTACGTGGATTCTTTCTTGGGTATTGTCTCTCATATTGGTTTATTCGATTATTTTCTTACTTTATTCTCTGTCGAGTTCTTAATAATTAGTTTAGATAATTTTAGATTTAAAACAAACTTCTTCTATTTATCGGCTAGATAATAGAAAGATAGTAAGTACTAATACTTTTAGTCCTCGTGGATACGATATTCCCGACTCACTATAGCTATACTATTATTCGATAGGTGCACTTGCCTTTGTCGTGATTTTAGTTAGTTCGTGACGTCATCAGCATGCAAAAGCATATGTTTATATTTGAATTATGTGCGGGGCATTTTATTAACTTAGCTTATAATAACACTGTATCTTATCTAGTAACAAAATTTGTGTGAGTTGAAGTTAATTGAAATTGGATTTAAGGTTAGATTTTTGTGTTTGTAATCATTCTTCTTGCACTATATTGAAAAAAATGATCAAGACATAACAATATGATCAATACTATCGATGAGGTCTTGGCCTTCTATAGCAATGTTGAGATCTTGGAAACTTTGAGATTTCAGGTTCTAATTCCACCTTGGGGGAAGAGGAAGGGACTTTAGACCCCTTGTTAAATGAAATAATAGCAACTTTTGCCCCTCCTAATTATATAATATTCAATTTAAACCTCATTTAAATATTTTATTTTTATTTTTGATCTCTCCCCAAACTTTTAAAATTTTATTTTCGTCCTTGTAATGATTGATTTATTCAAATTATTGTACTTCTATTTTGGGTTACTTTGTACTTCCCTTTCGAACTTTAATATATAAAAAACTCATTTTACTATACAAGCATTATATAATCCCATGAACCAAACCCATTATTCCATCCATGTTCGATAACGCAGTGATAATTTACTTGAACATAGCCCTAAAATCCATCCAGGTTCATTTCCAACATAAAAACAAAACAACGTAATGATGCTTCAGTTCAGTTTCAGATGTTAAATTTCTGATCCTTTAGAGCTTAATCAATGGCATAGGGGGACAAAATTGTTAATAATCAAAATTGAGTTGTCCTTTTATGGCAAAACAAAAGTTTAGATGCCATGTCAGCTTATAACTAGAAATTTCGTTCCCATCCTTTTTTTTATATGACCAATAAAATGATGTAAGGAAAAAAAAAAAAACAAAACATAATCCTTAAACGAAGAGAAAAAAATGACAGAAACGGCGACGGTACGCTGCAACTTGTGAGAACGAAATGCGTCACACGTGGCTTCGTGTTTCTTTTATATTATGATTTGCTTCGTCATGTTTATCCTAAAAGATTTTTCGATTTTATCTTCAACTAAAATCTACGGTCCATAGTTTTTAATTATTTTTTAATAATGAGAAGGAGATTCTAAAAAGATGAAATTCGAGATTAGTGTTAATTGAAAATTTGCATAATTTATTAGTTTAAGTGCGAAACGAGGAATAATGATAAAGGCAGCTAAGATTAAACGTATTTACATAAAGGGTTAGTGTAAATATTAATTATAGGTCTTTAAATTTAACAATTAGGTTTCTTTTGATACTTGTGATTTTGATATCTAAATTTAATAATTAGGTTCGTATTAATTTTTAAACTTAGAAAATATAAAAGTGTGATGATGTGGTATAACTTTCAAGTACCGCATCATCAAATCTCAACGAAGTTCAGATTTATAGATTAAAATAAAAATTATCAAGTTCAAGTATTGAGAAAAAAAAGTACAACAGTCAAAATGAATTTAATTTTCCAAGGGTCAATAATTACATTAACTTTTACCGAATTCATACTGTTAACCAATTTTTTAAGAAAAAAAAATTACATAAAACTAATTTAAGATGTGCTACCATAACCTAAAACATGTTTTACCTTTAAAAATAAATTGCATTTTTCTTTGAAATTACAACTAATTAAACTATATCAATGATTCTAATCAAAATTAATGATTAAAATTTTGACTTGTATAGAGAGATAATTAAAATTCTTGTAAACACCTATTTGATACAAAATTTAAACCGTGTTACAAATAATAAAAAGATTATATATTCAACATTAACTTGACAATAATACACGAAGAACAATGTTCACTAGTTTTCGATTTCTGCCAAAAACATTTAATTTAAGTAATAGAAACGTAGAGATTTATTTTTGCTGAAAAAACTGAACCATCAATTTCACGTAAGTTGACAGAAAGTGACCTTAATTTGGTCATCATTTTCAAAACCTTCACAGAGATTTCTGAAGGCTTGGATGGGATGGACATCTTTTATAAGCAAAAGGTTTTTTGTTTTTTTTTTAAGTAAGACTTTTAAGTAATTAAAAATTTCATAGGTTAGAATTTTTCTAGAAAGATTATTTAGTTTTTGAAAATCGAATTTGAGAGTAAGATGAATAGGTTTTCAATTAAAATTTATGTTTATATATTATTACATAATATGCATTTTATGTAGTGTAAGATAAGAATGGCTTTCATTTACATCATTGTCTGCTTTTTATCTCCAATCTAGATTCGTGTCTCTTTGAAATGATATTAGTCGGTTAGAAGGGACTTTCTTTTTCCTTCTAATATTTTCTATTAATAAAGAGAATTGTATTTGTAGTATTTCGATAAACTCGACTCAATTCACTTATTTTGAATTAGTAAATTTTTTCTTCAGCCAATTTGCTCGGGCCCAAAATAAAATAATAAAATCCAAAACAAAAAATAGTCCAGTTACAAGTCCCCAAAAAATAATAATTACAACTCAAAAAATTTGAAGACTCAGTGTCCCAAAATGTTTAAACATCTTTTGGAAAAACTTAACCCTAGCTCTCACGTGCGCCGCTCCTCCTCTGGCACACCGCCCGCGCCTCGTCCCGAGGTCTGACCTCCTCTGCTCGGCCTTGCACTAGAATAGTTTTCCAACTTCATTGACCTCCTCAGCACCTGCAAAAGAAGAAAGAAACAAGGACAAAGCACGAAACAGAGCAGAAGCAGTAGAAAGCAAAAAGTGACAAAAAAAAAAAATTTTTGTAATTGGCTATAAAGCCATGAAAAAACAGATTGTAACACACACAAAATATTAATAATAATAAAAAAACGAGAACAAGAATCACCAAGAGGTGATTTTTTTATCTATTATTTTATTTTTTATTTTTTAAAGGCATAAAATAATAAATAAATATTAATAAAATCTTACCCATCGTTCAGTCTCCGCAAGGTCGTTGGTGTTTCTTCCGATTCCAAAAGCCATCGAATCCCTTGGGATTCGGCCAAGGCTACGACGGAATATACTGAGAACTGAAAGGTTTTCTTTCTCTTTGAGGGTTTCGGGTTTATTTTGGGATTTTTTAACTCCGGGCCGGAGTTTTACATAAAAATACAAAAAATGGATGCTTTTGGCTTTCCCGACGATCGATCGTGCATGTGTCGATGGTGGAGCCAATTTGGATAGGCTCTGCTGCGAGAGAAAGGAGAGAGAGCTTTTGGAGTTTTTTCTTAAAACAAGGTTAAAATGAAAATTTTGAAAAAATTCTTTTTTAAATAGCAGTTGTGAAACGGCGCTATTTCACTTAGGCCCTTTAACGACAAAACGACGTCGTTTAAGAGGCCGACCCGAGACCCGACCCTTTCCAACCTCAGGATCCGCGTGTTTTTGCGGAAGGGTCTAATTACACTTTTAGCCCTTCCGCTTTTTAATTAGTTTGCGATCCAGTATTTTTCATTTTTTAAATTTCGCCCTATAGTTTTATTTTTATTTCATCTTAATCCCTGAAAGGAACGACGCCGTTTTAGGGACAGGGAATAATTCCCCCAATTGGTCCCTGCCTTTGTTCAAGCATTTAATTTTAGTCCTTATTTCGGTTTTATTATTTAATTTATTATGATTTATACTTTTACTTTCGTTTAAATTTCAATTTAATCCTTTTTATGGTTATTCATTTATTTTATTATAATTTAGGCTTTAAATTTGATTTTAATTTTGATTTACTCTCTTATATTTCATTTAAGTTGCAATTATCCCTTTATTTTAATTCATTTGTTTATCCAGTTATTTAATTACTCTTTTAGTTATTCATTATTCTTTTATTTTATTCATTTGCTTATTCATATACTTTCCTGTTTATATATTGTTCCTTCATTCATTTATTTATTTTTATTCTTGTATTCACTTATTATTCCGTCATTTTTATTTTCTTTCATTAGTTATTCATTTTATTTACGCCTTCATTATTATTGGTATACTATTATCTACCATTATTTTATTATTATCTATTTATCTATTTGTTTATTATCCCTTCTTATACCTTTGAAAATTAGATTATTTTTTACTTGTACATATTATTATTATTATTCTTATTATTTCATTTATTTATATATTTTATTACAAATTAGACCTTTAATTTCATTTATATTTTAATTTGGTTCTTTATTTTTAATATTTTTATAAACTATTTTCTCTTACATTATTTATGTATTTATTTATTTTATTTCTTTGTCTTTATTTTCTTAAGTTGGTATTGTCCTTTTACGTGCATGCTTTGGTATTATTATCATTGTTATTATTTATTTCATTTATCTTTGACTGTTCATATTATTGTTAAAATAGTGTATATTTTACGTGCATGCTCGTAAATTGCTTTTATTAGTATATGTCGTTTACATGACACTTCATCTATACATCATCATTTCGTTTTCTACATCACCATTTTATCTTATTTCGTTAAAATCATGTCAAAAAAATCGCGTTTGAATAAATATATTTTATAATAGGCCATTTTATGTTATATCCCAAATAAGAAAAATACATTGTTTTAAATATTACGTTTGATGTTATTCAAAGAAGAAAGTTTTTAAAATAAGGCAATATTCTGTATTTAGAAACTCGAGAAAGTCGTGCCCTAACTTACGGGGTTTCAATTTTTCTCGTTGAATCTAAATAACCGAATATCCTTCTAAATTAAAACACATAAGATTTCAATTCAAAGAAGAAAGTTTTCAAAATAAGGCAATGTTCTGTATTTAGAAACTCGAGAAAGTCGTGCCCTAACTTAAAGGGTTTCAATTTTTCTCATTGAATCTAAATAACCGAATTTCCTTCTAAATTAAAACACATAAGATTTCAAATAAAAAAAATAAAAAACAAACTCATTCTCGAGGATTCAAGGTGTCGTGTCCTAACTTACGGGATGGTACATTTTGTTATCTCAAGATGAGAGGATCTTAAATATTCGTTTCGATTTATTTAAGAAAAATTTTAGTAAGATAACATAATACGAAGAGGGATCGTTTTTTTTATTTCTTTTCAAATTTCCAATTTTCGACATCAAAGACATTAAGTAATCAATTAGGTACCAATTTTGGGCGTAACGAGGGTGCTAATCCTTCCTCATGCATAACCGACTCCCGAACCCGTTTTCTAAACTTTGTAAACCAAAAATCGTTGTTTTAATAAATCAAACATTTTGTTAAAACGATCAAATTACGAGGTGATCCGATCACACCTCATAAAAAAGGATTAGTGGCAACTCCCTTTTTCGTTTTTTTTAAAATAAAAAGTCGACCTTTCAAAAAAATGGATTCGACAACAATTATGTATGTTTTTTTAATATTCCCAACATATACTTGTCGATGGGTTAATCGGATAGAACAAAGAAAGGTGGTGAAGATGTATGGTTCATCTTGTAGTATATGAAGTGAGTGTTATTATCTAAGGTGGTCAGAGAGGAAGATAAGAGGGGGTGGTAAAGAGAAGAAGGAGAGAGAAAGTTAGCTGTCTCGGGTCCTTCAGTCTTTGTATAGGACCTAGACCACCTACTCCTTCCTTGAGGACCAGTGACTAAGGTATAATAATGTTAAAATAACATATATATGTTATATGTATTTTTAATATAGTTTAATATAACATTCGATACCTGAATTTGACATTTTTTTTTCCTAATTTGGTACCTAAGTTTTCTTGTCTAATTTGGTACCTACACTTGACACGTTTTCCTAATTTGGTACTTAAGCTTTTTTGCTCCAATTGGTACTTAAACTTGTCAAATGCTATACAAATTAAGCTAAAACAACTAACATTGTTATTTTTTTATGAGGGAACAAAAATAGCTAATGTATGACTGAAATGTGGCAGATGATATGAAATTTAATAGCATGAATAATTACACTTATTTGGAGTTTTTTCGCTAAACAATATACTTAAATTATTTTGATTGTTATCGGCAAGAATGATTAAAGAGGGAATAGATGCTTAAAGCATCCCCTCAATTCCACAAAAAATATCGTTAACATAAGAGGAAATCCATGTTTAAAAATTGTGCTTCGGCTTATGCTTAACAAATGGATATTGAAGGAGAAAATTCGACTTTTAAAAGCCCAAAATAAAAGAAATTCATTATGTTAAATTAAAAATAAAATAAAAGTAATTGAACATTTAAAATACAAAAAAAGAAATTCTATATCATTTGTGACATATCAGTCATACATTTATTATTTTTTCTACCTCATAAAAAAAAAACACCATTAGTACGGCGGAGTAATTTATATAACGTTTGAATAAATTTAGTTAGGAAAAAGTCTAAGTTCACGTATTAAATTTGTAACAGCCTAAATTTGGGTCTGGTCGGAACAGTGGTTTCGAGATCACAAATCCGATGATGAAAATTTTATTTTTATTATATTTTTATGGTCTACAATTTTACAGAAAGATTTCGTAAAAGATTTAAATTGTAAAAAGTGCAAAAGTTGAGTTCTATATATTAGAGGTGTCAAATTGCTATGAGTTTTAAATTGTAGGTCCTTAAAAGGTAATTAGACCATTGGATAACTTGATGGACATAAATGGGCATGAATAGGACAAAATTGAAAGAAAAGCCTTAAGGGTATTTTAGTCATTTAGTGTTTTTAACGAATAAAAAGACAAAATACAAGAAAAAAATCTGCTCATCTTCTTCAAGTTGCTGCCGAAAATTTCTGGACTCCATGGCTAAGGGTTTCAAGCTTTTCAAGCTTCATAGTAAGTGTTTCTGAGCCCCGTTTTTAATGTTCATCGTACTTTTGAAATCTCGGTAACTTAGTTTAACTATTTCTACCATTATTTTGAGCTAGAGTTTAATTTTAAAAATTGACCCATGTTCAGTAATTGTGTATTTTAATGAATTATGGTAGATTATGCATGTTTATGATTAGAGAAACGAGTTTTATTAGATGATTTTCGATGAAATCATATAAAAGGGGCTAAATTGTAAAAGTTATAAATTGGTCATAAGTGAGTGAATTAGTGAGAATTTGAAGTTTCCATAGAAGAGAAAAATGTTCAGCATGTAATGAAAAATAAAAATTATTTTACGAGTTTAGGGGTAAAAGTCTAATTTTTGAAAAGTTAGGGGGCAAAATTGTAAATTTTCTAAAAATTGATATGTGAATTGAATTGATTAGTGTGTTGATAAAATGTATAAATGAGTGTTAATTTGGCATGTTAAATCAAGAAAACATGAAATTTAGACAAAGATCGGGGAAGAACGAAGTTGTGGGCTAAGTTGGGAAAATTAGCTGTTTCGGCATTTGAGATAAGTCCGTGTGATTAAATAAGCATGATATTGTATATGAGAAATATGAGAAAATGATGTCAAGTGTAAATAACATTTATGTGTAAATAAATATGAGTATGTGTAAAAAAAAATTAATTAATTTGTATATGAATTAAAATAATAGATGTTTGAATTGATTGAGTATTGAAAATTTTTTGTGGAAATGAAATTTAAATTGGAAAAGTAAAATAATACCCTATTAACTTGTCAGACTAGATTTGATACAAATGACATGCCACTGGATTTGTGATGTGATGAGGAGATTTGTAGCTCGGCCGAGAAGATGATTCTGTTATTATATACTTCGATTTATCCGAAGAGGCATTTAATGCCTTATTGGTGTGTTTGGGAGGATATGATATACTGGTGTGTTTGGGAGGCTATATTATATTGGTGTGCTATGGAGGATTTATATTATTCCGGGTGTGTTTAGGTTGGATATTCTGGTGTGTTTGGGTGGAATCCGTGTATCTGTCAGAGTCCGAGCCTTGTTAATCGGGTAAATAATTGAAATGAAATTTTGAAAATGAGATTTATTGATTGATTTGGCACTATTGAAAAGTATAAGAAAGAATGTATGAGTTAACCATGTGATATTATGATTGTCATTACGAATATTTGATAGTTGCAAAATTAGTATGTGAAATGTGTATTGATTTGAGAAATGAAATTGTATGTATAAGTGATACTGAACAAATAAGTGAAATCCCGGTTGAACCTTAGGAATACTTTAGTGATAAGTGGTAGCTCCGTCTACAATTCAGTGGTAGCTCTAGCTACATTACAGTGGTAGCTTCGGCTACAATTCAGTGGTAGCTTCGGCTACAATACAGTGGTAGCTTCGGCTACGTTACAGTGATAGCTTCGGCCATATTATAGTGTGGCACTTGGTTCCGTATTCAGTATATCCTTTAGTATTCCATAGGGTTCAACGGGTATTGAATTGATATAATGAAAAGTGATTGAATGTGAAAAGGATTTAATCATGTGATAATAATGTGCAAGTAAATGTGAAAAGGATTAAATCATGTGATAATAATGTGCAAGTGAACATTGTGATTGATGCATTTATATGTGTAAGTGTGAATGTGAAATCGCTTGTATAAGTGAAGTGTAGGTATGAAATTAAGTAGGAAATCATATGAACAAATAATATAGGTATCTGTATGAAATTGCTATTGTATGATTTATATGTTGAATAAAGTGTTTGGGTTATGATGCATCAATTGTAAGGATGCAAATGAGTGAGATGTGCCTATGATCAAGTGACAGTTATATGCTAAGTTATACTATGTTTTTGTGCATATGTGTAAAAATGAAAGTGAATATATGGAAATCATGAGAAAAGTGAAATTAGCATTAAGACAGTACAGGACAGCTGCAATTGTGTATTTTTGAAAAATCACCAAAAATGGTAGAAATTGAATTAATAGTTGAATGAGATATGAAATTAAATCTCATTGAGTCTATTTTCATAGAAAAAAAATGGTGTGAGAAAATGAATTATACTTTATGAGATATTTAAATTCTTGTGAGACTGGTTTAGAATGATTATGTGATCTCCTATTTTGAGTTGGAAAAATCATTATAAATTGTACAAAAATAATTATGGGGCATGGTTTATATTCTTAGAATCCTTAGTGAGTCTATTTTTTATTGGAACAAACAAAAACATTATTTGAATTATTTAAAATGAGATATCTGAGATTTTGTGAAGAGAGGGCAGAACTGTCAAACAGTGAAACAGGGGAAATTTTAATGAATAAACTGTACTAATTGGCTAAGCCAAAAAATTCTAAAAATTTTATGGCAAGAAGATATATGAGTCTAATTTCAGGGAAAATTTACGGAACTTAATTTTGAGTTTTGTAGCTTATGAAATAATTAAATTAGTGTCTGTGACTCAGGAAAACAACCTTAGCTGAACTTGAGTAAAAGGTGAAATTATGTGAATAATGATTCTATTTTGTTAAGCATATCTATTGAGGAATGAGATAGTATTGTTAAATAGATTGTTTATTATTATATGCCAACTTACTAAGCTATAAATCTTACACTATCCTGTTTCTCTCAGTGTTTTCAGGATTGGCTTGGGGTTGGAGATCGTCGGAGACAGCATCACACTATGAATTTGTTAAATTAAGGTATCGACAATTCTTAAATATTTATAAGTGAGTGGCATGTATAAAGATTTAGTTATTGGTAATTTGATTTAGTATGAATTAGCCAAGTGTTTGGGCTCATACATTGCTTTATTATTTATAGCCATGAGATGTGGTTTATAATAATTATGGTTATGTAAACCTATTTATTACATACATGAGGGAATGACTTGATATGGTTAAATTGGGAATAGCTAAGGGTATGTTATGGGTCGATATATCGAGTATTGGTATAAAGAGTTAAGAACACGAAAAGGGCTTGGAAAATAGCCTAAGTGTTGGCCACATGGTCAGAGATACGGCCGTGTGTCTCAGCCGTGTGGATGACACGGCCACCGCACAAGCATGTGGCTTGGCCGTAGAACATAAACAAAATGCTCGGGAATTCGACTCAGGGTCGAGACATGGGCGTGTGAGGACCATACGGTCTACCCACACGGCCGTGTCATATGCCACTCAGGCGTGTGACCCTTGTTTTGATGAAAAATTTTCTAAGTATTTGAAAGTTTCCGGTTTAGTCCCGAACCAGTATTAATGATAGTTTTGGGCTTCGTAAGCCCATAATAGGGACAATGTATGAATATTTGAATGACTTCTACATATGATTGAAATATATGTATCAGAATTAGTGTATAAGAGTGTAGTAACGTCTCGTACCCTAATCTGGCAACGGAGAGGGGTAAGGGGTGTTACAAAATTTGACTCCAAAAAAACTGAAGTACCAAATTAGGAAAAAGTGTTGAATTCAGATACAAAGTTTGACTAGAAAAAAGTTTAGGAAGGAAATAAGAAAAAAATGTCAATTTCAAATACAAAATATTATATCAAGCCTTTCAAGGTTAAGCCAAACCTAGAGCTGATATACAACCCATGTCCATCAAATTTCTTTTTATATTGTTGCCATTCAACTTGGGCATGGGTTATATAGGTAACTTGGATCCAACATGTTAAAAATATATATAATATCATTAAAATTTATGAGGGTTATTCATTTTTCTTTAATACATCAGATCTAAATTATCTATGTAATAGGTATAAACTCAATTAAAAATTGATCCAAGAATTTTAAATACGCTTCAAAGTTGATCTTAATTAACATTTAACCCTCAATAACAGTTCAACCGATTAAAAAACTTAACTGATATGATATTGATAATTTGATAAATTAATTAAAAACTCTTAAAATTTTAAATATAATAAAACCTGTAAAATGTGAGTTTAATAGTAAGTTTGGGAGTTTGGAAATTTTGAATTCACAACTTCGAATTTCAAATTTATTTTAATTAAATTGGATTAGTTAATTAATTAGTCTGATTTGATTAATTGTTGTCCATGGCAACTTGAAGAACTCTCATTTGATCCCACCCAGCAGCTATTATCACAACACAACAAAGATTCTCTTCATCAGTTTCTTTGAAACACATGCTGTCATTTAGCATTAATTGTCTAAATTTAAGCTCAGCTTATCTATAAAAATTAAAAGTCAACTTTGTCATTCCTTGGCAATGAAACTTAAGTGCCTAAAGACAGCATTCAACCTTGGCAATGAAATTTATTTTTAACAATATAACATCAACTGATTCAAAATTGTACGTGATCATAGCATTAACAAAACTATTCTTTAATTTCCATGTATTTTGGCATTAAAAAGAACATTATAGTAATTCAACATACCCAATGGATTCTTTTCACTCCGGTCTCTCTTTTCACCCTCTTCTTATGTTGTGGCTTGTTACAAAGCAATTCCAGAACCAACAGTCTGGTATTTGGTCGGATGATTTGATGATTGGATCGACGATTACAATTCCTATTCGATGTGATTGTCTCAGCAGGAACCAAACCGATGTAGGAGTTAACTATCTGTTGAGCTATCCGATTGTGTCGGGTATTAGTGAAATTTTTGGTGTTGACATCGGGATCCACTATCGAAAATCACTGTGCCACCTCCACCGCCACCACAACGGCCGCCCTTGCTTACAACAATATTCCCTAGTGGAAGCTCCAACAGAACATAGATTTATATAGTTGTTGGAGTTTTAAGTTTTTGTGAGCTATTGTGCTATAATGAACACAAAAATATTTCTTTCTTTATATCAGTTAAAATAGTTATAGTGATCCAAATAGGGTCAAAAATTAAGGGTTGAATTGATTTTGGGTCGGGCTTGAATTAATATGGGCTCTTTTTGAATTATGGGTCTGGCCATGATTTGGCCCAAATAGTGGATTTGTAAAATCCTAACTGTTGGGTTCAATGCTCTTTGTGTTTGGAGTTGGGGATTATAATGAAGTTGCCAATATAGTTTAGCAAGTAATGTTTACAATGGAAGTAATGTTTAAGGGGTTTACATTGTATAAATTGATGTAGATTGAGTCTTAGTTTAACCGGCATCAATATTGTTATCAATGTACGAGAACATGAGTTTAAGCACGTTAAAGTGTGTTTATTTCTATTTAAGGGTGATGAGATGTTATGGGTAGTTTTAGGTTGTTATTAAATTAATTTTTTTTACCTTTTTATGTTTTTTTTAAGGGTTTAGAGTTATAGGATCCAAAAAGGGATTGTAGATTCAAGATTTGATCTTTAAATGTGATAAATATCATTTTTATATTGCATGAACCAGTCAAATTAAATTTTAACTACGTTAAACTTTTCTATTATATATATAGAAGGGATCATAGAATATTATTTTTGTTTGGTACAATAACAATAATTCAAGTTTTTGGTCCTATAGTATTCTCTTATTTGAGAGAGTTAAATTGTTCGCACCGTTAAAAGCTAATTAAGCCCTCACAATAGAGTGTTTATAGGTCGGGTTGGATTGAATTCGAACTAAACTCATTTATATGTCTACATTCATTTTCTTTGCCCAAGCTTAGCTTGAAATAAGAGTTTAGTTTTTTTGCCCAAGCCAAATCCAAATATAAATATAAAAATCCGAGCTTGATTGACCCGTCCATATTTAACTTCTACAATTTTTTTTAGAAAAAAAAACAAATTTGGAAAATAATGCATTAGCATACAATTTTGAGCAAGGCCTTTGGGTTTGTGTGAGTGGCTTGGCCCATAAATAACTATACTTGATAGGTTTCAATTTCATTGTGCACACTTTTCATGTGGGGGTCTTTAATCTTACAATATATAGTTGCCATAGTGGGTTTTGTCCAATATTTCAAATCCACATCCTTTTATACTTTGTATTGATTTAATTTTTTTTTATAATTGCTCGGACATTTATTTATAATTATATTATATTTATACTTATAAATTCTGAAAAAAAAAATTATTACAATATATCCACTTCTATTAATTAACCCATAATTCTTTACCTTTCATAAGTATGCTCATTTTCTATACCAATGATTAGGAGGTCTTTGATTAGTTAAATTAAGTTTTCAAAAAGTGTAAACATCATATCTACCCAAAAAAATGTAAAGATCATATACCAAAAATGGGTTAGCTCAATTATTTAATTTAATTGTCTCTACATGTCATCAAACACAAATCCAATATCTTAATCCTATTTTTTCCTTAAAAAACTTATGTGTTTTGATTAAATTTACAAGTGTTGGCAAATGTGGAATATGAAATACAAAAAAGTTATTTTCAATATCCCAAACCAAAGCAAAAGGCCAATCTTTAGTTCTCCATTTCCTCACCAATCCAAAAATAAAAACAAAATATATGAGAAATTGACTGTTAAAAGTGGAGCTATTATGCAAGTTGTGTGTGCATCAAATCCAACACATACAATAAGTCCATCCAAAAAGCACAAAAAGAGCACTTCTAGTCTTTAGCCTTAGACTAAAAACATTAGGTTCCCACCTTCAAAGGCTGCAAATCACTCCACCCCTTCTTACACCATCTTTATGTGTCAAGCATTCATTAGATCATATGATGCAATTTAATTCAAGGACTAAATTAAACATTAAAATCAAATTTAAGTATCAAATAGTATATTAACCCTTATGATTATAACAATCTCAACTTTACCGTAAACCATATATGGTTGGCTTAGATGGTAGATATCAACTCAAATATAATTTAGAATGTATTCAATATATATGGATCAAATTGTAAACATTTGTGTTTCAATTGCGAGAACAGGTTAGATTTGACATGTCAAAGAAAAAAAAGAAATAACATGCCAGATCAAAGTTGCCCATGCCTTGTGTGTGTATATATATATATATTCAATTTGGCTCACATATTCAAAATATACTCTAGTAAGATTAAAATTGATAGTTAGGCTAACGGAGGGACTTGATTGATATATTACTGATACTTTGATAACTCGATTAGAATGCTTTAAAATTTAGTGATCAATTTAAAATTTGAATACCAGGTGGTGGAGGTTTGGTGAAATTAACCCTTTCTATGTATACTACGATTTATTTAACTTCACCCTCGTTCACATTTCATAATGAAGGAGGAAAAATCACTATCCCCATGGCTCTTGGCAAACAGCCTGTCACCTCGCATTTTATCACGCATGTCACGTTTCGAACACCATTGATATCGGTGTGGACCACCGCTCCCATGTGGCTGCGGCCACCCTTTGCCGGCCTTATGCCAATTTAGGACCACCACCCTTAGAGGTATGCATTCTTCATATATATAATCAAGAGAGCTCCCATATTGGGTCGTTTTCTTATATGGGGCCAATGCTCCCTAAAGGTATTCAAAATCCAAAGGACTCATCACTAACAAATTTTTTTATTTAAACATTTTCATTTAAATAATTTTATTATTTATTTCAATTATATATATTCTTGATTAATGATCCCATGGTAAAAAAAATTAAAAAAAATGACACCTTGATTGCCTTTCTACATGTTATCTCAAATTGTGTACAAACATATATTCTAGCTTAAGTCTCATATTAATTGCTTTTGTTCTTATCTAATCTTAGTCCTTTTCAAAGAATGCAGTTTCATACTGTTATTTTTCTATTTAATATATATATATATATATATATATATATATATATTCTCACATATGACAGCATTGAAGAAGGCAAGGGGGTTACCCCCAAAATGATAAATTTGGTTTAGTTGTTACTAAGAATTGTAAAATTGTTAATTAATGTAATTGGTAAAATTATATTTTGACTCTTCAAAATTTTATAATTTAATTTTTGTCTCTATTATTTTCTTTTCTGATTTCACCTTTGATACATCTAATAAACTATTGGTACACAAATCTCAATGCACGGTCAATGAACCTAAATCTTTCATTTCATTAATATGCCTTTTATTAAGTAGAGATATTTATTTGCAAGTCCTCCAATTTTTTTTCTCATTATGAAAGTGCTATATATGAGAAAGGGTTATATAAAATAATGATATTATCTTTTTTCAATAGTTTAATGTCATATTAGCAATTTCATCTTGAATTTCAGGATTTTTATTTTCATTTTATTTTTTTAAGATGGAAATACTAAAATTCAAAATGAAAAATGCTGATGTGATATTAAACTATTAGAAAAATGATACAAATATTCAAGTTTTATATATGTATATATGATTAAGACATAGCATAAAAACAGGCTCTTGTATCTATAATTTGTATCATTTTTAAGCTAAAACTTAGCCCACATACATGTGTGAATAATACCCCAGTTTTTTTTTTTCTCAATCAAAGTAATAGATAATAAAATTTATATAGTACAAAAAGATGATATAAAATATATTCTAACATTATATGATTATGTTGTGGCCAAAGTATACAAAAAAATTCACGACATAAACAATTAATATAGTGTGACAAGATTGGGGCCTTTGAAATGGACAACATTCTTTTTATAGGGTATGCTATTAAAATAGTAATTTATGTTTGTCTCAGGTTATATTTTAGTTATTTATATTTGAAATATTATGTCTTAGTCACTTACGTTATCGTATTGTAACATTTTAGTCACTGAGCTATTAATTGTCGTTAACGATGTAATGGTAAGCTGATGTGGCACGTTAAATCATTATTTCAAACGAAAATTTTAGGTTAAATTCTAAAATTGGTCCCTATATTTTTTTCATTTTGAGCAATTTACTTTTTTTTCTTTTATGTTCTTTTAACTTTATTTTATTTTCCATTCTCTTTTGCTTCTACTTCTGTTTTCCTCCCTTGTTCATTTCTTTTAGTGTAGTTTTTCTATGTTTTTCATTTGTTAAAACTAGTCCACAAGCTCGCCTCATTCGAAAAAATTAAATTGTTCAAAAAATAAAAGTATAGGGATTAGTTTTAACAAAAGGAGAATATAGAACATTGCATTAAAAGAAATGAAGAAGGGAAAAAAATAGAGGGAGAAGTAGAAGAGAATGGAAAATAAAGAATAAAGAAAAGAAAATTTAAAAAAACATAAAAGAAAAAAATTAAATTGCTCAAAACGAAAAAATGTGGGGAACAATTGTATAAATTAATCTAAAATTTTTGTTTAAAATGATGATTTAACGTGCCACGTCAGCTTACTGTTACACCGTTAATGACAATTAATATCTCAATGACTAAAATATTACAACGCGATAACGTAAGTGAGTCAAATATAATATTTCAAACATAAATTACTAAAATGTAACCTAAAATAAACAAAAATGTAATTTACCCTTTTCGATATATTATTTTTCTATTCAGTTTCCCATAGTACACGCATTAAAATAATTTTTTTAAAAAAGACAAAAAAAAAAAAGAGTTTAGGGTTTCATTTCATAAGCTTCATCTACCAACTAAATTTGAGATTGAATCATTAAAAAAAATCTATCTAATGTTTGGTTTGTGTGTGTGAAAGTCATGACAAAAGCTAAGAGGGGACTTGACTATAAACGACAAAAAATAAACATCATATTATTATGTTAAAATAATGTCCAAAGATACATGATTTGGAAAACCAGTTGGTTGAGACATAAACATCATTAGGTAAGATTTGAAGGTTCATTTGTTGTACAAACAAGCAATTAGGATTGTAATACCTCAAATCCGGTCTAGACATTATGGCCGTATCTGGCAATGTCACACGATAGTGTTTTTGAAATCTCGTTGTTACGATAAAAATATTTCATGTTATTATCTTTAGTAAACCTTTGTTAGAACTTAGAAAGTCGTCTTTATTCATTTAAAATATTTGTTTTGAAGCATCCCTCGTTGCGGAAGCTTTAATAAAACAGTCTAGGTGATAGTGCGTTTAGAAATTATTTTAACTTTTTGAAAACCGAATTTCCTACTACCAGCAGGTATAAATCCATAAAATAAAATAAATAAATAAAAACCTAAATTTAAAACCAAAGTCCCAGAGGGTCCTTAAATTACAACCCAAATAATCAATAATAATCAAATCATAAATCGTATATTGAAAACCATGAAGTCCAAAAATTACTGTGGTCACCACTGAGTCCTCCGTCGCACCGATCTGTCTAAGTTTGGGGATTACTTGTGCACATTAAAAAAAAAGGTGAGTTTACGTAAACTCAGTGTGTAATCCCGCAGAAACAAACAAACAATCAATATTCACAGTGCACAGTTGAACAGTCTTAGGCCTAAGCCCTTTTCGATGATCGATGATGATTTGGGCCTTAACCCATCTCGAAGCAGATGTTAAAAATGCAAAGAGAGCCTTAGCCTATCACGATGCTCGGTAGCAATAATGATTATGCAAAGAGCAAAATCCTACCCAACTAGCCTCTATACACCATCTCCGTCCAACCCTACACTCCATATGGGGATAAAATCAACCCACCCATCCCTACACTATAAGTAGTACCAAATGCGGCTGTCTGATGAGTTTGCACCCGAAGCCACAAGAAATTAGGTTTAAAGCCTTTCAGTACACTTCCTCCGAATAACAACCCCCAACCCAATGCAATGCAACACACAATAGATGACATGCTATTATGCAATTTCAGTACATATATTTAGTTCATATATTAACATGCCCAGTACAGATATCATTCAGTTAATTTCACACATTTAGGGATCTAAGTAGCGCTTACTGACCCTACAGTAGGTTCACACTCAACTTGGGCGACCCGTGCAACCTTAAAAACATTTCGGTAAAAATGGGCCCACACGCCAATATGGCTCACTCGGTCCAAATTGGTCTTGGCTGTGTGATCCATTTTTAAAGTAACCCATGCTAGCTCAATACTCATATATGTTTTCACTATTTACTTATATGTTCATTCAAAGTTGTCTACTTAAGTCATTATCACTAAATTATTTATATCTTGAGCTACAGAATTCCAAATTAAGACCCGCTTGATGTTTTTGAAACTAGACTCAAGTAACTTTCTACCATAAAATTTTCATAATTTATGGTTTATCAAAAAAGTACAGTAAAATCTTTAAAGTTATCCCTATTCTGCTGTTTGACAGCTTCATTGTTTCCTTACTAAAAATTATTTATCTCTTAGTACAGAATTTAGATGATGTTTCTGTTTGTTTCTCTTGAAAATAGACTCATTAAGGATTTAAACATATAAATTTAAGCCTCTAATTATTTTTTTACAATATTTGATGATTTTCCTAAGTCAGAACAGGGGAACTCGAAATCAATCTGACCTTGTCTCATAAAATTTATTATATCTCATGATTTACAATTCCATTGCTTACACTATTTCTTCCATGAAAAACCAGACTCAATAAAAATTAATTTCATATTTTATTCAACCTCTAACTCAATTCCCACTATTTTTTATGAATTTTCAAAGTTAGACTGCTGCTGTTGTCCAAAACAATTTTAGTGCAAAATGTTGATTTCCAAGTTTATAACACGCTTATTTCCTTTCTCTACAATTTTTCACATCATTTTCTCTTATTTCTCTTATTTCTCAACAGTAAGCAATTTCAGCTTTTCGCTGAATCCCGTTTTCTACGTTTCGAGTACACACCTAGTATCTTTTCTGATGCGTAAGCACTCCTAAGCCTCCAGAACCTAAAAATCGACCAACATATCTCTAGATTAATCACTTAATTCATCAACCAAACCAAATATCCCCAACATAAAACTCGAGAAACTAAACCAACGGCGATTCAAAAACTTACTGCGACGAATTCAATAACCAGTCGTCTCCACACACTGGAATATCCACTTAAAAACCTTTGAACAACACCTAAATGAGAGTAAAACGAACCCTTTGTTAATTGCCTAATCGAAATACGGTAACTAAGGGGAAAAATTTCACTTACCGAAACAGATGAAGTCGAAACTTGCACTCAAAGAGATGACTCGCAAAAAATACAGAAACGAAAAGAGAGGGGAAAGAGAAGAAACAAGATTCGGCCAAAGGGGAACAAAAACCAAAAGTGAACAAGAAGAGAGAAGAAACGGAAGAGAAACAAAAGTCTAACGTCAGAAAATTTGTTGGGAAAAAGAAAATAGAAAATTGATAAGAAGAAAATCTTATTTTGATAACTTCTTCCCAATTATCTCCTAAAAAAATTCCCTATTAACCCACTAAAACACAATTACTGAGCAATCCAGTTTAATTTGAACTCCACCACACCACATCCTCAAACAAAAATTAATTCCCCTGCTTGCGCAGGAACTCAAACACAAGACCTCCTACACACTAACACTCTACTTAACCACCAAACCAGCAGACCCATTCTGATATATTTTTACCAACAATCAAATAAAAACCTACTGAACAAGAGTAATGCCTAATTCATTCAAAATACCAAAATTTGCCGAAGTAAAGGCTTGAACTTGGGACCTCCCAAACACTCCCAAAACACATGACCACTAAAGCTGGCAGATATTTATATCATATTTTCACAACAATAAAATTAGAAATTTTGGGGCATTACAAAGATATCATTACATTATATAATAACTTAAACAAAGTTCTCCCATTACTTGTCTCATTTTATTATTCTTAGTTATTTAGTTATAGACTTTATTTTGTTATATTTGAAAGGGGTATTTATATTTAGTTTTAATGTTCAATTTGGTATCTGAATATAATTTTAATGTTTAATTTGGTACTTGAATTTTTCTTTGACTCATAAAAGTACTTAAATTTGATTTCAATATTCAATTTGATTTTTGAAATTTTCTTTTCTCCCAATTAAATACCTATTTTTTTTACTAGCGTACACATGTCAAATATTTAATTTAATTATCAAATTGAGAAAAAAAATTTAAGTACTAAATTAACCCTCAATTAAACTTTACAAACTCAATTAACCCTATTTGACAAGAAGTCTGATTTATTTTTCACACCTTTTAAATATTTTTGTATAATTCTTTTTAGCAATGATTGTAATAAGAGTGACATTTGACTTTGACTAATACTAGGTCCAGGCTGCTGTAATGAAATTGGAAAATGATAATGAGAAATGGACACAAATATTCAAGTGCCTCCAAACCTTGGAAAAGACTTGACCCCTGTTTTCTTACATCCTATTCCTCTCCATTTATTCGTCTGCTACAACACACATGTAAAGAAAAAACGTTAATAATTAGGGCAAAATATTGTAAAACAATAAGAAAAGAAAAATAAAAATATATAGATTTTACGTAGAAATTCTTTTAAGAAAAAAATCATAAGTGGAGGAATTCACTAATGTTTAAAAATAAATGATACAAGAAGAGTTTCGGCTACATCTATTTAAGGGTTGAAAAATCTTTTCTAAACCCCTAGTCGTAACCCCAATCCAATTTTATACTTAACGGGGTCGTAGCCCGCCACAAATCCTCTTATTTTATCACTATATTTATTTCTTCAATAAATGACGAGATTCGAGTCACACAATCTCTAACAAAAACAAAGAAGATGAATCAATTCTATGCATGATTAAGGTTACAGTTATTTGTTGTAATTCAAATGTCTACGTTTCATATTTGAAAAAAGTTTGAATAAAAATATGATAAAAATGAATTTAGATAAAAATATTAAATTTATTTAAAAAATAGACCGAGTTTAGATTTTAATATTTAAAACTTAAGTTCAATTTGTAATTACGGGTCTTAGTATTAAGTATGAGAGGAGCTCACTAAATTTTTTTAAAAATTTTAAAATATTTAATAAAATTTCTTAAAACTTTTATAGGAGTTTAATTATTAATTTTAAATTGAAAGGATTAATGAATTTTTTCAAAAATTCGGGGTCTGATTAAATTTTTTTAAAAAATTCAAATATTTTTAATTAAATCCAAGCCTAAAGATTTAGACAAGTAAATTTATAATTGGATTGGAATAATTTAAGACAACCAACAATTTTAATTTTAATTTTTTAATTTTCAATTACGTATGCAATTTATTATAAAATGTTTTTAATTTAAAATTTTCTAATTTCTCAAGTCGGGGGTAATATGCACAGACCGCTACTACTAATAATAATAATTAATTCATTTTATTATAATCTTAATTAAATTCAGTCATATGGTTGACTCCCTCGAATTAAAACCATGCATGCACCCTTTTCATATTTGAACTAGTTTAAAATTTAATTAACAAAATCTTTTACCTAATTCCCTAATTTATTATATTAAAATTTCAAAGTATTATATCAATTAAGTCGTATGGTTAACGTAACCATCAATTTAGACATTAATATCAGTTCGAATATAATACGGAGTATATTTAAAACACGTAGATCAAATTGTAAACAAGTATATACCTACCACACATGGATAATTTGGATATGATCTATAAAAGAGCAAATAATGTCATCGAAATTTAGGATGGTTATTTCATTTTTCTAAACACGTCATATTTAAGTTATTCATGTAACAAGTACACGTGAGCTTTAAATATGTTACATGTCATATTTGAGCTAACATTTAATGCTCAATATAATGTCCAGACTAGCATAAGGATCTAATTGATATGATATTGATATTTAAAGAAACCGATTAAAGAATTTTGAAATTTGAAGATCAATTTAAAATCTGAACCATAAATTGAGGATGAATGATGCAATTATTTCTAAAACTAAAGTAATTTTTTAGGGTTGAAGCTTGGTAGGGCTATTTTTGTGGTGTGCTTTCACAAAATCCAATGGACTAAATACTAAAGTAAAAAAAGAAGGATGAAACTGAAGAAAAAGAGAATGTGCAAAGGGGGAACTAATCCCAAATTCCCAATTCCCTAAGCACAAAAGGGAAGTTGTGGTCACCAAATTCTTGTTTTTATTTGGTAAATATATAGTGCTCAAAATTGAGAATATTGAAAACCCAATCAAAAGAATAAAAAAACAAAAGGGGAAATAAAGATAAGCATCCGAAAAAGGGTAGAAAGATTAGAAGTTGCATTACTTATAAGCATTGTAGTTAATGGGAAGTTCCTCTAACGTTATAATCAAATCGAGTCCAGTTGGAATAATTTTAATTTTGAGTTTAATTTAAAATTCAGAATTTAATATTTAGTTTGAGCTTAATTGAACATCAATTTTTGAGCTAAAGCTCAATTAAGCTCATTTATTAACTTTTGTTCTAAAGTTCGAGCTCAACTTGATAATTAAGCTTAGGGTTAATAATATGTATTAAAGGAAATAACATAATTTAATAGCCGTTTAAATCAAATATTACTAAACTTGAATTTCGCTTAATCGATAGCTTGAGCTCGACTCAATACTTACCGAATCGAGTTTAAATCTTTTCGAGTCAAACTCGAATAGCTTATGAACACCAATATTTCATTTACACCTTCTAAATCTTGAGCTCTTAAATATTTAAATTTGAATTTTACCATATGCAATTGTAATGGGTGAATTTCGTATTTAAATGAATATATATGTTTATCTTACTCTTCGTACATTTTGTATTGACTTAAAATTAGCGTTTAAGCTTCATTGTACAACAATTTGCCTACAAATTTTTTATTAATGTGCATGCCATGGGATAATAGTGGTTGTTATTCACATGGCTTAATGTATGATTTAACCATTAATTACTTTAAATATAGCCGCACTTCATCGCCACATTATTAATTAAAATTGTACCTAATTAATTACTTTAGAAAAGGTTAAATTTTGTTGTTAGTTCCTAAACTCCGTGATAAGTCGTGGGTTTAATCTATGTACTCTAATTTGGTCAATTTTAGTCATTATTCTTTTTAGATTGGTCACTTTTAGTCCTTAAACTTTTGGAATTTTGAAATTTCAATCTTAACCTAAATAGTAGCAATTAAATTTATTTGGTTAAATTCTTCTATCAGCCGTATACTATCTGTAAGCCGGTGAATTTAATCTATATTTTGCAATTTGATCATTTTCTAGTCCCTATGCCTTTCGAATTTTGAAATTTCAGTCATGACTCAAATGACAAATGTTAAATTCATTAACAAGCTTTTTTGTAAGTATTATGTGAAAATAGCAAGTTGACAAGTCATTACACATGTGAATTTATCGACTAACATTTGGTCGTGATTGAAATTTCAAAACTTGAAAAGTACATAAACTAAAAATGATCAAATTAAAATATAAGGACTAAATTCAAAATTCATCTATTCTACAAGGACTAATAGAAAAATTTAACCCTTTAAGCAAAATAAGAAAGAAACATAATTGGTGAAAATACTTATTAAATCCCTCTATGCTAGGGATCTTTTCAAATTAGTCTCTCTAGTACTAAAATGATCAGTTTAGTCCATATACTACTAACAAGAATCAAATCAGGCCAAATTTTAACAAGATTAAACATTTACTGTTTAACAAAGTTAATATTTTTTAAATGTTCATGGTTTTCCAAATGGAATATTTTGTTTGATTGAAATTGAACGGCAAATAAATAAAACAATTACAATGACATTTTTCAAACACCAAATGTTAATTTCATTAAAAATTGACATTATTTGATTCTATTTAGGGTAAATTACACTGTAATCACCCAACAATAAAAGTTACAAAATGATCACTCAACAATTCAATTTTGTCTTTTTTTGGTCACTAGCTAGCTAATAGTGGCAACTTTTAAAATTGACACATTAGCAATTTTAATCCTCAACATTTATACATTTGTCAATTTAATCTTTAATTCTAGAAAGCTAACCCTCAATGTTTATACATTATGTAATTTAGTCTTTTTTGCAATTTTTCTTTTCTTTGTAACCCTATCACCTAAAAAGCTAAAAAATAAATTTATCGACTAAATTTGATTGAAAATATACAAAAAAAAAAATGAAAACACCCAAAAATTCAAGATAATAATTTTCACCCTTTTTCATTCTTTTAAAATAACCCTTAATGTCATAAAAAAAATTCACATGATGTGTAAACGTTAAGGGTTAATTTTTTTAGAATTAAGACTAAATTGACATAATAATATAAATATTGAGGATTAAAGTTGTCGTTATGCCAATTTTAAAAGCTACCATGGTTAGCTAACTAGTGATAAAAAAAATTTAAATAATTGGGTGACCAAAAAAGAAATTTCTTGATAATTGGATAACTACTAATATAATTTACTTTTTTTTAATAGTACAAAACTAAATTCATCTATTAATAAAAAAAACTAATATAATCCGATGTCTATAATAAAGAAACCATTACCAAAAATAATCTATTATTTGATTATTTATGCTACAAATACAATGAGTATGTATAAGCTTTTTTAGTCAAAAACTGGCTTTGCATGCCCGACATAAGGTTGTACCATATATGATATTGTTGTCCAAACCATATAATAAATACAAAAAAGAGTTCATTCAACAAAACATATGCTTTTCTATGAGTCCCCACAGGTCGATCATTTGAGAGACGCCATAGATCAATAACAATTTGAATGAACGCGTTGCTATCGTTTCGATTCGCTACTCGTTAGTGTTGAACAAGTTAGTTGTGGAATCAAATTTATTAAATTGAATCGTCCAAAAATATTAATTAAATAATTGCATACCGAATACGAAAATAGTAAAGTTGAATTATTAAGAGGATTTATATTAAATCAGTTGTTAATTATAATCAGGTGTTAGTGGATTGATCAACGTATCTATCCTCAAATATGAGTTAATTAATAGGGGTCGTAATATGAAAATAAAATATGAATTATTTATGATAGTGAAATGGAAATGGAAATATATAATCCTAGAAATGAACATCGATTGTGAAATATAAAGTGAGATGCAAATACCCTGAGGGGGCATCAATAATCTGATAATTGGTAAATGAGGTGTTTCATTTATTCCATAAATGACTATATTGATATGATAAGATGAACCGTATATGGATGCCCTGAGGGCAATCAGCTAAATGTTACATGTTTATATACTTAACTATATTGAAATGAGCTTTTGTTACTATCTATCTTATTGGTATTTAACTTGCTTATTCGTTTGATGTATTTATGTTTGATTAATGTTAGCACCACTGAATATTCAATACTTAGCATACGATTATGTTTGTTTTCCGTGCGTAGGTCTCATATAGGTTTCTAGTACATTGAAGTCTTAAAACATCCAAGGTTAATAGCTCAGCTCGGGTCAAGTTTGAGTTCCTTTGTGTGTGTATATATAATGCTAATGCCATGTACCTAAGTTGTCATTTGATTGAATGCTTTTTTGGTTGTTTTTATATGCTTTCCTTAGTAATAAACTTATAAGATTTTATTTGATGAATTTCAATGCTTGAGAAGTGAATTGATTTACATGTTAATAAGTGTTAAGTTTTTTGTTTAGCATTGTTAAGTTGAGATGCTTTGATTACCATGTCATTGGAACGTTTGATCATATTTTAGTTGGTTAAATTGATGCTTTGGAGATTAGTATGAAGTTTGCTTAAGTTAGAAATGATTTTGATAGTTTTGGTATGTTTTGGTAACTTGACTCAATGCTTTTAAATGATGAATTCTGATGCTTGAATTAGTAAGTAGATATGCGTGATTATATGCGATTTTTCAAAAACTTTAACTTTGTTGGATTGTGGTGTATTGAGTGACATGCCTGGAGTGCTTATAATCATGATTAGATTGTTAATGTGATGTATTAGGTGCTTGGAATAAGTTGGTACAGGTTTGGTGCGTAATATGTAACACCTTCGTACCCGACCCGATCGTTAGGTTAAAGTATCGAAATGATACCTTTGTTGCCAAAACAAAGTAATCTAATTTTGATTCACTTCATCATTACATTCAAGTTACTAGGGTCATTATACCTTTGTAACATGATTCAAATTCATATACAAGTTCCATCTAATTTTGATTCACTTTATCATTACATTCAAGTTACTAGGGTCATTATACCTTTTTAACATGATTCAAATTCATATACAAGTTCCATACGAGCTTACGACAACTCTTTTAATTGTTTAAGATTGATCAGCGACTAAATTATAGGGTTTCTAAATTTTCAGGCTAACGCCACAATGTCGGGGGTTCTACATCGCGACGCCGCTTACTAACTTGGTCTCGTCATGATGTGGTAAGTTTGACGTCTTGACATGCACTTTGTTTTCACAAATTTTCCATACTCTGGTTTTTATCACCTAGAACCCTGTTCAAATATCATATTTCAACCAATTTAATCAATATATCATTTAGATAAGTTCAATTCCAATCTCTAGAATCACATAATTCATAATAAACTCATTCAATTTTAACTAAGTTTATGAGATTAACAATAAGTTTCCAGCTCATCTTATTGCACATATTTCATGTTTCTATTATCAACATCTCGAAAATTCACATCTATAACCACCTATCGAGTCCTCGGTACCTTTATCGGCTTCTCAGTTACCCAAAAACAACGATAAATCATTTTATTCTATGGAAATAAAAAATCAATTAAGATTGTAAAATTATGACTATTCAACCACGAGATTTGGTGTAATGGTTGCTTATCTTATCTCTAAACTATAAAGTTAAGAGTTACATTTCATGGTCAAACATTTACCTCTTTAAAAAGCACCCGTAACAAAGTGATTATTTACTGCTATCAACAGTAGACACCCTAATTTTCACAAAAAAAAAAATTATGATGAATCATTCATTTATTCATTCCAATTTTTCCTCCAAACTGATGATCAAGTTTCAATATGTACCTATGTTCAGAGGCCAAAACGTTGATAAAAACTACATGTCTTAAGCACGTTGTGGAAATTTCAACATCAAAAAAGTAACTACGAAAAAAATCAATAAAAAGCAAATGGCCGAGACATGTTTTTGGCATGACGAGCTTCGTAAGATATTTTTTATACGGTGCATAAAATCTAATTTTTTTGGGTTTCATATTATCTCAAAGCTTAATTTTGATATAATATCTAGAATTATTTATAGTTTCATTGTGACACATAAATAGGAAGATAATGTACTTCAATGCACTCAAACATATATCTTCGTGCATTAATAACAATGCTCATACTAATCGATTTAAAACTTAATCAACTTCAAACCTTAATTTTTAATTTATAAGAATGAAATGTGCTTCACAACTAGGGGCGTAAGTAAATGGGTTAATTTTTTAATATAAATTTTTTTACAATCTTACCTTGAATCTACCTCTAAACAAATTTTTTAGCTTTAATTTTTTTTGAATACTAAATGGAATTTTTCTACAGCGCCACCTTTGGCTTCGGACAGGTACTTGAAACGACAATTGGTCGACGTAGAAATAATTTAATGTACGAATAAAATGATGGAAAATGGCAGAGCCAAAAAAAGGTTCATATCCAATTTAATTAAATTATCTCTAGTTCCTTTCAGCCTCAAAATTGCATGTTGGAAAAATGTACTACAACATTTCTTAAGTTCTTTGTCGGCATAAAAATTGCAAAAAGGGTCGCATATTATTTTAGCATGCCATGCAATTTGGGTGGTTTTCTGATACTAGTGTTGAATGATTGGGCTGATAAGATAACACGTTATTGAATTTTAGTTCGATTAATATTAATTTTTTTGTAAAATATTAAAAATATGAATTGAGTTTAAACAAGTTTTTGTGGTTTCTTAATAGTAGCAAAAAAATAATAATTCTATGGATGAATGATTCAGAAGACAATTAAAATAAACATTAACTGAATTTTAGTTTGATTGATATCGTTGCTATTGCAACATTCTAAAGGAGGTGAGAGTTCAAACACATTTAAACAAGTATTAAGAAAAACAATGCCATAATGAATTGCATGATTCAATTATGGTAGAAGTACTATATAAGCCTTTGTATTAAGAGTTGAATTGTATTTTTCTCTCTCTACTAAAAAATGGGCAAATTAGTCCCTGTAGATTAGATTAAAAGGCAAATTGATCATTCTGTTAAAGATTCCATCCATTCTACTATTAAAAATCGATCATTGTATGTCAATATGAGGTACAACTATTTGGTTATTCTGTCAACTACACCAGTTTTTAAAAATGAAAATGGATGAAATTTTAACAAAAAAGACCAGTTTGCTCTTTGATTTAACGTACAGAGACTAATTTACCAATTTATTGAGTAGAAAAAACAATATGCAATCCGACTCCTAGTATAATGGTCTCCATAATTCTTTTATCTTCAATTACATAAACCTTTGCTACGCTAACATGCACAATTCTTACTTTAAGGATTGCTTTATCTTTAATTATCTCAATACTACCAAAATTCTTGAAAATTCAATTATTTTTTTTAAAAATTTTGAAAAATTTTAATTAAGCCCACAAATCTTTTAAAAATTTTCATTGAGCTCCTAATTTTTTAAAATATTAATTAGACCCAAATTTTTAAAATTCGCATTAAATACCCTATAATTTTTTAAAATTTTAATTAACACCCAAAACTTAATATCAAAATCTGACATTAATACTATACACGATCTAAGCCCAACCCAACACATAAACAATTTTGCTCATGTGCATGCCAAGGAGTGATTTAAGCAACACCCTACCGCTAGATAAATTAACAAGACACATATTTAAGAAATATTACAATAAAGAGTAAAGTTTGAAATTATGTTAAATTGGGTAGTTGATTACTAATAGGTATTGGGTGTAATGATAAATTACATTATATTTTTAAGAAAGTAATTCGAATTTGAATTCTAAAAATGATATTATTAAGAAAAATAGACATAAATCAAAAAATAATTTCTATAATAAATTAATCTCATAAGAAAAAGTCAAACTAAATATATATAATGTTAGAATTAAGTGACCCGAATCCTTATTTAAAAAAATACGGTGGTAAAATAAAATAAAAGAAAAACTCCTATAGAACTACACTTCTTTTATTTTATTTTAGAATAAGGTTTTTTAAACCTTATTAAACTCTATCTACTTGGTATTGGTTAGAATAATGTGTTTCAATCTTACTACACTCCTATTAGAATATGGTTTTACAAGCCTATAAATAGACATAGTTTATTCCTCTTGTAATTATTTGAATTCGACATAGACATAGTCTATTCCTCTTGTAATTATTTGAATTCGACATAGTGAACTATCTTCTCCTCTGCCCGTGATTTTTTTCCAGAAAGGGTTTCTACGTAAAATCTGTGTGTTATTTATTTTTATTTCTATTTTTTTTGCGATATATTTGTCATTACCGATATTATATTTTTAACAAATTGGTAATCCGAGCTTCCGGGTTTTTCATCTCGATCACGGAAATGGCATCTTTGTAGTATGAAATTTCGCTGCTGGATCGCAACACCAGATTTGCGTTGTGGAAGATAAAGATGCAGGCAATTCTTGCATAGATGGACTTAGAGGAAGCCCTGCTAGGGGTAGATAAGATGCCTTCGACATTGACGGAGGAAGAGAAGAAGCGCAATGATCGAAAGGCGTTAACACAATTACATTTGCATTTGCCTAACGAAATTTTGCAAGATGTGATAAAGGAGAAGACCGCCGCTGCATTATGGAAGAGGCTGTGATAAACCGTAATAGTAAAACCCACATTTAGCATGCTTTTGGATGATTTAAGCCTTGAATTGTGTAATTTGGTGCTCTTAATCCTTTGTTTTCATGTTTTATACTCAGAAAAGCACCGGAGGATTAAAAGAACGAGAAACGGGCCCGAAACAGAGTAAATGGGTCATATCACGAAATCAACACGGCCTGGGCCCAAGCCACACGGCCGTGCCTCATCAAACAGACTCGAACACAGCCTGGCCACAATTCACACGGGCGTGTGCCATAGGCATGTCCCTGGCGTGAGAAAGAAGAGTTTCATTCGGATTAGAGTACTTAGAGGCAAAGAAAGCCATTCCAAAAGCCTATATAAGCACCCTAAAGGCCAACCTTCAGGGGCCGTCCAGCTAGGCCCAAGAGCCGAGCCAGAGGGGTCATAATTGTGGAACTTACTCGAAGAAAGCCAGTTGATTCATCTCAGGAAGCCAGAGTCATACTCAAGACGGAGGATCTCTCTTCAATTCCTTCAAAGGGTTTTAGAGTTTTTTTTATGTTTTGTTTTATCTTTTCTTCTGATATGTATTCTTTTATGATTATGAACTAAACCCTCAGATACCTGAGGGGGATGAAACCTAATATGAATCTTGTTATCGTTTGCTGAACTATATGATAAATACTTGATTTGTTCTTAATTATGTGTTCTTAATTCTTGTTTTGATATTTCCAAGATATTGATTCAAGTGTGATGTGCTTAGGCGGAGGAGCAAAAGTCCTTGCCTAAGAGTAGATCTAGCATAATTAAGCGGAGTTGATCGCACGCCTAGACATAGGGTGATGAGATTTTGCCGGATTAGGGTGAAACCTAATATGGGAGTCCATAGATCGAGTTAATGCAATTCTAGGGGTTTTGAATCAGAGGTAATTATTTAGATAGAAACACCTATGTTTTTTGCTACAAATATATGACTTAGATTGCTTGAATCTTTAGAACTCTTTGAGTTAAATTATCCATGTATGAATTAACTTTGAATTATGATGAAACACTATTGATGAATATTATGAATTGAAGGAAGTTCATTTTAATTTTGAGTTGAGAATTTTGCTTGAGGACAAGCAAAAGCTTAAGTGTGGGGGTATTTGATAAACCGTAATAGTAACATATTTAAAGCCTACATTTAGCATGCTTTTGGATGATTTAAGCCTTGAATTGTGTAATTTGGTACTCTTAATCCTTTTTTTCATGTTTTATACTCAAAAAAGCACCGGAAGATGAAAAGAACGAGAAACGGGCCCGAAACAGAGTAAATGGGCCATATCACGAAATTAAAACGGCCTGGGCCCAAGCCACAGGTCGTGTCTCATCAAACAGACTCGAACACGGCCTGGCCACGATTCACACGGGGGTGTGCCATGGACGTGTCCCTAACGTAAGAAAGAAGAGTTTCATTCGGATTAGGGTACTTAAAGGCAAAGAAATCCATTTGAAAAGCCTATATAAACACCCTAGAGGCCAACCTTCAGGGGCGTCTAGCTAGGCCAAAGAGCCGAGCCAGAGGGGTCAGAATTGTGGGACTTACTCGAAAAAAGCCAGTTGATTCATCTCAAGAAGCCGAAGTCATACTCAAGACGGAGGATCTCTCTTCAATTCCTTCAGGGGGTTTTAGAGTTTTTCTTATGTTTTGTTTTATCTTTTTTTCTGAGATGTATTCTTTTTTGATTATGAACTAAACCCTCAGATACCTGAAGGGAGTGAAACCTAAGATAAATCTTGTTATCGTTTGCTGAACAGTCAAAGTCATCACTCGAAGTGTTTAAAGTTCAGAATTAAGCACTCAAAAGTCAAACATGAAGAGGTAATCCCATAGGCTTGCATGAAAATCAAATCTCCACCACTATAATATGAGATGATACACAAATCAAAAGGTTCTTAACAGGGTTGTAACCGGGCTTGGGTTAAAGGAATGGATAAAGGCTGAGTTAGAGGGTTAGAATCGAGTTTGAATTGACAATTTACCTAACTAGAAGAATGAACTAACCAATTGAAAACTAATAATACGAGCTTTTTCTTCAAGATTTGAAATTTAAACATGTAAGCTCACTTAGTAGAACTAATAATGACTATACTTTTATTTATTTATTTATTTTAAGAACAAGTCAAATATAATCGAAATATATAAAATAGTTAGGCAACTAATCAAATCAAATCTCGACATAAGGGTAGTCAACAAGGATGGTGATAACAAATACAAAGGGTTTTGGGTTAATATTAGTGGGTGAGTCAATAAAAAGGGTTGTTAGGATTAAAAGGGGTTCACTAGGGGTTAATTATGGAGGTAGGCTTTTAGTGGGGTAAGTGGGTTAAATCCTAGGTGCCTTTGTCATCTCTATATATCAAATCAAAGGTGTGGTCTTGACATGTATAATCGATGCAAATTCTAGAATAACAAACCAATGTTGACACACTCATAATAAAAAGCGAGCACGAAAGAATGTATGCTTTAAAAAGCTCAAAATCTCAAACAAATTATGGGTTTTTGATATCAACCTTGTAAATTTCAAACTTCGAGGTAATAATTAGACTTAGGTAGACAACATAGAAAAATTTTTAATTTCTGAAAAATAGACTTATCATGCTTGATTCTCTAGTATCCTTCAAACTTAATCATCAATGCACAATTATCAATGACTTAATCAAAAACATATAAATAAAAATCATAAGTCAGGGAAATTTCATTCTAATCATAGTATGAGAAAATTACTTTAGAACAAGGCATAATTCAGGGATTTTCAAATAATACTATAGTTAACCCCCCCACACTTAAGATGTACATTGCCCTCAATGTACAAAGATAGATAATAGCAATATAATAATCATAAAATCATAAGATGGGGAGAGAAGTGAAACTTCCTGAATTTTGGATGAAGTCAATTGAAAGAAACTGGATAGGATTGGAGGTGAACGTGGGGAAGCGTCTCAAACCGTTTGAAATTGAGTCGTCGAAGCAGCCGTCCTGATTTTATTGTATCTTAAGCTAAATCTAAATGGCATGAAGAATAAGAAGAAAATAATAAAGAAAATAAAAATAAAAATAAAAATAAATAATAGAAAATGAAAGAAGAAAGACAACTGTAAAAGAGAAAGGAAAAAGGGGTGTTTAAATAGAGATGCAGCCCGTGTTTTGGGAAATATTTTGTCCTGTTGCCACACGTCTATAGCCACGCCCTTTTACCTACCTATGGTGCCCACATGGCCACGACCACGACCACGGCCGTGTGTAAGGTCGTGTGGGTATAGAAACCTACGCCTAAATACGAAAAGAAATAAAACGAAACTAGTTAGTAGCGTTAGTGCTCGGGTTGCCTCCCGAGAAGCGCTCGTTTAAAGTCTTGAGCTAGACTTACCTCTTATTCACATAATCATGGTGGTTTGAGGAGGTGAAAATCCTTTCTCATGCGATCAATTTTGTTATTGATATAAAGTTTTAAGTCGAGTAGTGTTTACCTTAAAGGTGTTGATTTTAGGACTAGTTACCTCGACTGTTCCATCTAGGAAGATTTTGAGTACCTGATCTCCTATCTTAAGTTAGGTTGTCCCATCATTAAGTTCGTCGAGAAGTTGCCTCGTTTTTTCTTCTGTGTTTTTAGTCTCTCCTTGAAGTGTGTCTTCCACTCTTCTAGTTCATCGATCTGAATTCCTTGTGCCTCATGAGTTATTTGCTTGTTGGCACGGGGTCTAGGATCAGACTCAGTTGTGTTCTTTTGTGGTGCTTCCTGAAAAGAAGGGTTAACCAAATGGTTATCAACAACATTTACTTTCTCATCTTGATTATTCGACGTCCTAACTGAGTCGAGAGCTTGAAGAGTGACGGTCTCGTCACCTACACAGAGTATGAGTTCACCTGCGTCAACATCAATTTTAGTCCTGGCAGTTGCTAAGAATGGTCTTCCTAAAATTAAGGGGATCGTGTTGTCCTCATCCATGTCTAAACCTACAAAGTCTACTGGGAATACGAATTTATCAATCTTCACAAGTACATCTTCGATTATACCCCTAGGAATTCTAAAAGTTTTATCAGCTAATTGAATCCTCATCCTAGTTTGTTTGGGTTTCCCTATACCTAGTTGTTTAAACATTTTTTAAGGCATAACATTGATGCTTGCCCCTAAATCAGCTAAAGTACTATCAATAGATAAACTACCAATTAAGCATGTAATTATAAAACTCTCTGGATCTTTTAATTTCTGTGGTAGTTTATTTTGCAGCATTGTTGAGCACACTGCGTTTAGCTCCACATGCGGTTCCTCGTCTAACTTTTGCTTATTTGTTAAAAGCTCTTTTAAAAACTTTCTTGAATCTGGCATCTGCGAAAGAGCTTCAAGTAACGGTAAGTTAATATGTAATTTGTTTAAAAGTTTAAGGAACTTACCGAACTGTTCATCTGAATTGTCTTTCTTCAGCGCATCAGGATAAGGTATACGAGGTTGGTATTCTTTGACTACCGGTTTTGGCTTATTATTTACCTCAACCTTACCTTCTTCTGCCACATTCTTTTGCCTTAAATTGGGTTCGTCTAACCCTTCACTATCTTGAGCTGTTATGGTTTGAATTTGCTTATTTTCCCTAAGTAAGCTTTCTGATCGTATTTCAGAAACTAGCTTAGTAAGTTGCCCAACTTGATCCGAGAGCTCCAGTGTCGATGCTTCAAGTTTTGTTTCTATATTTTGGAAACATGTTTCTGAGGCTGCTATGAATTTTGTCAGCATCTCTTTGAGGTTTGGCTTCTTTTCCTGTGGGTAGGGCTGTTGATGGAAGTTTTGGGTTGGTTGTTGCCTTTGATTTCCTTGACCACCCCATGAGAAATTGGGGTGGTTCTTCCAACTTGGATTATAAGTATTACTATAAGGGTTATTGTTAGATCGAAAATTGTTGCCCATATAGTTCATTTGTTCGCTCTCCATGCCCTGTCTGTAGGGTGGGTACTCAGGATTCGCCACTCCTCGACTTACGCCGCATTACAAAACTGGATGTGCCTGCGAAGAACTATATAAACCATCAAATTTTTTATGTAGCATCTCTACCAGATTTGATAGCACGGTTACTGCGTCGAGGTTGAAAACTTTGGCTGCTTTGACTAGCCTTGTCCTTGTAACTTGCCACTGATTGTTATTCAACGACATCTCTTCTATAAACTCGTAGGCTTCTTCAGGAGTTTTGTTATTCAGAGTTTCGCTGGTGGCTGAATCGATTAATTGCCTTGTTGAGGGATTCACACCATTGTAAAAAGTTTGGACCTGTAGCCACAAAGGTAATCCGTGGTGTGGGCACCTCCTCAACATGTCTTTGTATCTCTCTCATGCATCATAAAGTGTCTCTAAATCCATCTGCACAAAAGAAGAGATATCATTCCTCAACTTGGCCGTTTTGGCCGGTGGAAAATATTTTAATAAAAATTTTTCGGTAATTTGATCCCATGTAGTGATTGACCCTCTTGGAAGAGAATGCAACCACTGTTCGGCTTTATTCCTCAGAGAAAAGGGAAATAACCAAAAACGGATGGCATCATCAGAAATGCAATTTATTTTGAAGGTATCACAGAATCTAGAAAATTCGCTAAGTGTGTATTAGGATCCTCATCCTGCAAACCATCAAACTGAACAAATTGTTGTATCATCTGTATAGTGTTAGGTTTTGATTCAAAATTATTTGCGACAGCAATGAGGCCTAACAATACTTGACTCAGTTCCTGTCAAACTAGGTTTAGCATAATCATACATAGTTCGAGAAGCATGATTTTCGGCCATCTCTGCAGGTGGCGGATGATTTTCAGCCATCTCTTCTGTAGTATTTATTTCGGCTTCTTGCTCTTCTTCTATGTAGTTTAAGCTTCGCCTTATTTCTCTGCGAATTCTGCGAACGGTACCTTCAATATCACTGTCATAAAGTAGGGGTCCTGTCTGGTTCCTTCTAGTCATAAACTAGAGGTACCTGAAAGGAACAACAGAAAATTTAGCAAAGTAAATAAAATAAAAATAAATTGCAAAAAAATAAAATAAAAATGGCTAAAGTAATAAAAATTGAGCTTTCTTAATGTTTTAGTTCGCCGGCAACGGCGCCAAAAACTTGATCGTTGTTTTATGCAATGTCAAAGTCTTAAAATTTATATAAAGAATGATCGAACTAGGAAACTAACTATGACAACGATTTGAGGCAAGCGCACCTATCGAACAATAGTATAGTTTAGGCAAGACCGGATTGTTAAACCCAAAGGAACTAAAAGTACTAATATTAACTCTCTTTTTATTATTTAGCCTAAGATTAAATGAATTTTTATCTAATCTAAAATTAACTAACAACTAAACTAAAGATGCAAAGACAAAGAGAATGAGTTTGGGAAAATAACTTTGAGGAAAAACCAATTGATTAAGACGATACCCAATAAAAAATCTACCTAGACTTCACTTGTTATCTAACTCTGAACCAGACGATTTATTTATTTGACTTGATCCGTAAGATTCCCTAAGTTATATTCATCCCTCTCTCGAGGCGACTAACGTCTAATCCTAGGTTGATTAATTGAAATCTCTTTCTAATTAAAACCCCTAGAATCGCATTAACTCGATCTATGGACTCCTATATTAGGTTTCACCCTAATCTGGCAAAATCTCGTCACCCTATCTCTAGGCGTGCGATCAACTCCGCTTAATTATGCTAGATCTACTCTTAGGCAGGGACTTTTGCTCCTCCACCTAAGCACATCACACTTGAATTAATATTCTGGAAATATCAACACAAGAATTAAGAACACATAATTAAGAACAAGTCAAATATTTATCATATAGTTCAGCAAACGATAACAAGATTCATCTTGAGTTTCATCTCCCTCAAGTATCTGAGGGTTTAGATCATAAGAAATCCCTAAAATCCCCTGAAGGAATTGAAGGAGAGATCCTCCGTCTTGAGTATGATTCCGGCTTCTTGAGATGAATCAACTGGCTACCTTCGAGTAAATCCCCACAGCTCTGCCCTCTTTGGCCTAGCTGGACGTCCCCTGACTAAAGCCCTAGGTTCCAGCTTTTGCCGAACTCCCCGCTTAAGCTGCCCCCTCCAAGTATCCTATTCCAAGTAAAACTCCCCTAGGCCGCAGCAGGGACACGCCCATGGCACACGCCGATGTAAGTCGTGGCCAAGTCATGTTCGAGTCTGTTTGATGAGGCACGGCCATGTGGCTTGGGCCCAGGCCGTGTTGATTTCGTGATATGGCCCATTTACTCTGTTTTGGGCCCGTTTTCCATTCTTTTCATCATCTGGTGCTCTTCTAAGAATAAAACATGAAAACAAAGGATTAAGAGCACCAAATTACACAATTCAAGGCTTAAATCATCCAAAAGCATGCTAAATGTGGGCTTAAAATATGTTACTATTACGGTTTATCACTTGCACCGATTATACATGTCGAGACCACACCTTTGATTTGATATACAGAGATGATAAAGGCACCTTAGGATTTAACCCTCTTACTCCACTAAAAGCCTACCTTCATAATTAACCCCTAGTGAACCCCTTTGATCCTAACAACCCTTTTCATTGACTCACCCACTAATATTAACCCAAAACCCTTTGTATTTGTTATCACCATTCCTTTTGATTACCTTTTTGTTGAGATTTGATTTGATCGGTTGCCTAACTGTGATCTTTATTTCAGTAGTTAAATTTATCCTTTATTATGTACTGATTTGTTCTTAAAAAAAATTGAAGTATATTCCTTATTAGTTATGTGATTAAATGAGCTTATATGTTTAAATTCCAATTGTTGAAGAAGAAGCTCGTATTATAGTATTATTATTAGTAGTACAAGTTTTCAAATGATGTAATTATTTATATTCAGTTTGTTGTTTCTGGTTAGGTAATTTGTCAGGTCAATCTCGATTCTAACCCTTTAATTCAGCCTTTACCCACACCTTTAACCCGAGCCCCATTGCAACCCTTTCAAAGACCTTTTGATTTGTGTATCATCTCATATTATAGTGGTCGAGATTTGATTTTCATGCAGGTCTATGGGATTAACTCTTCATGTTTGACTTTTGAGTGCTTAATTCTAAACCTTAAACACTTCGAGTGATTTGAGTGAATCTTTAGTGAGGATATCAATTCTTGTCAGTTTTGAATCGGAGGTAATTATTTAGATGAAAACAACTATGTTTTTTGTTACAAATATATGACTTAGATTGCTTGAATCTTTAGAACTCTTTGAGTTAAATTATCCATGTATGAATTAACTTTGAATTATGATGAAACACTATTGATGAATATTATGAATTGAGGGAAGTTCATTTTAATTGTGAGTTGAGAATTTTTCTTGAGGACAAGCAAAGCTTAAGTGTGGGGGTATTTGATGAACCGCAATAGTAACATATTTAAAGCTTACATTTAGCATGCTTTTGGATGATTTAAGCCTTGAATTGTGTAATTTGGTGCTCTTAATCCTTTGTTTTCATGTTTTATACTCAGAAAAGCACCGGAGGATGAAAAGAACAAGAAACGAGCCTGAAACGGAGTAAATGGGCCATATCACGAAATCAAAACGGCTTGGGCCCAAGCCACACGGCCGTGCCTCATCAAACAGACTCGAACACGGCCTGGCCACGATTCACACGGGCGTGTGCCATGACGTGTCCCTGGCGAAGAAGAGTTTCATTCGGATTAGGGTACTTAAAGGCAAAGAAATCCATTCCAAAAGCCTATATAAACACCCTAGAGGCCAACATTCAGGGGGCGTCTAGCTAGGCCAAAGAGCCGAGCCAGAGGGGTCAGAATTGTGGAACTTACTCGAAGAAAGCCAGTTGATTCATCTCAAGAAGCCGGAGTCATATTCAAGATGGAGGATCTCTCTTCAATTCCTTCAGGGGGTTTTAGAGTTTTTCTTATGTTTTGTTTTATCTTTTTTTCTGAGATGTATTCTTTTTTGATTATGAACTAAACCCTTAGGTATCTGAGGGGGATGAATCCTAAGATGAATCTTGTTATCGTTTGCTGAACTATATGATAAATACTTGATTTGTTCTTAATTATGTGTTCTTAATTCTTATTTTAATATTTCCGGGATATTGATTCAAGTGTGATGTGCTTAGGTGGAGGAGCAAAAGTTCCTGCCTAAGAGTAGATCTAGCATAATTAAGCAGAGTTGATCGCACGCCTAGACATAGGGTGATGAGATTTTGCTGGATTAGGGTGAAACCTAATATGGGAGTCCATAGATCGAGTTAATGCAATTCTAGGGGTTTTAATTAGAAAGAGATTTCAATTAATCAACCTAGAGTTAGACGTTAGTAGCCTCGATGGAGGTATTAATATAACTTACGGAATCCTACGGATCAAGTCAAGTGAATAAATCGTCTGGTTCAGAGTTAGATAACAGTGAAGTCTAGGTGGATTATTCCTCGGGTATTGTCTAAATTATTTTCCCCAATTTTGTTCTCTTTGTCTTAGCATCTTTAACTTAGTAATTAGTTAATTTAGATTAAATAACAATTCCCTTATTTCTTAGGCTAAATAATAAAACGAAAGTTAGTATTAGTACTTCAGGTTCCCTTGGGTTTGACAATCATGTCTTGCCACTAGCTATAGTACTGTTCGATAGGTGCGCTTGCCTCAATCATTGTAATAGTTAGTTTCTAGGCTTGATCATTTTTTATATAAATTTTTAAGACTCTGACAGCACACATTAAGTTTTTGGCGTAATTTTACAATCAGATATCCTCGTTCAATCCATCTTCAAACCTCTTGCACAAAGTAGCTTCATTATATACACACTCTTGGGCATACTTACTTAATTTGACAAATTCTCGTTCATATTCAACTACTGTCATGCGCCCTTATTTCAATTCAAGAAACTCTTTTCTATTTTGATCAATGAAACATTGACTTATATACTTCTTCTGGAATTCCTCTTGAAGGAAATCCCATGTAACTTTCTCTTTAGGCACCGCTGACACTAAAGTTTTCCACCAATTATAAGCCGAATCCCTCAACAATGAGATACCATATTTGAGACTTTCTTCTGGAGTACAAAATAATTTATCTGTAACACCCTGGTTTTAGGGGTTAGATTTTTGGTGCTTAGCTCGGGTGTTGGCACACTTCAGTGTGTGTTTGGGTAAGTTTTAGGGGTCCTGAGAACCCTAGGTGGTGGTAGGTTGCTTTGGTAAATTTTTAGTTTTAGGGGCTAAAAGGGGGAGTTTTGATGGAGAGGGCCTTAAGAGAATTTTTGGTGGAGTTTTGGCACAAAGATTGGTGTGGCAGAGTGGCAAGGAGGCACCACTCTAGAGCTTGGAAGGTGACGCCACTTGAAGGGGAAGGGGGCCAGTGTTCGAGTTGCAAGGATGGCATTGTGGGTTGTTTTTTTGGCGTCATGGAGGAGGGGTATTGGACGGTTTTGGGAGGCTTGAAAGGTGGAGGAAGACTTGGTCTTCTCTTTTTAAATTTGGCTAGGTAGGTTTGACCCATTCAAATTATTTTGAATGGATGGAAGGGAGGTGTTTTAGGAGAGTTTTTAGGATTTTTTTTTGGGAGCTTGGAGCTTGGCCGAATAGTATAAATAGGGGGGAGGTGCTCATTTCTTTGCATTCACCATTTTGGCTTTCTCTCCCTTGCCGAATTTTAGCCTTTCCTTTTAGTCTCCATTTTCATTTCCTCCTCATACCTCAACCACACCAAAACGTCTCTCTCTCTCTCACTTATTCATCTGAGCCGAAACTTCAAGTCCCTTTCTCCTTCCATTTTTCTTATCCATTTCACTCGTTGCTAGACCATAAACTCTCCTCACTTCTCTGATTGCCGCAACACCTTTTGAAGCACCCTAGTACCCACTTCTTTGTCTTCTAGTTTTGCAAAGCCAAACCATACTTTCTTGTGGTGACCGTTTCTAGTTTGAGCAATAGGGAGTGGTTAGCAAGGTCGTTTAGTCAGCAGTTGCAGTAAGTAGCGTTCGGAATTCAAGTTGAGTTGGTAAGAAATATTTATTAAGATTAAATATTTATTAAGATTAAATATTTAGGTTGTGATTTGTAAGGTTAACCTGTTACCTGTTTAAGCTTTTGATGGAGGCAACGACCAGTCAAGGAGGGCAAGGGAAGGTCCCTATCCAGAAGTTCAAGAAGAGAGGCGGTCTCGGCGATTCGGGATTGGCCACTTGGGGTGTGGGCGGCAGCGGAGAGATAGCTATAGGCGGATAGTCGTTGTTTCTTTGAGCGATAGCTTAGGATCAAAGCTTAGAACTACGGTGTTAAGGTGCGTAATCATCGCACTATTTACGTGGTTTTGGTTTGCTAACGTGTTACATGTGTATTATGTGTGGAAGCCGTTTATAATGGCATAAGTGAGGAGAAGCTGGTGACGGTAAGATTATTTGTGATGTATTTATAAATATTTATATACTTATGTGATGTGATGACTTAACATGTAGCATCTACATATTTGCATGAGGTGGGGCTTGATTCGATGAAGGAGGAAGAGTACACAAGTTGTACGTGGTCTAATGATAGCTCCGGCTACATTAGCGCTTGATGGTTAGCTTTGTGCTACCTCGAGGAGGTGTGGCTCGGTGCCCATCTCGGCGGTTGATGGCTATGTGCATCACCGTGAGGCGGTTTCACGATATTGGATCACTTGGGTTGATCGGTGGCTCGACCACGGCCTTGAGCGGCGAGCTTGCCAAGGTAAGATGTTATGGATCACTATGTGATCGGTGGGAGTTTCCACGGCCTTAGGCGAGAGTCGCTAAGGTTGGTGTCACGGTAGGACAATGGGTTGGTGAGATGCATTCTTGCATGATTTGTTTCGATGGGTGTGTGGGTATGGGCCAAGCCCATACGGATGGAAATATGTGTTTTGATTATGCATCGAGTCGGTGGACTCACCCTTTTCATTAACCATTTCGGTGTGACGCGTAGTTGGATCGGGTTCGGAAAGGACACATGGTGGCCCATGCGAGAAGAAGAGATTAAGCGTTTTAGGCTTACTTTAAGTATTTGTTTTAAAATAGAATATGTAATAAGGCCCTTTTGATTTTTATTTACTCGAAAATTATTTAATTATTATTTTAAATTATGTTTGGATTATATTAAATTACTAAGTGGAAACGAATCTATTTTGACAACTTATTTATTCAAAATTAGTCTTATATATTCATTAAAGTTTACTTTTGGGCATTTTATAATATTTGTATGATATCAAAGTTTTTCTCATGCAATATTAAATAAACATGGATTTTCAAAAGTTAACAAGCTCGAATAAATTTTTTCTAGGTTAAATAGATTTTCCACCGTTTTTTTTTCGCACTAACATAACCGATTCGATCGTAGTGAATGGGCGGGTTTGGGGATGTTACGATTTAATATCGAGCCGGTTCAAAACTCACTTTGAGGTTTGGGCCCAAGCGATTTTCAAAATGGGTTTTTGGAAAGTGGGCTTTTATAAAAGTTTTCAGAGTTATTCGGCATGGAACTCTGTGTCTCTACCGAAGTCCACCAGGTAAGTACTTCGGACTTTCTTGAAGTGAATTGTTTACATGAATTGATTTAGGCTTAGTTGGGCTCGTAGATTAGAAAGTTAGGACTATTGGACCCTAGGACTAGACTACTCAAACATGTGCATAAAACTTAAAGCTCTTAAACAAACTTGTGAAGTAAGTCGCCGAGTTAAGGTGTGGTAACCCCTGTACGCATGTCTAGGAGTGGAACCGGAAGAGCCTGGTATTTAAGCAGTCCTCGTGACTCACCTCCTCTTCGCAGGAATCCTACCTGGTGCGTAGCTACGGTTCACCTTAACCAAGAGGACTTGTTCATAGGCTAAACCGATTATTAAAACCCGAAAGGGATTTGGCCTGATTGTTTTAAATCCTTAGTTTAAAATTTTCTCAAATTTACCCTTTTGGTTTGTAAACCCTAAATTTTATTTTGAAGGACGTTTTTGATTTACAAAATTACTAAAATACCCCTACTTGCAAAATTACAAAAATGCCCCTGTATTGCAAAATTACCGTACTACCCTCGACTTTTGATCAAATGATTTTCACTTTACAAAATACCAAAATTTTGAGGTTTCAAAATATTAAGTTACTCTGGTTTGTGAGAATTTACGAAAATACCCTCAGTTGATAAAATTACCAAAACGCCCCTGGTTTCTAAATTTTGATTTTCTCGACTTTTCTTTGAAATATTCCTATTATACTAAATATTCAAAAAAATTCTATTTTATAAAATATTGTGATAGTCCGATTTTGAGAATTTACAAAGCGCGCATGATTTCCAAAATTACGGAAATGACCTACTTTTTGGAATTCTTGCAACACACTTTGTTTGAGAACCAAAATTTTCAAGATGACCACGAGATTTGTGAATTTTGAGATATCTTTAAGTTGGAAAACTATTTTCAAAATTGACCCTGAGTTATTACCTATATACCCCTATAGGAAAATGGCGAAATTACCACAGGTAGGAAGGAAACTTTGATTGCTCGAAAGAACTACTCTTGAAACTTCTTTTCATAAAATTGCTCGTGGATAAAAGCAGTTGAAACAATAATTTCTAATGCATAAAACTTTCTAAACAGTGAATCGAGGCGCTAGATATGAGTTCTAGGGGCGTGGTCGCAGAGACTTGTGGGCGTGGTAGAGCGGTTTTGGTGATTTATTTGTTTTGTTGCTCGTAAAGTATGTTAGCTCTTTAAGATCGAGTCTTGTGACCATACAGAGTGGGAGGAATTGGGTCATTAGTTTAGACAAGTAATTTCGGGGACGAAATTATTTTAAGGAGGGTAGAATTGTAACACCACGGTTTTGGGGTTAGATTTTTGGTGCTTAGCTCGGGTGTTGGCACACTTGGTGTGTGTTTGGGTAAGTTTTAGGGTCCCGAGAACCCTAGGTGGTGGTAGGTTGCTTTGGTAAATTTTTAGTTTTAGGGGCTAAAAGGGGAGTTTGGATGGAGAGGGCCTTAAGAGAATTTTTGGTGGAGTTTTGGCACAAAGATTGGTGTGGCAGAGTGGCAAGGAGGCACCACTCTAGAGCTTGGAAGGTGACGCCACTTGAAGGGAAGGGGGCGGTGTTCGAGTTGCAAGGATGGCATTGTGGGTTGTTTTTTTGGCGTCATGGAGGAGGGGTATTGGACGGTTTTGGGAGGCTTGAAAGGTGGAGGAAGACTTGGTCTTCTCTTTTTAAATTTGGCTAGGTAGGTTTGACCCATTCAAATTATTTTGAATGGATGGAAGGGAGGTGTTTTAGGAGAGTTTTTAGGATTTTTTTTTTTTGGAGCTTGGAGCTTGGCCGAATAGTATAAATAGGGGGAGGGAGGTGCTCATTTCTTTGCATTCACCATTTTGGCTTTCTCTCCCTTGCCGAATTTTAGCTTTTCCTTTTAGTCTCCATTTTCATTTCCTCCTCATACCTCAACCACACCAAAACGTCTCTCTCTCTCACTTATTCATCTGAGCCGAAACTTCAAGTCCCTTTCTCCTTCCATTTTTCTTATCCATTTCACTCGTTGCAAGACCATAAACTCTCCTCACTTCTCTGATTGCCGCAACACCTTTTGAAGCACCCTAGCACCCACTTCTTTGTCTTCTAGTTTTGCAAAGCCAAACCATACTTTCTTGTGGTGACCGTTTCTAGTTTGAGCAATAGGGAGTGGTTAGCAAGGTCGTTTAGTCGTGATTCTGATAAGTAGCGTTCGGAATTCAAGTTGAGTTGGTAAGAAATATTTATTAAGATTAAATATTTATTAAGATTAAATATTTAGGTTGTGATTTGTAAGGTTAACCTGTTACCTGTTTAAGCTTTTGATGGAGGCAACGACCAGTCAAGGAGGGCAAGGGAAGGTCCCTATCTCGAAGTTCAAGAAGAGGGCGGTCTCGGCAGTTCGGGATTGGCCACCGGGGTGTGGGCCAGCAGTAGGAGATAACTATAGGCAGATAGCTGTTGTTTCTTTGAGCGATAGCTTAGGGATCGAAAGCTTAGAACTACAGGTGTTAAGGTGCGTAATCATCGCACTATTTCTGTGGTTTTGGTTTGCTAACGTGTTACATGTGTATTATGTGTGGAAGCCGTTTATAATGGCATAAGTGAGGAGAACGGGTGACGGTAAGATTATTTGTGATGTATTTATAAATATTTATATACTTATGTGATGTGATGACTTAACATGTAGCATCTACATATTTGCATGAGGTGGGGCTTGATTCGATGAAGGAGGAAGAGTACACAAGTTGTACGTGGTCTAATGATAGCTCCGGCTACATTAGCGCTTGATGGTTAGCTTTGTGCTACCTCAAGGAGGTGTGGCTCGGTGCCCATCTCGGTGGTTGATGGCTATGTGCATCACCGTAGGCGGTTTACGATATTGGATCACTTGGGTTGATCGGTGGCTCACCACGGCCTTGAGCAAAGCGAGCTTGCCAAGGTAAGATGTTATGGATCACTATGTGATCGGTGGGGAGTTTCCACGGCCTTAGGCGGAGTCCGCTAAGGTTGGTGTCACGGTAGGACAATGGGTTGGGGTGAGATGCATTCTTGCATGATTTGTTTCGATGGTTGTGTGGGTATGGGCCAAGCCCATACGGATGGAAATATGTGTTTTGATTATGCACTGAGTCAGTGGACTCACCCTTTTCATTAACCATTTCAGGTGACGCGTAGTTGGATCGGGTTCGGAAAGGACACATGGTGGCCCATGCAGAAGAAGAGATTAAACGTTTTAGGCTTACTTTAAGTATTTGTTTTAAAATAGAATATATAATAAGGCCCTTTTGATTTTTATTTACTCTGGAAATTATTTAATTATTATTTTAAATTATGTTTGGATTATATTAAATTACTAAGTGGAAACGAATTTATTTTGACAACTTATTTATTCAAAATTAGTCTTATATATTCATTAAAGTTTACTTTTGGGCATTTTATAATATTTGTACGATATCAAAGTTTTTCTCATGCAATATTAAATAAACATGGATTTTCAAAAGTTAACAAGCTCGAATAAATTTTTTCTAGGTTAAATAGATTTTCCACCGTCTTTTTTCGCACTAACATAACCAGATTCGGTCGTAGTGAATGGGCCGGGTTTGGGGATGTTACATCATCCAACACTCTGATGGTATTTTCAAGCCAGAACTCTGCTCTCTCAGGATCATCATTTACATTAGCTCGGAACTCTTCGACTCCATACTTTCGAATTTTATCCACTGGAGGCTTTGACAATCTTAACACTTCAGTTTGTTGGGGAGCTATGGGAACAGCTTGAGGAATAGGAGGGGACGGAGGAGGTCGAGCATTAGGATTAGTTCTAACAAACTCGGTATACCAATTGCTCATCATATGGAGAAAGGCTTCTCGAGCCTCATCTCCTTGACCTTGAGTCTCGGGTCGATTTTCATTTGGCGCCATCCCTTGCGCGGGAGTAGGCGCATTACTTTGAGCATCATCAGCTGTAGCTCCATTAGGATCCGTTACTATATAAAAGAAAACATTTTAAGATGTCAAGAGTTGTCACACTATCATTATTCAATTATGGCATGTATAGGTAATCTATTACACTTGTTGTTTGTCCGAGAATCGACTAAACCATAGCTCTAATACAAATAAATGTAACACCTTACACTCGAGCCCGTTGCCAGAGTCGAGCACGAGGCGTTATTTAACTTATCTTACTACTTCGGGTATAAAAAATAATAATTTATTTCATCATTTACAATACATCTGTCCATCTATGCAATAGTCATTAATTTAATTATAACTCGAGTTACAAAACTTGAAATTTAGATCCATAATTTGTTCCTGAAACTAGACTCATATATCTTCTCACCATAAAATTTTTAGAATTTTTGGTTTGACCAATTAGTACAGTTTATTCATTAAAGTCTCCTCTATTTCACCGTCTAACGGTTCTGACCACTCTTCACTAAAAATAAATTTTCTCATTGTAAAATTTTTATATGTTGTTCCTACTTATTTCTACTAAAAGTAGACTTACTAAGGAATCTAGAAATATAAATTATAACTCATAATTTTTTTTTTACAATTTTAAATGTTTTTCTAAAGTCTAAACAGGGGACTTCAAATATCATTCTGAGCCTGTCTCACAAAAATGCAAATATCACAGAATATAGAATTCCTTTGCTTACACTATTTCTTTCATATGAAAGTAGACACAATAAGATTTAATTCTATATATTATTCACTTTTTACTTTCATTTCTCCTATTTTTGGTGATTTTTGAAAGTCACATTACTGCTGTTGTCCAAAAACTGTTTCATTGCAAATTTTTACTTTTTCATACTTTCTTTGTAGTAAACATCACTTAGGTATCCATACAAAATAATTCGATCTTGATACATGCCATAACTTAAAACATTTCAAAAGCATTTAAATACCAAAGTAAAGGCTTGATAGTATGATACGAGGCTTCGACGATCTCCAATCCAAGTAAGTTCAACACACTATAAAACAAAGGAAAGGAAAAGAACGAGTAAGCTACTAATAGCTTAGTAAGTTACATGTAAACAATAAGCACTCAATCAATAATTAACATTTTCACATACAATTAATTAGTATCCTTCTTAGAAAATTTAATCACTTACACATGTACAATCTTACCAATTCACTTGCACATACATTTAAGTACTTAATCATTATCACGTATGCTCATTCTTTCAATTATACCTGCATACACACTTCATCTCATATTCACTTTAATTTATTATCAATCCCGTTGAACACTCGGAATATACACGGATATGTAGAGAATTAGCACATAAGTGCCACACCGATATGTAGCCTAAGCTACCACCGATATGTAGCAGAAGCTACCACTGTAATGTAGCCGAAGCTACCACTGATCAATAACACTGGAAATGTCCACGGGCCTGCTCACACAAGCTGTCAGGTGTCTGCAACACATGCTAGATCACCTAGCACCCGGGACTCACTGTAACACTGTAACACTGGTCTCTAGTGATATATAACTTGTCTCCACTTCTATTCCTAAGTTCAACCGGGAATTTACCCTTAACACTTATTTTAAACACTTTATCACTTGAATAATTTATGAACAAATTTCCTTCCACATTCAATATTAATTCACATATCAAATATAATTCACAATTTATAAAATATATATTGCTATTATTTACACATAACTTACCTCGTATGCAAAATGGCTATTTTCGTAAATTAGTCGATAACCTTCTCTTTTCCCCGATCACCTTCAATATTCCTTCTTTCTTGATCTATATTAGCACAATTTAATACATTTTATCAACATTCCATTCAAATACAATTCATACACAATATTTTGGCAAAATTATGTTTGTGCCCCTAAAGTTTCATATATTTACACTTTTGCCCCAAAGCTTGGAAATTAAACTTTATCCCTTATTCTTATGTTTTATGACATGCTGATAATTTTTTCCTTGTATGACAACATCAAATTCTCACTCTAACATGTACTTATGAACATTAGGTATTTTTACCGATTAAGCCGTTTTACTCGTTTTCACTTAAAATCGCTTAGAAAAAGTTGTTTAACATAATTTAAAACATCATACTCTATCATAAAACGTCAAAATAAACACATTTCATCTATGGGTATTTTTCCAAATATGAACCCTAGGTTAAATTATTGCTAGTATAAGCTAAATCAAGTTACTTGGATTCCAAAAACGTAAAGAACATTAAAAACGGGGCTTGGAATCACTTACTATGGAGCTTGGAAGCTTGAAACAAACCCTAGCTGTAGAGAACCCTTGAAATTTCGTTCTAATGAAGAAGATGGACATATTTTGCCATCTTTTTTCCTTTTTTTAATCTTTTAATTACTAGATGACTAAAATACCCTTCATTAAAAACTTTGGTTTTTTCTACCTATGTATGTCCATTTTTGTCCATGGAAATATAATGGTCTAATTACCATTTAAGGACTCCTACTTCAAACCCCCATTACAATCAAGTACTCTATGAATTAGAACCCCTATTTAGCAACTTTTGCAAACAAGTCCTAATAGGCAATTTAAGCATGCAATCAATAAAATTTCTTATCGATACTCTAACACATGTATTTAATCACTCAGTAAATCATAATAATTAATTGTAATAAACTTTTATATCTCAAATTCGTGATTTCACAACCACTGTTCCGATTAGGCCCTATTTCGGGCTATCACACAATGGAGGTTCAGTATGATAAGGAAGATCTAGGGTTGATTCTACTTTGTTCGTTGCCCCCGTCTTATTCAACCTTTAGAGACACGATTTTATATAGCCGCGAGTCTTTCACAATTGATGATGTTTATGATTTTTTAACCTCAAATGATAAGATGAAACATCTTGTAGTTAAAACCGACTCTGAGGGAGAGGGCTCATTGTTCGTGAGAGACAAGATCAGAATGCTTGTAACAGTCCGAATTTGACCCTAATCAGAATGTAGTTTCGGAACCACAAATCCGAGTCCGTATAATATTTTAATATTATATTCTGTATCTGTGATAAGTAATTATGCATGTGCTAAAATTTCATAAGTCAATTTGTCCGTTAATGTGTTTAATTTGACAAAAGGATTGAATTGCATTAAATTTTAAATTTGCATGTTTTATGAAAGGGTGCTTATTTGTTATGTCTTTTTAAGAGTAAGGACTCTTATTGCAATTAGGCCAAAAGTATGGTTAGTGGACGGCATTATACAACCATTAAGCTTTTATATGTTATTATTATATGTTATATTAATATTATATTATGAAAAAACAAAGGTATTAAAATAAAAGAAGCCATTACTTTTATTTCTTCTAAAATCGAAAAAAGGAAAAGAAAAAGAAAATAAGAAAGACTTAGGGCATTCGGTCATCTTTAAGCTCAATCCAGGATCAAGAACAAAGGAAAACGGACTTAGATCGGGGAAAAGCAAAAATAATCGAATAGCCGGTTTTTATCTTTCGATGATATCCGAGGTAAGTCTCTAAGCAAACATATGTCGTAAAATATTTATGTAACCTATTATATGTTGAATTATGGAGACATTGTAATTATATCATGCAAAAGCCGAATTTCACTATGTGTAATATTTGATTTGGTCAAGCTATTTAATTGTTATATGCTATTCAATTGATCATACAATGAATTCAAAATGAGTAATAGGTTTGATATATGAATCGATTCATGTAAGATAATTTAAAGTATTACTATTCAGGCTTAGAGCCTAGCAAGCCTTGGGCTGGTGAACTTTTCGGGCTTTATGCCTAGCAGGCTTATTGCCGGTGAATGGATATCAGACCTCGGGTCCAGCGAAGCTTAGTCTTGGGTGTGAAATTCAGCTTATGCCTAGCAGGTTTTATCTAGGTGATGTAATATCAACTTATGGGTTATGAGCTTACCTAGTTATATGTTTATCGAGCAAGTAAGTAGATAATACGAGTTTGTTTATATTCGGCCATACAGGTATGTGCATATGGGTTATTTAATTAAATTTTCATGTTCGATCAAATAGGTAAGCATATATGTGAAGTTTATCGAGCAAGAATGAGGCTAATGTTCATGTATATTCGGCCTTTTGATTTTGAGGACATATTGTTATTACATTGATGTTAGATACTTGAATATATGTAATGTTAAATGGTCATGTGTATATATATTTATTTATGTGAAATTAATATGTTCAGAGCATTTACTTATTTGGATACATATATGTGATTTTATTGAATTATAGGCATATGTAATATTAGTGGATGGTTAAGAGTTGATATTTTATATTTGAACCTTATGCCGAATTGGTAAATTATTTATTAAAGGCAAGATAGTGATAAATGTTATGCTAATTGAGATATTGGCGTTCGGCAATAATAGGCCATATGTGTTAAGTTATAAATTTAATGATATTAAGTAATTGTTTTGAAATGCTTGAGTGTTAAATTGATTTGTTTTTAATTGCTTGAGACTTACTAAGCTAAGTTAGCTTACTTTGTGTATGTTTGTCACTTTGTTTTATAGATTTTGGTCAAGCTACGAGCTCAGGGGATCGTCAACAAAGTCATCCACACTATCGACTTACTTTGGTACCTTTAAAGTTTGGATTTTTGAACTTAAGGCATGTATAGGCTAGCTTATTACTTGAATGATATTTTGGTGATGTATATAAGCCATGCGAAAATGGCTTGTTTTAAAAGTTAATAACCTAAAGTTATGCAATCTTGATTATAGTATGCGTGTATGTTTTGCTTGGATGGTGAGTATGAATATGTTATAATTCACGCTAAGTACTTATGTTTGCATATGTATGTTTGATATGAAATCGCCATATATGAATCAGTGCTAGCTCTTTTGGAAAGTTAACATATGTGGTAGTTTAAATAAGTTTGGATTAAGATTCGAGATACATTATTTTTTATGTGTAATATGGAAAAATGAATCAACTTTATAAAATCTTTATTTTTATATAATCTTTGTATTCGGCAAGATGTGGAATTAAAAGATATGTACTTGGATAGGTATATTCGGTTATGATACACATTTATACATGCATATAAAGGGTTTAAATTCGTGAGTTGTGGACTACAGACGATATATGTTTGGTTTGATAATTCGACCATGTTTATGAATAAGAAATGATCTATGACTTGTTTGAATGTATTTGCTTTTGAAATGGAAATAAATTTGGTTACATGTTAGATTAAATTAAACAAGGTCTACGCTTGTTAGCATATATGTTTACTTAGCTATGATAATTGATAACTTACTTAAGAGTAAAAATTATGGACATGTGCATACGGACAGCAAAAAGAAAAAAAAAATTAGGAGACCAAATGAATAATGACCTTGTTAATTTGTTGGAAAATACTTCTACTTGAACTTGGCTAATCGGATAAAATATGTATACTGATGTTTAAGTATGAAATGAAAGTACAATACATTTAATGCATTTGATTTGGTCCATACGAACAGTAAATAGTTTTTGTGATTTGTGCTATGTTCGATAATGCCTTGTAACCCTAATCTGGCGACGGATACAGGTTAAGGGTGTTACAATGCTGATGATGATCGTGGAAGGACACAGGAACGGAATCATCGCAGTAAATCTAAGGGTAGATCGAAGTCTTCAAATAGAGGTAAAACTTGTAACTTCTACAAGAAGAAAGGGCACATTACATCTGAGTGCTATAAGCTACAAAATAAGATCAAAGGGAGGCTACGAATCAAATGGGAAAACAACCAGAGAATTCTAGTGAAGCTGATGTTGTAGAAGACTACAACGATGGTGAACTTCTAGTCGCTTCTATCAACAATTCTAAGTGAGCGATGAGTGGATCCTTGATTCAGGTTGCACCTTCCACATGAGTCCCAACCGGGATTGGTTTACAACTTACGAAACAGTGTCTGAAGGTGTTGTTTTGATGGGAAATAATGCTTCATGTAAAACCGCAGGTGTTGGAACAATTAAAGTTAAGATGTTTGATGAAGTTGTCAGAATATTTAGTGACGTACGACATGTTCCAGAATTGAAGAGAAATTTAATTTCTTTAAGTACTCTTGATTTAAAAGGGTACAAATACACAGCTAAAAGTGGGGTTTTGAAGATTTCCAAATGTTCCCTCGTTGTGATGAAAGAGCAGAGAAAGACTGCTAAGTTATATGTTTTGCAGGGTTCTACTATTATTGGCGATGCAACTGTCACTTCCTCTTCCTTGTCAGATGATGATATCACTCAACTTTGGCATATGCGCCTAGGGCATATGAGTGAGAATGGCATGGCAGAATTGACCAAAAGAGGACTTCTTGATGGGCAAGGAATTTGCAAACTGAAGTTCTGTGAGCACTGCGTTTTTGAAGCAAAAGAGAGTTCGATTCACCAGAGAAATTCATAACACGAAGGGAACGTTGAAGTATATTCATTATGATCTGTGGCTATCAAGAGTGCCTTTGAGAGGTGGAGCTAATTATATGCCAACTTTTATTAATGATTTTTCTAGACAAGTTTGAGCGTTCTTCCTGAAGCAGAAAAATGATGTGTTTTCCGCATTTAAGTCTTGGAAAACTATAATTGAAAAATAGACGAGAAAACAAATAAAATACCTCCGCACAGACAATGGCTTAGAGTTTTGTTCTGATGAGTTTAATAAACTGTGCAAGTTAGAAGGGATCATGAAACACTTGACAGCTCATCATACTCCATAGCAAAACGGCGTTGCAGAATGAATGAACAGAATGATCATGGAGAAGGTTCGATATATGTTGTCAAATGCCAACTTACCAAAGTCGTTTTGGGTCGGAGTAGCGTCTACTGTATGTTTTTTGATCAATCGATCTCCATCCGTTGCCATTGAAAAAAAGACTCCACAAGATGTATGGTCTGGTAATCTTGCTAATTATACTGATTTAAAGATCTTTGGGTGTCCTGCGTATGCTCATGTTGATAATGGAAAATTGGAACCGAGATCCATTAAATGTGTTTTTCTTGGTTATAAAACTGGTGTAAAAGGGTATAAGTTATGGTGTCCTGAAAATAGAAAAGTTGTGATTAGCAGAGATGTTGTTTTTGATGAAACTGCTATGCTGCTAACTTATATCTTAAAGACTCTTCCAATAAAGAAAATTAAAAGTAGGTGGAGCATCAGATTAACACAGAGTCGACTCCTCAAGCCAATACAAAAATTGAGAATAGAGTTGCTTCTTGAACACAATACTCTATCGCCAAAAACAGAACTAGAAGTGAAATTAAACCTCCAAAGAAGTATGCTGAGGTTGATCTAGTTGCTTATGTTTTAAATGCGGCTGAAGATATAGATGCAAACTAAGAGCCATCTAATTATTCTGAGGCGGTTAGCTGTGAAGACTGAGAAAAGTGGATGTTTGCTATGCAAGAGGAGATGGAATCACTTCACAAAAAATAGAACATGGGATCTTGTGAAACTTCCTAAAGGTAAAAAAAGTTGTTCGCTATAAATGGGTGTTTAAAAAGAAAGAAGGGACTCCATGAGTTGAAGAACCCAAATATAAAGCAAGGCTTGTTGCAAAGGGTTACAGTCAAATTCCAAGAGTGGACTTCACAGATGTGTTCTCCCCAGTTGTGAAGCATAGTTCGATTCGAGCTTTGCTTGGTATTGTGACCATGCATGATTTGAAGCTTGAGCAGTTAGATGTAAAAACTACATTTTTGCATGAAGAACATGAGAAGGATATTTCAATGTAACAACCAGAGGGTTTTACAGTCTCAGAAAAAGAGGACTATGTTTGCTTACTGAAAAAGTCTCTTTACTGTTTGAAACAGTCACCAAGACAATGGTACAAGAGGTTTGATTCCTTTATGACTTCTCATGATTTCAAAAGAAGTAGTTTTGACAGTTGTCTTTACTTTAAGAAAAACAGTGATGGTTCTTTTGTGTATCTACTTCTTTATATTGATAGCAGCAAAAGATAAATGAGAGATAAGAAAGGTTAAAGCCCAACTAAGTGAAGAATTTGAGATGAAAGATTTGGGACTAGCAAAGAAGATACTTGATATGGAGATTCTCAGAGATAGAAAAGCAAGTAAATTGTACCTAAGTCAGAAGAAGTACATTGAGAAAGTTCTTTGCAGGTTCAATATGCAGAGTGCTAAGCCTGTTAGTACTCCTTTAGCAGCCCATTTTAGACTTTCATCGGCTTTGTCTCCACAATCAGATGATGAGATTGAATACATGTCAAATATTCCATACTCTCATGCAGTGGGATCTCTCATGTATGCTATGATTTGTTCATGTCTAGATTTATCATATGCAGTCAGTACAATTAGTAGATATACGGCGAATCCCGGTAAAGAACATTAGAAAGCAGTTTAGTGAATTTTAAGATACTTACGAGGTACTACTGATGTTTGCTTACAGTTTGGAAGAACTAGAGATGGAGTCATTGGGTATGTTGATGCTGATTTTGCTGGAGACCTTGATAGAAGAAGATCTCTCACTGGTTATGTCTTTACAACCGGAGGTTGTTCAATTAGTTGGAAAGCTACTTTGCAAACTACAGTCGCTTTGTCTACCATTGAAGCTGAGTATATGGCGATTACTAAGGTTTGTAAAGAAGTTATTTGGTTCAAGGGACTCTTTAGTGAACTCAATGAAGACCTTCAAATCATCACAGTATTTTGTGACAGTCAGAGTGCCATCTTCCTTACAAAAGATCAAATGTTTCATGAGAGAACAAAATACATTGATGTTCGGTATCATTTTGTTTGTGATATTATTGCTCGTGGTGATATTGTTGTGAGCAAAATTAGTACTCATGAAAATCCTGCAGATATGATGACTAAGTCACTTCCTATAACCAAGTTTAAGCATTGCTTAGACTTGGTTGGTGTTCATTGTTGAAATTAAACCTTTAAGGGGTTTTATGGAAGAGGTGAAGAACTTGTTCGTTGAAAGTTCGCGATGAAGAACTTGTTCATTGAGAATTCGTGTCAAGGTTGAGATTGTTAGAATTAAGTGACCCGAATCCTTATTTAAATAAAATACAATGGTAAAATAAAATAAAATAAAAATCCCTATAGAACTACACTTCTTTTATTTTATTTTAGAATAAGGTTTTTTAAACCTTATTAAACTCCATCTAGTTAATATTGATTAGAATAAGGTGTTTCAATCATACCACACTCCTACTAGAATATGGTTTTACAAGTCTATAAATATACATAGTCTATTTCTCTTGTAATTATTCGAGTTCTACATAGTGAATTTTCTTCTCCACTGCCCGTGGTTTTTTCCGAAAGGGTTTCCACGTAAAATCTGTGTGTTTTTTATTTTTATTTCTCTTTTTTTTTTTGCAATATATTTGTCATTATCGACGTTATATTTTTAACATATAAAGAGCATATGGAAGGTACGTGGAGCTTTTAATACAATGACTTTATCGGTGGAAAATATTAAAGCCAATGCAGAGACGAATAAATCATGGAATCATAGACGTGGTGGATCCCTCTCTATCACGGTATTATATGTTTTTATCATCACATATATTAATTTAAATTATATATTTGAATGCTGATAACATATTAATTTGCATATTATTTTGTGTTTAAATTTGGTTTATTTCTGAATTGATCTTGCTAATTAGTACTTTTATGTTTTAATCTTGTCAGGGATGCAATTAGGACGCTAGGAGACAAAAATGAGCAGAAAAGGACCAAATTGAAACAAAATCAATGGAATGGGGCCGAATAAAAAATATAGAGAAAGCAAGGACTCACCAGATATTTTGACTTTGTAAAAAGCCAAAAATAGAAAAGTCTTATTTTAGTTTATTTTTTATTTTATTTTGATTTTATGTTAAATTAGCTAAGGCCAAAAATAGTAAATTTTATGTATATAAATAGGGCCTTAGTGTTCTTTGGAAAATCATGAATGAATTCTACTTGCCTACTCCAATTTGGAATAGAATTGTTCTTTCTTTTTCTTTGGAATTGACATGAGCTACTGCTATTTTCATTGGCATTTTGCTTACGTTTATAAATTAGGCAAATTTTCTTTCAAGTCTTTTAATTCCCCAACTTCTTCCATTATCATCAACCTACCTTTCAAAACATACAAAGCATGAATAATTTCATGCTTCACTAAATTTCATCTTAGCTTTAGGTCGGTGTTCTTTCTGGTCGGGAATCGTGACATACGAACTTGTGTTAAAAGTCATTCTAATTGGTATTCATTTTTTCCTAAGTATCGGAATAGACCAATCATCCCTTAAAGTTAAATTCGATTTCAAGTCAAAGTGCACGTTGGGTTGGAGTCGTGTTTGCTGACAGTTGGAGATTCGAGTTGGCCGTGCTGTATTCGAATTTTCGAGAACAAATTAAGGAAGAAGTGATCGGGTTTAAACGACTCATGTGGTTGAGGCCATTGATTCGAGTTGGGTTCTTCAGAACACAAGGCTGCTGGAATCTTGAATTGGGAACATGTGTATCTCTGTTAGATAATCGGTAAGGGTTGGTTTGTAGGTCGTACCGGAACCAGCTACGAGAGGAGGAATTGGTGGTTAGGACGTTTTTAACTACTATAACCAGCTTATCGTTTGAAGGAGAAGATTAACTTTCAAGGATCGATTATTGATACGAAATTTACCGAGTTTAAGGCTAAGGCTTATTTTATCTGTTTACAGAAGTCTGAATTTATTTCCAATTTGCATTTATTTTCAATATTAATCAATTGTTTATTTAAGATGATTAGATTATTTACTCTCTTAAACATTCTCAAACTCCCCCGATTTAATTGTTTATTTTTGTTGCAGGTACGTTTAGAGTCGTGGGCACGACTCTTGGCACGGCGCTTGACGCGACGAATATTCTGTTCATAAGTGAACAAAAAAGTTGATTACGATATCCAATCCCTGTGGACTCGACCCTACTACCACTCTTTACTACAATTTAGAGTTGTTTTTGTAGAAATTATTTTTGGTGGTTTCGAAGCCCATCAAATGCGAATCGAGTCTTAATTCGATTAGTTTTGGTATTCTTGTCAATGTAGGAGGAAAAGGATTCAAGTACGTTGAAGCACATTATCCTCTTATTTAATGGTTGAAGAAGGACTAGGAGTAATTCTAGGTATTCTATCAAAAAAGAATAGATATGAGAACAACATAAAGTAAGATTACAAAATTATATGCTTGAATATGTTCGCTTCATTCATCACCTTCCACACCAAATGTTGGCACGTTTAACTTGAGCAAAGATTCCCATCTCCTCTTCACCACTAATCCTTCTCAAGATATATGTATATGGGTTGTTATTTTGTGATATTAGCCCTCAATAAATCTATAGGTTATTTATTTAAACACGAAATTTTATTTAAGTGATATTGTAATTTCTTTAATAGTAAATGTTGGCATATTCAATAATATTAGTTGTTACTATTAATATTTTTTATTGTTATTTGACCAGGGTTTTAAAAACATCTAGTCAATTATATTGATACAATAATAAATTTACATATCAAATAAATTCGTAAAGTTGTTTTCAATTCGCACCTATTGATAATATTATAAAAATAGAGAGAATAAAGGTTAAATTATGTTATTAGTCATTGCACTATGCATATATTGTGGATTTATTCTTTTTGCTTTAATTTGATCATTTTTAGCCCATGCATTTTTCGAATTTTGAAATTTTAGTCTTGACTAAATGGTTTCTGTTAAGTTCATTAAGTTAAGTTTTGTTGTTTCCAAAATCTGAGGTGGCAAATATATTATTGCAGGTGTTTAATAATTTTCATTTTGTGTTAAGACTAAAATTTCCAAATTTAAAAAGTATAGGGACTAAGAACTATCCAAAATTTAACCAAAGAACTATCCAAAATTTAACCAAACGAAATTAACTGCTACAATTTGGGTTAAGACTAAAATTTCAAATTTCAAAAAATACAAGTACTAAAATTAACCAGATCAAAAAGTATAATAATTAAAAGCGACGAAATTGAAATAACCCTGACCTCAAAAACAACCTATAAGTAAGAAAAACGTATAAGTAACTTAGCGGCGGTATCAGCCTTCAGGCTGGCTATCTCCCGCCTTTTTTTTCTCCATCAACCCTTTCTTTCTTTTCCTCATTCACTACACATTTATTCTTTCTTTTCAATTTGCAGACCTATTTTATGGGTATCTTTGTTGTCTTCACAAGTTGTGATGGACATATGGCAATGTCTATTATTCGCTAAAACTCCACCAACCACTAGTAGTTTTTTTTGGAAAGTGGGTGGCTCTTTATCAACTTCTTAATTTGTTTCTGTTGTGAGATTATTTCAAAATAATAAATGATTTCACATGTTGTTTGGACCCATGTTGTCTTAAGTTTTATATATATTTTTTTGTTTGTTTTTCTATTGTTTAATAAGTCTTCAGTTTTAGAAGTTTTTGTCTACTCTTGTAGCACGTGTTTTAGTCTTGCTTATGCATGTAATTTTAGTTTTACAAGTGATTTTAAAGATGATTTTGTTGTCGTCCTCTATAGTTTGGTGAATTCTTTATATTAAGTGCTTACAACCACTCCAAATATGTTGTGCTTGAGTTGTAATAAAGTCAATTATCAACGTGTCATAATGTTCTATTGATGCAGAAGTTAAAGCTTTTATTATGTTGATAGAGCTTGTCATTCACCATCTACGACGAATGTTTACTATTTTTTTCTTTAAATTGTATGATTTCATTCATTAAATGAATTAACAAATTTATTTAAAATTAAAAAAAAAACATATAAGTAAGCATGAGAATAGTAAAGGCCAAAAGTGAGTTTTTGGTAGGAAATCATTTCCCTAGTTTAAACATTAAATTTACAAAGTGAAGGACACGTGCATGGAGGCTGACTTTCACACGTGAGTTCGGGTTTTTTAGATGAAAAGTGGAGGATGGCAAGCGTGTGAGGGCATGATTCACGTGAGAGCCTTACCTCAAAAGAGAAAAATAATAAATTATTAATAACAAGTTGAGTAATAAAAAGAAAATGGAAGGTTGGGCTGTCAACATTCAATCTGGTTTGTACTTAATAAACAAATCAAAATATCCTATTTAATTTTTAAATAAAAATATTCGATTTTTTATTGAATTATTATTTGATATATCGGTGACCTACTTAACTCCATAAGAGGATTAAGAAACCGTCATATGTCTCGTTTATTTAGTTTTAGTCTTTGTGCTCTAAATTGATCATTTTTAGCCTATATATTTTCAAATTTCGAAATTTCAATACTCGTCAAATAGTAGCCTTTAACTTTGTTAAGTTAACTTCTTCCATTTTCAAAATCGTATGTGATAAACATATTATAACATGTGCAATATAATGTCAATTTGTTATTTTCACATACTACTCATAAAAAATCATGTTATTTTAGTTCATAAATTTAATAGCTGTCGTAGAAATTTCAAAGTTCAAAACATATAGAAACTAAAAACAATTCAATTGACATACACATAATGCAAATCTCAAAATTCAAAAAGTAAAGATTTAAAATTGATCAAATTAGAGTTCATGGACTAAATCTACAAACTACGCATTTTACAGGGACTAATAGCAAATTTTGGTCTTTAATTTTAAAAATATCAATTAAATATGTGTGACAATTTCTTAATCTCAATTTATCGAGTTAAAAAAACACATCACCACCAAAGTATATAATAATCCTTATCTATTATTTAATAATCTTCTTCTTGTAATCTTCTTCTCATTTGAGTCTTAAGTCATGAATAATGAGTAGATGTGCTTATAAGTCGAGCTTGTGCAAAGTATTTAGACTAATTTTTAAGTTTGGGCTTGATCCGACCCGAAAAATGGGATTACTTTTTTGCCTAAACCCGACCTAATTTAAAAAAAAAAAGGTAAACTCAGGCTCAACCCGACCCGCCCATATTTGATGTTTTTAGATTAGTTTTTTATCTAAAATAATTTTTTTAAATATATAATATACTATATACCCTAAAAAATATTAAAATAAATATTTTCTAACACATTAAAAATAAATTAAAAAGTATTTATATTAAAAACCACTACAATAAATATAATAAATATTTTATTGTATTAAATATAATTTTTAAAATTTTATATTTTGGGTTTGGTTATTTAGTTGGATAAGTTTTTTTCTTATAACATAATATCGAGTCCAAGGCTCAGCTCATATAGAAAACGAGCTTTAAAAATTTTATCCAAGCTCATTTTTTGAGTGAATTTTTGAGTTTAGATGGATGACATGTCCATAACCAGTTCTACCAATGAGTGGGAAAATGGAGTTGGAGAAAAAGAGAAACACTTTATTATTTATTTATTTTAATTTTTAAATCATCTTTGCTTTGAAAGAAAACAATGTATTATAATATTGTTGTTGGTTAAAACATAGACTAAAAATAATATATAATATATGTGAGAAAAAAATTTAAATTATAAATGTAATTACTAAGAAGAAACCTTGTTTAAGAAATAATATATAAATTAATGCCAAAGATGGTGACTAAAGGAAGGTTAACCATGTATAGAAGGAACTGCCTATAGACTTTGTTAGCGTGACTTCAATTTGAGCACGTAAGAGATATTTTTTCTTTCTATAATGAAGTTTATTAATTAATCATGTTTGAATTAATGGATGAATTTTTTCTTACGTATATGTATATATTATTTAAGGATTATTTAAATATAAGATTATGTAGATAAAAATAAAATAAATTTTTGTGTCGATTGAGTTTTAGCTCGACTGTTATGAATATTGTTGGCTATATAGGAGGACGCCGGTTCAAGAGCGCTGAAAAGCATTATCCTCCTATTTATGAGTTGGGAGGGGCTATAGGTAGTTCTAAGTGTTAAGTATAACTCTTATTTCAATCAAATTTGAGAAATAATCTTCTAGTTAAACTTTATTTATTTGTTTCAATCAAACACTGATTAGTTTAGATTATTTTATTACTCATAACACATTTAGATAATTTTGTGTTTACGTTTTGGGGGTTCTTTGTTATCGGATTTTCGAGGTTTAGTTTTTATCTCCATCTTTTGTACTCTTCGTTCTGTTGCTATTATAGTAAAATTATCTTTGCCCGTGATTTTTTATCCTCTTTGGAGGGGTTTTTCTACGTTAAATTTGTGTGTTCAATTTCTCAATTTATTTCACTTTTTTTTTTATTGTTGCTTAATCGGGTCGATCCTAACACTAAGTATTATGTCAAATTGAGCATATATGATCAAAACCTATAATGAGATTGTTCAAAAAAAAGTAAGAATAATTTTTCATTATCTTGGTGCACGGTAGAAAATAATAGTAAATGCCAAATATTTGGGGAAGCAAAAATATTAATGGTCAAATTATGTTATTGGACCATGTATTTTGAGTAAATTGTAGATTTAGTACTTGTATTTTAATTTGATCTATTGTAGTCGTTGTACTTTCTAAATTTTAAAAATTTAGTCCTAACAAAAAAAGTAGCAGTTAAATCTATTTGGTTAAATTCTACTATTAGTTTTGTGTTATGTGTAAAGTTAATGATTTAGTTATGTTCTCCAACTAGAGCATTCTTAGTCACTATATTTTTTGGATTTCGAAATTCTTGTCTTAATGAAAAAAACATTGGTTAAATCTATTAACTTTTTTTTTGTGAGTAAAATGTAAAGATGGAAAGTTAATATGGCTTTTCACATGCGATAATATGTTTAACACATCAAATTTTGAAAATAACAAAACTTAACTTAATGAATTTGATAGTTTCCACTCGATCAGGACTAAAATTTTAAAATTCTAAAAGTACATGGACTAAAAATGACTAAATTGAAGTACAAATACTAACTTCACAATCTATTCAAAGTACAGAGTCTAGTAATATAATTTGACTTTAATTATTAAATAACAAAAGGAGAGGGACACCCAAGTCCCCATGGTTGAGTTTAAAACTCTTTGGGTATTTGCATTAACTAATGGGTTAATATATTATTTTATATTTGAGTTTTCAATGTTGAATTTCTAAGTTATTTTATAAGGGATTGGTTTGAGGTTTAGGTTATTGATAATTGTTAGGGAAAATACTAAATAATATGTATGAATGATTTATTTGATCTTCTAACTTTATTAAAAAAAATTATTTTAGCTCTTCATTTAATTTTTCACATCTTTTAGCTTTTAAACTTGTACTATTTGTCAAATCACCCCAAAATGAATGAAAAAGTTAACATCTATTAACTTTGCTGATGTGGCATACACATCTATACCACATCGACGATTAATTAATTTTTTTAAAATATAAAAAATTCAAAAAAGTAAAAATTATAAAAAAATATTTTTAAAATTTAAAAAATTAATTATTTGCTAACATAGCATACATGTGGGCTTCCACGAGGATGTCACATCAGTAAAGTTAATAGACGTTAACTTTTTTATCTATTTTAGAGTAATTAGACAAACAATGCAAGTTCAAAAGCTAAAAGATGTGAAAATTTAAAAAGAAGGCTAAAATAATTTTTATGTAAAGTTGGAGGGTCAAACAAATCATTAGTCCTATTAAAAACAAATAGCATTTCACACTATGGAAATCCAAGTCAAGTTGTACCACATCATCACCTGATTCTTTTATCAAAAAATATAACTTTTTAAGTGATGATCTGGCACAATATCAACGTGTCGGGTCAATGGATGGACCAAAATAAAGAAAAATTGTCAAGTTCTCATACTATTATGAAAAAAAAAATTTTATGGATTAAATTGAAAATTATCTTTCAATGAAAAACAAAAAATAAATAAGAAAAAAAAAAAGTTAATCAAGCATGCCCATCTTGACATTATCAAACTAGAAAGCAGTTATATGTGCTTTTCACACCTTACAAACCCCACAATAAAACTAAGGCATTAATGGATAGTTCCTAATAGGTAACCCGCATTATTCGAGCTCAAATTCGTGTAGCTTCGATTAAATATTTAATATTTAAAAGTTTTTATTTTAAAATTATAAAATAATATTAATATTTAAATTCGATATTGCTTATATGTGTCGTACATATGAAGATGAAGTTTAAAAATTTTAAAAGTATTAAAATGTAATTTTATCATTATATTAACTTGAATTTTAATAATTTTTAAAGAGGTTAAACTATAAATTTACTATTTTAGGACCAAATTTGAATTATAAATTTTTGTTGGGGGCAAAAAATCGAATTTTACCATCATATAAATACCAATTTTGGTGGTGCCGGCCGCCTCAGTAGGATGTTTATGCAAAATATTTTAAATTTAAAGAGTTTTATTGAGTAAACTAATAATAATATTCTTTCAAAAAAAATTAATATAATAGGTTCATCTAACTTGAAAAAAATTTATACCATTTCTTAAAATTTTAATTAAACAAAAAACTAATTAAAAATATAACAATAAATTAAACTCCAAAAAGATTAATTATAAAATTACCTATCATATGATTAGAAATTAAAATTTTAAAAAATATATTCATTTTAATAACATGTATAATTATCAATGTATAAGAATGCAAACCATACAATTTATTCTATCAATCAAGTAGCACATAATGTTATTCCAAGGGCTCAAAATAAAATTTTACCATCGTATATCTTAAGATCTTACAATTTCTAAAAGGTTTAAACTATAAATGTTACCATTTTTGGAGGCTAAAATTGAATTATAATTTTTTTAGAGCTAAAATGTAATTTTAGGGGCTAAAGTTGAAACTTATTATTTTAGGGGGCAAGTCCCTTTCCTACCCCTTGATGTCATCTTTGCATATATTTATTATTTTAAATAGCATGTATAGTAGTCTAATTATGAATTTCATCTCTCTAATTTATCAAATTTTGGTCCTCGTACTTTATAAAAATTGAGAGGTGAGTCCCATTGTTTTTTTTTTTTCTTGTTGAAGGTTAGTCTAATTGCTGATAAACACATGAACTTTAAGGGTTAACTTTTGCTAGTTTGTTCCTTACAAATTATTGAATTTTGTTAATTTCATGCATATAAATAGTTGAATAGTTGATTCCCAAATTAGCGATTTAATGAAATGGATTAAAAGTATTATCCAATTGGACTAACTTTTCATTTTTAAAACAAAACTCAAATCAATTAAAATAGAAAACCCCCTTTTTGTAAAAAAATTAAAATAAAATTGATATAATAATTCAATATGGCTTTGATTAAAATGGTAAAATTGAATTATTGAAATTCATTATGTTTTGGGTTTGAATTCTATCATGTGCAAATATTTCTTTTTGTAAATTTTACATGAAAAGACTAAATTGCCCTTAGAATAATATCTATTACTTTGTAAAAATAAAAGGCGTTTAAAAAATTCTCCATCGAATTGGGACCTAATTGAAGGGTGACACCAACTCAGCAAGAAAAAAAAAATGAAACAGTGAAACCTCTCAAGGATAAATATACAAAGTTTAAACACTCACAATGCAATCAAGTACTTGTACAATGAATTACAATAAACCTAACTAGTGTTTTTGAAAGAGAAATGGGTATAACAAATGAAAGATTGGATTTTTAGTCTTTGCTCCTTGTAAGCTTGTTTCTTGTCTTTATTGGAGTGTTTTTGGACCCTATATATACTCTATAGTTGATATGTAATTGTTTGGAGTTGTTGGATAGAGTTTCTAACTGTTGATAGTATTGAATTCACGCATCAATGATAGCTTGCAAGCATAGGTATTGGTATCCTAAAAGGTGGTACCGACACCTTACAAAAAAATAGTCATAAAAAATGACTGGGTACCGAACCTTCAAGGTAAGTACCAATCCCTCATGAACAAGTATCGATATCTTGCTCCCCTATTTTAAAATTTTAAACACTTACTTCTAATGTATCGATACTTAGGGTTTGTGTATTACTTGGGGTTAGGTATCAATCCTTTACCCCTCTTAAAGTGTTTTTTGGCTACTGACTTACAATATATCAATACATGAAACTTGGGTATCAAATACTTAAGAACAAATTCCCGAGTATCAATACCTTGATGTATGATTTCAATTCTTAGCCATTGAAAAGCTTATTAACACTTTAAATCAATTTGGAAAGGTATTGGGAGTACTCAAAAACATTTTTTAAATGTTCAAAGCATTTTATAAAACATGTTTTTTGAATTTTTGTAACACTTGGAAATGTTTTAATGGTTATTACATTAATATTCATGTTTTTGATTAAGAGATTGAAATTTATTATACATTAGAACACTTTGAAAATCAAAGCTAACAGAGATGATTTTCTTTTAAATGCTCAAAAGAAAACGGATCAAAAAATCTCTACGCACACTTGTCGGCAAGCTTCATACACTTGTGCTTGGGATAATTTTCATATACATGACTACAATGACAACAACTTTAACTACCACGAACATAGGCACCAAACACAATGTTTATTGCATCTTAGTATACTCTATTAGGTAAATTAAACTAGATGTGTAAAGAAGAAAAGATTTTTTTAGCTATAGTTCTAGGGCTAAATCTGGTATAAATTTGTTAGTTAACATGTCTCGTTATCAATTTTTGAGGTATTAATCGATAACATGAATAATCATATTGTAATTTTTTTCATTATTTGGTAGTAAAAAGAAAATCTTATTCATAATTTACAAACCAAATATGTAGTTACCCTAATTTAAAACTAGAAATTATATCATAGTTTCACCCGTTAATTGATTGAGTCTCACTAATTAATTTTAGGTCAGGTCAATTTAGATTTTAAAATTTTAGGTTAGTTCTATTTGAATTATTTCGTGTTCAAGTCAATTTTGTATCGTATCGTTTCAAATTCAAGTCATCCGAGTCCGAAATATTATTTTATTAAATAAGAATTATAATTTTTGTACAACATTAATTACAAATTTTTATCTTTAAATAAGAAATGTTGTATTCCTTTTTTTTTCTAGCTTTATTTTTGTTATTAATGCAAAAAAACCCCAAAAGACCTTTTTGCCCTTACCAACTATTGCTATTAATGAATATATACTAATGATTAGGTAGGGTAATTTTGTCATTTCAACATATTGAAGGATGGTGGTAGTTTGTATCATTGAAATGACTTTGTACTTACCTTATCTTTTTTTTATTCCGTAGTTTGCGTTGGTTCCCAGAGGACGCCATTTTAAATTACAATAATACCCTACATTTCAACACAATTTTATTTAAATAATTATTTTTCTTATATTAAAAATAAAATTATTGAAAACAATAATAAAATTATTTAAAAAAAAAAAAAACCCCCATGGACAATGAAATAAACTATACTTATTTTATGTTTAAAAAATGTCAACTTGTGTTGAATGATTTTTTAGCTAAATAAAAAAAAATCTAGATAGTGGTTATTTTTGTAATTTGATAATAATGTAATAAATTAAAACTGAAGTCTATGTTTTTTTTCTCTCCATTTTTTTTATTTTATAAAAAAAATCTAATTCGTACCTTGTTTTTAAAATTTACAAGCAATATCAATAAAATAATATTTTTAGGCCCCGTGTGTTGATGGTTAAAGTGTTCACCGTCCCAAGTGTGACTTGGGTTGTATAATTCTATATAATAAATCAAATTATAATACATCATCAACGAATTTTAAAAGTAAATTCACTTAATTTTCTTTTAATTTGACGACATAATTTATTTCACTTGCAATATATAATTTATTCACTTTTAATACATCAAATAATAATTCTCAAGTGTGTTAACTCAATTTACGTCATTTAACCACATATTATCTTTGGATTTAAGGTTTTTAAGATTATCAGGTAAAAGTATCATGGAGGTATTGCATTTTGTCCCGTTTATTCAAAAAGTGTAAATTAGTATTTGTATGTTAGATCAAAGAGTAACTTGGTTTTTCTGTTAAAAATTCTATTCATTTTTACTATTAAAAACTAGTTTTTGTACGTCAGCATAAGGAACATGTGGCATGTCACGTGTCATTGTCGGGATGGAAAAGGATTAAATGAAACAGTGACGCCACGTTATCTGTATTCCTTTCCAATAAATTTATGCCACATCATTATTTTCATCCTGAATTTTAGCATTTTTATCCTGAAAAAAATCAGATCCAAATTAAAATCCTGAAATTCAGGATAAAATGCTGAAATTTAGGATAAAAATACTGATGTGGCATAAATCTATTGGAAAGGGATACAAATGACGTGGCGTCAATGTTTCATACAATCCTTTCTCTTGTCGGGATATTCCATTAGTTACCCTAATTTTTAATTGTACAAGTGGAAGGAAGAAAATACAATCTGATATTCTATTATACTTTTACTTGGATTATGAGTAGTTTAGGGAGTGTATAAAAGAAATAATAACTCTAAATTATTAGCAAATAGTTTTCATTATAAAATGTTTTTCTAAAATTAATTTTTTCATTATAGCAAAGTTTTCCCCTCATTTCTGATATTTTTCTCCTCTGGGTCTATTTCTTCATGTTTTCTCGAGAAAAAAATAAGATTATCATTTCTTTTTCTTCCTTATTATTTGATTCTTTTTTACTGTCATTATTTTGCAGCCTATATATATATATATATATATATATATATAAATAAAGAAAAGGGTCACTGCTACAAAGGAGAGGAAAGAAAAGGAGAGAAAGAGACGACAGACACAGGCAAACACACACACATAGACATATACAGCAAGAAAAGAAAAGAAAAGAAAAGAAAAGAAAAGGAGGGAATTGAAGAAAGCTTTCAATACCTTAGAAGAGAAAACGATGTCTTAAGAGCTCTCTCTTTTACATATCCTTTCATTCTCTGCAACTCTCTAACAAGGTCTGCTGTCTCCCTATATATATACATACACTCACTCTCTCACACATATACACCTCTTTAATATATATAATGATGAAAATGATTTAATAAACAAAAACCCATTTCTTTTCTTGTTTTTTTTTTTTTTTTATGTTGTTTATGATTAATAACAAGATGGGGTGTTCTTTGTTTTTGGATCCATAATTGAGCAGAGAAGGTATAGATGATGATGATGATGATGATGAAGAAGGCTTGTTGATATATGATTCTAAAGAAATTCTATGGCTTCCCAAGGTTACCACCACCACCATCACCACCACCATCAAGCAGCTGCTGGTATCTTCAGTTTCTCAAATGGGTTCGAGAGATCAGCCATAAACCACCAAGAACAGCAGCAGCAGCTGGTACAACAGATCCGGAGAGATAAGTTAAGGGTTCAAGGGTTTGAACCACCACCACCACCATTAGTAGGGATTGAAGAAGAAGAATCAAATGCTTTACCTGTTTATGAACCAACAGGTATGTTATCATCGGAAATGTTTTATTTTCCTTCAAGTGTGACAGTGACCGCCGCTTCCACCGAGTTATTAGACCAGTCTTTGCAAGCTAATTATCGAGGACAGTTAGGTGAATCAAAGAACCACCGTGATAGTTTAGCTCAACAACAACAGTTGCCAAGTATTAATGCTGATTCAGCAGCTGCCATGCATCTTTTCTTGATGAACCCACAAACAAGGTCACCTTCCCCTCCACCACCACAACCACAACCACCACCACCAGGGTTTCATGGAGGTGCTTTTCCACCTCAATTCACTTGGGTTCCTGATAATTCCCATGAAGGAGGCCATGGCCAAGGCCAAGGCCTTTCACTATCTTTATCATCTTTACAACACTTGGAAGCAGCCAAATTGTATTATAACCAAGGAGGTGCTGCTGGTGGTGCTGATGGTGGTGGTGGTTCTTCTGCTACAGCTACAGCGCAGTTTCAATACAAGCATGACCATCATTCTCCTCATCAGCCACTTGGATTGGTTCAAAACCATCAAGTTCATGTTGGGTACAATTCATCATTGGGAATGGTCAATGTATTAAGGAACTCAAAGTACACCAAACCAGCTCAAGAACTATTAGAAGAATTCTGCAGTGTGGGTAGCGGTCAATTCAAGAAGAAAAAACTTGGTAAAAACAACATAAACCCTAGCTCTAATCCAAGCAATGATGGAACAACAACCAATGGTTCATCTTCATCAACAAAGGATCTTCCTCCATTTTCAGCTTCTGATAGAATTGAACATCAAAGAAGGAAGGTCAAACTTTTATCCATGCTTGATGAGGCATGTATTCTCTAATCTCTTTTACTCTCTCTCCTTCAATAGTCAATGACCAAATGATAGAGCACAAAGCCGGCTATGGTGCAAAAGGGTACTCAAATAGTATCTAGTTGGTAGAGTTTGATTTATTTGATTTTTCTATTCCAAAAATCTAGGGGTCTATATTAGTTTTGGTGGGATGTTCCTTTTGATCTGAAAGTTGACTATTTGCCCACCATATATACATATATAAACTTATGAACATCCCATCCATACCATAATATCACATCTTAATATTATAATTTGTTTTATTAGTGTTGAGATTGCATTTTATCATCTCTGAAAAAAAAATTAATTTTTGTACATTAATTAAAGAAATAAACTAATCCTTTTTGTTAAAAATTTCATTCATTTTTACTATTAAAAATTAGCATGATAAATAAAATAACCAGACACTGACATGTGATGTTCCATGTATACCTTATGTTGACGTATATAGACCAAATTTCAATAGTAGAAATAGATGAAATTTACTCTTTAGTCTGATGTATAAGAACTAATTTGCTTATATTTTGAGCAAAGGGAGACAAAATACAATCTGACTCTTGGTACAAGTTTTTCCATGATATTTTTAACCTTATTTACTCTTGTTAAAAGGGGGTAAGGCACAAAGATATCACCACCATTAACAATCATTTCATTACAAAACATTATATTAACAATGGTTGTTCTTGTTCTTGTTGTAGGTGGATAGGAGATACAACCATTACCGTGAACAAATGCAAACGGTAGTAAACTCATTTGATCTAGTAATGGGTTATGGTGCAGCAATACCATACACAGCTCTTGCTCAAAAAGCAATGTCAAGACATTTTAGGTGTTTAAAAGATGCTATATCAAGCCAATTGAAACACAGTTGTGAACTGCTAGGTGAAAAAGATGGAGTTGGAACATCAGGCATAACTAAAGGAGAAACACCAAGGTTAAGGATGTTAGAACAAAGTTTAAGACAGCAAAAAGCATTTCATCAAATAGGAATGATGGAACATGAAGCTTGGAGACCACAAAGAGGCTTGCCTGAACGATCTGTCAACATATTAAGAGCTTGGCTTTTCGAACATTTTTTACACCCGTACGTTCTTTTGACCCCTATTATCTGACATATATAATATAGGTTAACAATTGAATCTGCATCATTGGTAATTGAGTGTATATATATATAACATAATGAAACATTTTATTTAGCTCACGAAATCCAAGTATATCCTTGGGATGAATAATAAAAAGCTGTTTATATGTCACTCAGGGACCCCCAAAAATTCGTTATTTAAAAAAAAAAAAAAAGAGTCAACTTTATTAGAGCTTTGTATCACAGACGACACCTTATTATCGGATTGCATTTTATCCTTGAGTAAGGAGCAGAGAAGGTGTTGGTACTGGTATCGTCTCCCTGAAAATATATATATTTTTATATAGGTTTTTTAATTTTTAATAAATTACAAATCAATATATAATTAAAATTACACTTTAACTCTCTCAAAATTTTTATTAATTTTTTGTCCCTTCTAATACATTTTCCTCGCTTCACTTTTGCTTCTGTGACTCAAATATGTTAATTAAAAATTTTATCATGTAGGTATGAGGTATATAACACCTCATATGTAATTGTTTAATTATTCTGTCAACTACGACAATTTTTAGTAATAAGAAAAGACTGAAGAAAAAACACTATGATACTTTTAATTTAACCTCTCTCTTTTTTCTGTTACTAAGTGATATATGTGTCTGTGCATGTAAGTAATAATGAGAGAGATGTTGTACTGCAAAAGAAACAACTGGTGCTGGTTATGGTGATGATGTTTTACTATATATCTTAGATTCTCACGCCCATGCATGGTAAAGAAAAAAGAGCATCTATGAGTCCCTTTACACGGCAAATGGAGTCTAATGTCTTTATCTGGTCTATTTCTCAGGTACCCAAGTGATGCAGATAAGCATCTTTTAGCTCGACAGACTGGTTTATCGAGAAACCAGGTAATGCCCCTTCTTTTTCACTTTCACATTATATATATACACCATAAGTAAGTTTCACGGGGGACTTTTGCATGGATTTGGGTTTTTATTTCTCTGATGTTTTTTTTTTTATTACCCATAGGACATAACATAGATTCTGAGTTTTTTTTTTTTTTTCTGAAAATGAAAAGAGACAAAAGTACACAAATAGATGAAGACATGAAAGAATGCAGCTTTGAACATACTCTCTCTGTCTCTCTCTCTCTCTCCGTGTAGTGTTCTTCTTCTCTCTCATATCAATTACACTTTCAACTACACGATAAAAGTCACCATAAATACACCATTCCTTTTATTGTTTTTTTGGTGAAGTGTTTAATTAACGGGGGCATAATAATATATAATTCTTATAATTCTTAGTTTTGCATGGAAACGTGGGGTTGGAAATTGTGATATATATATATACACGGGTAAAAGTTTTATAGAGGTATTGGATTAGAATTTAATTTACATTTTTTATTTAAAAAAAAGTAAATTAATACATGTGTATTAAATTAAAGAATAAATTAATTTTTCTTTTAAAAATTTTATCTATTATTATTATTATAAATTAGTTCCTATACATCGACATGAGGATCCGTTTGCTCTAGTCTATAGTATAGAGGATTAATTTATTTTTTAATTAAAAAAATAAAATATAATTTAACTCTTAATACAAAAAATTTCTATAAAAATTTTACCCACATATATGAAGGACAAACACCTAATTCTAGACCTATGTCTTTTATAATTTATAACTACAGTGATTCCAGGTCATTAATGGAGTCCCCCCTTTCCTTGCCTCGCCCTAATCATGACTGCTTTTTGGAGCTTTCTGTAAGGAAACAGACATCATTGAGCAACATGTGAGGAAAGATATAGCCAGTTGATCAACAGTCCCCCCACCCCCACCATAATTATTTATTACTTATAGCTTATTATTTATTGCTTGTTTTAGTATATTTATATTTTAATTATTTAATTTTAAAAAATTACATAGTTATTAAATTATTTAAAAATTTTCATTTAAATCATTAGAATGTTAAATCATTGATATATGTCATTATTTGTTCATATTATCTGCATCAGTCAAAAGTTCTCTTTCAGTTTTTTTTTAATGAAACAGCTTTAAACATCATAAATCTAAAAATTAAAACTTAATCAGTTTTCTTCTTTAATATCTGACCAAGAGATCGATTTGGATTTAATGTATGTTCTTCTACTCGTTGATAGGTACTGATCTACTGTACCGATTATTGAATCGTCGCTTAGAGCTCGTTAAATAGACTTTATATATATATATATATATATATATATAACACTTTAAACTGAACGGAAAGTGATTTAAATAAAAACATTCAAATGATTTAGTGACAATTTTATAATATTTTGAAATTTATTAACTCCTAGTGTAATTTACCTTTTATCGATTTATTTTTGTAGGTATCAAATTGGTTCATAAATGCCAGGGTTAGGTTGTGGAAACCCATGGTGGAAGAGATGTACCAACAAGAGTCAAAAGAAGGAGGAGATAATAATAAAGGAACAAGGACCAACAATAATGCTGCACAAACATCAACTCCATCAACCACAGCGGTCGGTGGGGCAGGTGGCGCATCACCACCACCACAACCACCGGAAAATGACCCTTCACTCATTGGAACCAATACTACACAATGCTGCTCCGAAAACCAACTTACCAACACCGGTACGAGTACTACTAATACCTCCACCGCAACGGAGGTGACACCACCGGTTTCCGACTCGAATATCCACCAAAGACTATTAGCTGTCACCGATGACACATTTCATCGTGGCAGCAACACCATTGTTGGGACCATTACTGCTGGTAACACTGACATTGGTTCGACCCTAATAAGGTTTGGGACCACTGGGGGAGATGTGTCACTTACATTAGGGCTACGCCATGCTGGGAACATGCCCGATAAAGCATCTTCTTTCTCAGTTACAGACTTTGGGGGCTGTTAATTTTTTTCTTCTTCCAAATTACATATATTCCATAGCATTTCTCTTAAAATAGGAAAAAAAACAATATAATTCCATCTTGATTTTTTTTTTTTTTTTGCTTTTGATAAACGTAGCTAACTTAATGTATTTGGTCATTATTATAATTATATAGTAATTTGCCTCTTCTATATATATATATAAGATTTTGTAACTTTATATAACTTGAAAATATTATTATTTGGAAGACGATAGATTATCCTATCTGTTTTTATATATGTGTGCGGAAGTTCCACTTTGTTATTATGATATTCATAATTATCGACCTATAATTTGATTGGATTTGAGTTAAGTTTTATACGGTTCACACTTCAAGCTCACTTGACATTATGAGTTTGCACATGAGGCTGCACGATGTGGGTTTGCACGCCATCACATAGGCGAACCCTCATTGTATAAACACGTGTTAAACCTAAAGTAGGGTACGTCTCGATATGCATGGAACCTACCTATGACATCACATCTGTGAACAGTAACCATATTATATAAATACACAGCTTCACCATCTAAATGACACACAGAAACACTTAACACACTTATATAAGTGTAAAATTATTCTTTCATAAATTTGTGTACAATTCATAATTTAATGATCCAACTTATCGTTGTTTTACGCGATGTCAAAGTCTTAAAATTTATATAAAGAATGATCAAACCTGGAAACTAACTATGACAACTATTTGAGGCAAGCGCACCTATCGAACAATAGTATAGTTAAGGTAAGACCGGATTGTCGAACCCAAAGGAACCAAAAGTACTAATACTAACTCTCTTTTTATTATGTAGCCTAAGAATTAAGTGGATTTTTATCTAATCTAAAATTAACTATCTACTAAACTAAACTAAAGACTCTAAGACAAAAAATAATGAAATTGGGAAAATACCTTTGAGGAAAAACCAATTGATTAAGATGACACCCAAGGAAGAATCCACCTAGACTTCACTTGTTATCTAACTCTGAACCAGACGATTTATTCATTTGACTTGATCCGTAAGATTCCCTAAGTTATATTAATCCCTCTCTCGAGGCGACTAACATCTAACCCTAGGTTATTTAATTGAAATCTCTTTCTAATTAAAACCCTTAGAATTGCATTAACTCGATCTATAGACTCCCATATTAGGTTTCACCCTAATCCGGCAAAATCTCGTCACCCTATCTCTAGGCGTGCGATCAACTCCGCTTAATTATGCTAGATCTACACTTAGGCAGGGACTTTTGCTCCTCCACCTAAACACATCACACTTGAATTAATATCCCAGAAATATCAACACAAGAATTAAGAACATGTAATTAAGAACAAGTCAAATATTTATCATATAGTTCAGCAAACGATAGCAAGATTCATCTTAGGTTTCATCCCCCTCAGGTATCTGAGAGTTTAGTTCATAATAATAAAAGAAAACATCTCAGAAGAAAAGATAAAACAAAACGTAAGAAATCCCTAAAACCCCCTGAAAGAATTGAAGGAAAGATCCTCTGTCTTGAGTATGATTCGGTTTCTTGAGATGAATCAACTAGCTATATTCGAGTAAATCCCCACAAATCTGCCCTCTTTGGCCTAACTGGACGCCCTCTGACTAAAACCTTGGGTTTCGGCTTCTGCCGAACTCCCCTTCAAGTTGCCCCATTGGGTGTTTATATAGACTTTGAGATGCCTTACTTGGCTCCTATGTATCCTAATTCAAGTAGAATTCCTACTAGGATGTTTAAATAATCTTTAGAATGTGTTTCTTTGACTCCAAGTATCCTATTCCGAGTAAAACTCCTCTTGGTCGCGACAAGGACACGCCCATGGCACACGCCTTTTGTGAATCGTGGCCAAGCCGTGTTCGAGACTGATGAATGAGGCACGGCTGTGTGGTCTTGGGCCCAGGCCGTGTGGATTTCGTGATATGGCCTATTTACTCCGTTTTGGGCCCATTTTTCGTTCTTTTCATCATCCAGTGCTCTTCTGAGTATAAAACATGAAAACAAAGGATTAAGAGCACCAAATTACATAATTCAAGGCTTAAATCATCCAAAAACATGCTAAAGGTGGGCTTAAAATATGTTACTTTTACGGTTTATCAAATACCCCCACACTTAAGCTTTTGCTTGTCCTCAAGCAAAATTCTCAACTCATAATTAAAATGAACTTCCCTGATTCATAATATTTATCAATAATGTTTCATCATAATTCATAGATAGTTCATACATGGATAATTCAACTCAAAAAGTCCTAAAGATTCAAACAATCTAAGTCATACATTCGTAGCATAAAACATAGGTGTTTCCCCTTATCTAAATAATTACCTCTAATTCAAAATAGACAAGATTTGACATCCTCACTAAAGATTCACTCAAATCACTCGAAGTGTTTAAGGTTCAGAATTAGGCACTCAAAAGTCAAACATGAAGAGTTAATCCCATAGGCTTGCATGAAAATCAAATCTCCACCACTATAATATGAGATGATACACAAATCAAAAGGTCTTTAACAGGGTTATAACGGGGTTTGGGTTAAAGGTATAGATAAAGGCTGAATTAGAGGGTTAGAATCGAGATTGACCTGACAAATTATCTAACTAGAGATATCGAACTGGTAATAATTACATAAATTGAAAACTTGTACTACTAATAATAATACTCTGATATGAGCTCTTGTACTACTAATAATAATACTCTGATATGAGCTTCTTCTTCAATAATTGGAATTTAACGTATAAGCTCACCTAAGCACAAAACTAATAGTGAATAAACTTCGATTTTTTTTAAGAACAAGTCAAATATTTAATAAAGGATAAATTCAACTACTTGAAATAAAATAATTAGGCAACTGATCAAATCAAATCTCGATATAAGGGTAGTCAAAAAGAATGGGGATAACAAATACAAAGGTTTTGGGTTAATATTAGTGGGTGAGTCAATAAAAAGGGTGGTTAGGATTAAACGGGGTTCATTAAGGGTTAATTATGAATGTAGGCTTTTAGTGGAGTGAGTGGGTTAAAACCTAGGTGCCTTTATCATCTCTGTATATCAAATCAAATGTGTGGTCTTGACATGTATAAACGATGCAAGTTCTAGAATAACAAATCAATGTTGACACACTCATAATCAATAAAGTGAGCAAGAAAAAGAATATATGTTCTACAAGGCTCAAAATCTCACAAAAATTATAGGTAATTGATATCAACCTTGTAAATTTCAAACTTTAAGGTAATAATTAGATTCAGGTAGACAACCTAACAAAATTTTAATTTTTGGAAATAGACTTATCATGCTTGATTATCTAGTATCTTTAAAGTTTAATCATCAATGCACAATTAGCTATGACTTAATCCAAAAAACATCAATAAAAATCATAAATCAGGGAGATTTCATTCTAATCATAATATGAGGAAATTACTTTAAGACAAGGCATACTTCAGGGATTTTCAAATAATACTATCGTTAACTCCCCCCACACTTAAGATTTACATTGTCCTCAATGTACAAAGATAGATAATAGCAAAATAATAAAATCATAAGATAGGGAGAGAAGTGAAACTTCCTGAATTTTGGATGAAGTCAATGAAAAGAAACCGGATAGGAATTGGCAGAGGTGAACGCGGGGGAGCACCTCGAACCGTTTGAATTTGAATCCTCGAATCAGCCAGCCTAATTTTATTGTATCCTAAGTTAAATCTAAATGCCATGGAGAAAAAGAAAAAAGTAATAATAATAAAAATAAGAATAAAAGTGAATAATGAAAAATGAAAGAAGAAAGATAACAAGAAAAGGAAAGGAAGAAGGGGGTTTAAATAGAGATGCATCCCACGCCCATGTTCCTTCCTGTGGTGCCCACACGACCACAGCCACGGCCACGGCCATGTGGGTATGAAAACCTATGCCTAAATACGAAAAGAAATAAAACGAAACTAGTTAGTAGCGTTAATGCTCGGGTTGCCTCCTGAGAAGCACTCGTTTAAAGTCTTGAGCTAGACTTACCTCTCATTTGCATAATCATGGTGGTTTGAGGAGGTGAAAATCCTTTCTCATGCGATCAATTCAGTTATTGATATAAAGTTTAAGTCGAGTAGTGTTTACCTTAAAGGTGCTGATTTTAGGACTAGTCACCTCGACTGTTCCATCTGGGAAGATTTTGAGTACCTGATCTCCTACCTTAAGCTGGGTTGCCCCATCATTAAGTTCGTCGTGGAGTTACCTCGTTTTTGCTTCGTGTGTTTTTAGTCTCTTCTTGAAGTGTATCTTCCATTCGTCTAGTTCATCGATCCAAAGCCTTCGTTCCTCATGAATTTCTTCTTTATTAACACGAGGTCTATGATCTAGCATCTGCGAAAGAGCTTCAAGAAACGACAAGTTAATATGAAATTTCTTTGAAAGTTTAAGAGACTTATCGAGTTGTTCCTCTGTGTGGTCTTTCTTTGTCACATCGGGGTACGGCACACGGGGTTGGTACTCTATAATTACCGGGTTTGGTAAATCATGGCTTTCCTGAACCTTACCTTCACTTACCACAGGCTCTTGCCTCGGGTCATATTCTACTAACCTTTCACTGTCATGAGCTATTACGGCTTGAATTTGCTCTTTTGGGTTAGTTTCAGTGTTACTTGGATGGCTTTCTTGTGGTTGTTCTAAGATCAGCTTAGCAAGTTGCCCGATTTGATCCTTGAGCTCCTGTGTCGATGTTTCAAGTTGATTTTTAAGGGTTGTCTCAGTATTCTGAAAACGTGTTTCTGTGGCTGGTATGAATTTTGTCAGCATCTCCTCGAGGTTTGACTCATCTTCCTGTTGGTGAGGTGGTTGTTAAAAATCTGGAGGAAGTTCCGATCTTTGGCTACTTTGATCATCCCACGAGAAATTGGGATGGTACCTCCAACCTGCATTATAAGTGTTATCATAAAAATTATTTTTAGGTCTAGAATAGTTACCCATATAGTTGACTTGTTTGCTTTCCATGCCATGTCCGTAGGGTGGGTACTCAGGATTCGCCACGCCTCCGCTTGTTTCACACTGCATAACTGGGTATACCTGCGAAGAACCACATAAACCGTCAATTTTCTTACTTAAAAGCTGCTTTTGTTGGCTTTGTCCTCATAACTTGCCACTGGTAGTTATTCAATGCCATCTCCTCTATAAACTAAAATTACCTGCTAAAAGCAAATAGAGGAAAAACTAGCAAAGTAAAATAAAAATAAAAATAAGAAATAATAATGAAATAAATTGTAATAAAAAAATGGCTAAAGTAATAAAAATTAAGCGTTCTTAATATTTCAGTTCCCCAGCAACAGCGCCAAAAACTTGATCGTTATTTTATGCGATGTCAAAGTCTTAAAATTTATATAAAGAATGATCAAACTTGTAAACTAACTATGACAACTATTTGAGGTAAGCGCACCTATCGAACAATAGTATAGTTAAGGCAAGACCGGATTGTTAAACCCAAAGGAACCAAAAGTACTAATACTAACTCTCTTTTTATTATTTAGCCTAAGAATTAAGTGGATTTTTATCTAATCTAAAATTAACTATCTACTAAACTAAACTAAAGACTCTAAGACAAAGAAGAATGAAATTGGGAAAATACCTTTGAGGAAAAACCAATTGATTAAGACGACACCCAAGGAAGAATCCACCTAGACTTCACTTGTTATCAACTCTAAACCAGACGATTTATTCATTTGACTTGATCCGTAAGATTCCCTAAGTTATATTAATCCCTCTCTTGAGGCGACTAACGTCTAACCCTAGGTTGATTAATTGAAATCTCTTTCTAATTAAAACCCCTAGAATTGCATTAACTCGATCTATGGACTCCCATATTAGGTTTCACCCTAATCCGGCAAAATCTCGTCACCCTATCTTTAGGCGTGCGATCAACTCCGCTTAATTATGCTAGATCTACTCTTAGGCATAGACTTTTGCTCCTCCACCTAATCACATCACACTTGAATTAATATCCCAGAAATATCAACACAAGAATTAAGAACACATAATTAAGAACAAGTCAAATATTTATCATATAGTTTAGCAAACGATAATAAAATTCATCTTAGGTTTCATCCCTCTCAGGTATCTGAGAGTTTAGTTCATAATAATAAAAGAAAACATCTCAGAAGAAAAGATAAAACAAAACATAAGAAATCCCTAAAACCCCCTGAAGGAATTGAAAGAGAGATCCTCCGTCTTGAGTATGATTTCGGCTTCTTGAGATAAATCAATTGGCTATTTTCGAGTAAATCCCCACAAATCTACCCTTTTTGGCCTAGCTGGACGCCCCCTGACTAAAGCCTTGGGTTTCGGCTTCTGCCGAACTCCCCTTCAAGTTGCCCTCTTGGGTGTTTATATAGACTTTGAGATGTCTTACTTAGCCCCCAAGTATCCTAATTCAAGTAGAATTCCTACTTGGGTGCTTAAATAGGCTTTGGAATGTGTTTCTTTGCCTCCAAGTATCCTATTTCGAGTAAAACTCCTATTGGCCGTGGCAGGGACACGCCCATGGCACACGCCCGTGTGAATCGTGGCCAGGCCGTGTGGATTTCGTGATATGGCCCATTTACACCGTTTTGGGCCTGTTTTCCATTCTTTTCGTCATCCGGTACTCTTCTGAGTATAAAACATGAAAACAAAGGATTAAGAGCACCAAATTACATAATTCAAGGCTTAAATCATCCAAAAGCATGCTAAATGTGGGCTTAAAATATGTTACTTTACGGTTTATCACCAACCGTCATATTTCATATTCCATTTATATAGATCATGCATGTCAAATTTGATGTAAATTAAAATTTTCTAACTAGTTATTTTATATAAAAAAATGTCAGCCATTTAGTAACTATTAATATATACAATACTTTAGATCGATATGATAGATATCGAATCAGTTCAACAATTTACATGCATGACAATTATCATTATATCAAAATTTAATGGTTGGATCGTTAAAATATTTATCGTACAAAGAGATATGAAAGGTTGTAAAACTACTTTAATATTACATCGATGTAAATGAATCCCTCCCCATATATACATCAACAGCTAGCTTTTATATATATGGGTTAAAGTTCAATACACGTCTCCGTACCATATCAAAAAGTCCATTTTAGGCCCTATACTTTTAAAAAGATGACATTTTAATTCCTGCACATTAACTTTGTCGTTAATAGAATGACATGACATTAAAAAAAAAAACCTTACTCATTTTATAAATAAATGAAACGATGTGGCTTAATGGTAGCTGGTGTGGACCAAATTACAAATAATTTAAACACAATAATTACATGCAAAAAAACAGATAGAATAGAAAACAATTTAGGGTAAAACCAGAATCAATTTCTCCCCTCTACTCATTCTTCGAAAGTGTTGTTTAGCTTTTTAATTTAATTCAATATTCGATTTAATGTCATGTCAGTTACTGTTAAAACATATTATTCCATTAACAATAAAATTAATATGGCAAGAATTAAAATGTCAACTTCTCAAATATACATGATTAAAATATTTCTTTAATAGTATAGGGATGAAAAATATTAAAAAAGAAACCTTTGAGATTATATATTATAGAGAAGTGAAACCAAATAATCAATGAGTGAAATAAGTGCAATATATATACAATCATGTGGTAGAACTGAAATGCTATGGATTGCAAATGATGAACATGAATTTAAGGCACGTTAAATTTGGTCACCTTAGTTAGGTGTATGAACATTGAGTGTATTAATTATTTGATATTTAAATATTTTATCCAATTTCTTTTATTTTGCATCATATATATAATATATCAGAAGAGCTAGGAGGCAAATTCTTTCACTCATGCTTCAAAATTTTATGAAATTACATGTCTTCCAAAAATCCTATTTTTTGAAGGTTAAATTAGCTCAATAGTCTATTTTTAGGCTGTTTTAAAATTTAATTAGGAAAATATGTTGTTTTTAGGAGAGAGAAATGAAATCGCATCCAACTAGGCGCAAGAAATTTGCATTACAATCTTGTAATTCTTCCCCAAGTCGATCCGCTAACTTTCTTCCTGATTTTGTTCTGTAACTCATGTTATGCAGCGTATGACTCACTTTCCTCCTGATTTTGGTCCGTAACATTTTTCAGTCACGCGATTGTTGGAAAAACGGGTTTGGGAAACGCAACAGAAAATAAATTTAAGGAAAAACCATAATTTTAATTTTTTTTCCAAAACAAGATCTTGGTTGTGATATTTAAAGTAATAAACACTTAATCAAAATTGTATATTTTCGATTCGTCTAGGATGAGTGCTTCGACCGAGTAGTCTTCTCCGCTATCCTCAAGCTCACGTTTGCCAAGTGTGAGCTCGCTTCGAATCAGAAAATTTTTCACAAAAATTACCAGTGGGTAATTTTACAATTTCTCTAAAATTTTAGGTCAAGTTGTAAACCAAAATATCTCTAAAAAAACTTTCTCTTGAATTCAAGTGTGTGTAAATAATAACCCAAGACTCTCTTTATATAATGAGAGTTTAAAGAGTTCAACTATGATTAAATTAATAAAATACTATTAAGATAAGTATTAAATTAAATTTAATATTAAACTATTAAAATAATATTATTTTTGGAATAATTAATTTGAAATCAAATTCTCTGATAGAGTCCCAATAGGAGTGTAACTCTTCCACTGGTCAACCACCTACGACTAACAGTTGACGGCCACCGGGATGCCGTGTCGCAGCCACCAACACCACTGTGTCTGGTGATACAGGTGTGAAACCTTTACGACACCCTGAGTCGGTCCGGTCCGGGTCAATGATGACCCAACCGGTCCGATCTAGCCATCGGTTAGACTGTCGGTCTAGTTTCACATACCGAGTCTGGTTCGACCAGTTTTTGGGTCTTGGTCTTAGTTTTGGGCTCCCGGGCCCAATTTAAGATATCATGTCCAAGTTTCAAGTTCAATTACTCATTGGGCCAATTGTATGACTTGAAAATTAACTTTAAAAATATCATATTAATTTTACTTGATCAAAATTATTTTTTCCAAAAGTCACTTAGATTTTCCAAATTATTTTTTCAAGAAAATTCTTTAATCAAATTCTCTAGTTGAACAATTCTCATGACCATTTAATTTAATTCTATATCAATTAAATTGACTCAATTAAATTATTCCCAAAGTCCTATAATATTCTTCTGATTCAAATACAGTTCGATCGAGCTTTTATTGAGCTAGCGAAAAAACCAATCGGACATATACAATTAGGCTCTAGTGATTGTAATTATGTCTAAAGACATCGTTCTGATAATTCGCAATTACTTAATCATGGAGTCAATCCACAAGAAGTACCATGATTGAAAACTCCTTGTTGTATACTCTTTACGAAAGCAATTCATCCAACTGTTTTGTCCAATGACCTCGTCATATGTGTGTTACTCTCATATGATATCATTGATTTCTTTGAGTTAAATCTGTTCGCTCAATACAATCCTATTTTATCTCATTGTCACCATTGTGTCTTCTTAATGACTAATATGATCACTGTCAACAAATGACTGTGATAAATTGCTCGTTTGAGAATAAGCAACCCGTGGCCACGTTCCATATTTATCAATCTACACAATACCAATGAAAGGATATTATTAACTCTTTAATTGAACTATGAATTCCACTGTTGCTAGAAAAGCCATGCTATACACAAGTCATGTACCAAACATACCGACTATGGGCTTGATCATCTTTAAAGCATAAGCCTCCACTTATATCAAAGCACATGAGTTGCATATGCATGGTCAGTGACTAACTCAAATTTTAGGTAAATCACACCATGAACGTCACAAGTGAATTAATTCACAAACAGGTTCAGAATTAATTTATCTTGGGTCCAGTCTAATGTATCATTCTACCAATGAATACATCTATGTCTCTAGTCGTGGAGTCACTGCTCCGATAGCCAAAAATAGCCATCTCCCTAATTAGAATTGTAGACGACATAATAATCCTTCTCAGTATTTGAATCAAATGCTCATTTTTATTCTTTTATGGGATTATGGACTCATTTAGGTTATCTACTAAAGTAAGTTGTTTTTCTTGCAATGTAAATGTTCTTTACAATGCCACTTATCTTCAATTTGAACCTTAGACAATCAATGAGCTAATATGTGCTTGTCACAATTTTGTTATGCATGCAAAATATAAAATATATAAATACAAAAGACATAATAGTGAAATGTAAAATTAAATTTATTTATTCATTGTTCAAATAAATAGAAAATAGTTACTTGTTTACTACAATATGGGCACATTTCCCAACAACGATATCGCTCCGAGCTGCACTCATTTCATATATCATGCCAAGATGGGATCATTGCCTCTAAAGCCTATCCTAGGGAAGTCAGTTATGGGGTGATTTCACTTTCTACAATCAATGGTAGAAGTCGACGTGGAGGTCTTAATTGACGACAGTTATACCGTAATGGATCAGGGTATAACGAGGGAGCCAGTTGACTGTTGTTACGCGAGCATGAGCTCAATCTTTTCGAATACCCGAAAATGATGCCTTATAAATACCATAAAAAAGTTTAATGGCATATTCACACGGAAAAACTCTAAGGCTTCCTGCTATAATTAGTGTAATTTTTTTCTCTATTTCTAGTAAACCAATACCTTTAACCTTCCTTCTTATTCGAAGGTCGGCACTGTCATAGACACAAGAAGACTCTCAGGTGGGGAGCAATTGTTGCGGTGCAATAAATGTGATGCTCCTTTCGAGACGACGATGGTTATCGTTATTACACAATCCATTTATAACTACAACCGTTGTCGCGCCAACCAAGTTTGACCTCTACTGTGCCGGAACATCCTCTCTCCACCTGAGAACCCTCTTGTGTCCACCTTGATATTAGCCTTCAGACAAGAATGAAAGGTTAAAGATGTCGGCCGCTTGGAAATAGAGAAAAAATTTACGTTGATTACACCGAAAGTTCCTAGAGTTTTTCTGTATAATTATGGCATCAATCTTATGTATGGTATATACAAGGCATTATTTGCGGGTATCCAAAAAGCTTGAACTCCTGACCACGTAAGGACTGTCACCTAGCCCCCGGTTATACTCAACCACATCACGGTCGCCAACTGAGATCACCTAAACTTCGACCCTTGATCGAATCAAGCATTATTACCCTAAAATTTTATATCTCCATGATAGGTTTCTAAGATGATGGTCCTATCCCGTCATGACATATAAAATGTATGTGTGCCGAGGCGTATTATTATATCCTCAACCCCTCAAAACTACCTAAGAACTTTCGTGGTTTCAGTCGAAAACCCTAAACAATTTCAAAAAACCTTAGATCCTAAAAATCTTCTAATACTAAAAAATAAAAAAACTCTAACCTCGGAGAGAGAAAGAGCTGGACGTGCTTTCACTTTCTCTCTCCAAAAAATGGTTTATTTCCTTAATTAAATTTTAAAATAACCTAAAAGCCTAATTTTTTAAAAATAGCATATTGAGCTAATTTAACCTTTTCCAAAATATATATTTTTGGTTTTGACGTCAACTTTTTGATGTGACTATTTTCTATTTTCTTTAAAATATATAAATACACCTTGGGTTTCATGTGTATAATTAAATAATTTTTTTTAACTTAAAAAATTAATCTATTTAAATAAAAAAAATACTAATATGCATATGCTCATATCGCCAAATGTTAAAAAAAAAAAAACTATGTGAAAATATATGACAAATTTAATGAAAAGAATTGGCCAAATAAATATTTGGAAAAGTAGATGGATTGAATTAAAAATTATCAAATTATAATAAAGAGAATAAAGGATTGTTTTATAAATTGAAATGTATCAAATGTTTATTACTAAATTTTATAAATGTTGAATTTATATTGAAAAATTGTTTGGTAAAATAATAAATATAAGTACCAAATATAATTATGTTATTTGATAAAATTAAATATTGATTTTTAAATTTTTTAAAATTTTAATCTTATTAATATAATATTTTATATTATTTTGGATAGTTTTGGATGGAAGATAAATATACTAATTTGAATATCTCAATTTTTTTAAATGATAATTTATTTTAACTTTTTAATAAAACAAAATCAACCGGATATTTTCTACATTAGCTACCCACCTATTTATCTTATTCAACACTTTTTAAAAAAATTATATTAAATAAAAAATTAAAATAATTATCAAACACATTTAAAATATTAAATGTTAAAAATTTTCATTCTCAATAAAATGAAAATTCTCAATGCTTTAAAATTTGATCTTACTAAAATTAATATTTTATTTATTTTATTTTGTAAATTTTTTCATAAAAATTAAATATAGTAACTTGAATATCTCACTTTTTAAAAATAAAAAAGAAAAGATAATTTATTTTTAAAATAAAATTATTTTAATATTTTCAAATAAGTAGTTATTTACCTATTTATCTTATTCAACACTTTTTTATTGAGACTTTTGTATTAATAAAAAGTAATAAAATTATCAAACACATTTAAAAAAAGTAAATGTTAAAATTTTTCATTTTCATTGAAATAAAAATTTTCAATGATTTATCAAACACACCCTAAATCTTTCTAAAAACACATAGTATAAGGACCTTCCATACAATTTTTCCATCATTGAAAATGTTTCCAAGTTCGAAGACCGACTTTGTTTGCAATTAATTAAGTAATCTTTTATGCAACACAAGAACTCATCAAACAAAATACATTAACTTCGGGTATATTTGATAAATCGAAAATTTAAATGTTGAAAAATTAAGTGCTGATTTTTTACTATTAAATTTTATGAGTGCTGAATTTATATTAGAAATTATTTGATAAATTAGAATATATATAAGTATTGGATATAATTATGGTGTTTGATAAAAATAAATATTGATTTTTATAAAAATTATTTATTTTTTAATTTTAATCTTATTAATATAATATTTTATATTATTTTATATAGTTTTGGATAAAATATAAATATGGTAATTTAAATATCTTATTGTTTTTATAAAAATAATTTAATTTAATTTTTTAATAAAATAAAATCAACTTAATATTTTTACATTAAATGATAAGTAATTACTTACCAACTTATCTTATTCAACATTTTTTTTTGAAAGTTTTATGTTAAACAAAAAATTAAAATAATTATTAAACACATTTAAAATATTAAATGATTATGAAAATTTTCAATAATTTATCAAACACACTCTCCCCTTATTGTAACGCTCCAAAAATTTAAATATTTGTTTTTGCTAATATGTGACACAGATATTTGTTTGCTTGAGTGGTTAAATGTTTTGGGTGTGTGTGGGAGGTCCCAAGTTCAAGTCATGACTTGGGTAAATTTTGGTATTTTTTATGAATAAAGCTCAATATTCGGTTGATAGGCTTTTAAGTTAAAGATGGTAAGTAATTAATAGAATGGGTCTGTTGGTCTAGTAGATAAGTGGAGTGTTGGTGGGATGGAGGTCCTGTATTCGATTCTCTGCGTTGGTAAGGGATAGTATTTTTTATTGAGTTTCGGCTAGAGTTGTACTGTGGTTGGACTCTGAGTAGTGGGGTGTTGGATGGAGAAAAGTAAGGGGAGTTGGGATAGGGGGTTATCAGATTATTCCCTTTTGATTTTTCTTTTTGCAATTTCGGTATTTTTGACATTTTCTTTTGCTCTCCCTTTCTGTCGATTTTCCCTCTTCTTCTTTTGTTGTTTCTTTTATTTTTTATTCTCCCTATCACTTGCAAGTTTCCGCGATACATTGATTAGTGCTTTTGAAGCGTCAATGGTAAGTTGGTGAGTTTCAGCTTTTGCTTCCTAAACGATTCCTGAATTCTTTCTAAAAGAGGTTCCTTTTGGTGTTTAAGAATTAATTAAGGGACTGAATATCGTTCTCAATCGACGAGTTAAGCGCGTGGAATTCTCGTTTCGATCGAAGGTAAGGGTTTCGATAGTTATGAATGAACGCCTCGTTGCAATTTCGTTTAAGTCTCGGTTACGTTACTGAAATTAGGGCTTTGATTTGTCGATTTTAGGTATTAGAGTGTTCAGGAGTGTATAGGCATCAAAAACGATACAGGTGTGTACCCGAAAATGCAGAAAAAAGGGTTTCGGTGAAAGTCGAAAACCCCACTGTCAACGCGACACGGGCGTGTGGTAGGCCATGTGCCCCAACACGGCCGTGTGATCAACAAGGCCAAGCCGTGCGCAAAGGACACGACTGTGTGATGGCCAAGCAGGCCGTGTGCAACACACGGGCTAGACTGAATTGGGCTGTGTGGGTCCACACGGGTAATCCATACGGGCGTGTGAAATTTTAGGCCAGACCGTGCGATCCACAAAGCCAAGGCCAATTTGGGCTGTGTGGGCCACATGGGCGTGTGGGCCCACACGGGCAAACCATATGGGCGTGTAAGCCCATTTTTACTGAAATGTTTGATAAGGTTGCACGGGTCGCCCAAGTCGACTGTGAACCTTCCATAGGGTCGTAAACACTTCTTAGACCCTTAACTATCTGTTATTGATTATGTGACTTATGTACTGAGCATGTTATATATCGGCATGTATACTGAATTGTATGTGTATCTGATAGACTCGTTATAGCATGACATATTATTGTATGCTGTATTGCATTGGGTTGGGGTTGATATTATTCGGATGAAGTGTACTGAAAGGCTTTTAAGCCTAATATACCGCAAATTTCGATTGCAAATTATTGCTTTTTGTCGCTTTGCATTCGGTATTACATGGAGTGTAGGGATGGGTGGGTTGATTAAATCCCCACATAGAGTGTAAGGTTGGACGGAGACGATGTGTAGAGGTTGGTTGGGTAGGACTTTGTTACTGTATATATGCTACTGTTACTGATAGGCTTAGGCCCTTGTGCATATTGATTCTGATATTATATTGGGCTAAGGCCTAACTAATTCTGATATTGAAATGGGCTTAGGCCGAAGACTGCTATTGACTGTGCACTATGATCATTGCTTGTTTTGCTCTGCGGGATTACACTGAGTTTACGAAAACTCACCCCTCTTTGTTTAATGTGCACAGGTAATCCCCAGACCTAGATGGATCAGTGAGGCGGAGGACTCGATGGTGACCACGGTTCTGGACTGTCATGGTTTCAATTTATGATTATTGGTTTTATTTTTATTCTATTTTTACTAGTTAAATTTTTGGGTTGTAATTGGACTTTCGGACTTTGGTTTGGTCTTGGGTTTTAAATATCTTTACTTTATAGATTACAACCGCTAGTAGTAGGAAACCTCGGTTTTCAAAAGAAACAAATGATTTTCGAAAACGCACGATTGTTTTAACTGTTTAAAAAGCTTCCACATCGAATAACATTTTGAAACTATCGACTAAATGAGTAACACGATTTTGGAACTAATAAGATATTAAGATAAGTAATTCAAAGGAAATGGTTTTATCGCGACAGCACAGTTTTCAAACACCCTATCATGTGACATCGCGAGATCCGGCTATAGCGTCTACTTCGGATTTGGGGTGTTACACTTATAATTTAAAGGTGAGAAAAAAATTATTTATATTCTTAGTTATCTTTGTTAACCTCACACTTGTGCTTGAATTTTCAGTCCCTACACTACAAAAAATAGTATAATTTTAGTCCTTACACTACAAAATAGTATAATTTTAGTCCTTACACTACAAAAAAAATATAAAAAGTATATAGTTTTGTGTCTCATCATGTATTTGAATTATATATATTTTTTATAATCATGGTATCATTTATATTTTGTTTTACAGTTTTTGTCATCTTTAGGGTTGATAAAAAGTACCATGGAAGCCCCTATATTAAAAGTCAGATTGTATTTTGCCTCCTTTTATTAAAAAAAATAGGCTAATTATTCCTTATACATTAAATGAAAGGGCAAATTAATCATTTTTGTTAAAATTGTTCATTTGGATTGTTAAAAACTGTCGTGGCTAACGGAACAGTCAGATAATAACACGTAGCATGCTACGTGTATCTCATGCTAATGTACATGAACCAATTTTTAATAAAAAAATTAGTTTACTCTTTAATTTAACATATATAAGAATAGAGAGGACAAAACATAATTTTTCCAGCTAATGTATTTGAATTATATATACTGGAAGAGTATTTCATTTTCAACCAGCAAATTCTGTCAGCAAACATTGTCATTACATGATGATTCTTTGATTGGTCGGTTGATTGGTGGAAATGACAAAAGACAAAAGCCATTGTTTTACCTACAATGAAATTTACTGGCATCTGTCATTGTTAATGCTTATGCAGGCTGTGCAATACTTATCTATCCAACACATATTTGGATTTGAATTAAGTGTTACATCAACACCAACTATATGAAAAAAAAAAAAAAGAAAAAGAAAACAAACAAAGGATTGGGTTCTTAGGTTACTTGAAATCTAATGCAAAGCAACAAGTACACTTTACCTAATATGTTGCTTTTCCTTTTAGTAAAAAAAAAACAGATCTTTTACCAATGGCTTTCTGCTGCAACCATCACTTCCATTTTATTTGAAATAATGAATAAAAATTGGACTTTCTGATATGATATTTCAGCTGCTAAATTATATTTAAAAACTGCAGAGATTCAAAAAACGTTATTACTGTCACACAAACAAGACAAAAGTGTAGCAAAGAAGTGTCACTTTCAGCTTATGTTCTTTTTAATATTTTTGGATGCTTTTATTATGGAGTTTTTTAGTCAATATTTGTTTCGATTTATTGAATGTTTTTGAAGCAAAACCAGAAGAAAAAACACACACACAAAAGTGAGTCATTGACTATGTTTTCTTTGTTGATGTAAGGGCATTTAGCTGAGGCTTTGTACATGAAAGAAAGTGTTTAAAATCGACCCTTCACGAAAAATGGGACCAATGTGATTGAAAGTGAAAATACTAATAGAATCTATCATAATTCTTAAATGACTGCTTATCATTTTGTTTTGGTTTTTACCTTACATTCAATGTCTGATAGGTGGTCAGAAGACTCTTTGAATGCCACCTTATGACTTGGGATATTTGATAAAGGCTCAAACCTTTTACCAGACAATTCAATGGGTTGCCGTACAATGCTCTTTCTCTTGATTAGGGTTTGTATATATATCCCATGGAGGTGCTTATATTATGGGTCAATTTATATTCTGCCATCTTTTATTAAAAGATAAATAAATTAGTCATTGTATATTAGATTAAAAAGTAAATTAGTTTTTCTTCGTAAAAATTTCATTCATTTCTTCTATTAAAAACTGACGTGGCTAATAAAATAACCAAACAGTTACACGTAACGTGTCACGTATGCCTCATTCTGATATACATAGATTAATTTTTAGTAGTAAAAATAGATAGACTTTTAATAAGACCAGTTTGTTTTTTAATCTAATATATAAGAATTAATTTATTCATATTTTAAGTAAAAAATATAAAATATAATTCAACTTAAAATACAAGAATTTTCATGATACTTTGTGCCAATACTTTTTTTTTTTAAGGTGACTATTTCTATTAACAATTTTATCCCAAAATTAGGATATTCATTTGAGAGTGCAATATTTTTTGTCTTGTGCCAATGCTTTTAATTTCATTTATGATTTAGAAAAAAACCATAAATAAATAAGGTCCCTCCACAAAAGGGGTGCATTAAACTTTTAGTACAAAACGGTCAATGCAAATTGCAGAAAAGCTAGCCATTCGATGCTAAACCAAGGACCTGTATCCACTGAACCCCCATTGGTTTTTGGGCTCAGGGCACATTTTTGACAGAGTTTTGAAATTGGGGTCATAACTTTGTATAGGCTTAGGCTGCAACAGTAGTACTTTGGCTAGACCCCATCCAGCCCGTGTGAGTGGTGCCCTACCCTTTGCTTGCCAGCTAGATGTGTAGTTAAGAGATTAGAAAAATCTGTATGTATTTTATCATTTTTACTAAAAATAATAATTTTATCCCCATACTTTACATCAATCAGCAAAATATCCTTCTTTTAAAATTCTACTTATTTTTATCGTTAAAAATTGATCTATATATAATTATTTAATTATTACATCAGTTTTTAATAATAATAATAGATAAATCTTTAAATAAAAAAATTAAATTATTTAATGATCTAACGTATGAAAATTAATTTATCAATTTTTTAAAAAGAAAATAGAAAATAGAATAAGATGCAATCATACTTTTACCAAACATTGACACAATTTTACTATTTCAATACAGCGTAAGTAGTAAATATGAAAGAAAGTAGCCTTCAAGTACAATATATATTCTTAAATGGAAAGAGTTAAAAGACTTGTTTTTCTTTTCTAAAAATGAAATTTGCTTTTTTCCTTTCTCCTCATGAAAGAGTTCAGAACTTATTAAATTGCAATTTTCCATATTCATGCTCATGTATATAGTTGTATTAAGAGTTACATTTTGTCCCGTCTATTTATAGATCGAAAAATAATATATTTCAGTGTACTTGAATTCACGTCATATTAGTAACAATACTCATACTAATCAATATAAAACTCAATCGACACATCATTAAATTTGAGTATATATTTATTTTTTAATTTTTTATATATTTTAAATATTGTATTCGAATATGTGTAAAATATAATATTAAAAAAATAAGAGTAAGAATCACATGACGAATGAGTAGATTCAAAGATTAGCCTATTAAAAGAAACAGTTGTATTAATTGCATGCATGACTTATGCTAGACTTGCTAGCTTCAGTAAAATGATTGGCAACCAAGAAAATGACAGAAAGTTTGAGAATTAAATTATCATTTGAAGTTTCAACTTAACAATAATATTTATGGGTTTGAATTTTTTTTATATAAATTAGTCCCTAAATTTAGTAATTATTTTCATATTGAGTCTGAATTAGACTATTGTTTCTATATTGTTGCATGCATAACTTATGCTGGACTGGACTTCTAGCTTCAGTAAAATGATTGGCAACCAAGAAAATGAAAAGGAAAAAAATTCTAAAAGTTAAATCACTATTTAGAACCTGAATTTGCCAGTAACACTCACATTAAAGCTTAATTTTTTTTTTATCCAAGTTAATCCCTGAATTGGTAATTGTTTTCATATTGAGTTTTAAATTTGACAATTGTTGTCATATTAGGACCTAAACTCTAAGGTTTTCAAAAAAATATCAAAAACTAAGTTGTACTAAAAAAAATTTCAAACCCCAATGTGAAAACAATTGTTAAGTTCAAAAACTAACTTGGACCAAAAAAAAAATTCAGCCCCAATGTGGGAATAATTGTCAAGTTCAGGCCCCAAAAATGTGATTTAACCCAAAGTTTAAAGATAATATATATCATACACATTTCATTGCTTACCTATATATATTACAGCTAGCAGCAAAAATATGATGGGGTATGTTGAAAGTTGAAACCAAGTTACTGCTGCCTAGTGATTTTTAGTTTGGCAAGCAGGAAGCATGGAAGCATAAAAGCATGTGGTATGGGACAGTAAAAGAGGAATGATTTAGGGTATTCAATGATACACATTCACTACCATATGAACTGCACCGACAAATTAATGATATGCAAAGTTGAACAGTATATCATATGTATATATGTGTGTCTATCACTGTTGGACTATAGTATGTTCAACACTTTGCAGGCTCACAATGAACACTATGATCACATGATGTTCAATCACAATAAACACTTGCAATGAAGACTTGGATTCTACATAGAGATGTAAATAAACTAAATAAAGCGATTCATTTGCAGCTACACAAACCATATATGAAACCAGATGGAGCGAAACTCTAATATTTTAATTTCTTTATGAAAATTGCCATATCAAAACAATCAAAGCACATGTTTCATACATTCCATATATGAATTCTAGCACAAAACATCAAACATGAAACAGTTATATCACACCATATCGAAGGAGACTTGCCACTGTCAACTCTTGGTACTTACTGGAGCGTGTCTTTGGTTCAATATATCATTATTTTTCAGTTGAAGCAAGCTCCCCTAAACAGAAAAGGTTATTGCTATTAATTTACGTAGGGTTAGTCTTGCTGCTTTGATGCCATTGAGCTATCAGACTGGGGTACGTTGCCTTGGGCGTCTGAGTAAGGTCTAATGAAAGTTCTTCGCCACCATACCTCGAAAGCCCTTTGAAGATTGGGGCAGTTGTCGCCAGCCTTGAGAAAACTTCCTAACCAAGTAAGCAGAATACTTTGCTGATCCTCTAGAGGCAAAGTGAGAATCGTCCTACCGATGCCTTCCTCCACAACTTTCCTATCAAATGACCTGCAACCATGTTGCAACCAGTTGTAGTCATTGATCAATGGTTGCAACCAGGTTTGTAACAATAACTGACGAGTGTCCTTTGCTGGTAGCAACTCCCCTTTTCCAATTCCAACAAATAACCGAGCTGTAATGCAACTAACATGGTGTCGAGACACAATGGGAAGCTTTGAATGTAATGTTGCTAATTCTTGCTGGCTAGCCCACACTAGTGCAAATTCATCTGCTGATTGCCTGTCAGCCAAAATCTCAAGCAACCATGAGAGATTATCTGCCTCCAAAGCTATTTGTTTCACCACAGGTTCTCTGCTGTCCATGGATTTATCACTTGGTTCTAGTTCAACTGCTTGCTTGAACAGAGATAAAAGTGAATCCAAGCAACTTCTGGACAATGTATAAACTGTTTCATTGCAGACGTCGGCTGGACCAGCATAGCTCGGGAGGCTATTATTCTCTCTAAGAAGCTTCAATACTACAGATTTCATTTCACGCCGCCCTCTCTCCTCATTGCTTTTAAGAACAAGTTCCATTATGTGTGAAATAGTGTCATTAGGGGGATTAGAGACATTAGAGGAGATGCGTTTTAATACTGGTGTGACCCCGATACCTTCACCCTGGAGTCGCAAAACTGAAGAGACCACCTTGTCTTCTTCCTCTTCGCCAACCCAAGGAACTGCTTCTAAATATTCCAAGCATGACTGTATGCACGAGTTAAAGCCAAGTAGTTCGGCAACCTGCAAAGAAGTTCATAACACGCGTAAGGGAAGTTTTGTAAAAGAACAAATTTTAATATGCACTATCTGGTTTCACAAAAAGAGACATTTAACAATACATTCTACATGTATTGAAGTTTATGACTAAACAAATTGTTGGATGTCAATCAACATCAGGGTGAACTTTGAATAAACAAAGATCGCATGGCATAAACTAGTTAATATCATTCATGGATCGAAATATAATAGACCATGCATCTTAAGCGAGCTTGAAATAGAACATGCAGGTCACATGATATTCTTAGTGTTAGCAAGAATAAGCTAGGTAAAAGTATCATGGAAGCCCCCATACCAGGACATGGATTGTATTTTGCCCCATTCACTCAAAAAATGGACAAATTAGTCCATATACATTAGATCAAAGAGCAAACTGGTCCTTTCTATTAAAAATTTCATCAATTTCTACGGTTAAAAACTAGCGTAGCTGATGAAATAACCAGACAGTTACATATGGTGTGCCGCGTGTACCTCATGCATACATACAAGGACCAATTTTTAACAGTAGAAACGGATAGAATTTCTTAACAGGACCTCTAATCTAACGTATAAGAACTAACTTGTCCATTTTTTGAGTAAAGAAGGCAAAATGCAATCCGTATCCTAGTACAAAGGCCTCCATGATACTTTTACCGTATAACAGAGAAACAGAATGGTATAGGCAGTTGTTAATGAGGTCAATTCATAATCCTATATAACCCCTATCTCCAAGTTCTCTAAGTCGAAACCATTGCTTCACAAGGAATGGTAACATCCATATCAGCCGATAGACATACTAAAGTATGATAGGACATTTGAAGAATATAAGTAAATCCTAAACATATTTATAACATTCTCAATGGTTAAGTACTTCAATTCTGCTTTTCAAGCATAAGAAATAAATTTTGATCTGCCAATATACAGTATGGCACAGCATAAACATAATTATCAGTTGTAATGCTAATTGCTCTACAAGTCCATGTATGTTAAAGAAAATAATAACATATTGATTTCGAACATGGCAAGCATGAATACTGATTGTATTGGTAAAAGTTCAAAAGTAATATACGGTCTCAAAATAACAAACGGGGCTTTCAGTGGGCAGATATGCCTTCAATTTTTGCTTGCAATCAACACCATCTTTTCACTAGAATTTAAGAAATTCAGAGAGATATGACACAGTTGAGTACCAACATTATGATTATTATTATTTGTGAAGATAAGACCGGTATTAGAAATGGTGTTTTTAGCATGCATGTGTATGCACAATATAAAAGGATTCAGCTCCTAAAAATAGAAGGGCCATAGCACGAATATGCAAATTACCTTGAGAATGCGAAGCACGCGTGAAACACTTTGTTTGATTAACCGCTGCTTCATTTCTTTACAATACATCAACCCCACGGTTTCGACATAACTTTCAACATCCTCGCAGTCATCGATTTCAAGACAAGACAAACCAGGCTCTTGTCCAGAAAGTTTATCAGTAAAAAAACAGCTATGCTCCATTAGAACTTTCTTGTGGACACTCAATTTCACACAAAACCCTTGCTTCCCAAGTAGAATCACCTTCATATCACTTGTTCCCGGTTCACCATACTCGATTGCCACATTCCTGGGCACATGTTCTACCTTAGGCCTCGGCACCCTCTCCGGAACTACTGGTGCACTAATACCATGATTAACTGGAGTAAAAGTTCTTTGATCACCATAAGTACCTGCTGGCTTTATTGGTGTAGTCATTGGCTTCTTCTCGGTTACCGGGATTTGCTTCTTATGAACATTAACCTGAGGTGGCGGCGAGGAGGGTTTGGGCTTGTTTAAAGGCTTTTGTGATTTAAGAGTCTTTTGAAACCCAACAGGAGATGGACAACACCAAAAACCTTCAGGGGTCACTGCAATTGGAACATTTCTAATCTTGGTTTGACCCTGTTCTACCTTAGGAAGTCTAATTTCAGCCATTTCCAACGCCAACTCAATGCATTATTTTAAGAAAAAAACAAGGCATAAACTCCCTAAAGTTAAGTTCCTAAAGATTTCTATACAAAAAAGACTATATGAACTTACCTAAAACATGCATTTAACAGTTATCTACAATAGTAAAGAACCTAAAAATTTCTTCATCAAACAACAACAAATCACAGGGTAAGAAAGATAAAAAAAAAAAAAGAAGCAAAAATCTTTAGAGATTCTCCTATTCCTAGCTGTAGAAAAAAAGAGAGTACCTTTTTATACCCAACAAAGAGAATATCGAAAACTTCAAAACACTAAAGCCATAGCAAAAGAAAGACTGGTATTAATGTTTTAACCTGGTATTTGCTATCTCCTTTGAAAACCCATCTTCAATATCTTATTTTCTAAGCCCACAGGTGCCTAAAATGATTGATTGAGAGCTATGGTGTTAAGCATCAAGGGAACCATTCAAGTCAAGACTTAGGCCAGGGCAGAATAATGAGTAAAGTGTCTTCCTTTATATTTTGTATATAAGAAATAGAAAGAAAACAAAACCCCACAACAGCTAAAGCAAAAAAAAAAAAAAAAAAAAAAAAAGAAAAAATCAAATATTAAAAAGGGGAACTTTACCACTGTTTCTGTCTCAACTAAGCTTTAGATAACTGTTGTTGTTTTTTACCTTGCAAGTCTGAATATTCTTTCTTTTGTACTAAAAAAAAACCACTTGCTAAACCCTCTATTTAATCAAAACAAGTTTTCATTTTTTAATGGTCTTTCATCATTTAAAAAAAAAAAAAAATTGTACTCTCATTAAAGTTCTTTTAAAAAATGCCAAACCCCATAAATTTTTGGGTTCTTATCTGTCTTTGAGGTGTTGTTGCTTTTATGGGACGCTGCTGGATTTCCGATGCAGAAGAAGTGAGCATCGTTTTCATTAATACTGATGGGGTGTGAGTCAAATGACTAATTAAAAGGTGATTTATTTAGGGATAAAGTCCCTGAATTTGTCAATTTTCTCAATTTAGTCTCTGATTTTTTTCTCAATTTTGTTTATACGATGGTGTGGTACTTTGATATTGTATCACTTCGTCACATAAAAATTATCCATTTTTTAAAAAAAGTTAGGTAATAATATGATACAATTTTAGAATATTACATCATCATAGAAATAAAAATTGAAAAAATTGTTAAATTCAGTGACTAATATGGACCAAAAAAGTTTATAGATGAAATTAAAAAAAAAAGAGTTGTTAAATTTAAGGATTAAATGTTGACTAATTGAAATGTGGGGTTTGAGTCAAATGACTAATTAAAAAGTGTTTCATTTAGGGATAAAGCAACATTTAGTCTCTGAATTTATCAGCTTTTTCTAACTTAGTCCTTGATTTTTTTTTTTTTGTCCGCATGTAACTTTTCCTAGTTTTGTTTATGTATATGTATGGCAATATGATATTATGCTACGTCATCACATAAAAAATTATATTTTTCTAAAAAAATATCTAAGTAATAATAAGGCATTATCTCAAAGTGTCGCATTATCACAAATACCAAAATTGAAAAAGTTTTTGCCAAGTTCAGGTACTAAATTAAAAAGTTTTACCAAATTCAAAAGCTAAATTTTGACTTATCCCATTTATTTATATGAATCTAGCTAAATTTTGGATGTAATTCAACAAATGTTGATGTTAGTTAATAAATTGATATGCCTGTGATTTTAAAATATTGATCAACTTAAATCTTATCTTTTACTTAACTATGAGATTTTCTCATGATAAAATTGATATTTTATAAAAGATTTTCAATATCAGATATTCATACATTGGATCGTGATTAAATTCGTAGTAAAGTTTGATTAAACCCCTAAATAAAAGTAACATTTTTTTATTTACAAATTTTGAATTTTTGATTTTGTTCCTTGGGGGACATTAAGCTCTATGCTTAACAAATTGATCTGATTGACTTTAGTTGAGAAAATTGACCAAATCGAACCGACTTTGATTTGGTCGGTTTTTTCAGTTAATCGATTTTGGGTTATTAGGTTAGATTAATATTTTTTGTCAGTTCAATTTGGGGATTCAAAAAATGATAATCGAAATAATATAAAATAAATCAAAAGTTTTGGTCAAGTTCAGTTTGAGGATTCAAAAAAACAATAATCGATCGAATTAAGCTATTAAATCAATGTCAAAATTGACCAACATGCGCCTCTCGACTAAACGGAAACTGAAAAATAGAATGGGTTGATTTTTTCAATTTTTCGATTAAAATTGAAAACTGCTTTCCCCTATTAGGAGTTGGCGAAGGGCATTTTGAGGATAAAAAAAAAATCAAATTATGGGATCGAGAGTGTTTTTCTGTTAAAGAATTTTGGTGTCGGGTAGTCATATTGGATCATAATTAAATTTGGCAAGTTAGATAAGACCTCTAAACAAAAGAGGCATTTTCTTTTTTCAAAAACCTGTCGTGATTTTATTTAAGAGATATCGAGCTTCTTATTAATTGACACAATAAACACGCTTCTTATTAATTGACACAATAAACTCCTATACCTATTGGAAGTTGGTGAAGGACATTGCGAGAAAATAAAATGAATAGTGAGAGCTAAATCTAGCAATATTTTTATAAGGTAGGAACATCATAAATGTTTAAAATTATTATTTCTGGTAACTTTTATGACCACAACAGTAATTTGGACAAATTTATGACATTTTAAAACAATGGAGCTAAAAACATAAGGTATAAGTTCAATATTTAGTCCCTGAGCTTAGTAATTTTTAATTTGGTCTCTACATTTTCTTTGTCTATTTTATTCTCTGAATTGTGTACTTTTTTTTCAAAATTAGTCTTTATGATGATGTGACATATTGATATTATACTACATCATCGTTTAATTTTTTTAAAAAGAATATTTTTATATGATGATGTAACACAGTATTGAAATATCACGTCATCACATAAACTAAAATTAAGAAAAATTATAAAATCCCAAGATTATAAAAACTAAAAAAAATTGAAAAAAATATGTCAAATTTAGAGACTAAAGGTGAGTTTAGATGGACAGTACGTTTAACTATGATTAATGTAAAAACAACGGTGGTGGCGATATTAGATATTGTAACGTGAGACAAAAAGCAACCTAAACATATCACACCGCCCATCCAAACTCAACTGAATGTTATTTTATCCCGAAATGACCTTGGAATATTCAAATTAAATTGTATATAAAAAAATCATATTGAGAAATTATGTTAGATTGTTATCAAACAACCCAAATATAATATTTAATTAAACCATTTATTCTTAATTTATTTATTTCCTCAAAGTAATTAGATATTCCATCATGTCATTGGTCCCTATTGACCCTTTTGTTTTCTAATTTGCCATAAATTCAGATCTTAATAAAAGCTTCTCAATGGACCCATCTGTAAATAATAATAATAATAATAATAATAAAGAAGGAAACATCTTGATTTATGGGAACATGAAAATATACTTACTTTATCAAAGGGAGGAAGCTTTTGCATGTGGCCATTTTATATACAATATGATGAAATTAGTTAAGGCTCTTCAAAGTCTTTTCTTTTTGGATAAAACAATATTTAGTCCCTGGATTTAGTTTTTTTAATTTAGTCCTTAAATTTGTCTACATTAGTCTTAGAATTTCACAATTTTTTTCTCAATTTTTGATCCATATGATGACATGACACTTTGATATTACGCCTTGTCAATCACTCAAAAAATTATATATTTTTTAAAAAATTAAAATATGCCAAAGTTATTGTATTTTTCAAAATTTTAGAATTTAATCCCTGTACTTTTTTTTCAGGAACTTAGTCCATCTATTTTTCATAATTCAAAGTTGTTAAATTTTTTTTTATTAACTTGCTGGTGTGACATTTTAAACTTTTTAAAAAATATTCACTTCATAGCCATGTTATTAAAAAAATGAGGTTGTAATGAACTTGAATAACAAAAAAATTAATAGTACAAACAATTGAACCTATATTTTGAAATTTGAAAAGTAGGAAGACTAAATTCTTGAAAATGAAAGTACAAGAACTGAAATCTAATTTTTCAAAAAATATAGGGACTTATAGATATTTTAACCTTTTTTGAAAATGTAGGTAACGATGCAACACAATCTTAAAATGCCACATCATTACGAGGACTAAAATTAAGAAAAAATTGCCAAGTTTAGGAACTAATGTGAAAAAAGACAATCAGAGATCAAACTGAAAAAGTTGATAAATTTAGGGACTAATATTGTTTTTATTTTTTTTTATTTTTACTTTGGTTCTAAGTTCAAACACTGGTCTGTATTTTACTCTTTAAGAAAAGGTTCTGCTGGAATGCAATAATGGAGTGTTTCAGCAATGATGGAAAAGAAGAATAAAAGAATCATTTGCAAAGATGGGCATGGCTAGTTGTAAAATTTTGGCCCACCTTTACCACTCGTATGAATCATGCCTTCTCATATGGTGTGCCATCATCATTTGCTTCCCCATAAATTTTATTAAATTCTAGTGGTAAAGAATTAGATGTCTTTAAAATAAAATTTCGGGTTTAGGTGACAAAAAATAATTTTAGAAGAGCTTACTTTCAATTTAGAAATTAAATCCTTTTTAGTTCCGAATTTAATTAAGATCCAATATAAATATAGAGTCATTTGGGTCAAATTTCTAGTTTTTTATTTGGGTTACTAGAATTTTTATGACTTGAATTTGATAGTTAAATTTGTTTCAGTATTTCTATTTTTGTTGGTTTTGGTGCTTGAATTTTATAATCACGCCTATTTTGGTTATTAAACTTAACAAATTTATTATACGACATTTTAATATTGTGCCCTATCATCATTTGAAATGATCAACATGAACCTAATTATTAAATTCAAGTATTAAAAGGTATATTATCCATTTTTTTCTTCTTCTTTTTCTTTTATTTTTCCTGAATTTTTTTGTCACAATAACTCCATAAATAAGTTTGTAACTCAAGTTTTTCTTTTCTTTTTCTTTTTCACTATATTCATACATATTTTGCAAAAGAATTTTTTTTTTGTCTTTTATGTAATTTGGACTTTGGCATCTTATCTATAACATGTTTTGGGCTCACTTGAAGTACTGTTGTTTTACCCTCATTACTTGTGGATAATGTATGAAGTAGACTCAGCTAAGTTGGCTGCTATATGTCTTAGCTTTGTTTTTTCAACTTTTGTCACCCCCAAACCCAACCCCCCTGCCTATGTGGTCAATGGTCACTTTCCTTGTTTCTTTATTTTAGACTCCATTTTAGCATTGTAATTTGAAATTGGTGAGATTTATTGGGTAGTTAGTTCATCTTTTAATAATATAGAGATTGTCTCTCGTACCTTGTCGAGAATCAAGATATTGTGAGTAACTATTTGATGAGTTTAGTTTTCTTTTGAAGAAATTAACCCTTTTGATAGAAGTTAACAATTTTAATTTGTTAGAAATTTAAATTTACTATTATTAAGGGTATGGAAAAAGTATCGTCCTTATATTAATAATCGAATTACATTTCATCCCTTCTATTATATTTTATATTAAAGAGTAAATTGATCTTTTCATCTCTACTATCGTATCTCGTATTTTACTGAAAGCTAGCCTGCCGTAGCTACCCAGTAAACCTGATTTTTTCCTCGAAAGCGCCCACCCATCAACAGAAACCAACAATTTTTAATTGTTAGAAGGTTAAAAATTAAGATTATCAAACATGTTTAGATTTTGGTAGATGAAAGAAGATTTGCAATTTTATTAAAGTTAGTGCATTGATGATGGAAGAAATATATATGCCAGAAAGGGTTGACCTATATCATAGCTTTTATTAATAATATACGCATATATCATAATAATTAAATTAGTTTTCCATGTTCAACCTAAGAAAATGGCAAAACCCAGCAATCTTTTCACCTGCTGCTCTCTGCTAATGGCAGTCATGTTTGGTTTTTCAGCATCAGTTCAATTAAATGACCCTGGTATACTTCCTGTTTTATTGTTTTCGTTTTTATGTTTTAATAATATTGGGTTTTTGTTTTAATATCTGATAATTTCTCCCATAGATTGGTACTTCTGGTTTCCCCTCTATGCTTGTGCTTGTATTGTCAATCTACTAAATTGGAGGATCTCAGCAAAAGGGTATATCAAACATGTTGCACAAGTGGCACTGTGTCTTGGAGTATTGTTGTTTATTAAGGTTGTGGTTGAAGGTTATGTAAGAAAGATAGCTGGATTGTGGTCATTAGATTTGGCTGAGAGAGTTGTTAGGGAGAAAACAGGGAGTTTGTTGGCTATAATCTCAATGGTTTTGCATTTGGTATGTTTATCAGAACCAGTGGATGTTAAGCAAAGAAAGCAGAGGAAAATTATTGGAAGAGGTGTTGTTGCATATGGTGAGTGACACTAGAACCACTTTTGTTTTCTACTTGCTTAAATCACTTTTTGAGCTTCAACTAAATATTTTGGTGCCTGAATTTCTTTTTCTAACTTAAGTTGTGGAATTGGTAATAATCTCAATATTAGGGTTTCACATTGAGGATTCAACTTCTTTTTTTCTAAGTTAATCTTTAAATTTGACAATTGTTCTCGTACTAACGTTCGAATTAGACAATCGTTTCCTTATTGGGGCTTTACTTTTTTTTTTGTCCAAATTAATCCTTGAACTTTGCAATTATTCTCATATTAAGATTTAAACTTAACAATTATTTCTATATTGGAGACTGAACTTTAAGGTTTCAAGGAAATTTAAAAGATTAACTTGGAAAAAATAATTGAGCCTTAATGTGGGAATAATTACCTATGTAACTCAAATAAAAAAAAATGAAAAAATTTCATGTCCAAAAAGTGATTTAACCTTTTTCCATTTGCTTTCATTTCATGAACTTTCAGCTTAATTTCAAAGCTTAATTCTTAAACAGGAACGGCAGGCTTAGTGGCATTCAGTTATGGGCTTCCTTTTGTGTTCTTTGTGATTCAAAAAGGAGAAATGAGGTTCTAAACATCAGATTTGGTGGATTCTGTTTGTTTCTGGAGTTTAATGATATCCATGTTTCAGTAATTTGTTTGTCGAGAAAATTTGCTTATGACTCACTTGAGGGAACTACATATGACAGTTTTGTTTATTTTACTAAATGTATGGATGTCATGATTGAGTACTTAAGTAACTTAATGAAGATAAAACACAGTAGGAAGAATTATTCAAACTTTATACAACAGAGAGCAAACTACAGAGATTATAGAATGTCACAAAAAAGGCAAACTACCAGAAAGAGGCAATTCATGCATTAAAAAGAAAAAGAAAACTGCTTTCTAACATACCTAGGCCAAGCTATCAACCTAAGAACTGCGATGGACCATAAAAAGGGAAAAAAAATTCGACAGCTAACTCTAGATAGATGGAAAGGAAATAGAGGAGAGGGGAGAGTTTAGAAAGAGACCCAATAAATACATTGCATGCTTTCAACCCATTTCGAAAGAAATGCCATAGAAGAAGCAATCTGGTTCAGTTGAAAATTCTGTACAGCAAGTTGCATGTTCTGTATGGAGCCTGTTGAACTCCAACTGATAGTGATTTGGCAGTTTATAGTCGCCCTAGTGCAAGAACCACCGGATAAAATGAAGAGCTGTTAGAATGCCAGATTTGATGGAAGTAAAGTTCCTATTATGTTAGAGCTTGGAATGCGCAAAAAGAAATCTTAGATGCCATTGAGATCCCATAGTGCTCACTGAGGGTTTAGTAAAGGCGGCCCCTACATGTAGAAGCTCCACATTGACATGGATATCCTTGTCCAGGCAGCAGTTCATATCGATAGTCAAAAGTCAGCTCTTCACCTACAGATATCTGCAAAATAGTGAAATAGGAGGAGAAAGAAATGTCAAAGACATGCCTATTTAAAACCTTCTTTACCCAATTAAACTTTTTTTTATAACCATCTAAACCACACATCTTATTCCACAAACCATTTTCAACAATAGATCATCCAAGGTTCCATTTATGCAACAGATTTGCACTCAATATTTTTGAGAAGCACTTACATCTTGACTGGCATAGAGACCAATTAATGTGAGCTCGGTGACAATCCATGCTGTCCACAAGAACTTGATGATTCACAAGATTTGGCGAGCAGCTGAGAAGAATTCAAGGAAAGAAGACGAAGTTTTCATCAGTGCATCAATAGAAACTTGGGATTTCAAAAGTAGAGATATAGTATCATTCTCTGGATACAGCAAGTTGAACTGAGCCACTTAGCTAAACTAATTCCTTCAGAAATGTCATAATGCTAAAGTCATTATTACACATAAATAGAAAATGGTGAACATATTTAAAATCTCTGGATCTTCAGTCACACAATTTTTATGGCCAAGTTACAACTTGGAAATGCCAGAATGGGAAAACATTTCAGTATGCGATAGCAGATGCATACAAGTGTATCCTCACCTATGATTGATGAACCGGGAAACATTTCCATATTTGGATGCATCAATAAAATATCGTGCTTGTCCTTCAATCAACCGGCTCATATCATTTATTTGAGAACCAACGTTAAACAGATAGTAGCAACCATCTCTACCCTACCTGATATTAGATCATACAGTCTATTCAGCATAAAGCATATAAGCACAAGGTAAAAGCAGATCTCTGTAAATGAAATTGAAACCTGGTAAGCCTCTTGTTTGCCTCTTGCTCGCCTAAGATCTCCCCAACATATTCACACACAAATGTGCCACTCAGAATTGGTTCACCAGCCCTGAAGATCAACATGAAGCAATGTCAGAAGACACCAGTCTAGAATACAACAAAATGTTGAAATATTTACCTCATTCTCGGTTTTGAAGACTTCCAGTTTTACACATACACCTTTTTACAAAACCCTATTCGGTCATGCTATATTGCAGCTACACTTACGGTTGCATTCATAGACAAGGTAGCCCTCCTCCGGAGTTTCACAAAGGTTTAATCTCAAGACATAAACCAGAATCGAGGAGCACAGGAAGACACCAACAAGGTTACATATCAGTATCTACTTGTGGAAAGCGCATGTATTTCTATAATGTTCCATTTTTTTTTTAATTATTGATATTTAATTTGCATGACCATGAGAAAATTTTATTATTTAATTAAGTTTTAATTTAAAGGAGATTATGTAACTAATTTATTTGTTAATTTTCATAATTAATAGTAGAGTTTTGACAAAATACTTACTTGGTAGCCATATAATTAACCTAATCCTACTATTATTCTAACTAGAAGTTACTTCCCCTGCAAGAAATAAATTCATCCAGTTACTATATGTATATAAACATCTTCACTGTAATTAACTACATACTCTTTTTGCTTGTTTATTTGTTTTTTTTTTCTTTTTTCCAATAGATTGATGGCGTCTTATGATTTTAGCAGAGATATTTTATTTGAAATCTTCTCGAGGGCTGAATTGAAAACAATGAAAAAGTGTAGGGTTCTTCCGAAAGAATGCAATGATCTCACTTACGAATCTAGTTTTATGCGGCTACATTCTGAAAGGACATCAACAATGGTAGGCTATTTACTTCAATCTTCGAGAGTACCGACTCAGTTCTTGGTGCCAATAGCCGATTCAGGAAAACCAACTGCCTATTCTCAGTATGTAAGTTATTTTTTACACCACCGTTTTAGGGTTGTAGCAGCGGCCAATGAAGGTTTGGTTTTATATAGCCTAAGCAAATTTGGAGGTGACTCGTTTTATGTTTATAAACCAACTAGTAATGAAGGAGGGGAAGTCCTTCCGCCTCCAAATCCTCGATTTTGGAGGACAAAGATAAGCATGTTGGTGCTGCGATCGAACCCTTTACGGTTCAAAATTGTCCGACTCTCCGACAGCAAGGACGACGCTGTAGACCTCGATTCGAAATATTCCGACGAAGAAGATAATTTCAATGTATTATCCAATGAAAAATCATGGCATTGCGAGATATCTGATTCCAAGAGTTAGGAATGGAAACAGTCAGACGATTTAAAAATAACATGCCACTACTCTTTCATGAACACTCAAGATGTTTCTGTGTGCGGTGGCCTCCATTGGCTTATGTTCAACGACCAATAAGAAAAGTACACCATATTATCTTTCGACGGAGACAAAGAGGAATGGACAATGACTTCACTGCCGGACTCACTTGGTCGAAAAACTCATCGGGATGATCAAATCGCCTATGTTTCATGCGAAGGGAAACTCGGGTTGATCAACCATAGTTATGAAACTAAGATGCTAGATGTTTGGATTTTAAACCATGAAAAGGTTTGGATTAAAAAACACACCATAAATTTGAAAAGCTTTAACGAAAAGGTTCATCCTTCTCCTTCTCCATTTCTTTCCTTTTCCTTTTACAGTGCTGACACACTGTTTATGATGGATTTGGGGTGCAAGTATTCCGTGTGGGTGTATTATTATAATTTCAAGACTGGTGAGTTGAAGGAGATATATGCTGGTAAAGTCATTGAGTCGGCATATTTTATTCAAGCAGATTCTGAACCTGTTCAGCTAAAGCCCGAGCAATATATATATTAATCTCTTACTCTTTAGTTCTAAAAGGTGTATGTATATTTTATTATATTTTTATTTTTATATGAATGTAGTAATAAATTTTTTAAGTATACCTCCATTGATACTCCTCTAAGAAAACCACACAACGATTTGCACACTATTTTGGGGTTTCTTCATAATATAAAAAATACTGAAGCTCTATCTATCCATCCACCTGACAAATACTGAAAAATCGAACACCTCCATGGCACTGCTCTTGGAGGAAAAAGAAGTCAAAATATAAACAAGATAGCAATCCTGCATGCAAGCACAGAAAAAATTAAATGGAAGCAACAATGTAGACATCTTTCATGCCTCATCCATTTATAGACTAACAGAAAAGAACTACAAAAAATTAAATTCCTTATTCAACCACAAAGCATGCAGAACGATACTAACACTATTTCCAGGCCTAGCTTATATGATTACCTATGATTGCTCAAACTGGGGTCTGGTGCTAATATTAATATTTAACATGTCAGTTTCCAGGAACTGAAGAGAGCTGAATACAGCTATCAAGAGTCCAAAAGGATGTGAAATCTAGTTGTTCAAGCTATGGCACTAAGATGTAAAAGTTTTAAGATATGACAACTTAATCACACAAATCATGGGTCCTTTTGCTGCACCATAACTAGTCGACAAGGTTCCAGAAAGTTTTCTTGCACAACACCCTAGGGTGACACAAAATTTATACGTGATTTTGAGATTTATCCTGCTCCTTTATATGTGATTTAAGAAACATCGTAAACAACAGATATGACGCTAAAAATTAAGTTAAAATTATTTTTTTTTTGGTGAAAAAAAATGATACTCAAACTTATTACAAAAACTAACTTGTCCCCCTAGTAGGGAGACATCACGCAAGCACACATCATATGAACTATGGTGAGCAAGTTTAACCAATCTATCCGCATTCTAGTTTTCTTCTCTAAAAATGTGACGAATATGCCAGTAATTAAAGCACTCCAACAATTGGTGAATTCTTTAGACCATTGCAGAATTAGAACCTTTTAACGTCTTCTCTTGAATAACTTGTACCCTCAAGATTATCAGATAGGATTAAAACTCTATCATAACCTCGATCAAGTAAGAGAGCCAATCCGTTCAAAATGTCTCACAGCTCAACATCGAAAACAGAGCAATTACCTAAATATCTATTGTAGCTCAGAATCTACTCCCCATCATGAGAATATGCTATCCCCCCTGCGCCCTAGCAAAACTTCCATCATTTCGAACGGATCCATCTATATACAAGCATACTCAATTACCATCAAACGTGCGACCATAAGTTTGAATCCTGGGAATTAATCGTAGAGTTTCTATTGAGAGAGGTATATTGCTTAGCCCAACTATATGATACCTTAATGATGTCATTTGTCTTCCAGGAAGCATCCTGGAAAATGAAAAGGTTGCAATTCTTTCAAAGGAGCCATGCGATAACCCGAAAAGATTTTTCCACTCCACGTCTCCCAAGTGCCACTATTGTTGGTTCTGCAAGTTTAAAACTAGCCAATCCTGCAAACTGTTGACATAAAACTTGGTATGCCACTTAGTAGGAATTAAATGATCCCAAATACTTCTAGCAGTAGTACAATTCCTAAGAACATGAAGAATATCCTCAGAAACATGACTGCAAACCCCACACGTCGACTCCTGGACAAAACCTCTGCGAACCATTTCTTCCTTGGTGAGTAATCGATGCTTGAATACAAGCCAAATGAATATCGTAACCCTTTGGGGACCTTAAAATTTCCATGTTATGCTCCATATCAGTTCTTTCGGATTCCACGAATCTTCCCTAAGTTTTTTGTATGCACTCGAGAAAAAAAAACCATTCTCCTGAAATAAATTCAACATTGAATCATGCATTATTGGTCTAAATCTTTATAAATTATCATAAATATGTTAAAAGGTATCAACTTATAATTTGTGATGTATCATAAGTCAAAGATTTACAACTTAAAGTTTTAATTTTTATGTACTTATAAAAAGAAAAAGTAAATCAAATCATATCAATTATTATTAATGTTGATTTAGAAAGATGTAGCTTTATTTAAATCAAATCATATCAATTATTATTAATGTTGATTTAGAAAGATGTAGCTTTATTTAAGTTCTTTAATAAATGCATATAATTTATTTTGGCTCTTATCAACCAACTAAAAAAAAATTGAGCTAAATTTATTTTTTTTAAAATAAATTTATATAAAAAATGAAATATATTACACATAATTTTTTAAATTATTGATATTTAATTTGTATTACCATGAGAAAATTTTATTATATAAGTTTTAAAGTAGATTATGTAAGTAATTTATTTGTTAATTTTCATAATTAATGGTAAAATTTTTGACAAAATACTTACTTAATAGTCAAGTAATTAAAGAAGAAGATTTTATAATTAACCTAATCCTACTATTATTCGAACTAGAAGTTACTTTCCGTGCAAGAAATAAATTCATCCAATTACTATGTGTATATATATAAACATCTTCACTGTAATTAACTACATATTCTTTTTGCTTTTTTCTTTATCCCAATAGATTGATGGCGTCTTATGATTTTAGCGACGAGATTTTATTTGAAATCTTCTCGAGGGTTGAATTGAAAACAATGAAAAAGTGTAGGGTTCTTTCGAAAGAATGGAAGGATCTCACTTACGAATCTAGTTTTATGCGGCTACATTCTGAAAGGACATCAACAATGGTGGGATATTTAGTTCAATGTTCGAGAATATTTACTCATTACCATCGGAGTTGGTGTCAATAGTGAATTCAGGACTCGATCCAAAACCAACTCGGGATTTACTTAATTTTTTACCCCAACCTACTTGGATTGTAGCAGCGGTCAATGGAGGTTTGGTTTTATGTAGCCGAAGCAGATTTGGAGGTAACTCGTTTATTATTTGTAAACCAACTACTCAACAATGGGAAGTCATCCCGTCTCCAAAACGTCGATTTTGGAAGACAATGATAAGCATGTTGGTGCTCGGATCGAACCCTTTACGGTTCAAAATTGTCCGACTCTCCGACAGCAGGTACGATCTAGACCGCGACCGCGTATCAGACTCGGACTCCGAATCGGAATATTCTGACGAAGAAGATGTATCGTGGCACTGCGAGATATTTGATTCCAAGAGTTGGGAATGGAAGCAATGAGACGATTTAGAATTGACATACCGCGACTCATTCAAGAACACTCAAGATGTTTCTGCGTGTGGCGGCCTCCATTGGCTTATGTTCAACCACGAACAAGACAAGCACACCATATTATCTTTCGATGGAGACAAAGAGGAATGGGGAATGACTTCACTGCCGGACTCACTTGGTGGAAAAGATCGTCCGGGTAAGATCGCCCATGTGTCATACCAAGGGAAACTCGGGTTGACCAACCATAGTTATGAAACTAAGATGCTAGATGTTTGGATTTTAAACTATGAAAAGATTTGGATTAAAAAACACACCATCAATTTGGAAAGCTTTAACGAAAAGGTTCCTCATTCTCGATTTCATTCCTTTTAAGGTGCTGACACTGTGTTCATGGTGGATATCGGGTTGGCGGATATCAGGTGGGTGTCTTTTTATAATTTCAAGACTCATAAGTTGAATCGGATAATGGTTGGTGGATCGGTTGACTCGGCATATTTTATTCAAACAGATTCTGAATCTGATAGCTAAAGCCCGAGTAATATATATATATATATATATATATGAATGTACTAATAGTCTTGGCTATTAATTTGTTTAAATTAGCATTCTGAAAGCATGCAGAACGATACTAGCATTATTTGACAAGTCTGCCAAATATTTCCAGGCCTAGCTTATATGATTACCTATGTTTGCCCAAACTGGGGTCTGGTGCTAATATTAATATTTAACATGTCAGTTTCCAGAAACTGAAGAGCGCTTAATACAGCTATCAAGAGTCCAAAAGGATGTGAAACTTAGTTGTTCAAGCTATGGCACTAAGATGTAAAAGTTTTAAGATATGACAACTTAATCACACAAATGGGTCCTTTTGCTGCACCATAACTAGTCTACAAGGTTCCAGAAAGTTTTCTTGCACACCACCCTGGGGTGACTCAACGAAATTTATGACTTAGTATAACTTGGACCAAAAAGTTTGATAAATGCTACTATGAAGAATGAGCAACCTTGTACTTCGTAGGTATAAACCGGTATTGCTGATTTATTGTGTCAACAGTAGAATATTTTTGAGGCGGCTTCAATCTATAAAAAGGAAAAAGAACCCAAAGCCTTTAGGACATTAAAATTAGAGAGGGAGATCGCAGAAAAGTTTTGCTTAAATAGCATCATCAACTTCCACAGGATTTCTCAGACATGCCCTTCGCAGCTTCTATAACGTAAACATCAGATTAAATTGTGAAAATACTGTTTCCCAGTGGCAGACTAAATAAGGCAACATGACTGTATGCATGAGTTAAAGCCGAGTAGTTCGGCAACCTGCAAAGAAGTTCATACCATGCGTAAGGGAAGTTTTGTAAAAGGACAAATTTTAATATGCACTATCTGGTTTCACAAATAGAGACATTTAACAATACATTCTACATGTATCAAAGTTTATGACTAAACAAATTGTTGGATGTCAATTAACGTCACGGTGAACTATCAATAAACAAAGATCACATGGCATAAACTAGTGAATATCATTCATGGATCGAAATAAGGACCATGCATCTTAAGCGAGCTTGAAATAGAACATGCAGGTCACATGATATTCTTAGTTTTAGCAAGAAAAAGCTAGGTAAAAATATCCTGGAAGCTCCCCTATTAGGATTCAGATTGCATTTTACTCCATTCATATAAAGTATAGGCAAATTAATCCCCATATATTAGATCAAATAGTAAACTAGTTCTTTTTATTAAAAATTTCATCAATTTCTACTATTAAAAACTAGTGTTGATAACGAAATAACCAGATAATTATATGCAGTGCCACGTATACCTCATGCAGATATATAAAGACCAATTTTTAACAATAGAAACAGATGAAATTCTTAACAGGATGAAATAATTTAGGATATGAACTAGAAAATTGTTCTTACATTGAAGCTTGACCTCTTTTTTATCCAAATTAACTCTTGGCTTACCTCTTTTTTATCCAAATTAACTCTTGAAGTTGACAATTGTTCCCATATTAAGGTCAAAAAGTGATTTAACCTTTTTCCATTTGCTTTCATTTCATGAACTTTCAGCTTTCTGGGTTTAATTCTTAAACAGGAATGGCAGGCTTAGTGGCATTCGGTTATGGGCTTCCTTTTGTGTTCTTTGTGATTCAGGAAGGGTAAATGAAGTTCTAGACATCAGATTTGGTGGATTCTGTTTGTTTCCGGGGTATAATGATATCCATGTTTCTTTTTGTTTCGCGAGAAAATTTGCTCATGACTCACTTGAGGGTGAGATTTGTTTATTTTACAAAATGTATGGATGTCATGATTGAGTATTTAAGTAACCTAATGACGATAAGGCACAGTAGGAAGAATTGTTCAAACTTTATACAACAGAGAGCAAACTACAGAGATTAGAGAATGTCACGAAAAAGGAAAACTACTCGAAAGAGGCAATTCATGCATTAAAAAGAAAAGAAAAAAAAAAAAAAAAAAAAAAACCTGCTTTCTAAGATTCCTAGGCTAAGCTATCAACCTAAGAACTGCGATGGACCATAAAAAGGGAAAAAATTTGACAGCTAATCCGCCTGAAAGCGGACTTCGGTACTCAAGATAGAAGAAAAAGAAATAGGGGAGAGGGGAGAGTTTGGAAAGAGATCCAGTAAATACATTGCATGCTTTCAACCCATTTCGAAAGAACTACCATAGAACCAATCTGGTTCGGTTGAAAATTCTGTACAGCAAGTTGCATGTTCTGTGTGCAGCCTGTTAAACTCCCAACTGATAGTGATTTGGCAATTTATAGTCGCCCTAGTGCAAGAACCACCAGATAAAACGAAGAACTGTTAGAATGCCAGATTTAGTCCCATGAATGGTTTGATGGAGGTAAAGCTCCTATTATGTTAGAGCTTGGTATCAGCTTTTGTGAACTCGAAAAGCAAAATCTTAGATGCCATAGAGATCCAGTAGTGCTCACTGAGGGTTTAGTAAAGGCGGCCCCGACATGTAGAAGCTCCACATTGACATGGATATCCTTGTCCAGGCAGGAGTTCATATCGATAGTCAAAAGTCAGCTCTTCACCTACAGATATCTGCAAAATAGTGAAATAGGAGGGGAAAGAAATGTCAAAGACATGCCTATTTAAAACCTTCTTTACCCAATTAAACTTTTTTTGATAACTAGCCACTCGATTAAACTCAGCCATCTAAACCACATCTTATTCCACAAACCATTTTCAACAATAGATCATCCAAGGTTCCATATATGCAACAGATTTGTACTCAATATTTTTGAGAAGCACTTACATCTTGACTGGCATAGAGACCAATGTGAGCTCGGTGACAATCCATGCTGTCCACAAGAACTTGATGATTCACAAGATTTGGCGAGCAGCTAAGAAGAATTCAAGGACGGAACACGAAGTTTTCATAAGTGCATCGATAGAAACTTAGGATTTCAAAAGTAGAGATATAGTATCATTTTCTGAATACATCAAGTTGAACTGAGCCACTTAGCTAAACTAATTCCTTCAGAAATGTCATAAATGCTAAAGTCATTATTACACATAAATAGAAAATGGTGAACATATTTAAAATCTCTGGATCTTCAGTCACAATTTTTATGGCCAAGTTACAACTTGGAAATGCCAGAATGGGAAAACATTTCAGTATGCGATAGCGGATGCATACAAGTGTATCCTCACCTATGATTGATGAACCGGGAAACATTTCCATATTTGGATGCATCAATAAAATACCGTGCTTGTCCTTCAATCAACCGGCTCATATCATTTATTTGAGAACCAATGTTAAACATATAGTTGCAACCATCTCTAGCATACCTGATATTAGATCATACAGCTGATTCAGCATAAGCATATAAGCATAAAAGCAAGCACAAAGTTAAAGCAGATCTCTGTAAATGAGATTGAAACCTGGTAAGCCTATTGTTTGCCTCTTGCTCGCCTAAGATCTCCCCAACATATTCACACACAAATGTGCCACTTAGAATTGGTTCACCAGCCCTGACCCCCCAGCCCTGAAGATCAACATGAAGCAATGTCAGAGGACAGAACTCTAGAATACAACAAAAAATTGAAATAATTACCTTATTCTCGGTTTTAAAGACTTCCAGTTTTACACGTACACCTTTTTGCAAAACCCTATTCGGGCATGCTATATTGCAGCTACACTTACGGTTGCATTCATAGACAAGGTAGCCCTCCTGCGCAGTTTCACAAAGGTTATCTCAAGACATAAACCAGAATCGAGGAGCACAGGAAGACACCAACGAGATTACATAGCAGTATCTACTTGAGAAAAGGGCATGTATTTCTATAGTGTTCTGAATGGTGAAGGTGAAACATTGCAAGTCTAAAAGGAAAAAATAATCATATTGGACTCTTTTGGGTATCATATCAAGTCAATAGTGCACTCCCTTGACAAGATAAAAGCACATGCTCTTTTATACGTGATTCGAGAAACACCATAAGTAACCAAGCAACATCAACATATGACACTTTAGTGAAAATTAACAATGGTTGACACTTGACAGAAAAAGAATTACAGTACCTCCAAGATAATTCGCCCTTTGTCATCATAAGGAAATCTACCCCGCATAGGTTTCCCAAATATGTCTCTCGCATCTTCATAATCATTATCAAAGAGATATACATGATCACATGTCTCAGGAAAGCATGTTGAATTGGAACAGGTGCACCCAAGTTGCACACTCTGGAAAGATATGTAAGTAATTAGAAGGAAAATGAAAAAAAAAATGTAAAAGAGTTAAGCCAATCCAAACAATGTAAAAATTATCGCATCACGTGAGAGGTGAGACACAATCCATAAGAAACAAGGATGATAGTGTCCTTGTCTTAAGAAATTGCATTTCATCATATTATCAAACAAAACCCAGAAATCTCCAGGTAAGGAATTATCAAGAATCCTAAGAACAGCTTATGGTTGAAAGGTCATTGTGACTTGCAACCAAACTATACTCCATTGAGGGATAATTGTAAGGCATCTATATGTAGTAGGAATCCAGAAAACGATAAAACACGAAGGTACCTCAACATCAAGATCAAGAGATTGATCAAGAGAAGAATTTGTAACATAAATGAAGTTCTCCCAAGGCATCGAGGATCTAGCATTTTGCTCATTAGAACTAAGACCAGAGATGTAAACGGAATCAAAAAGCCCTTCATCCACTACACAAGCTACAGGAACTGATTCTTTCCCAAAGCTTAAATCATCACACAAGATACTGGCCTTCTGCATGGGCCCTTTTTTGAAATGTTTTGAATCGATGATATAGTGACATTCATCCAGTTCCAACTCCTCATTTGCATCATCCAAGGAATCTGCTGATTGGTGACCCTCGAAACCATTAGGGAGAGGAATCAATTGGGACAGAAAATCTGGATCCTTGGCAGGCTTACATCCATTTATGCACACAAATTTCTCTTGATGCCACTCGACTTGAACGTTATGCTCACTGCAAAGCTTGGCTGCCTTAAGGTACAAACATTCAGGTAACATGCCATACTTCTCTTCCAATGAGGCTTTGAGGCTCACTTTGCAACAAGAAGAGCGAGCAATAGACAGAATGTCCAGGTTATTAGGCCGTGGTTTTGTTTTATGAGTTCTGGAAAACAATATTTTTGCAAGGGCAGAGCACTGTGGTTCTGCTAATCTACCAAGATTTGAATTCTCCATAACATGAGGCTCTGCACTAATGATTTCAGTATCAATCAACTTTGATGCCTGGAGGCGTTTTTTCATAGTAGCAGTTGCCCGATTCCTAATCCTATATGACACTGCCCCCAGACCTTTCTTAAATCTAGGATGGCTAAGTCTCCCAGATTTTAGTTTATAAGCATAATAACGAACCCCTTTCTTTGGAGGACGAGAGCTAGCTAAACTTGGTCCCATGTGAGCAGCCTGGTGGTGGCGGCCAAGATCAGGCAGCAAATCAAATTTCAAGCCACAAAACCTGCAAATAAATTTTTGAACACTGCCTACATTCTCTGAATTATTCTCCAAAGAAGCTGAATTTCCGAGCTCAAGTTTCAGTGGAGGTTCCTCACCCGCAGATGGATTATGCTGTTGAGCAATCTTTGACAGCCTAAAATCAACAGGATGAGTGGACAGCACATGCAACCATAATTCCTCAGTATTGCCAAAATGGCTGCCACAGGAAATGCATCGTAGAAGCATGCACTGTTCGACAAATTGAACATGGTGTCTCTCCTGGACATGGGATTCCAAAACCTTCTTGTTAATAAATGAATCCAGGCAGATTGCACAAGCATAACCTCTAAACAACCGTTGTGCTTCCTTTTTATGATTCTCCATCCAGTGTGTTCCAAGCTGCTGGTCATCAAGAAATTCCACTGAGCACATTTTGCACTTAATAGTCTTGTCATCATCAAAGCTATCATTAATGGCCAATGGCAATGGAACAGGTTCTTCCATGAAAGATGAAGAAGGTGTACCTTTGTCACCAGTGAAGCCCCATAAACTTTGCAGTCTCTCCTTTTCGCTGTATACCAACTTCATTAAAAATTCCCCAACTCTAAAGTCTTTTGATGCTTCAGAAAGGGCCCACTGAAGTTGGACATCCACAGGAACAGGGTTTCTTAGAGATAAAATACTTTTGAAGAGCTTGTAGAAAAGTTCACATGCTTGATGTAAATGCAATTTCTGCTCAAGTGAATCACAGTCTTTCAAAAGATCTACAAACACTTCTCTGGATACTATCCTACTCTTACCATTTCTTGCACGCTTGAGCCAGCTTGGAAGGTGTTTATCACAGTATAATGAATGCCTCTTAGGACTTTCTTGACAAGGATCAAAACCATTATTGGAGTATAAGCCTATGCAATGCATTAATTCTGTGCCATCATGATCTTTACCAGAATGTTCAGGCTTCTCAATTAAGCTGTTTCCTCCGTGCAAGGCATCAGCCTCAATTACCGATACTGGTTCCACCTGCAAGGGACTTTCATTGTCTCCCACCAACACTATATCTCTGCATAATGTGGTTTCTGAACTCTGAATAATCTCCAGATGCTTCCTTTTTCGTGTGTTCTCTGGAGAATGGCAGCTATTATTTGCATCACTTTTAGGTCTGTGTTTCTTGCAGAATGAGGAGCCATATAGCGACCGATGCTTACATCTAGTACCAAGCACGGTGGTACCTTCACACATTGGTGTATCAATGGGGGGTGTCACCTCTATTTTGCTGAAGCTACCAGTAAAACGAGATGCCAAGTGCACACAACAATAAACATCCCCCTCATTTGCCCACCTCACACACTGCCTTCCTTTTGACTCTATGAACGCTATGCACTGTCGGTTTTTACTCCCAGCATCTATGGATTTCTTAGCCACTGCTTCATTCACAGGTGTTAATTCCACTTCTTTAGGCTGAATGTTCAGAGTTGAGGTACTCTTGACCTCTTCACTTGCTGTTGTTATTTCAACATTCTTGGTGTGAATGACTTCCGGATGCCTTGCTTCAACAACAATATTATTCCATCTGTCAGTCAAACTATTTGACGTGTCCATTGGTGTTGTTTCCTCTCTCTCATCTTCCTTTTTACAGTGTTGTGGCGTTGGCAAATTGACATCTAAAACATCTCGGTTACTAAAAAAATCAGAGTCAATTTCAACAGCCATAGTTTGATCCGACCCATTGCTTTGCACCATGGAGGCATGTGTATCTGCACGACGAACTTCAAGCTTGGCCCTCTTCCTGCTAACTTGTATATTTGTGTTTGAGAGACCATCACTGCTCCGTTGATTGACATCTCCAGCAGAAGATACAGGATGAGACGTCGAGAACCATTTCATAACTTCATGCTTCCAAGTTTTCCACTCAGAACCAAGTGTGGGCTGTACTGATGCATCTCCAAGAGACTTAACCTCATTCCATAGTATAGCATCATACAATTCCTGAAACAACAGCAAAGAGAAAAATTACTTGTCAACATGCACCATGGAACTGATGCATTGATGAACAGTCCGTGACCTAAAGGATCAAACTGACTATGCAATCCTAAGAACAGTCTGCCCAAAAAAAAAAAAAAAAAAAGAGTTCAGCAACTGATGCACAGGGCCACTTGTTTGCGTAGACGGAGTGTTCGGGTTAGTAGTAAAACCTTTACTTCCAAACCTAAAGGTCAAGGGAAGAAGGTTCTTTTCCTTTCCTTTTCTTCTTTTAGGTGATAAGGGAGAGGTGGCAGTGAATTTTAGGTAACAGAAATTCTACGATGATGAGAAGACCACTTGTGAATTTCAATCAACATAACAATTCACTATGCACTGATAATAACATAAACGGGCACGAATAGAGTGAGACATACTTCCTTTAGCAATTCAACGGATTCAGCACTATGTGCATTTTGACATTGTTGCACCCACGAATGAAGAGACTCTTGAAGCCACTCAGCATTTATATAGCACGGCAATATCATCTGTAGAGAATAGAAATATTACTATTTACTTTTTTAATGCATGTAAAAGAAGAGAACGGTGGAGATAGAGATGGATTAGATGAAAGGTTACAGTGGAGATAACACAGTGGTTATGATATATAATATAGAGATAGATATCATTACAGGAAATAACAAGGCAAGACAACTGAAAACAAATGAATCTATTATACAGAAATAGAGATCTGGTAGAAATAATGTTATCAGAATTATTTCCTGTAATGATATCTATTTCTATTATAGATTCAGTTGTTTTCAATTCTCTTGCCTTGTTATTTCCTGTAATGATATCAATTCATATAGACTTGATTCCTATATATATTTATATATAAATTTTATTTTGAGAGATAATGATATATTATATCAAAAAAGTGAATAAGCATGTGAATGTTTTTATTTTATTTTTTGGTTCTTTTGGCTATTAAGAGTGGATAGAGATTTAGAGGAGGGGATATTTAAAAAAAAAAAAAATCATAAAATTCTTATCTGACATAATTATCCTTTCATTCTTTTTATTTTAATTTAATAACTTTGGTTTTTCGTGGCTCCACCAACTAAGTAGATGTCATGAACCAATGAGGAACTCTATATATGGTATAGATGTCAAGTAAAGGATTTACAGTTTGAAGTTTCAAAAGCATTTTTCCAAGATCAGAGTAACCATTGCAGCGTGAAGCCTCCATAGCGAAATCCTTCCAGACAACCACATTACGTGCTGCTTCAATCAAAGCCTACACAAATAGGAATAGAACTCTGGTAAGAATAGAGCTGAGGAATTGAGGAAATATATTAAATACACAAGAATTATAAAGACGAAAAAGAAAACAATACCTCAACATGGAACTGATCAATTATATTCAGCATGCCAACAGCTAGCTTTTGCTGTATGTACCGCCTAGCAACGGTCAAATCTCTAACCATTTTTAGTCCAACTTTATGACTCCGATATGCAATAGGCTGAGGGAACTCACTAATGGATCGGACAAGTAACATGTCTGCCCAAGAATAATTCCTCGTGTGAGGGAAAAATATCACAAAATACTGCTTTCGATCATGGGTCGGTTTTGCTTTTAAAGTTGATAATGGCCAGTCAGCCCTTGCACATCTGATTCCAGCCTGCCATTTTCCTCTCCACTATACTTGGAGAAACAGAAGAGTATCATATGAAAATAAATTTAGCATGCATCCTTATCTTCTAGAAAACTGGAAATAATAAAATGGTAGCAAACTATTTCTAGAAAATGAGAGAAAAAAAAACAATATACATATATTTAATAGGATACCACATATAGGAATTATCAAGGTAATCAAAGAGGTCAAATGGATAATCCATAAAGCACACAAATAAATCATTTCCAAGACAATAAATGTAGGGCATGTCGTGAGAGAACGTGCTAGAAACTGTTGCTGTAATGCAAGTCAAAACCATAACATTATACGAAATCTGGCATTTCAAGGAAGTGAAAGCTAAAAGAAGAAATTCTACCTTGACCCATAATGCAACAGATTCATCATGCTCTAACCACTTAGGCTCTGAAAGAGACAGCTCTCCCTCCCTATTGTTGATTGGTGATTCACTCTCGATGGTGTTAACGAGGACATGAGAGTTTTCAGAGGTCAAATAAGGTCCAGTGCAACAATTCTGAGCATTCAAATCATCATATTCATCATCATGTGATCCGCAAGATAATCTTTGGCCTTCTGCCTGACAATCATAATATGAAGATCCACTATGATGGTCCTCTGAAATTGGTAATTCAACCCTTGTTCCTTGACCTTCATCCTGTCTTCCTTCTTGATTCCCTTCATTAGTCAGTAATAAGTCATCCATCCTACTATCTGCCACTTGAACTTGTTTCTTCTGTTCCAAGCAATTAGATTCTCGGTCATAAGTAAAAGTTGCTTCTGGACTCGGTTGAGCACAATCAGAATCTGCAACATACTGAACACCAGAGCAGGGCAGCACTTCCATGATACAACCTGGAATCTCTAAAGCAGTATAATGTGCATATAAACATTGATTATCCCCCAAAATCACTTTACTGTCCAAACAAAGCTCAATCCATGCAATCGTAAGATGCTGCAAAAGAAACCTTGTCAAAAAATATACTGAAAATTGAATATACATATGTATATATGTATGTATGTATGACATAGTATATGTAGGACTGAAAGAAAGACAGAACAAAGATACCAATTACACTTGAACATGAACATGTAAAAAGCACATATATGCATGCATGAATGTGCTTCATGCAATGTAAAATGGACATAGGGCTTGATGTTTCATTCATGCAAACATATAAATTGGGGTCAAATGACCAGCTTAACAAGGTCATAATCACTGCACTATTTACGAGTTTAAATAACATAACTTCTTCCATGTTGTTTAACCTAAAGGTCTTTTATCAGCATTGGATTCATTAGCTCTAAATCCTTTTTCCAGAAACTTATAAATTTCTAAAACACCCTGGATCAAGAACAAAATTCATAGTCAATTTTTAAGTAATCCGTTCATAATTTTAATCGCATTTCTTGAACAAAATTGCACTCTTTTTATCATTATCAGTCATTTCATTCTGTTTCTAAAGAAATAAATTTAACGAAGTGCTAATCTTTTCTATAGAAATTTTAAAAAAAAAAAAGAAGGATAAACCCTTTTGTTAGGTAAAGAAAAACCAACCAATTGCTTCAATATGAGAATCAAATTGAAAGCCATCAAAAAGGAAAAAGCTTTCAAGGAACTTCAAAGATACCTTAGTTTAATAATGTATTAATTAGTAATATAAAACCCATTTAGTTAATTTATCAAAGCGTAAGGTTCCTGGGAAAATCCACGCTATTTCTCCATAGAAAAACTTCACTAAGGCTAGCTAGACCCCAATCTTAAAATGCATCTCAAAAACCAAAATTTCCAAGAGAAAAGGTCCAAACCAACAAAACCCAGAAACAAAAACTCCACAAAACCCTAACATAATCAGAAAATTTCATCCTTCATTAATTTGGTAGTAACAATAATAATAACCCCCCAAAAGAAAATATTTTCCTTTCATTAGATTCACATTATGTAAGAACCCACCATGGCCTAGACATATCATCAAAATGTTGACTAACATTCTAGGTGTGTCCAAATTCCAGATGATACAAGTAAACACATACACATATACACGATCCCCAAATCATAAAACATGTATCTAAGAACGTAAGAACAATTAATATCCTGAAATTTTGGCTAAAATTACAAGAAAAAAATAAAAGGGTTCATTACTTTTAAGATAATGGGTTAGTTCCCCTAAGGGAGATGGGGGAGTTTAGGTAAGTAAAGAATACGCATAACAAAGAGCAGCTGCTAGGTCACAGAAGGGGGGTAAAGAATTAGAAATTGACTGCAAAAATGTTACATAAACATACTAATATCCATAACATAGGAGATAAAGAAAAAAAAAAAGGGGGGGGGGTGGCTAATGTATTTTTACCTTCTACATAAAAAAGTGTTAAATGGATGATCACCCAATGTTTATTTTCCATGGTTGTTGGTTTTTTGGTTAGGCAAATGAGATTCGAGAAAAGGGTTTCATTCTTTTTAGAAAGGGGAATTGGGTGTTGATGAGGTTATACATATAATTTATATATATATATGTGGTTCATGAGTCGTGATATAGAGGGGAATTGGGCATTGTCCCCGTGGCCAAAATCAAAACTAACATGAAAACAACAACAAAGGGAAACACATGTAAACAGATAACAATAAGACCCTTACCTAATCTCAAACAGGTTTTTGGTCTGTATACGGCCCTTTGCTTTTGTTCTGGTTCAGTAATTTTATCATACAATGAGGGATCAAAATCCAAAAAACTAGACTTCGGGGTTTTTTCTTTCTTGGACTTGACTTTGGGTGTTGTTTTAAAACTTTAAAAAAGTATATAAAATTGGTTTAATGGTGGAAGGGCATAGAGATTTGCGATAAATTGGTAAAGATAGAGAAAATTTTGATGAGATTTGAGAAAGTAAAAGAGAGAGAGAGAGAGATCAGATTTGGTTTTCAATTTATTAATTGATGTGCGAAATTGTGGTGCGTCTCTTATGTTTTTGGTTACCGTGAGAAGTCTATTTATGGTCGAATTTTATAAAAGGTCCTTGTACTATGTAGTTTTGATTTATTTAATTCTTATTATCTTTTTACTTTTCGGCCAATTTTTTATTATTTCTGTCAAATCGTATCTTTTAGGGTAAATTATATCTAAAATCACTAAACAATTAGTAAGTTTACATTTTGGTCACTTAACTTCAAAAATTACAAAATAATCACTAAACTATTCGAAAGTTTACATTTAAGTTATTGAACTATTTAAAAATTTTGTAAATTACTTAAGTCATTTAGAAACTTTGTTTTTGCATTTGTAACACTAGAAAATAACTTTAAATGTGATCAAGATAATCTTTTTGCAAATTTTGATTAAGGGAATTTCGGAATTTTATTTTGTTATATCAAAACATTTAAAAATCAAAGCTAACACATTTGAAGGGGAAAAGTCATTTTAAAAAAAAAACTTATTTTTCCTTTATCAGTAAAGCATTTTTCATTAATCAAGCTATTTTTCATAAAACAAACAAAAAAAATGTTGAAAATGCAAAAAAGAAAAAACATTTTTTATAAGTCATTTTCTATAAAAGAGACACAAGTGCCCATTTTCATGCTTTTATGAGGATACATCAATGAAAATTGGGCTTAAATCATGAGTTGTATATTTTATGATACTAGTAATGAACCCAATGGATCGCTAGGCCATTTAATATGTAATTTCACGGGTCAACACTTAACACTTTTTTAACTTTTTAATTTTGTGAATTTTATTTTTTAATTGTGGTTTTAGTTTTTAAAGATTTTAGTCTATTAGGTCTAAACTAAAAATACCATTAATGTTTGCCGTTAAAATGTTGATGTGAACTTTTTCTTAAAATAACATTAAGCAAGCGCTCGGTTGATATAGAATCTAAAGAAGATTAATTTATAAGTTATAGAAGGTAATTTTTTCAAAATTTATATGGTAAATTCCACTTGAAAGTTAATAACTGGTATAATTATTTTCTTTCATAGAGTAAAGAAATTCTTATTAAATATGATGTACTGTCAATTCCTACTTATGCCATATCTTGTTTTCTCCTTCCTAAAGCTCTGTGTGATCAGTTCAGCTCTATTATGAGCAAGTATTGGCGGCAAAAAGGGCCTGCTAAATGAGGTAATCACTGGGCGCAATGGTCTAAGCTTTATGTTCCTAAATTGTTTGGTAGGCTTGGATTTGGTGTCATGGCTCGGTGTAAAATTCCTTTAACTTGTTAAACAATGTTGAAGAATTATGATTAATCCAGATATTTTATTATCTCGAGTTTTCAAAGTTAAGTTTTTCTTGATTCTATTTTTTAAAGTTCTTCGTTAAGTAATAATCCATGTATTATCTTTTGTCTCATGTTCATATTGTGGGGACATCGTAGTCTAGTTACTTTAAAAATTTATCTTTAAACCCGATCAATCAATAAGGAAACATCATTAATTGTTGTCTACAGAAAACTAAACTAGAAGTTATGGCTCAATCGATTGATCGATTGAGACTATTCCACTATGTCATTTACAACATTGTTCCAACCAAAGTAATCAATTTCGCATCGGTTTTGACTGTATCATGTGATGTTCATCATTCTAGTAGTAAACTAAAACATCCAACTCTCTTGTTTGCACGGTAACACCTCATCTAAAATAATAGCCAACGGAAAATGATCTACACCTTGGTTGCTGTTCTAGTTCTAGCCATTTGCCACCATACAACCTGGGGGCTGAACCAGCAATGAGCCCCGGCACCACGGCTGCACCAGCAGTGCTGCCATGTGCAGCCAGAGAAAACCTGGAAGCCCACAACCAAGCAAGAGCTGCGGTAGGGGTCGGACCACTCAAGTGGAGCAAGCAACCGCAAGGTACCAAAGTAACAAAATTGGTTATTGGTTTGCAAACATGACAAATCATAAGTACGGAGCAAAACAGCTATGGGGTAGCAGAGCCACTACGGCACATGGTGGTTGAGACATGGATGAAAGAGAAAGGTTACTATGATTATGCCACTAGCACTAGAACCAATTTTGTTTCCATTTGCTTTCAATTCATGTACTTAAAAGTTTCGGGGTTTTATGGTTGATGTGAAAATCAGAATCTGAGACTGAGTTTTAATTGTTGTGCTTTCTGCTTAAATTGTCAAAAACAGGAATGGCAGGCTTAGTGGCTTGCAGTAATGGGCTTCCATTGTGTTCTTTGTGATTCAGAAAGGGGAATTGAGGTTCTAAACAACAGATTTGGATTCTGTTTGTTTCTGGGGCTTAATGATCCATGTTTCTGTTTGTTTCTCGAGAAAATTTGCTTACAAATTTCTCAAGGAAACTGCAAGTTCTGACATGTCAGTAAGGATATAACCTTGTCTTACACATCTCACGTTCAATCAACGAGTATCAGAGATTAAACAATAGGAAGAATTGTTCAAACTTTATACAACAGAGAGCAAAAACTAAAGAGATTAGAGAATGTCACTAGTAAAGCTGAGACACTATTACCAGAAAAAGGCAATCCATGCATTAAAAAAAACTGCTAAATAACATTCCTAGGCTAAGTTATCAACCTATGAACTACGATGGGAACATCAAAGGGGGAAAAATTCGATGGCAAGCTCTGCCCAAAAGCAGACTTAGCTACTCGAGATAGAAGAAAAAGAATTGGGAGATTGAAGAGAGGTTAAAAAGAGATGAGTAAATACGTTGCATGCTTTCATCCCATTTCAAAAGAACTACAATAGGTACAATCTGGCTTGGTTGAAAATTCTGCTGAACTCCAATTGATAGTGGTTCGGCAGTTTACAGTGGCCCTAGTGCAAGAACCACCAGATAAAAATGTAGAACTGTTAGAATTAAGCAAGAGTGCCAGATTTAGTCCCATGATTGGTTTGGAAGTAAATCACCTATTATGTTAGAGCTTGGTATCCGCATTTGTGAACTCGAAAAGAAAAATCTTAGATGCCATAGAGATCCCATTATGCTCACTGAGGGTTTAGTAAAGGCGGCCCCGACATGTAGAAGCTCCACATTGACATGGATATCCTTGTCCAGGAAGCAGTTCAAATCGATAGTCAAGAGTCAGCTCTTCACCTACAGATATCTGCAAAATTGTGAAATGAAAGGGTGGCTAGGTTCAGTACATTTATAAAACTGGAACAATAAATACTTAATGGTTTTATATATACATATATTTTTTGAGACTAGCCACTCAATTAAACTCAGCCATCTAAACCACATCTTATTCCATAAACCATTTTCAACAATAGATCATCCAAGATTCCATATATGCAACAGATTTGTACTCTATATTTTTTAGATGCGCTTACATCTTGACTGGCAGAGAGACCAATGTGAGCTCGGTGACAATCCATGCTGTCCACAAGAACTTGACGATTCACAAGATTTGGCGAGCAGCTGAGAAGAATTCGAGGAAAGAAAGCGAAGAAATAATCATGAGTGCATCAATAGGAATTTGGGATTTCAAAAGTAGAGACTTGGTATCACTTTTTAAATACAGCAAGTTGAGCTGAACCACTTGGCTAAACTAATTACTCCAGAAATGTCATAAGTGCTAAAGACCCTATTACATATAATTAGAAAAGGGTGAACGTATTTAAAATCTCAGGATCTTTAGTTACACAATTTTTATGGCCAAGTTATAATTTGGAAATGTCAGAATCAAGAGAATGGGAAAACATTTCAGTATAAGATAGCAGATGCATACAAGTGTATCCTCACCTATGATTGATGAACCGAGAAACATTTCCATATTTGGATGCATCAATAAAATATTGCGCTTGTCCTTCAATCATTCGGCTCATATCATTTATATGAGAATCAACGTTAAACATATAGTTGCAACCATCTCTACCATACCTGATATTAGATCATACAGCCAATTCAGCATAAAAGCAAGCACAAGGTAACAGTAGATCTCTGTAAATCAAATTGAAACCTGGTAAGCCTATTGTTTGCCTCCTGCTTGCCTAAGATCCCAACATACTCACACACAAATGTGCCACTCAAAATTGGTTCACCAGCCCTGATTCCCCAGCCCTGAAGATCAACATGGAGCGAAGTCAAAGGACAGACTCTAGAATACAAGGAAAAGTTTGAAATAATTACCTTATTCTCAGTTTTGAAGACTTCCAGTTTTACTCGTACACCTTTTTGCAAAACCCTATTTGGGCATGCTTTATTGCAGCTACACATACGATTGCATTCATAGACAAGGTAGCCCTCCTGCACAGTTTCACAAAGGTTTAATCTCAAATCATAAACCAGAATCAAGGTGCACAGGAAGATACCAACAAGGCTATGTATCAGTATCCACTTGTGAAAAAGGGCATATATTTCTATAATGTTCTGAATGGCAAAGGTGAAACGTTGCAAGTCTAAAAGGGAAAAAAAATCATGTTGGACTCTTATGGGTATCATATCAAGTCAATAGTGCACTCCCTTGACAAGATAATAGCACATGCTCTTTTATATGTGATTTGAGAAACGCCATAAGCACCCAAGCAACATATGACACTTTAGTGAAAATTAATAATGGTTGACGCTTGACTGAAAAGAATTACAGTACCTCCAAGATAATTCGCCCTTTGTCATCATAAGGAAATCTACCACGCATGGGTTTACCATATATGTCTCTTGCACCTTCATAATCGTTATCAAAGAGATATACATGATCACATGTCTCAGGACAGCATGTTGAATTGGAACAGATGCACCCAAGTAATTAGAAGATATGTAAGTAATTAGAAGGAAAAACAAAACAAAACAAAACATATGAGTTAAGCCAATCCAAGCAATGTACAATATATCCCATCATGTGACAGGTGAGATACAATCCATATGAAACAAGGATGATGCTGCAAGGCACTTCATGGTAGTATCAAACAAAACCCAGAAATATCAAGGAAAGAGAATTATCAAGAATCCTAAGAATAGCTTATGGTTGCAAGGTCACTTTGACATGCAATCAAAGTAAACTCCACTGAGGCATAATTGTAAGGCACCTATATGTTGTAGCAATGGAGAAAATAATAAAAAAATCAAAATACGAAGGTACCTCAACATCAAGATCAAGGGATTGATCAGGCAAAGAATTTGTAACATAAGTGAAGTTCTCCCAAGGCATGGAGTGTCCAGCATTTTGCTCGTTGAAACTAAGACCAGAGATATTAAGAGAATCAAAAAGACCTTCATCCACAACACAAGCTACTGGAACTGATTCTTTCCCAAAGCTTAAATCATCAGAGGACACTGGCCTTCAGCGTGGGCCCTTTTTTAAAATGTTGTGAATCGATGATATAGTGACATTCATCCAGTTCCAACTCCTCATCTACATCTTTCAAGGAATCTGCTGATTGGCGACCCTCGAAACCATTAGGGAGAGGAATCAATGGGGGCAGAAAATCTGAATCCTTGGCAGGCTTACATCCATTTATGCACACAAATTTCTCTTGATGCCACTCGACTTGAACATTATGCTCACTGCAAAGCTTGGCTGCCTTAAGGTACAAACATTCAGGTAACATGCCATACTTCTCTTCCAATGAGGCTTCGAGGCTCACTTTGCAACAAGAAGAGCGAGCAATAGACAGAATGTCCAAGTTATTAGGCCGTGGTTTTGTTTTATGAGTTCTGGAAAACAATATTTTTGCAAGGGCAGAGCACTGCAGTTCTGCTAATCTACCAAGATTTGAAGTCTCCATAACATGAGGCTCTGCACTAATGATTTCAGCATCAATCAACTTTGATGCCTGGAGGCGTTTTTTCATAGTAGCAGTTGCCCGATTCCTAATCCTATATGACACTGCCCCCAGACCTTTCTTAAATCTAGGATGGCTAAGTCTCCCAGATTTTAGTTTATAAGCATAATAACGAACCCCTTTCTTTGGAGGACGAGAGCTAGCTAAACTTGGTCCCATGTGAACAGCCTGGTGGTGGCGGCCAAGATCAGGCAGCAAATCAAATTTCAAGCCACAATACTTGCAAGTAAACTTTTGAAAACTGTCTACATTCTCTGAATTATTCTCCACAGAATTGCCAAACTCAAGCTTCGGTGGAGGTTCCTCACCTGCAGATAGATTATGCTGTTGAGCAATCTTACATAGCCTAAACTCAACAGGATGAGCTGACAGCACATCCAACCATAATTCCTCAGTATTGCCAAAATGGCTGCCACAGGAAATGCACCGGATAAGCATGCACTGTTCGACAAATTGCACATGGTGTCTCTCCTGGACATGGGATTCTAAAACCTTCTTGTTAGTAAATGAATCCAGGCAGATTGCACAAGCATAACCTTCAAACAACCGTTGTGCTTCCTTTTTATGATTCTCCATCCAGTGTGTTCCAAGCTGCTGGTCATCAAGAAATTTCACTGAGCACATTTTGCACTTAATGGTCTTGTCATCATCAAAGCTATCATTGATGGCCAATGGCAATGGAACAGGTTCTTCCACGAAAGACGACGAAGGTGTACCTTTGTCACCAGTGAAGCCCCGTAAACTTTGCAATCTCTCCTTTTCGCTGTAAACCAACTTCATTAAAAATTCCCCAACTCTATAATCTTTTGATGCTTCAGAAAGGGCCCACTGAAGTTGGACATCCACAGGAACTGGATTTCTAAGAGAGAAAATACTTTTGAAGAGCTTGTAGAAAAGTTCACATGCTTGATATAAATGCAATTTCTGCTCAAGTGAATCACAATCTTTCAAAAGATCTACAAACACTTCTCTGGATACTATCCTACTCTTACCATTTCTTGCACGCTTGAGCCAGCTTGGAAGGTGTTTATCACAGTAATATGAATGCCTCTTAGGACTTTCTTGACAAGGATCAAAACCATTATTGGAGTATAAGCCTATGCAATGCAGTAATTCTGTGCTATCATGATCTTTACCAGAATGTTCAGGCTTCTCAATTAAGCTGTTTCCTCTGTGCAAGGCATCAGCCTCAATTACCGATACTGGCTCCACCTTCAAGGGACTTTCATTGTCTCCCACCAACACTATATCTCTGCAAAATGTGGTTTCTGAACTCGGAATAATCTCCAGATGCTTCCTTTTTCGTGTGTTCTCTGGAGAATGGCAGCTATTATTTGCAGCACTTTTAGGTCTGTGTTTCTTGCAGAATGAGGAGCCATATAGCGACCGATGCTTACATCTAGTACCAAGCACGGTGGTACCTTCACACATTGGTGTATCAATGGGGGGTGTCACCTCTATTTTGCTGAAGCTACCAGTAAAACGAGATGCCAAGTGCACACAACAATAAACATCTCCCTCATTTGCCCACCTCACACACTGCCTTCCTTTCGACTCTATGAACGCTACGCAGTGTCGGTTTTTACTCCCAGCATCTATGGATTTCTTAGCAACTGCTTCATTCACAGGCATTAATTCCACTTCTTTAGACTGAATGTGCGGAGTTGAGGTAGTATTGACCTCTCCACTTGCTGTTGTTATTTCAACATTCTTGGTGTGAATGACTTCCGAATGCCTTGCTTCAACAACAATATTATCCCATCTTTCTGTCAAATTATTTGATCTGTCCATTGGTGTGGTTTCCTCTCTCTCCTCTTCCTTTCTACAAAGTCGTGGTGTTGGCAGATTGACATCTACAGCATCTCGGTTACTGAAAAAGTCAGAGTCAATTTCAGCAGCCATAGTTTGATCTGATCCATTGCTTTGCACTTGGGAGGCATGTGTATCTGCACGACGAACTTCAAGCTTGGGCCTCTTCCTGTTAACTTGTATATTTGTGTTTGAGGGACTACCACTGTTATGTTGATTGACATCTCCAGCAGTAGATACAGGATGAGACATTGAGAACCATTTCATAACTTCATGCTTCCAGGTTTTCCACTCAGAACCAATTGTGGGCTGTACCGGTGCATCCCCAAGAGACTTAACCTCATTCCATAGTATAGCATTATACAATTCCTGAATCAATGGCAAAGAGAAATATTACTTTTCAACATGCACTATGCAACTGATGCATTAATGAATAGTCCCTGACTCAAAATTATGAAGTTGACTATGCAATCCTAAGAATGGTATGCCCAGCAAGAAAAGAAAGTTATGCAACTGATGCACAGGGCCCTTTGTTTGCCTTGATGGGATGTTCAGGTCAATTGTAAAACCTTTACTTCCATGCCCAAATGTCAAGGGAAGAAGGTTTCATTCCCTTTCTTTTCTCCTTCTTTTAGGTGATAAGGCAGAGGAGGCAGTGAATGTTAGGTAACTGGAATTCTACAAATATGGGAAGACCATTTGTTAATTACAATCCACATGCTATGACAGTATGCACCGATAATAACATAAACAGGCAACAATAGAGTGAGACATACTTCCTTTAGCAATTCAATGGATTCAGCAGTATGTGCATTCTGACATTGCTGCACCCACGAGTGAAAAGACTCTTGAAGCCAGTCAGCATTTATGTAGCGCGGCAATATCATCTGCAGAGAAGAGAAATATTACTGTTTACATTTTTAATGCATGTTCAAGAAGAAAATAGTGGACAAGATAGAGATAAATTAGATGAAAGGTTACAGTGGAGACAACACAGTGGTTATGATATTGATAGCAGTATTGCCCAACTAACATCAACAGGTAAGGATTTGTGTTCATTCAGATCCCTCGGGAAATATCTCACATAATACAAACATTCAATGCATATTTTTTTTACTTTGAGAAATAATGCATATATTATATGGTTGGTCCATCATCTAATGTTGAGAATTTTCAGACATTTTATGAAGTACTAGAATTTGTTCCACCACAATGTGGGAGAAAAAGAGAATATATATAATTTTACTTTGAGAAATAATGATATTTTTTTTTGACAAAAATAATTTGAGAAGTTATGTGAATAACAGTGTGTAGGGTTTTTTTTTTTTGGCTATTAAGAGGGCATAAATTTAGAGGAGTGGATAATTTAATAATAATAAAAAGAAGATTTTTTATTAAAAAAATTAAATGACATAATTATACTTGCATTCTTTTTCTTTTAATTTAATAACTTGGCTTTTTCATATTTTCACCAACTAAGTTGGTGTCACGAACCAACTCAGTTAGAAAATTTATATTTATTTATTTATATATATATAGAGACAGAGAGAGAGATAGAGAATATAGATGTCAAGTAAGTGAAGGATTTACACTTTGAAGCTTCAAAAGCATCTTTCCAATATCAGAATAACCATTGCAGCGTGAAGCCTCCATAGCGAACTCCTTCCAGACAGCCACATTACGTGCCGTCTCAATCAAAGCCTAAACAAATAGGAATAGAACTCTGGTAAGAATAGAGCTGAAGAATTGCGGAAATATATTAAATATACAAGCAATATAAAGATGAGAAATCATTACCTCACAATGGAACTGATCAATTATATTTAGCATGCCAACAGCTAGCTTTTGCTGTATGTACCGCCTTGCAACAGTCAAATCTCTAACCATTTTCAGTCCAACTTTATGACTACGATATGCAATAGGCTGAGGGAACTCATTAATGCGTCGGACAAGTATCATGTCTGCCCAAGAATAATTCCTGGTGTGAGGAAAAAAATATTACAAAATACTGCTTTCGATCATGAGTCGGTTTTGCTTTTAAAGTTGATAATGGGCAGTCAGCCCTTGCGCATCTGATTCCAGCTTGCCATATTCCTCTCCACTGTACTTGGAGAAACAGAAGCGTATCATATGAAAATAAATTTAGCATGTATCCTTATCTTCTAGAAAATCAGAAATAATAAAATGATAAGAAACTATTTCTAAAAAATGAGAAAAAAAAAAAAGCAAAATATATATTTAAATGGGGACCAGATACAGGAATTATCAAGGGAACCTAAGTGGTCAAATGGATGATCCATAAAGCACACAAATAAACCATTGCCAAGAAAATAAACATAGGGCATATTGTGAGAAAACGTCCTAGAAACTGTTGCCATAATGCAAGTCCAAACCATAATATTTGGATAAGAGATATGATATTTCAAGGAAACCAAAGCTAAAAGAAAAATATGCTACCTTGACCCACAATGCAACAGATTCATCATGCTCCAACCACTTGGGCTCTGAAAGAGACAACTCTCCCTCCCTATTGTTGCTCGGTGATTCACTCTTGATGGTGTTAACAAGTAAATGAGAACTTTCAGAGGTCAAATAAGTTCCAGTGCAACAACTCTGAGCATTCAAATTATCATATTCATCATCATGTGATCCACAGTATAATCTTTGGCCTTCTGCCTGACAATCATAATATGAAGATCCACTATGGTGTTCCTCTGAAATTGGTAATTCACCCCTTGTGCCTTGACCTTCATCCTGTCTTCCAGTTTGATTCCCTTCATTAGTCACCAATAAGTCATTCATCCTACTATCTGCCACTTGAACTTGTTTCATTTGTTCCAAGCAATTAGATTCTGGGTCATAAGTAAAAGTTGTTTCTGGAGTCGGTTGAGCACAATCAGAATCCGCAACATACTGAACACCAGAGCAGGGCAGCACTTCCATGATTCAAACCGGAATCCCTAAAGCAATATAATCTGCATATAAACACTGATTATAACCCAAAGTCATTACTGTCCAAACAAAGCTCAATCCATGCAATCGTAAGATGCTGCAAAAGAAACCTTGTCCAATATATATATATATATATATATACTGAAAATTTAATATATACATACATGCATATATGACATAGTATATGTAGGACTGAAAGGAAGACAGAACGAAGATACCAATTACACTTGAACATGAACATGTAAAACGCACATAGGTTTGCTGTCTCATTTATACAAACATCAAGATAGGGGTCAAATGACCAGCTTAATATGGTCTCTATCACTGCATTATTTACGATTTTAAAGAGCATAACATCTTCCATGTTGCTAAAGCTAAAGCTCTTTTGTCAGCATTAATTTCATTAGTTCCTCACCTTTTACAGCAACTTATAAATTTCTTAAACACCCTGGATCAAGTACAAAATCCATGGTCAAATTTTACTTAACCCATGCATAATTTTAATCGCATTTCTTGAACAAAATTGCAGTCTTTATTATTATTATCAACCATTTAATTTGGATTCTCAAGCAGTAAATTTATCAAAGTGTCTTTTATTAGGTAAAGAAAATCAACCAACAAACCAGCAAAAGGAAAAAGCTTTCCAGAAACTTGAAAGATACCTTCGTTTAATAATGTATTAATTAGTAATATAAAACCCATTTAGTTAATTTATCAAAGCGTAGGGTTCCTGTTAAAATCTATGCTATTTCTCCATATAAAAACTTCAAGATGGCTAGCTAGACCCCAGATCTTAAAATGCATCTCAAAAACCAAAATTTCCAAGAGAAAAAGTCCAAACCAACAAAACCCAGAAACAGAATTGCCACAAAACCCTAACATAATCAGCAAATTTCATCCTTCATTATCTTGGTAGTAACAATAATAATAACCCCCCAAAAGAAAATAAAAAAACTTTCCTTTCATTAGATTCACATTATGTAAGAACCCACCATGGCCTAGACATATCATCAAAATGTTGACTAACACTCTAGGTGTGTCCAAATTCCAGATGATACAAGTAAACACATACACATATACACGATCCCCAAATCATAAAACATGTATCTAAGAACATAAGAACAATTAATATCCTGAAATTTTGGCTAAAATTAAGAGAAAAAAAAATAAAAGGGGCTCATTACTTTTAAGATAATGGGCTAGTTCCCCTAGGGTAGGGGGGGAAGGCTAGGTAAGCAGCTGCTAGATCACAGACGAGGGTAAAGAATTAGAAATTGACTGCAGAATGTGACACACATAAAACATAATAACATGCGTCACATAGGAGAGATAAAAAAAAAAAAAAAAAAGGGGGGTGGCTAATGTATTTTACCTTTCTATATATATAAAAAATTGTTATGGATGATCACCCAATGTTTATTTTCCACGGTTGTTGATTTTTTGGTGTTTCATTCTTTTGGAGGGGATTTGGGTGTTGATGAGGTTATATACACACAACACTATATGTGGTTGATGAGTCGTGATATAGTGGGGAATCGGGCATTGTCCCCGTGGCCAAAATCAAAACTAAATATAAAAGGAACAAAGGGAAACACACTGCAAAAAGATACCCTTGCCTAAACTCGAAACAGGCTTTGGCCTGTATATTCGGCCTTTTGCTTGTGTTGTTCTGGTTCAGTAATTTTGTCATACAATGAGGGGTCAAAATCTAAAAAACTAGACTTTGGGTGTTATTTTAAAAGTAAATAAAATTGATTAAACAGAGGGAGGAGAGAACCTAGGGAAATTGGTTTAATGGTGAAAAGGGCATAAAGAGAGAATTTTGACGAGAGATAGAGAGAGATCAGATTTGGTTTTAAATTATCAATCAATGTGCGAAATTGTGGTGCGCCGTATATCTTTGGGTACTGAGTGAAGTTTACAAATGGTCGAATTTCAGAAAAAGTCCTTATACTATGTATTTTTATTGATTTAATCCTTATAGTCCTTTTACTTTTCGAAATATAAATTTTTAGTTTTCAATCAAATGAGTTCATGTAATTTATGTTTTAAACATGTATATCTTGGTATTTTTTTACAATCAAACTAATTTTATATTTTTCATTTTTGTCTTTTCTAAATTTGCAAAAAAATCAAGTGAAAAAAAGAGAGTGTATAAATCACTTAATTCCTCTTAATTTGATCTTTCTAATTCCACCATCTTCTTCTAATGGTTATATTTTTTATTTGTTCAATTTATCATGTTTAAATTTAATGTTGAATCTTTATATTTAATTTGTCAGAATTTAATATCTATTTTCCGATGTTGTTATTTAATCCAAATTGTTAACACCTTTAATTATTTCGACTAAAATAATAATATGAATTTTTTTAAAAAAATATTCTAACTCATCATGCTGACATAATTTGTTCTATTGAAATGAAAGTTTTTAAGAAAAAATCTATATTAATATTTTACCCGGAATAATTAAAAGTATTGACTATTTAAATTAACTAATCATATATTAATAAGTAAAAGAATCAAACTATATAAAATTAAAGTATAAAAATTAAATCTCAAATATGAAAATAATTGGACCAAAATCATAATTTAACCTTTTTTAGTCACTACTTTTAGTCTATATGTGAAATTTTCTAAGTGTCAAAGCCATGTGATCACAATTTTGTCTTGTTATCCAATTCTAATAGTTGACTAAAATCTTATAATATTTGAAAAAAAAAATGTACTTTTATTTAAGAACTAATGGCTAAATCTTACATTGGATAAAATTAATAAATTCAATTAAATAAATCTTTAAATTCAGTAATTTTAAAATGACATATTGATCATATTTATTATCAACATGCATCAAATACGAATATTTTAAAAATTGATATAACGTGGATTAAAATTAAGAGACATCTATAATAATCTATAATTAAAGTGGACATGTGAATTATACATGACTTACACGTGTTAGTTATATTCTTTGCCAACATCTCACATTGCCAAGTGTAAATTGTTTTGGACATGTGGATTATATAGATAAATATATCATAGAGGCCCCTGTATTAGAAGTTAGATTATATTTTCTTTCTTTCACTCAAAAAGTATGTAAATTAATACTTGTATATTAAAAAAGAGTAAACTGGTCATTTTTATTAAAAAAATTCATCTATTTTATTGTTAAAGACTGACATAATTGATAAGATAACTAAATTGTTACACATGGCGTGCCATGTAAACCTCTTTTTGACATACAAAAACTATTTTTTAATAATAAAACTGAATATTTTTTTAATAAAAAGTATCAATTTACTTTTTGATCTAATGTATCGAGAGTAATTTTCTTATTTTACAACTAAAGAAAACAGAATACAATTTAACATTTAGTAGAAGAATTTTTACGATACTTTTACGCATTATACATATAGCTCTTACACACCTACACTTGTTCAACAGAGACTTGAAAGCCATATAAGTATTTCCCAATGACTTCATCGAGGACAATTACTCCCGACATAAAGAGAAAGGAAGAGAATAAAAAGACCTCCTCTCGCTCGCTTCGGAAACACCTCCAACTCTCAATCATCTATACGGCTCTTGGCTTCCCAACGGCCGCCGTAAACCACCAAACTCATATTTGAACATCAACAGAAAGAAACTGGATTTGAATACCATTTCTAGCTTAATACAGTCTTTCAAATCATGACGAATACATAATATGACATGACAATTAACATCATACTTTCATTATAATTTGATTACTGTTTTTTTCAGACAATCTTTCATGGAGATGTTTAATCAGAACATATATATATATATATATATATATATAACATGATCCAAAATGCAGATAATCAAGGAAAAAAGTATTAAAGGAGAATATTACAAGTAAAAAATTAATGGTGGGAATCAATTTCCATGCTAGGATCACTGCAATATTCTGGCCATTTATTCAAGTTTTGCCGATCAAACTTTATGTAACATTTTATAAGCCTGAATGGCAGAATAAAAGCCATGAAACTACAAAAGCAAGGAATGGGCTATTGTACTGGGGAGTAAACTTCGAATCCAGCGAAAATTTTCCTATTTTTTCGAGTTGAATTAAATTTTATTACTTCCCTAATATTAGTCATAATAAAAGCAGAACGATGTCGGATTTTCAAGCTTTCAGCTCCCGTACAAGCCCCTTAGATTGTTGAATAGGCCCCATTCTCCTTCTACTACTAAATTCCAGGGCCTGTTAAGAATTTTCTTGGGCCTTAAAATTTCAGCCAAATGGAAAAACAAAAAACAATGTAGACCCAAAAGAGGAAATCCAAAGTTTCCAAAAAAAAAATATAAATATTTTGGGTTTCTTTTATTTAGATAATACAAAAAAAATATATTGAAAAACCAAAATGGTATTCCGATGCTATTATTTATCAAAATGGTATGTTATGAACAGTGTTGAGGGTGGAGAGTGAGAAGGTTGCGGCACCACCATTATTTTTCTACCCAATCATAACCCCATCATTAACCTATGATTTGTGTTGAAAAAATATATATTTAAATGGTGAAGGGCGTATGGATGGTGGCACTATTATACGGGTTGAAAGAAAATCCGATCAGAATATAGGCCATATACAACCTTTAAAAAAATAATAAAATACAAGTCATTATATCTGGGTGTCGCTTGACGTGCCCTCCACCCCTCCAATCCGCATTTTAACCCGATTCTCACGCATGTATTGATATAAAATACAGGTGCCGCCATCCGTACGCCCTCCACCATTTCAATAGATATATTTTTCAACACTAATCATAGGCTAATGACGGGGTTATTATTGGGTGGAAAAACAATGGTGGTGTCGCCACCTTCTCTCCCTCTATCCTTCAACATTGTTCATAACATATCATTTTGATAAATAATGGCATTGGAATACTATTTTGGTATTTAAATAATTTTTTTTGTATTATCTAAGTAAAAGTCATATTTTGGTCACAACTAGAGGTGCTCATGATAGAGTCGGATCAGGTTTAAACATGATGTTAACATACTTTATGATTGCCTAAACCCAGCCCAACCTAAAATGTGAGCCTAAAATTTTGTTCAAGTCCGCTCATATTTGCAAAAGACTAAACCAAACTCATTTTAAACTCACCCATATTATTTTTAGTTTTTTAAAAATATATTTATATTATCTTAATTTAATATTTAATAAAAATTTATATTTTTTATTTATTGAAATTTTTTATATAATCATATTAATATTATTTTAATATTTACGTTATAGTAATATTATATATTTAGTATAAGTTTATTTTTTTAATTTGTTATAAATTACATAATATGTAAAAATAACATAATATAAAGTATTATAAACTTTAAAATGGGTGGGGCCGAGTTAAGCTCGAGTCTTGAATATTCAAGCTCGAGCCCAACCCATATTTTAAATGGGCCTAATTTTTTTTTTCAAATCTTCCTAAATTTCAGACGGACCTTCAGATTTGGATGAACAATTCGACTTATGAACAAGCCTGATCGCAACTCGCAAGTTATCACAAATCTTATAACTTACTTATCATAGTAGTCAAAGTAATTAGCTTTTAGATATTGATTTAGTTGAAAGATCATATGGCATCTTAACTACTAAGATTTGCTACAATTTGGTACAACCAAAGCACATTCATTAAGGACAAAAATCAAGACTTAAAAGCCTTGTCCCTATTGAAACTAGGGAGCAAGCAAAGTAATCTTGGTTCTGGTTTTTGTTTTTGTTTCCCTAAGCTAATTTACACCATTGAAATGAGCCATGAAAAGGTCAAAATTGAGATAAAATCTGGGATTCTTCCACCTTGGTGTATTTTTACATGTTCTTTGGCCTTTTTGCTCAATACCCTTTATTCTATTTTCTTCCTTTGAGAAAATTTTAAAAAAAAAAAATCTGCTTAAAAAGAGTTGAAAAGTCACATTAGATTTTATTCTTCGTCTTCTTTTAACCATTTTTATGAAAATTAGTGAAGCAAACATGTCTTTTTATTTTTACTAGGTTTCTTTCCATTGTTATATAACTAGTAATAACAAAGCAAACTTCAATGAATACTTAAAGTTCTCAACTTTTTCAAGCATTTTACTTTCACATTGAAATTACCATAAAAGATAAAAAGAAAAACCCTTTTTCTTTTTCACCTTTGGATGATTCATTCATTTATTGGGAAAATGGAGTTTTTAGTAAATCAAATGTAACAGCTTTTCTCATTCTTCAGTTTCCATACATATATGGTATTGGTAATGGCTGCTAATTTTCCCCATTTCTCTTTATAATATATTAATCGGCAAAAGTATGATATTAATCTCTATACTATGAGTCAGATTGCATTTAATCTCTTTATCTAAAAAAAAAAGGGTAAATTAGTTCGTTTACATTAGATCAAAAAATAAATTGGTATTTCTATTAAAATTTTTATCAATTTTTACTATTAAAAATGGGTCCTTGTACATTAACATGAGATATATGTGGGTCTCTGTGTATGCCATTTTTTTGGTTATTTTGTCACTCATTTTAGCTTTTTAACAATACAAATGAATGAATCTTTTAATAGAATAACCAATTTGTCTTTTGGTCTAAAGTACGATGACTAATTTATCTATATTTTTAGTTTATGGGTAAAATATAATCTAACTTTTAATATAAGAGCCTCGATATTATTTTTACCTAGATTAATATTTTTTTTTTTTGGTGAGACATGTTTCATCACATGACAAGTACTACACAGGCTGAAAAAGGAGTCTTTGTTTTGTGGACCTTGATAGTACATAGCTCCTTTTGTGGACCTTGATGGTACATAGCTCCTTTTGTGTTTTTGTTGAAATTTTAAAGGACTTGATTGAGAAAATTGAATAAAGATAACCAACAAATGGGGGATTTCATTGCCTCAACGTTCTTGATTTACACTTGCATTGTATACCTTAATGGGGAGAATTTAGACCACGACAACACAAGACCTTTGACAATGATTTATTTGATTTATCTGCAAATGAAATTAGATATATTACAAGTTTGTCGATTAATAATATCTCTTATTGTTGATATTCATCATTGATATTTATTGAAATCAATCAAGATAACATATATCACATCAATAATTATGATGAAATGTAAAATAATTAAAAAAATTTATTGAAACCACAATTTAGATCCCTTACTTTGGCCTTTACAAGGATAAAAGTATCACGAAGACTCTCATATTAAAAGTCAGATTGTATTTTATTTCATTTATTCAAAAAATGGGTAAATTAATTCACGTAGGTTAAATAAAAAAAGTTAATTGATTCTTTTTGTTAAAATTTGGGTTTTTTTACCCAAATAATACAAAATAAAAAAAATAACCAAAATATTACAGATGAAAAATTATGTACCACTCTGCCACAAAATATGTTTAAAAAAAATATTGTTTAAAAAAATAGAATCTGTTAATAAAAAAATAAAAACCGAGGTGCTTTGACTGGACGGGAGGGTGTGCGACAAGTGGCATCGGTTGAGGGTGTGCCAGAGGCGGCACCGATGCGATGGGACACATGTATGCAGCAAAAATTTATCCGTTTGCTCAGCTTTGGGGACCTTAAATGGTCCCCAATTTCATTTTCATGGCCACTTGCGAGAGAAGAAAAGGAAAGGAGAAGAAGAAGAAGAAGAAAAAGGAGGAGGAGGACTGCGCCGGAAAAAAAAAGAAAGAAAGAAAGAAAATAGAGAAGAGAAAGGAGAAAGAAAGAGAAGAAAAAAAAGAAAGTGAGAAGAGAAAGGAGAAAGAAATAGAAGGAAAAAAAAAGAAGGTATAAATTTTTTTAAAATAATGTTTTTATTTTTTTTGTTAGTTTAGTTATTAAACGAATTGTTAGTTATCATTAGCTTTTTTGTTATTTTGTTATTATTAAACAAATTGCTATTTTGTTTTTATTTTGTTATTTTGTTATTATTATATATTGTTTTTTTTGTTAGTTTATATACCATCTCAAAATAATATTGTAATTATATAAAAATTAAATTAAGAAATTTTACTTCCATAATATAGGTCTTTGGCATGCATCATTTAAGTTTTGAATTTTTTTGTAAAAAAGTAATTATTGTTAGTTTAGTTAGTGTTATTATTAGTAAAAAACTAATAATATTATTATTAAAAACCCTAATTATTATTGTTAGTTAGTATTATTGTTAGTAAAAAATCCTAATTATTATTTTAGTTAGTATTATTGTTGGTAAAAAACTATTATTATTATTATTATTATTATTATTATTATTGCTAGTATTATTATTAATATTGTTAGTAAAAAAACCCTAATTATTATTTTAGTCAACATTATTATTAATATTGTTAGTAAAAAACCCTAATTATTATTTTAGTTAGTATTATTATTAATATTGTTAGTAAGAAACCCTAATTATTATTATTATTATTAGTAGTAGTAGTAAAAAACCCTAATTATTATTTTAGTCAGCATTATTATTAATATTGTTAGTAAAAAACTCTAATTATTATTTTAGTTAGTATTATTATTAATATTGTTAGTAAGAAACCCTAATTATTATTATTATTAGTAGTAGTAGTAGTAAAAACCCTAATTATTATTTTAGTTAGTATTATTATTAATATTGTTAGTAAAAAATCCTAATTATTATTATTATTATTGTTAGTTATTAATATTGTTAGTAAAAAACCCTAATTATTATTTTAGTCAGTATTATTATTAATATTGTTAGTAGAAAACCCTAATTATTATTTTAGTTAGTATTATTATTAATATTGTTAGTAAGAAACTCTAAATATTATTATTATTGTTAGTTATTAATATTGTTAGTAAAAAACCCTAATTATTATTATTATTGTTAGTTATTAATATTGTTATGTTATGTTAGTTATTAATATTGTTATGTTATGTTTTTGTTATATTATTTTTATTATGTGTCGTTTATTTTTGTACAAATAATAAAATATTTGTATTTATTATGTGTCGTTTATGTTATGTTTTTGTTATATTATTTTTATTGGCATGTTATTTTTAGTAATTTAATATAAATTTCTTGTTTTTTTATGTAGGCAAAAAATTAAATATTTGAGACGGTAATGGCTCCATTGATTAGTAAAGATCCTCACATATATGATGCAGCTAATAATATGGTAATGTATTGTTATTTATTAATCACGGGTTATATTAAAAAATAGCTACATAATTTAGGAAAATAAATTATGTTATTAGAATTATTTTTTGTGATTTAACACTGTCAGGGCTCGTACCATGTATTAAGGGGCCGGGTGAATGGCTTAGGAAATTTCCCGGATGAATGACTAATGCCCTACTTAGAGCAAGCTGGATTCGGGTCAGCAGCACTGATCCAGACGTTTGATCTGCGGTATGATTTAATATCCGCACTAGTCGAGCGTTGGCGCCCGGAGACACACACTTTTCATTTTCCTTGTGGAGAGTGCACAGTCACTCTAGAAGATGTTGCAGTGCAACTTGGACTCCCAATCGATGGGAGTCCCGTAACGGGCGTCAGTGCGATAGCTGACCCATTTGCACCTTGTCAGAGCCTACTAGGAGTCTCGTACTGTAATGGCCTAAATTCAAGGTTATCGGAATAATTGTTTCGCAACCATAAATCCAATTCAAAGAGAAATTTATTTCAATATATTTGCATGAATATTTATATGATAGGAAATACTTTTATAAATATTTATAAAATGTTAGTAATATGGTATTAAACTTTCATTAGAAAATTTTAATGTTTGGGTAGGAAATTAAATGAAAAGGACTAAATTGAAATGAAAGTAAAAGTTTAATTATAGATTAAAAGAAAGTATAAAGGACCAAAATGGCAATTAAGCCATTTTGTCTAGTTGAGGCGATTTATTGTGAAGAAAATCTGAGATTTTTATGTTAATATATATTATTATATTATTATATAATAAAGATATTTTAATATATTATATTATATTGTTATTATATATATTATAAAGAGAAAGTAAAAGAAAGAACAGAAAAGAAATAGAGAGTAAAAAGACGAAACAGCGAAGAAATAGGGGAGAAAGAAAGAAAAAGGGAGAATAGAGTTTTTAAAGCTTGGAGTTTAATTTGATCCGGAAAACTCAAATACGAAGCTAGATCGAGGAAAGGAAAAAGTCTCGGATTAGTAGATTTTGTAAACGAACTAGTATCAAGGTAAGTTCGTGTAACTTGAATTATATTCTTAAATGCTTGAAATGTATGTTATTGATGTGAAAATAATTTGAATGTTCATTGTATGAAGATTGATGATACATTAATATATTTGATAAAAAGGAAAGAAATCCGGTTGAATGAAAGGAAAATTCGATGGATCTCTACGAAAAGGAATTGACGGTAAAAGGATCTAGCCGGACGGGTGATCCTATCTTGATATAGCCTCCCGAAGAATATGTGGAAAATGGATTTAGCCTTGGACGGGTAATCCAGAATTAGGGTCCAATTTAGTGCGGACTGGTAATTCAGATCCAAGCTCATTAGAGTAATTGTCTAGCCTAGACTGGTAATCCCGACAATACTCTATGAGTTTATATTACAGGGGATTTAGCCTGGATTGGTAATCCCGCTGTAAGGATGAAGTTCGCGGGAGTGTGCTCTCTGAAATGGAAATGTGCGCACATGAATATGAATTGACGGACCCGGATTTGTACACTAAAGTGTACCTATGAAAATCCATCAAAAATTTCAAGAAATTCAACGGGATAAATATGGAAAGCGAATAAAAAGGAAATAGAAATCACGGAATTGATGAGCTCATCAATCATGGTGTGTATATTATTGATATATGGAAATTAATGGACTAACTTGAATGTTGAGTTTGTGATTGTTAGGATAATAGTGCATTGAATGGTTATATGAATGTTTAATGCATTATATTGAAAATATTAGGTAAGTATAATTCTTATTGCATGGGCTTACTAAGCACAAAGTACTTACTCTGTTTTCCTTTCCCTTGTTTTGTAGTATTAAGAGTTCGGAGGTCGGATCGGTGGGAGACTCATCACACTATCAACCCCAAGATTTTGGTATTTTAAGAAACTTTATTTTGGAAATCAATGGCATGTATAAGCTAATAAAATAAATGTTAACATGAATGAGTATAAGGTCAGCCATTGATATGGCTTATGTGTTGAATTTATCTTATAAATATGCATGAATTTTATTTTGAAAATATATTGAATTGGAATGGTTTCGGTTTCAAAAAAAAAAATTTGTAAACTCCGGTAATTCCTCGTACCTTATCCTGACAACGAATATGGGTAGGGGGTGTTACATTTGTTGGTATCAGAGCTACCGTTTAGCCGATTCTAGGACCGATATAGCAAATATGGATTAGCTATACATGCCATTTAAATTATTTTTAATAGTGTGATATCTTCTAACCATTTAAATTGTGTTTTCCTTATAGTAATGTCATCTGACCGAGCTCAATCTGAGGAAGCTAGGAGTCATGCTCCGGCTTCAGTACAAAAAGAAGAAACTAGCAGTAGAAGGCCCAGTATAGAGGGTCAAGGGGAGGAGGCAAAAATAGCCTTCTTTCAAATGATGAATGAATGGTTTACTCAGTACATAAGAACTAACCCTACAAAGCAAAGCAAACTCAAGCTCCCTCCTGTTCCTCCACCGGTTCCGAGATTCCACAGAGTGCAGTGCATCGAATCTGTCAGAAAAGGGAAAGCTCTGGTTGATCAAATCTGAAAATATGGGGCCGAAGAATTTCAAGCAGCAGTTGATGATGATGCCGAACGAGCTGAATTTTGGTTAGAAAATACTACTCGGATTTTGGAGGAATTATCTTGCACTCCAGAAGAATGTTTGAAATGTGCCGTCTCACTGCTAAAAGACACAGCTTACCATTGGTTGAATACTAAAGCTTCAGTTGTTCCGAAAGAAGAAATTACATGGGAATTCTTCTAGACCGAGTTCAAAAAGAAATATATCAGTCAAAGATTCCTTGATCAGAAAAGAAAAGAATTTCTTGAGCTGAAACAGGGTAATAGATCAGTATCTGAGTATGAAAGAGAATTTGTTCGGTTGAATAAATATGCTCGAGAATGGGTACACTCGGAAGCTGAAATGTGCAAACGATTCGAAGAAGGGTTGAATGAAGAAATTAAGCTACTTATTGGAATTCTTGAAATTCGAGAGTTTGCTACACTAGCAGAGCGAGCTTATAAAGCAGAAGAATGGAGCAAAGAAAAGAAACAGGCTGAGAGGGAAGCTCGAATTTTTAGTAAAAAGTCAATGGAAAAATCTCAGTTTTCTACTTCAAAGAAATTAAAGAAGTACCAGGATCGCTCTACCTCAACCACTGGGTATTCGGATAGAGTGCGAGGTTCACAGCGCACTAATTCAAGACCTTCCACTCCCTCAGTGACCAGTGTTGGCAGTGTTGGTACCCCTAAGTCGAGATGCCAGTATTGTAATAAAGCTCATTTTGGTGAATGTCGATTTAAGAGTGGGGCTTGTTACCGATGTGGTTCTTTTGACCATTTTCTTAGAGATTGTCCAGAAAGAAGTGAAAAAGAAGCTGAATATATATCAAAGCCAAGTAATCCATCTTTGAGGGGTAGACTATCTCGACCATCCGGTAATGTCAGTAGTAGCCGAGGAGCTACAAAAGATACTGCAAGTAGGTCTGAGACACGAGCGCCTCCTAGGACATATGTCATTCATACTAGAGAAGATGCTTCAGCACCCGATGTTATTACTGGTACATTTTCTTTACTTGAAACTGATATTACTGCATTAATTGATCCCGATTCTACGCATTCATATATATGTGTAAAACTTGCATGCGTTAAAGATTTATCTGTTGAACCCACTGAATTTGTGGTTAAAGTCTCGAACCCTTTTGGCCAATCTATTTTGGTGGATAAAATTTGTAAAAATTGTCCACTGATGGTAAGAGGTTATTGTTTCCTGGCTAATTTGATGTTACTGCCATTTGATGAGTTTGATATGATATTGGGCATGGATTGGTTAACTCAGCATGATGTAGCAAAGATGGCGTAAATGTAAATATATTGTGTTGAAGTGTCGAATGGTGAATGCCGGGTTAAATCGATCGACGGAGGATTATCGATGTGATTTCGATTATTACCGCTCGCAGGTATGTCAAAAGGGGTATGATGCTTTTCTTGCTTATGTATTAGATACCAAGGTATCTCGAGTCGAAGATTCAAGCGATTGCGGTGGTAGCGAATTTTTACGATGTGTTTCGGAAGAGTTACGTGGTTGCCACGAGAAAGGGAAGTGGAATTTTTATAGATTTGATTAGGGAACTACTCGATTTCCATAGCTCCGCACCAAATGGCTCCTGCTGAATTAAAGGAATTAAAGACACAGTTACAGGAACTTATTGATAGAGGTTTTGTCCGACCGAGTCAGTCACCTTAGGGTGCTCCGATTTTGTTTGTAAAAAAGAAAGATGGGTCTTTGAGATTATGTATTGACTATCGGCAGCTCAATAAGGTAACTATAAAGAATAAGTATCCGTTTCCCGGATTGATGACTTATTTGATCATTTGAAAGGTGCTACGGTATTTTCAAAGATTGATCTCCGATCGGGCTACTATCAGTTACGAGTAAAGGAGTCAGATGTGCCAAAGACAGCTTTCAGAACCAGGTACGGGCATTATGAGTTTCTGGTTATGCCATTTGGGTTGACTAATGCACTGCAGATATTTATAGATCCGATGAATCGAATATTTGCACCGCATTTAGATGATTTGTGGTAGTATTCATTGATGATATTTTGGTTTATTCTCAAGATGAAGAAGAACATACGAACATTTGAGAATTATGTTGCAAATTTCTGCGAGAAGCAGCTTATATGCTAAATTCGGTAAATGTGAATTTTGTCTTGAGAAGTGGGTTTTCTTGGACATATTGTATCCGCTGAAGGCATCAGGGTAGATCCAAGTAAAATCTCAGCTATTGTCAATTGGAGTTCACCGAAGACTGTATCTGAAGTTAGAAGTTTCTTGGGTTTAGCTGGTTATTATCGGAGATTTGTACAGGGATTCTCATGATAGCTTCTCCGATGACTCGATTATTGCAGAAAAATGTAAAGTTCGAGTGGACTGATGAATGTCAGCAGAGTTTCAACCGATTGAAAGATCTACTAACAAAAGTACCAGTATTAGTGTAGCCTGAATCGGGTAAGGAATTTGTTATTTACAGTGATGCCTCATTAAATGGTTTAGGTTGTGTCTTGATGCAAGAAGGTAAAGTAATAGCCTATACTTCAAGACAACTTAAACCACATGAAAGAAATTATCCGGTACATGATCTTGAGTTAGCTGCTATTGTTTTTTGCATTGAAGATATGGCGGCATTACTTGTATGCGGTGAGAAATGTCATATTTATACCGATCATAAAAGCTTGAAGTATTTGATGACACGTAAAGATCTCGAATTTAAGACAGTAGCAGTGGCTTGAATTGATAAAGGACTATGATTTGATTATTGATTACCATCCGGGTAAGGCTAATATTGTGGCTGATGCTTTGAGTCGAAAATCTCTGTTTGCTTTGCGATCTATGAATGCTCAATTGTCTTTGGTTGATGATGATTCAATCTTAGCTAAATTGAGAGCTAAACCAACATTTCTACAGCAAATATGTGAAGCTCAGAAGAATGATGAGAAGTTACAGGTTAAACGGGCACAATTTGAGTCAGGTACTGATTCTGAATTTTAAGTTGGGATTGATGATTGTTTATTATTCAGAGGTAGGGTATGTGTACCCAAGAATTCAGAGCTCATACAGAAAATTTTACACGAGGCTCACAGTGGTACTAGGTCTGTACATCCGGGAAGTAATAAAATGTAAAATGATCTGAAAAAGATGTACTGGTGGCCAGGAATGAAACTTGATATCTCTGAGTTTGTATCAAGATGTTTAATATGTCAGCAAGTTAAAGCTGGACATCAGGTACCTTCAGGGTTACTTCAGCTAATTACTATACCGGAATGAAAATGGGAAAGAATCACTATGGATTTTGTATCGGGGTTACCGTTGTCTTCGAGAAAAAAAGATGCTATTTGGGTGATTGTTGACCGATTAACAAAATCAGCACACTTTATTCCGGTACGTATGGATTATTCTTTAGATAAACTGGCTGAATTGTACATATCTGAGATTGTCAGGCTACATGGAGTGCCTTTCTCCATTATATCAGATAGAGATCCCCGATTTACGTCTCGTTTCTGGGACAAATTGCAAGAAGCCTTGGGTACTCGGGTTGTATTTCAAGATCGCATTTTATCCTCAGATGGATGGCAAATCGAGCGTGTAATTCAAGTATTGGAAGATATGCTCCGATGTTGTACACTAGAGTTTGAAGGTAATTGGGAGAGGTATTTACCTTTGATTGAATTTGCTTACAATAACAGTTATCAGTACAGTATTAAAATGGCTCCATATGAAGCTTTATATGGTAGAAAGTGTAGAACACCGTTATATTGGACAGAGCTCAGTGAAAAGAAGATACATGGGGTAGATTTGAACCAGGAAACAGAAGAAAAAGTAAAGGTTATTCGGGATAGTTTAAAAGCAGTTTTCGATTGCCAAAAATCATATGCCGATCTTAAACGAAAAGAGATTGAATTTCAGGTCGGTGACAAGGTATTTCTGAAAGTGTCTCCTTGGAAGAAAGTTCTCTGGTTCGGTCGAAAGGGTAAATTGAGTCCAAGATTTATCGAGCCATATAAGATCATAGAAAGAATTGGACTGGTCGCTTATCGGTTGGCATTACCACCAGAACTTGATAGAATCCATATTGTTTTTCATGTGTCTATGCTACGACGATATCGGTCAGATCCTTCACATGTTATTTCTTCGATAGAAGTGGAGATTCAACCGGATATGAGTTACAGTGAAGGACCGATCAAGATATTGGCACGGGAAACAAAGGAGCTTAGAAATAAAAAAATAAATTTGGTGAAAGTATTGTGGCAAAAACACGGGATTGAGGAAGCGACATGGGAACCAGAGGAGGCAATGAGGAAACAATATCCAAACCTCTTTACTGGTAAGATTTTCGAGGACGAAAATCCTTAAAATGGGGGAGAGTTGTAATGGCCTAAATTCAAGGTTATCGGAACAATGGTTTTCGCAACCATAAATCTGATTTAAATAAAAATTTATTTCAATATATTTGCATGAATATTTATATGATAGAAAATATTTTTATAAATATTTATAAAATGTTAGTAATGTGGTATTAAACTTTCGTTAGAAAATTTTAATGTTTGGGTAGGAAATTAAATGAAAAGGACTAAATTGAAATGAAAGTAAAAGTTTAATTATAGATTAAAAGAAAGTATAAAGGACCAAAATGGCAATTAAGCCATTTTTTCTAGTTGAAATGTTTATTGTGAAGAAAATCTGAGATTTTTATGTTAATATATATTATTATATTATTATATAATAAAGATATTTTAATATATTATATTATATTGTTATTATATATATTATAAAGAGAAAGTAAAAGAAAGAACAGAAAAGAAACAGAGAGTAAAAAGACGAAACAGAGAAGAAATAGGGGAGAAAGAAAGAAAAAGGGAGAATATAGTTTTTAAAGCTTGGAGTTTAATTTGATCCGGAAAACTCAAATACGAAGCTAGATCGAGGAAAGGAAAAAGTCTCGGATTAGTAGATTTTGTAAACGAACTAGTATCAAGGTAAGTTCGTGTAACTTGAATTATATTCTTAAATGCTTGAAATGTATGTTATTGATGTGAAAATAATTTGAATGTTCATTGTATGAAGATTGATGATACATTAATATATTTGATAAAAAGGAAAGAAATCCGGTTGAATGAAAGGAAACTTCGATGGATCTCGAAAAGGAATTGACGGTAAAAAGGATCTAGCCGGATGGGTGATCCTATCTTGATATAGCCTCCAGAAGAATATGTGGAAAATGGATTTAGCTTGGACGGGTAATCCGAATTAGTGGTCCAATTTAGCTTGGTGGTAATTCAGATCCAAGCTCATTAGAGTAATTGTCGCGTTGGGATTTAGCTCGGGTGGTAATCCCGACAATACTCTATGAGTTTATATTACAGGATTTAGCTTTGGATTGGTAATCCCATTTGTAAGGATGAGGTTCATGAGTGTGCTCTTTGAAATGGAAATGTGCGCACATGAATATGAATTGACGGGCCCGGATTTGTACACTAAAGTGTACCTATGAAAATCCATCAAAAATTCCAAGAAATTCAACGGGATAAATATGGAAAAAGAATAACAAGGAAATGGAAATCACGGTATTGATGAGCTCATCAATCATGGTGTGTATATTATTGATATATGGAAATTAATGGACTAACTTGAATGTTGAGTTTGTGATTGTTAGGATAATAGTGCATTAAATGGTTATATGAATGTTTAATGCATTATATTGAAAATATTAGGTAAGTATAATTCTTGTTGCATGGGCTTACTAAGCACAAAGTGCTTACTCTGTTTTCCTTTCCCTTGTTTTGTAGTATTAAGAGCTCGGAGGTCGGATCGGTGGGAGACTCATCACACTATCAACCCCAAGATTTTGGTATTTTAAGGAACTTTATTTTGGAAATCAATGGCATGTATAAGCTAATAAAATAAATGTTAACATGAATGAGTATAAGGTCAGCCATTGATATGGCTTATGTGTTGAATTTATCTTATAAATATGCATGAATTTTATTTTGAAAATATATTAAATTGGAATGGTTTCGGTTTCAAAAAAAAATTGTAAACTCCGGTAATGCCTCGTACCTTATTCTGATAACGAATACGGGTAGGGGGTGTTACACGTACGACAATGATGAGGAAAATATTTCGGGCTTGAAATTTGCATGGCTGAAAGCGAGGTATGAACACTTATCAGCTAATGCCACTGAAGTCGAGTTAATGTGCGCTGCTCGAGCATACATTATGCACATCATAGGGGGTGTACTGATGCCTGATGCAAGCAATAACAAGGTTCATATCATGTACTTACCTCTATTAGCTGATTTGAGTAATGCTCGCTCTTATAGTTGGGGCTCCGCAGTTCTTGCGGTGTTGTACCGTGAGCTTTGTGGGGGGACAAAGCCAGCTGTCGTAGACATAGGCGGATGCCTTACATTACTGCAGTTGTGGGCTCTTTATCGGATACCATTCTGGGCATCAGTTAGTCACCAACCATACATATGTCCAATAGTTAATAGGTGATAAAATATAACTTGTTATTAATTGACAATTTCTTTATATTGATACTATTGTAACGATACTATATTGGCTTGAAATTTGTTTTTGTAAATGGAGTATTTATCCGAGTATCGGAAGGTCGTACACTGTCCCGATATATTGGCTTATGATTGAACAACATGCCGGGGAAAGGGTAAGCGATTCCAATATTCGTGACATGTTACTTTGTATATCTTACTCACACCGTGTTAAATTTTAACAATGTTATTAATCGTGCAGTTTATATGAATGTCATATCGTAGACCAGAAATTGCAGGCATTATACCCTCGTCTGCTTACATTTACTCTCCTATGTGGTGCACTAACACACCAATTATCAATTTCAATGTAGTCGAGTGGTACCATTGGGATCGAGTGCTGCGACAGTTTGGTTGCATCCAATATATGTCGGATTCGCCACGCGAGGTGGGAGAGGTTCACTGCATGAACAAGAGAAGGAAGTAAGGATTGCATTGGGGGGTTAAGCACCGGAGATTTATTGCAGTGTGGAATGATCGGATGACTCGAATACCTTAGACGGATATGTCTTCCGATTTGCAACCTCTATTAGAGTACATACAATGGTACTCTAGTATGGGAAAACCATATATACTTGGAGGGCAGTCGACTGTAGTCCCCCCACACATGCAGCGACATGGGGCATATGAGCCAGTGGCCGATATGGAGGCCGAGCCAGCAGCAGATCTTGATCCCGAGTCGGAGCTCGAGCAATCACATTCACATTCGGATGCACATTCGTATCATCCAGATGTGTCGAGCAATGACTATTTTTCGGGCTCGTCAGGGGGTGGATACCATTACGGGTTTGATATTTTTGGATCGTACCCACCGCAGTACAGCACTCCCGGCTCGTATCCACTACAATACATCAGACCTCCTGAGTCGTATCCACTGCATCATGGCACTCCTTCCGGCTCAAGTTCATCGATGCCATTCGAGCCACATGATTTTTCTGCTATGTTTAGCACACCCCCACCTGGGCCTAAAGAGGATGTTGGTCGTCGCGAGCACCCACAATGTGAATGTCGACCTCCGCAGAAGTATACCCCTAGGACCACACCATCAAACCATCAATTTTAGGTGTTTCTTGCGGTTTTGATATTATTCTAGTTTGTATTTTTTTATATTACAACATTATTTGTACTTTTTTTTGTATAAATTTAATTCGGTTAATTAAAACTTTAAAATTTGTAATAAAATTTGACCATAACGTAGAGTAGATTAATTTGGAGATTATAACATTAATACACTAATACACATTACAATTGTAATAACCCAAATTTCAGCAATGTCAAAAATAGTGGTTCGAGACCACCGGATTCGACAAATGAACTCGTAGATTATATTATTTGATATTTATGAGCCAAATGTAGCTTTAAAAGGTTTTTGAAATAATAAATTGTGTTTTATAAAGATTTATTTGGTCAAAAAATTGAGAAAAAGAATTATCGAAATAAACAAACAAAATAACTTTAAAACAAAACATAAAAATAACAAAAACAATAATTAGAGTTATTTACTAACAATATTAATAATACTAGCTAAAATAATAATTAGGGTTTTTTACTAACAATATTAATAATAGTTAACAACAACAACAACAACAACAACAATAATCATAATAATAATAATCATAATAGTTTCTTTTACTAACAATAATAATTAACAGTAATAATAATAATAGTTTTTTACTAACAATATTAATAACTAAAAATAATAATAATAATTAGGGTTTTTACTAATCCTAATAACTAACATAATAATAATTAGGGTATTTTACTAACAATACTAATAATACTAACTAAAATAATAATTAGGGTTTTACTAACAATAGTAGTTAACAATAATAATAATAATAGTTTCTTTTACTAACAATAATACTAACTAAAATAATAATTACGGTTTTACTAACAATAATAGTTAACAGTAATAATAATAATAGTTTTTTTACTAACAATATTAATAACTAACAATAATAATTAGGGTTTTTACTAATCCTAATAATGAACACAATAATAATGATAATAATAATAATAATAATAACTTTTTACTAAAAATAATACTAACTAACAATAATAATTAGGGTTTTACTAAAAATAATAACTAACAATAATATAGTGTAAAAACTAACAATCATGCTCACTAAAATAATAATTAGGGTTTTTACTAATCTTAATAACTAACAATAATAACTAAACTAACAACAAAAAACAATAAAAAACATACAAAAAAAACATGATAATCCTTTATTCTTTTATTTTTTTTTCTTCTCTTTCTTTCTCCTTTCTCTTCTCTATTTTCTCTCTCCTTTTTTTCCGGCACCGTCCTCTTTCTTCTTCTTCTTCTTCTTCTTTCCTTTTCTTCGTTCGCAACTGCTGCATACCCTAAAACCTAAATAAATATCGCATGCATGCATGCATGTGTCCCGTCGCATCGGTGCCGCCTCTGGCACACCCTCAACCGGTGCCGCCTGTCGCACACCCTGCTATCCAGTCAAATCACCTCGATTTTTATTTTTTTCATTAAGAGATTCTATTTTTTTAAACAGTGTTTTTTTAACGGATTATGTGGCAGAGTAGGGTGGTCACGCCTCTGCCAGAGGCGGAGCCACCCTACATGTACCATTTTGGTACATAATTTTTCATCTGTACTATTTTGGTTATTTTTTTTATTTTGTATTATTTGGGTAAAAAACCCTTAAAAATTACATCTATTACTGTTAAAAACTGAGATGATTGATAGCTTTTCAACAGTAGAAACTGATGGAATTTTTAATAGAAATGACTAGTTTGCTATTTTATCAATGTACAAAAACTAATCAGCGCATTCTTTAAATAAATGGGATAAAAACGCAATTAGACTTCTTGTACAACGGTTTCGGTAAAAGTACTATGGAAACCTTTATATTATAAGTCAGATTGCATTTTGCTCCTTCTACTAAAAAAGTGAGCAAATTAGTTTATGTACGTCGGATCAAAAAATAAATTAGTTCTTTTATTAAAAATTTTATTCATTTCTACTATTAAAAACTAGTCCATATACGTGACATGTCACATGTCATTTTTTAATTATTCCGTTAACCAGACCAATTTCTAACAATACATATGGATGAAATTTTTAAAAAAATTACTCTTTTATTAACGTAAAATAATTAATTAATTTTTTCTTTTAAATAAAAAAAGTAATATAATAATTTCGATCATTCTGTTACTCATATGGGATGCATGAATGTTGATAATGAACCAACCCATATGAGGGAGAGAGGGGAGGAGGGAGCGGGGACAGAAATGGGGAAGGGAGAGAGATACCTTTTTGCTGGTTATGATTGGCAGTGACTCCCTTGTCCAAATGTCTTTGGAAAGTTCCACTTTTTCAGTCACAATTGTGGGAATCTTCACTTTACTATTCCCTCCCTGTCTCAAACTGCTACAACCAGCCACCGCCTTGTAACTACAACCCCCATATGGCTGGCCATAAGGTCCATAGCCACTAACCATACCCCCCCCCCCCAACTCTTCCCATTTCCCCACCACTTCACACACACACATACACTGCCAAATTGCTAAGTACTACTTTATGCTTAACCCTTCCTCTCTCTGTCTTCATCAATCAAATTAATGGTTGCATTTTTCTCTTTTTTATGGTTTTGTTTTGGCCAAGTCAAGGCACTGTTTTGCTTCAGTCCCCCCCCTCCCCCCAACCCCACTCATTGCCTTTTGAATTCTGAATCATGTTTTTGTTAGTGATTTGGTCACTTCTTTTATTGTATATTCTGTATTGTCCTTTTCTTTTCTTATGTTCAAAGCTGGTTTTGTGTGCAGAATGATGGTAACAAGAAGTAAAATTTATCATTTCTGCCTATACATGCTTGACTCAAGAGTACAAGGCTGATAAATCATCATTATCAAATGATTTTACATTCAACTTTTTTTCCAATGGATACTTAAAAAAGAGTAATGATATTCTGTATATGATGGTACAACAATTTATATCTATATTGAGTTATAGCGATAAATATATCATGAAAATCCCTATATTAAAAGTTAAATTATATTTTGTTACCTCTATTTAAAAAAATGAGTAAATTAATATTTGTACATTAATCAGCAAATAAACTAGTCCTTCTATTAATTTTTTTCATTTTTATTGTTAAGTAATGGCGTATTATTGTCTGATTGCTTGAATTAATTGTTCCACGTAAAAATTTCCATCCATTTTAATGTCTATTAAAAGTTCCGTTCATTTTGCTTGAATTAATCCTTCCATGTCAGTATGAGGTACATATGACACGCTAAGTGTCACTGTCTGGCTGCTCCATCAACCATATCAACACTTAACAGTAAAAATTAGATAGAATTTCTAACAGAAAAATTGATTTGCACTTTAATCCAATGTATAAGAACTAAAATATCCATTTTTTTAATAAAATGACAAATACAAATTAACTTCTTATATACCAATTATGAACTTATTTTCTACACGAAACGAACAACAATGGTAGCAGAAACAAAAGAACAAGCACCTAAATAGCACGGTCCGTATAATCTGGTTCCTGAATTTTTTCCAGGCTTAAAAGTTCATACACGTTTTTGTTTTCCGTTTCTAATTTGTCTTCTTTTAATCACTTTGAGTTGAATATTATATTAAATATTTCATTGATTGTCACCATGCTGCAAAAAAAAAATATTTTATTAAAAATTTCATCAATTTTTACTATTAAAAAATAGTTCTCGTACATCAGAATGAGATACACATGACACACCATATGTAGTTGTCTAATTATTTTATTAGTCGACATACTAATTTTTAACAGTAAAAATGAATGATTTATTTTTTGATCTAATTTATAAGAATTCATTTACCCATCTTTTAAATAAAAATGACAATACAATATATTTTTAATACAAATACCTCCATAATAATTTTTCTGAATTTAAAATAAATATTTTTTTAATTTTTTAAAATATCTATCAAAACGAACCTAATAATTAACTTTTTATATTCTATAAATTTAATAAAAAATAAATACTGATCACAAATTTTAAAATTACTTCATTCTTAAAATAAGGATTCAAACTTAATCAATAACTCTATTATAGACGCACAGGTAAAGTAGCCCTCATCTTGTGCTTATAATCATAGTATTGCATCAAGCATGGAACTTCTCTATATGAAGTATGTCTGTCAGTTAGATTTGAAAATTTGATTCATTCTCCACTTCCCCAAAACAAAAATAGTATAAATTTTCATGTTTTCTTGGTACTGTCATATCTTTGTCATTGAGAAGCTACTCCATCATATTTGACTTATATATATATATGTGTATATCAATCTAGAGAATAAGATAAAATAGAAGTTTCATTTGTTTATTATTTACAAAGACTGCAATTGTTTTTAAACCCTGTGCTATATGTAGCTCCATAAAGAAACTCCATCCCAATGGAAAGAATCCACTTTGCAAAGCTTAATTTATGAACAAGGAAAATGATTATGTTAATTACCAAAGATTATGTTAATCATATCCATTAATGCGGTAAAAATATCATTACTAAAAGTTGGATTATATCTTATTCTTCTTTTTGATTTTTTTAATAATGAACAAATTAGTTAATGTACATTAGATTAAAGAGCAAATTAGTCATATTATTAAAAATTGTATCAATTTCTACTGTTAAAAACTGGTCCATGTATGTCAACCTGAGATACACATGACATACCATGTGTAACAATTTGATTATTTTGTTAATCATACTAGTTTTTAACGATAGAACTGGATGAAAATTTTAATTGAAATGACTAGTTTGCTCTTAGGTTTAAGGCATAAGGACTCATTTGCTCATTTTTTTTAGTAAAAGGAGTAAAATGCAATCTGATTTTTAGTACAATTACCTTTATAATACTTTTATAACATTAATAACACTAGTTTTTACCAATAAAAATAAATAAAATTTTAAATAAAAATAAACAATTTAATTTTTAATCTAATATACAAGAACTAAGCCACCTATTATCAAATATTATCATCATATAGATATTAGCAAGCAACCGATTGATTAGCCAAAAATTTTCAGTTAATCAAAGCGATTTACTTTTTCTTCTCTCTCTAAGCTAGATTTGTTTATGGAGTAGCCTTTTGGATTTTTCTGCAATCTCAATATAAAAGTGTCAATTCAATTAAACAATTAATAATGGAAAAGAGAAACCAGGCCACCTTACAATGACACACACACAACCCCATATATATTTTCAATATTTTCTGTATTGAACCTGTAAAAAGGTCAAGCCCCATAAGCATGTTATCTTTTATAATTATTTTAATCCAAGTGTGTGTGTGGATTCTATGACAAACATTAGTCTCTTTGATACTGAAAGACAATTTGGGTATCTGGCTATTCACCTATTTTCATCCCAAAAAGAAGAGTTAGACAAAGGAGAAACCACAAAATCTCATTTCCTTTTGAGGTGAGAGGTTTTTGGTATTGTTTTTTTAAACATTATTATTGTTTAACAACTTACATTTGGACGTGAAAACATGTTCTTGTTTAATGTTCATAATCCTTTATATTTGGAAGGACTTGCTTCAGACTTTTTCTAGAGTTATATCAAACCAATAAAAAAGAAATTTGTCATTGTTTTTAAGGATAATTGAATGTTAAATGGGTTGCATGTTTGATGAATATAAATTATTGGCACATTAGTTGAAAAAAATCAACTACGTACCAGCTTTTTTCTAAGTGGATTAGACTGTTTGTGACACTTTAGTTGAAACATTTTAACAATTAAATTAAACTAACCCCATTATTCCACCTATGTTAAGTAAGCCTAAACATCAAATGACCAGCAAATTATTAGTATTGGTGTTCTAAATACAAAATCACTGCAACAAAAATAGGTAATGCATCAAGTAACAAACTATGATTGAAATTGATAGTGTTGAGGGATTTATTCTTTAAGAAAAGTTTTTGAAGTGTTGCAGTTAATTGAATTTTTAACAGTGTTAATGTATTATCTCCTAATAGAAGATTTTGTCTATCGTATTTTGTCGAAAATTAATTTACCTTAAAATATTTAGCTTACAAGGTTGATGAAAATATGACCTGTAAAAATTCAATGGAGAGGAATCAATATAATGTATAGAATTAATTATGGAAATCATTTCATTAGACCCGATGAGAGACTTAAACCATCAACCTAAGGCACTTGAGCAATACTTACAAATATGTTGGTTATATCCTTTAGGTTGGAACTATTACAGTTTTTTTTTTTTCCAAAAAGGATTCAGCCCTCCTAGTTACAACGTATGGTAGCAGTATGAGACAGGGCAGCGGGGAAGGTCACCAACTCCCACTTGCTTTTTCAACCAAAGAGAAAAAAAGGAATGTTGAAACTAAGGTATTAATTAATAAATGCATGATGTAGACTAAAAATTTCATCTAAGACTAAACTCTTTTCAATAGTCATAGCCACTATTTATGTTCCTGTCATTTGACAATTGAGTGTTGAGACCAATGAGTGGTACAATATCAAAAGCAAAGCTATGTTTATGCCAACTTTTCTTCTTCCCTTAAGGCCCACAAGTTGGTTTTACATCTTTTTACAGTAAAAAAAAAAAAAGGTGTGGGGAGAGAAAGAGAATGTCCTCATTGCAAAAGCTAAAGGATTTATAAAGTGGAGTGAAGTACCTTAGGAAAAAGAGAAAAGAAGCAGCACTGCTCAAAAGCCATAAAAGGTCTCATCTTTACTGAGCCAAAATTGTGGGTTTTTAATGCAAAAGCAATATCAGTCCTCTCTGCTAAATTTCAGGATTGTTTTTTAAGCTGTAAAAATGATCAATTTTGCTGCTTTGTGATTTGAAGTACTCTTGAAAAATGCAAACAAACAAGTTGGGTTTAGGAGTGTGATCACATATTCACGGGTCTCTGTGAACTCACATGGTCCTTCTCTGTCATTTCACAGTTCTTCATCTTCCTCAGAACCATTTTTGGGTCTTCCTTGTTTTTCTTTTAGAGTGGTAAAGTCCTGTTCTTTATTCCATTATCAGCTGTCCTTGTTTCAAAGAAACGTTTTTTTAATTTTTTTTTCTGCTCAGTTATGAACAAAGTTTTCTCTGATATTATTTTCTCAGTGATGGGATTTCAAAGCAGTGTAGAAAGTAAAATGTTGGGATTGAAATTGACATCATCAAAGCACAAGCGATCAAAGAGGTGAGTTCTGATATGGGGTTTTCCTTAAGAAAAAACTTAGAACTTTAAGGACCAAATTTGCTAATTCCCCTTTATCAGTTTAGCTCTCCATGTTTTTGCTGTGGTTCTGGTTCATACGGAGTAACAAAGGGAAGTTTCATAAACCATGAAACAACTTAAATATTGACTCTTTGCTTAATATTGTTGATTTATAGCAATTTGCAATTAATAAGCCATAGGCGAATTACTTTAAGAAACTGAAATTTTGGTCTTCTTGCTTGTAGAAGAAAAAAAAGTTATCTTCTTTTTGCTTTAGTTTCAGAATTGCAATGACAGCTCTCAAAAATCTTGCCTTTTGCAAATATAATCCATTGATTCTTGGATTTTTTTATTCACATAACAGCTTTCCAGAAAAGAGAAGAGTTGAAGAAGATAGCTTGGATGGTTCTCTTGAAGCATCAAACCGTATAAAGCTGGTATTTTTTTTCCTTGTTAACTCCAAAAGTGATTTATAAATCACGATAAAAGTACCATGGAGGCCTCTGTACTAGGAGTTAAATTGCATTTTGCTCCTCTACTCGGGGGACTCCATGATACTTTTACCATATGCTCCTCAATAAAAACTGGGGTACAAGGCTTTGTTTAGCTGAGTTTAATGTCTCTTGATATATAGATTAATTATTTGATATCAAGGGTATGGTTATATATATGTATGTATATGGTAAGTAGGATATGAGGCACTTGAAGGACTCTGTCAAAACTCGGAATAAACAATCTCCTAGTCCCGGCACTGAGGTCCAACAAAACTCTTTGAGGCAAGAGGTGTGGAACTGAACCTGTTTTTATATCATTTTACTTATCTTTTGTCATTTGAGGGCTTTAATTTGATTCAAGGATAGCTCGGTCAGGTCTTTATATCGTTTTTCATGCAGATTTTACAGCTTGAGAATCGGTTACAAGATCAATTTGAGGTTCGTCGTGCATTGGAAACAGCATTGGGTTATAGGGCTTCCTCTCATGATAATAGAAATGAAACATCAGTGTCCATAACTAAGGTAGTTCCTCTGAACTCTCGAACTATTGTTTTAGCCCTTTCGTTATATGTTTACGTCATGACGGTCAGCACTACTTTTCTGCAGCCAGCTACCGAGTTAATCAAGGAAATTGCCGTGTTAGAACTGGAAGTTGTTTATTTAGAACAATACCTTCTCTTGTTGTATAGGAAAGCTTTTGATCAACAAGTGTCTTCTATACCACTGTCTAAACGGGATGAAAGGATAAAAACACCACTAGATTCCCCGAGAGGGAGGTTTTCAAAAGTTTCGAGACCTGATGATGTATCAAAAGTTGAAAATTTAGCTGTACGGTCCAGTTACTGTGAGAACCCATGCGAGGAGCCTAGTGTTCATCGCTGTCATTCCTCACTATCTCAACATTCGGTACTTTCGAGTAGAACTTCACCTCTGGACGAGAATTTGGATAGAGCTATACGTGCCTGCCATTCGCAACCTTTGTCCATGACTGAGGTAACTTGCGTTTAGCATGTAACCATCCCGAAAGAATCGTTTTTTGTTGTACTTTACATTACATTTTTGGTTAGTTGCTGGTTATGTACAGCATGATAAACCAGCAGTCGGTTAACATACTTTTGCTTGGTTCTCGACAGTACGCACAGAATGCATCAAATATAATTAGTCTGGCCGAACATCTTGGTACTCGTATTTCTGATCATGTTCCAGAGACACCAAACAAGCTTTCCGAGGATATGATAAAATGCATGGCTGCTATATATTACAAGCTCGCAGACCCGCCTTTGATCCAAAACGGATTTTCATCTCCCAATTCATCCATGTCATCGGCCAGTGCATTTTCCCCACCACAACAACATGACATGTGGAGTCCTGGGTTCCGAAACAATTCATCTTTTGATGTACAGTTAGATAACCCTTTTCACGTGGAAGGACTTAAAGAGTTTAGCGGACCGTATAGCACGATGGTCGAAGTGCCTTGGATTTTCAGAGATAGTCAAAAGCTAGGTGATGTTGAACACTTGCTACGAAATTTCAGGCACGTCTCTTGTACTTACAAACACCACAATAAAAACCTCTCACGGTTTTTCATATGTTCATCGATTTCTTTTGTTATATAGGTCACTTATATGTCGACTCGAAGAAATCGATCCTATGAACTTGAAACACGAAGAGAAGCTGGCATTTTGGATAAACATACACAATTCATTAGTGATGCATGTAAGTGTCCTCATCAATGAAAAGAATCTGCTATATTAATGTTGGCTCAGTGTTATCAGTCTTTCGTTTCCTCCATGATAGGCTTTTTTAGCTTACGGTATCCCGCAAAATAATGTGAAGAGACTCTTTCTACTATTAAGGGTAAGAATAACTCTTCCCATTGTCCCGTTGTTGCATATCTAGAACGATGCAACTGCATTGGTTCGTGTTATCTTATACCATTTACCGTGCAGGCTGCATATAACATAGGGGGTCACACCATCAGTGCAGATACAATACAGAGTTCTATCCTTGGATGTCGTATATCTCGTCCCGGACAGGTAAATCACACGCCTCATCTTTCATTTCCTCAATTTTATGGTGCTGATAAAGTTTTCCTACTTGTAGTGGCTTCGGTTATTACTCTCTTCGAAGACAAAGTTTAAAACCGGAGACGAGAAGCAAGCATATGCAATCAAACAACCTGAACCGCTTTTGTACTTCGCCCTCTGCACAGGAAACCATTCTGATCCTGCGGTACTGTCTCATATCCTTCCATGTTTTCCCCTTATCAGCCTTGTTGTTATACTTAATTCTTTTTTCTTTAGATCCGTCCTTACACGCCGAAGAGAGTATTTCAAGAGCTAGAAACTGCAAAAGAAGAGTACATTCGTGCTACGTTCGGTGTCCGTAAAGACCAGAAAATTTTGTTACCGAAGATCATAGAGTCATTCGCGAAGGATTCAAGTTTGGATTCGGTCGGCATCATCGAAATGGTTGAACACGCGTTGCCTGAATCACTTCGTAGGAGCATTAGAAAATGTCAGCTAGGAAAATCACGTAAGAACATTGCATGGATTCCTCGGAACTTTACCTTTAGGTATCTAATATCTAAAGAATTACTAAGATGATTTTCATTGTACAAAAAGTAGAAATGAAAAAGGATATATAACAATGGAGCATATTTTGTAATGTTAATTGTTATTATCCTTTGTCGTTCAATAGGAGGGACCCATGATTTATGTAATGTTGATTAAAGCTGGTATATAACAAAGGGTTAAATTATTATTTCGGGTTTGGATTCAGCGGTAATTATTTTTATATTGAGTTTGAATTTAACATTTGTTCTCATATTACAATTGTTTTTTACGGTTGTTTTCACGTTGGGCTTAAACTCTTACATGAAAATAGTTATCAAGTTTATGCTCCAAAAAATTATTTAACATTATAACAATGTAAAAGCTACGAAAAAACTGAAATGACCCCAAAATTTTAAAACCGAACTTGATCCAACCTGGATTAAGCCGACCCAGAATTAACTATACCATTCCAAAGCTAGCTGGTATACTTAAACAATCAGTCCTAAACTTTTAACTTTACCTGGTTTCCAGTATCGGTCCATAATTTTTCACTTCAGCTGGTTTCCAGTATCGGCACGTTGCCGTGAACCATTTACCATAATGGGTAAATTGCATCAATAATTATTGAATTATTAGTAACTTTTTTTTTTGGCTTTTTTTATCAATAAATTTATCATAATAATTTTTAAAATTAACATAGTAGTAATTTCAACATGAATTATGTAATTTATTTTTTTAATTTTATTTTTAAAATCAAGAATGTATGATGGTGAAAATCTACAGAATTGTCTCAAATCATTCACCACCTGTCACTGTCCACAATGTGCCAGCCAAGTCCTGTCGGGAGGCAACCGTGCTCTTAGCCACACGGCTCCTGTTTTGTCGGTCGAGCTCACCATGAACACAACAATGAATGAAAAATGTAATGATCAGGCAACATATTCAGAACTGGTTTTTATTTAGATCCAAAGTTATGGATATAAGATGATACAACATTGTTACCTACTTGCCTACATAATCAAGAAATTTCCCAGAATAACTCTCAGATCAGATCAGATCCTGCAACAAGCTATACATACATACACACATATATATATATAGCTGGTTTTGTTCTAGTATGGTTTCTCACCTATATAATTACCAGGAGGATTATAAAAACAAATAGTTAAGGAAACTTGATCCTTGCATGTAGCTTGTGAGCAACCCAAATCCGAAGAATTCTTCCAAACAACTTGAGTATAAACACCACATTTATGATTCGGTGCACAAGTATTAGTCCCATAATCATAATAATCTTTCTCTTTTACCCAAGTTTCCACCGCCATGAGCGGCGTCACGGCGGCTCCGCTACCCCATAACTGGTTTGCTCCGTACTTGTGGTTTGTCAGGTTTGCGAACTGACAACCCATTTTGCTCCTTTGGTACCTTGCGATGAGACTTGAAGCATTGGCTAGTTGTTGGCTCCATTTGAGAGGTGCGACACCTACTGCAGCTCTTGCTTGGTTGTGGGCTTGGAGGAAGTCTCTGGCTGCTGGTGGCAGCATTGATGATGGAGCTGTGGTTGCTGGTGGTGGTGCTGCACTTTGGGCTGTGTGGTGGTAAATGGCTAGGAGTAGAATTGTAATCAAGGCGTAGGCCATTTTGGGTGTTGGGTGGTGTTTTGAGATGAGGGTTAATGGTTTCTGTTGGTGGCAAGAATTTATAGAGTTGCAGAGGATTGGTCCCCCGTTGAATTAAGAGACAACTTTGTGAATGTGATTCTGGTTTTCAGATCTGGATCATTCATAGAATCGGTTACTCATTGTTTCAAAAAATTTTAAAAATAAATCATCCTTTAATCAATCTTTTTTGAGTCATCTTCGATTCTTGATTTAATCGATCTGATTAATTCAATGTCTACTTTTAATTATATTTATGTTTATACGATATTCGATTCTTGATTTAATCGATCTGATTGATTCAATGTCTGCTTTTAATTATAATTATGTTTATACGAAAACTGATATATACCAATACCAATTTGTTTATCATTTCGAATTTTTTGATATTTGTGACAAATATCTAATAGAAAAATTCATCTCATAGCATGTATAGAGCCAAAGGATGACAAGCAAGGGACTAACTCCTCAAAATGAAAAATTATCCCTTTAATCCCTTTAGAAAGTATAAAGTTTTAAGATAATTCAATCATAATTGTATTTTGGTCTCTCTTAAAATTTAAAATTTAATTTTGACCCTTCAAAAAAGAAAAATTTATAATTTAATCATTTGAAGAATTGTAAAATTTTATATTAATACAATGACGAAATTACATTTTTAACTCTCTCATCCCTATAAAAAATTTCATAGCTTCTTCCCTGTCTCATACATTAAAGTGTAAACAACAAGATTGTCACATGTCTACAATTTTACATAGACTTGTAACCGTGGGTAGTAGGCCATGATCTCTGTTGTCTATTGTTTAGATGAGGGTTAATTACCATGGAAAGAATTTATAGACTTCAGGTCCCATTTTTGAGGTGAAATTCCTTGCCATGTCCTTCTATTATAGGGATTATTCAAATTAATCCTTTTTTTTTTTTAAGTTTACAACTAACCCTACCATTAGTTCCGATCTCAATCAATCATTACAATCATTATCATTAAACTGTATAATTTAACTCTATTTATTTAACTAACTAGCCCACATGTAATTTCATAATGTGGAACTCAAACATGGGTACTTCAAGTGTCAAAGCCTCGGCCTTTCCAACACAACTAAGGATCCATTAGCTAGTTCGTTTGCTATTAAATCCATCAATTTAGTCCTTATATATATATATATATATATATATATATATATATATATATATATATATATATATAATTTTAAATAAGATTCAATTTTGAATTTATATGAATTTTTTTCCAAGGACTATTTTGACCCAACCCCTAAATTAGAGAGGCTATCACATAAGTTCTGTAACATCCCTATACCATGTTCGACTCAAGGAACCTGATATAGGAATATTATATTTAGTGCCAAAGTAATTCTTGGCTAATCATTAATATATTAGAACATAAAAACGGACAAATAATAAATTTAAATAATTTATAATTTAGTCCTTACAACTACTTGGAACATATTTGATTTTCCTAAGTACATGCCATTCTATTCAAAATTTTAAAACGTACACTCTTGTTGCTTGAAGATGTGATGAGATGAAAGCTCGTAATCTCAAATACAATTCTTTAAAATTTCTGTACCTAATCTGCGCACGGAAACAGACCGTACGCTGAGTATACACCCAGTGGTATTACTGTAATTCAAATACTTAAAATAAAAACAATAAATATGCACAATTTACCTTACCACTAGTTTACTTTCAATAAAACATTCATGCATTTAAAACTTTAAATTTTCTTAATAATATGTATCTTAAATAGCTTTTCTTCATTTTAATTTATATATCTTCTTACTATTTCCATATTCATTTCATGCATTTCATTAATAACCATTTCATAAAATCATTATTTTATGTATTTCATTTCTATATCCTAATTCAATAACTTATTCTATTTCATATCTAAAACCTTACAACATTAGTCTTTCAATAATTATTTAAACCAACATTTTTCAATAAAAATAATTATAATTAATTCATAATATTATATTCAATTAACTCATACACTATTTCATTATTTCCAATTCATTCTATTTTCATTTTTTATTTCGATATCTCAATTTCAATTCATAATTTCACTTTCTCATATTTTTAACAGTACAATCAATCAAATTTATTTAATTTTCTCATTTTAGTTATTCACCCTATTAACAAACCCGGGCTTTGACGAATATACGGATTCCAACCCAAACACACTAGTACGGCACATTGTGCCTAAAACGGTACATAGTACCTGATAGTATACGACACATAAGTGCCTGAAACGACACACGAGGTGCCTGAAATACGACACATAAAGTGCCTGATCGGCAAAGCCGATATATCCCGTACTCTTCCAAATCCTATGGCATGCCAACTATATCCGACTCAGCCCGACTAGTTAATAGGGTATTCAAATCATTTTTTATTTATTTCAAATTCTCTTTCAATTCGATCACAATTCAATTCAAGTTCACCTTTTCAATTCAATTCAAGTTCACCTTTTCACTTTCTAATCAATATACAATTCAATACCAATACATATTTCAGATAATCACATATAATCATAATTTGATTCAATTCAATCCACTTTTCAATCAATACACAATTCACATATTCACCATATCCATAATTTAATTCACTTTTATTCAATTCATATTTTCGATTCAATTCAAATCACTTTTAATTTCCAATTTGTTCACATTCAATTTCAATAGCCATAAACATTTTTAAATCAATTTCATTCAAATCAATATCATTATTTCAATTACTTTCCTAAATTTATCTACCATGCATTTTAATTAAAATATAACAATTAATAATAAATATATTTGAATTATAGTAATACAAACTCGAATTTGTTCGATTACTCCTCGATAACTTTTCCTTTCCTTTCGGTGTCGATGCCTCAGGTTCTTTGCTAACTACGAAAATAATAATAATAATAAATGATTGAATTTCTATTCAATTTATACCCTAATTCCAATTTAATCCTAATTAACTCATTTACTTTTATAATTCAATTCATACTTCATTTCTATTCAATTTCCTTTCATATTTCACTTAACTATCTAATGTTCAAAATAAAATTATAATTTAAAATTTCTTTCAATTTAGTCCTTTAAACACAAAACTTATAGCTTCTTTTACAATTCAATCCCTTACCAAATCTAACTTGAAATTCATTCAATTAAATCCCTAATTCATCTTTTTGTTCAACATGAACTATACTTATAAACCTATGAACTTTCAAAGTATCAACTTAATTTCATCAAAACCTTGTTCTAAAGCTTCTAAAACATCAAAATTAAGTAAAAAGAACTTAATTGACTTACCTATTAAAGCTTTAAACCTTCAAACCCTAGTTTTCCCCTTTTACTTTTCTTTCCCCTTTCTTTCTTCTTGTTTTCGAATGGCTTCTGCTATTCTTTCTTTTGCTTTCTTTCTTTATTTCATTTCTTATATATATATATATATATATTAGTTAATAATAATTATAATAAATATCTTTTAATAATACATATTTACATTACATTTGTCACCACTTAATTTGTTTATCATACACAAAAATCTCATAATATAATTATTTAATTAATAACTATCTTTTACTTAATTTTCAAGTAAATAAATAAATATAATACAAATGTATATATTTACATTATTACAATTGTCACTATCCAATTTATTTATTATACAAAGATCTCGCAATTTAATTATTTATCTAATAAATGTCTTTTAAATAATAAATATCTATTTACTAATTAAATATAAGTATTACAAATGTACATTTTTTTTTTTTTACAGTTGTACAATATCATCACCATCCATTTGGCAAATTTTTGATTTATTTATATAATATAATATTTTTAATTTATAACTAATATAAATTGTCATATAATAAAATAATTATATACATTATAATTTAATAATAATTAAACAATAAAAATCTTATATTTTTATCAACATTTGCCGCCTCATTTATGGTGAATGGTATATTTTTTATTTTGGTCCCTCTTTCTTTTTATTAATCTATAATTCTACTTTTACCCCTTATTCAGTTTAGCCCTTTTTCCTAATTTCTCTTAATTAAGCTAAATTCACTTAATTAAAGCCTAATTAAACACACAACTAGCCTCACAAATATTCCTAATAAATATTTACAAACTCGATTCACTAAGACGGAGGCCCTATAACTCGCTTTTCTGGTGCCCGTGAATTTGGGGTCATTACAAATTTACCTTATTTTTTATGTTTATAAAGATTGAAGAAAGAGATCAGGTTTATTGGAAGAAATTATTTTATGGACCTTTCCTAGCACATCATCCATTGTCCCTTTCCGATTATTTAATGTCATTTTAGCAATTTTTTCATGTCATTGTCACATAATTTTGGTCATTTTTTATCCTAAACCTCAAACCCTAAATAATGAACCCTATGTCATGAATATTGAGCCATAAATCATTAACCCCGAACCCCAAAATCTAAACTTTGAATCTCAAAACTGAACCTCAAACCCTGAACCTTGAATCTCAAACTCAAACACTAAATTTTGAATCTCGAACCCTAAACCCTAAATAAGTTTAGGATTCAAGTTCAAGTTTGGGGTTTATGGTTTTGGTTTTAGAGTTTAAGGTTCATAGATTGATGTTCAATGTTCAAGGTTTAAGGTTCGAGGTTTGAGGTTTATGTTTAGGTTTAGAGTTTAAGTTCAAAGTTTGAGTTTAGGGTTTAGGATTTGAGACTTAGTGTAAAAAAATTACCAAAATTATGCGTCAATGACATGGAAGAAATTGTTGAAATGTCATTAAATAATTAGAAAATGGTCATAAATGATGTGGTAGGAAGGGTCCATAAATAATTTCTCGATTTATTGGCTATTAGATCCTTGTTTTGTTTTGGTCGGAGCATTGACTCTTATTCATTGTACTAAATGTCAGAATTTTTTTCTTATTCGAAGTTTATGCTCTCATTCTTTTTAGAGGTGAGCAAAATTTGATCCGGTTTGAAAAACTCGATAAAAAATTTAAAATTTGAATTAAATAGTTCAAGTTAATCGAGTTATTCGGATCAACTCGAATAAAAAATCAAAATTTTCAATTTAACTCAAATATGAATTAAACAATTCGAGTTATCCAAAAATTCGAATAAGAAAAGACAAAACTACGTCATTTTGATAAATATTTACCTTTTCTAAAGTTAAAAGTCAAAACCATTAAGTTAAAAGGCAAAACTGTGTCGTTTTGATAAATGGTTCGCCATTAAGTTAAAAGGCAAAATCATTATATTGTTTATGTAGTTAAATAATCGTGTATTTTGTCTATTAGTTAAATAATCGATCTATGTAAATGCAACATTGAGTATAAATAATATGATTCATTAACTCGACTTGAAATTTTTTAACTCAATTTGATTCGAAAAAATTCAAATTGAGTTCGATTGCTAAAATAGGATTTGTCAACTCGACTAACTCGAAATTTTTTTACTCGATTCAACTCAACTCGACCGAATGCTTACACCTAATTCTTTTATACCGAGCTGGCTCTTATTGATTGTAAAGTTTTTCATCTGAAAGTTTAAAAAGGGATAGTACAAATTTTGATCCCTGAAATTGGCAATTATGTTCACTTTAATACCTGTACTTTTTTTATCCACTTTGACACTTAAACTTGACAAGTAGGTCCATTTTGATCTCTAACCTTGAAAATTATAAAAGTTTACTGATGTGACATAATCTTAAATCGTCATTTTCTGTGTTTTAATAATCGAACTAATGGTTGAACAAGTCAAACCATTGGTTCCTTGTAACGCCCCAAAATTCTTTATAATTATTTTTGTATGTTGTTGTTACACAATTGTATGTCTTCAGTGGTTAAGTGTTCTGGGGAGTATCTAAGAAGTCTTGGGTTCAAGCCTTAGCTTGGGCAATTTTTTCTTTTAAATGAATAAACCCCTATCTCTAGTCATTAGGCTTATAAATAAATGTTGATAAAATATAGCAGAATGGGCCTGTTGGTCTAGTGGTTAAGTGGAGTGTTATGTTGCAAGAGGTCTAAAGTTCGAGTGCTTGCGCAAACATGGGACTTATTTTATTGCTTGGTCGAGGAGTGTTGGAGTTTGACTGAAATTCTGAGTGTTTAAGGAGTGTGGGGGATGTGTGGTAGATTTTTAGGAGGAAATATTGGGATTGGGGAGTGATTTTAGGAGAAAAGGGTGGGATAGAGAGAATATCCATTTTTGATTTAAATTTTTTTCCAATTTCGGTTTCATTTGGTTTCCAAAAAAACCTCTGCCAAATTTTCTCTCTTCCCCTCTTCTCATTTTCTTTTTTTTCTTTTTTCTGCTGTTCTCAACTTCTCTTGGTTGCTGCCGAATTTCTAATTAATTTGCTTGCTTCATCTTACTGAAAGTATTCTCATTGGTTTTCATTTTCCCTAGTCGGAACATAATCGGTTTCTACCCCAATTTCGGCATTGGCATTGGTTTCCCTATTGTCCTGTCGACTACTCTTTTTTCTAGGTGCTGATTAATGCTGTAATTTCAGCCATTTTCTTGTTCCCCTCCCTTCTTCTCTTTATTTATTCTTTCGTTGGGGTTCAGTCAATCCCCTCTTTTTCTTTTGCTATCGACTACTGTTGTTTCCTAATCTGCTTCTTGTTGCTGCAACTTGTTGTCTCCGTTTATTGTTGTACGTTTGGTAAGTAATGTTTCGCCTCTTATCTTTTGATCCTTAATTGGTGACTAAGGGGATTGTTATATTTATGGTAGGGTTAAGGCGATGATCGGGTTGTGCTGCGACTGAGGTTGGAGCATTTAGGGCAGTGTTTATCGTTGGTAAGTGCTAATGGTATGTGGTTATCTGGTTGCTTGGAATCAATGCTTATCTGACTTCAGTTGATGCCTAGGAACTATTCGGGGAGTGAAAGATATTTCATTGGCATTGAAGTGGACGAAACCTCTCTCTTTACTCGTTTGAAGGTAACATTGTTATTAGTTTAACGCGTGTTCAACTCGTGTGTTTCGATTAAGTAAAAGTTTAGAAGATTAATTGGTAATGGTTCGGGCAAATGTAGATTTCAAGGCTCGTGGTAGTTTTCTCAGCAAACAGAAACCAGGTGTGTAACAGTACTATATAAACGATATCGGCGAAATGCCGAAAAGTGTGTAAACTCTGTTCTACAATCAAAAATTAGTAAAAAGCCGAAAAGTGTGAATCGTCGATGCCACACGGGCTTGTGGCTACCTGTGTGGTAGGCCGTGTGACTAAACGGGGGTGTGTGATCGACAAGGCCGGCAATGCGTGATTTCATGGACCGGACTGAACTGAGCCGTGTGGGCTCCACACAAGTAAACCACACGGGCGTCTGAAAACTATTAGGCCAGGCCATGTGATCTATACGGCCAAGGCTATTTTGGGCCATGTAGGCCACACAGACGTGTGGGCCCACATGGGCTAGCATCCTGGGCTCATAAGCCCATTTTTACTGTTTGACTGGTAAGGTTGCACGGGTCGTCTGAGACGACTGTAGACCTACTGTAGGGTCAGTAAGCTATACCTAGATCCCTAACTGACTGTATAACATTTAAATATGTATGACTATTTACTAAGCATGATATCTACATTGTTCTAATTATATGCATGTTTCCATGAGATGGCATGTCACGATTGTATGATGTATTGCATGGGGTTGAAAAAATATAACTGGAGGAAGTGTATTGTAATCGGGCAAAGACTGCTGCAAATTCATCAAAAGCTTTGAGCCTAAATATCTTGGCGACCAAGTGCATAGCACTATATATAGCGCGCATCCAGGTATTTCTGGAGTGTAGGGATGAGTGGGTTGATTATATCCCCACATGGAGTGTAGGGTTGGACAGAGATGGGGTGTAAAGGTTGGATGGGTAGGACTTATATACTGTTTTATATGTTACTACACTGATTAATGTTACTGTAATAGGCCAAGGCCCAAGCACACTACTGTTTTGTACTGAGATGAGCCAAAGCCCAAACTGAAATTGTCACTGATACTGAAAAAGAGCTTAGGCCCAAACTTTGTTTGTTTCTGCCTATTGGCTAAGTATGGGATTACACACTGAGTTTTCGTAAACTCACCCATTTGTTTTTAACTGTACAGGTAATCCCCAATCTTAGGCGGATCGGTGTAGCGAGGGACTCAGAGGTGGCCACACGTCCGCATTCATTTTCGTACTTGATTATGCTTTTAAATATTATTATTTGGGGTATTTTTACTATAAATGGCCTTTATGGGTTTATACTTTAATTTGGGATTTATATTTTGATTTATAACTGCTAGCAGTGGGATAAGACGCGAGTTTTCAGAAAGGACAAATATTTTAGCAAAAATACCACGAATACGCAACCTATTTCAAAGTTTCCGCAATAAATGACGTTTTGAAAATTAATAACATTTTAAAAGTGAATAACCTTTTGAAAATGAATGACACGTCTTGGAATCATCATAAAATAACACTAAAAGGTTAAATAGGAAAGGGGTTTTCATCGGTATCACACTTTACGAAAAACACTTCAATGTGTGTAACGCCCCAGATTTGGGCCCAGTAGAATTGGGCCTATTGGGCTTTGGGCTCTGGGCTTTGGGTCTCAGAAAATTTTTAAGTGAGCAAGAAAATGACAATTGGCATGTGGGCTTTGAGGGTTATTGAATTTGGAGTGTTTAGGAGTGTTGGAGATATTCTGAGATCAGGTAAGGGTATAGGTGAAATTTTGGTTTTAGCCCAAAGAAACTTCAGTTAGTAGGCCTTTTAACTAAATGAAGAAGAAATAGAACACAATTGGGCCTGTGGTCCAGTGGCAAGTGGCGTCACTTGGGGAGCTATAAGGTGGCGTGATTGTCAGCTGAAGAGGTCCAAGGTCCGAGGCTTAGGAGTGGTATTTTGTGGAGTGTTTATTTTGCAGAGTGGACAGCCAGAGTTGTGTTAATTTTGAACTCTTGTGTTGAAGTGTTTGAGTGGTAAGGAGAACTGATAATGGAGGGAAATTCGGATAAGGCTAAGGTGTTATCAGGGAGAAAAGTTAGGAGCTGAGAAGTGTGAAGAGTTGGTGCCGTTTTGGGAAGTGGAGAGTGTATAAATTCAGCTTATGAGGGTAGATGAGTGTCGTTTTTGGGTCTTTTAGGGGGTATTACGAATTTTTATTGTGGCTTTCAACATTTAGAGAGTTTTGCAAATATGTTAGTCTTTTTTTTCTTTACCGAATTCTTTTGAAAGGTTCCTTGGGTTTTCCATTACATTTCTTTTTCTCCCCTTTAGCCGAATTCTTCTATTTGCCGAAATTTTAGTTTTCTCTCTAACCGAATTCCTCATATCTTCTCTTCTTAAATTCCTTCTCTTGTTCACATTTAGTTCTAGCCGATCACTTATCCTCTTCTTGTCCCTATTGGTGCTGAATTGTCTTTGTCACCATACTAATCTCAAAAGCCGAATTTAGGCCACAGAGTCGAAAGCGGATTTGGTAAGTATTCGGTTAACCTCTTTTGTACGTTTTGCTAAAAGCCAAAAGCCTATCTAACTTCTCATCGTCATTAACCTTGTATTAACAAGGGTAGGGTTCAGAGATCGCATGCATGGTAAGGATCGTTAGCAAAGTGGTAAGTGTACTCGTCTCAGTTATGGATTAATGGATGGCCGAATGTAGGTATGGCCTATAGGGGTGACTTATGTGAGAAATGAGTCACTCGATTTGACGAAATATATGTGAATGCAGATCTAGGGAAAACTTGTGATTAATAGCTAAGGAAGGGCTGTTAGAACCCAATGGCACAAGGTAAGGTTACGGTAAGGTTTCGGTTTTTGAGTAAATATTTTGATTAAGTATGAGTGGTTGATTGAAGGTTGGTTGGTTGTAGGTTCAAGGTTAAGGATAGAATAGCACGTCGTGGTAACCAGGTGTGTACAAACACTACACACACGATATCGGCAATACTGAAAAGCCGAAAAGCCGAAAGTGGCTAAATAGGCCCGGTGGGCCCTAAGGCTAAGTTTGATGAATTTGTTTGGTTTGGTGTATGAATTGAGTCTGTCAAGCATAATACTTGATCTGGAATTTTTTTGGGCCTAACGGGCCATAAGGATGTGATTTGGGCCTAATGGGCCAAAAAGATGTAATTTGGGTTTGATGGGCTTTATGGGACGTAAACAAGTATGTTAGGGTTAATGGACTTTAGGCCTAGTTTGAACAACTCTAGAATTTCATAAGACTTAATCTAATTAAACACGTCTGTGAACCCGTCGCTGGGTTAGAGTGTGGCAACGGGCATACGCATGTCTAGAATAGGATCTAGGGAGAGTTTGGTACTTAAGCGGTCCTAGTGGCCCACCTCCTTTTCTCTGGAATCCTACCTGGTGCGTAATGTCTGTTCACTTTAACCGCGATGACTTGTTGATGGGCCAAAGTTCATAACTAAAACCCAAGAGAGACCAAATACCCTTAGATTTGTAAAATTACTAAACTACCCTTAGATTTGTAAAAGTACTAAAATACCCATGTTTTGCAAAAGTACCAGAATACCCCTGTTTTGTAAATTACTAAAACACCCCTGTTTTGCAAAATTACCAAGATACCCCTATCTTGCCAGATTACCAAAATACCCTGTAGGGTAGAATTACGAAAATACCCCTGGATAGTGAAATGACGAAAATACCCCTATGTAACAAATATGAGTTTGTGGATGTTACTCATGTAACACCCCTAACCCGTATCCGGAATCGGACTAAGGTTAAAGGCATTACCGAACTGATCGGAAACATTTTTAGAAGTTCATACATTCATCCATCAATCTCAAACATAATGTCCCTTAATACGGTTAACGAGACCTAAAACATGCTTATAAACCGGGTCGGGACTAAACTGAAACAAATACAAACATTCTCAAAAATTTAAAACTTTTCTAAGTTTCAGGGGTTACACGCCCGTGTGGGCAGGCCATGTGCCTCCCACGGCTACTAGACACCCCCGTGTGTCCTCCCCATGGTCGAAACTGACTTATCTTCCACGGCCACTAAACATGCCCGTGCACCTAGGCCGTGGTCGATCCTGTCAAAAATCACACGGCTACTAGGCAATAGACACGTCCGTGTGCCAATGCCGTGTACTCTTGTGCTAGCTATTACTTAGCCCACGGTCACTAGGCACGCCCGTGTGCCACGACCGTGTGACATTATAGGCCATTTTTAAGGCCAAAATGCCACCCACTAGGGTCATACCTACAACCAAGATTTACCAACACATTACATGCATACTAGACAACCCAAACAACCATTCAATCTAAACATTCAATATCCATTTCAACCATGCCAACTTCCAAGACCAAAACATATGTATATCAAGTATAATTCATCCAAATGCTAACCCAAAAACTTGACCAATTCACATGCTTCATCCATACCAAAGTATACTTCATATACCACATACATTTAAACATAATACCAGCATATAACTAGCTAAGTCACATGGCTAAATTCACTTCATTTACAAATACGAAAGACTAGCCTATGCATGCCATATCTAGCAAAATATATCTCCAAAATGTACCAAAAACAAGTTGAATAGTGTGATGATGATCCTTGATGGTCCTAAGCCTTCAGTAGCTTTGACGACCTATAAAACAGAGAAATCACACACACAGAGTAAGCTTTCCAAAAGCTTAGTAAGTCATAATACAAATAAACTTAACATGTAAAACATTTAAGCATATAGAGACATTGGCACAATTCCTATTCATAGTGTATTTCTCATATATATGCATTAAACCATATCCTTGGCCATAATTGCCACATTCATCAATTCAAGAATCACATGTATACACAAGTCTCTTACATAACTATTCTTGTATCTCATTCACATTCTCAGATTCAATTGTACATTTCCTCCAATCAAAAATCACTTAGGTACTTACTTTTTTATACACATTTAGTGTACATATGAAACGTACCTGAAACGAACATACATTCACTATTTGTTCTTAGCTCGGAATTGTAATTCGTATCACAGACTTGCCCGTTGAACTGTTAGGAATCTAATAGGATACTTAGAAAGCTCGGAATAGTCGTACAATGCCAACGTCCCAAACGAGGTCTTATATGCACTCAGATATCGATGCCACTGTCCCAGACAGGGTCTTACACGAATCAATACGATGCCGATATCCCAGACATGGTCTTACACGTAAAGCTCATATCAATGCCAACGTCACAGACGAGGTCTTACACGAAATCTCAAATCAACACCAACGTCCTAGACGTGGTCTTACATGAAAAAACAGAACAGATACCTATGTCATGACATAGCTAATCCTATCTATTCCTAGGTTCGTACGGGACTTCTCGGATATTGTCACTAAGTAATCCTTATCTCGGAATTCATGAACAGATCATATCATAAGTATTCATCGATAACAATAGTCTTAAGAACATACATAATTCAATACGAATACGTTTATTTGCATAATGACTTACCTCAGATTCGGTTTAGCTGAAACGGAAATGGCTACTCGGTTAGTTTCGCCTTCCCGCGATCTAAGTCCATTTTCTTCGGTTCTTGATCTAAATATATTCAGAATTAACCCTTTTACTCATTAACTAGTTCAATTCAATCCAAAGACACATTTAGGGCTATTTACAAATTAACCCTCACATTTGCACAATTTATCAATTTAGTCCATTTTTCTCAAAACATCAAATTCACAAAATCATCACACATCCAAGCTTAGCCGAATGCACATATATATCATACAAGCCCATACTTTCCATCAAATTTGCAATTTAGTCCCTCAAATTGCTATTTTCTCAATTTAGCCCTAATTAGCTAAATTCATCAAAAATCCAAGAACAAAGTATGTTCATCTAGCTCAAAACTTTCATTTAACACCATAAATCACCATAAAGCTCAACATATCATTAATGGCATATCACACAAACATCATCAATTCACAAAATTAATACATGGGTTTTGTAGCTCTCAAAGCAACGATTGCAAAAACATAGAAATTATCAAAAACGGATCGAAAACTAACCTTGAATTAGACCAAAACTATGGCCGAACCCTTGCTTATGTTTTTCTTTTCTTTCTTTGCTTATTTTGGCTAACAAAGGATGATAATGTGGCCATTTTCATGTTTTTATTTATCATATAATCATTTAATACATAAAAGACATTTTTAACCTTTAATCAAATATATTAAAACACATAATTAAAGGTCATTTATGACCTTAGCCGACCACCAACTATGATAGTGGCTTAGTTGCCACATGAGTCCTTACTCTTAAAAAGACATAACAAATAAGCATCCTTTCATAAAACATGCAAATTTGCATTTTAATGCAATTCAATCCTTTTGTCAAATTAAACACACAAACAGACAAATTAGCTCACGAAAATTTACCACATGCTTAGTCACATATCAACGGCACAGAAAATAATATTAAAATATTATACAGACTCAAATTTGTGGTCCTGAAACCACTGTTTCGACTAGGGTATAAATTGGACTGTTACAACTCATGTGTTTGATGCATTCATATGATATTCTGCTTAGGATGCATATGGGTGAGAATTATGGTACAGAGGAAGATTTGAGGGTCACATAGTCGCTTGACGACCATGGATCCACCGGAGGCTTTAAGACCATTATATGATTAGCAGCTTTGCTGCAACGTTAGGTAGTACCGCAACCGGGCTACCTTTTGTGTGTAGAGGATGGGTGGGTTGATTTAGAAATCCCTACAGGAGTGTTATGGTTGGAAGGGAAATGATGTGTGTAGCGGATAGATTTTTGGGGAGGGTTTTGCATTATCTTGTTTGTATATGATACGATATGATATGAGGTCATTGTGGGCTAAGGCCCAAGACCACCGATTTTGATAGGGCTTAGGCCTAATGTGAATATTTGTATGTGATTTGATTGCTAAGTGTTGTACACACTGAGTTTCGAAACTCACACCCTTTTATTTAATATTTCAGGTGATCCTGAATAGACGGCTCGACGTGGGAGAGGACTCGGAGATGGCCACACTACAAATTACAAATCTTAAAAGTTTTAATTTTTATGGATATTAATACACTGTCAAACATAATTATTATCTTTAAGAGGTAGAACCAACAATCCTAGCAAGCTAAAGACACCTACTTTAATCGATCATAGATAAAGTGTAACTTGATCTTCACACACTGTAATGCAAACAGACAACTTTAAGACAATCGAAGAGTTTTGTATAAATAATATTAATGTATGTATCAATAATATTAATGTATGTATCTCTTAAAAAACTCCTTTCAACTTTCATTATCTTTATTTGATTTATGCATTAAAAAATATCTTAACGTACAAATTATGACACTTTTATAATTTGTTTTTCATTTCACAAACCTTTTCTAAGTTTAACATCTTCGACCTAACTATATCAATGCTTTTTTTTCGGAAAAATTCTATGATTTTTTATAACTCTTTTCTAAGGATTATTTAATTTGTTCATATTATATATATATATTAGCTCATCCCCACCTTCCAAGTAGCTTTATACTCAACAACAAGATAGTGAACAGTTTAAAGTTCATCCAATGCCCACTATCTAATATTTTCATTTTTTTTTTTTTACAATTTTTCTTCAAAAGGGAAAAGAAAATTAAAAACGATGGATCCCTTTTTTGTTCAATTAATTCTTTTTGTAAGCTTAGAGAAACGGTTAGGATAAAGTTGTTGGAATTTGATTGGATTGGTTAGATCGAAAATCAGTTGGTAAATTAATCAGGAGAAAGAAGCGCAACAAGGTTAAAAAATTGGTTGAAGATGGTTTTCCTTTTTTCGATTTAGATAATTTTTATTTTCAAATAATTTTTAATAATTTATTTAATCAAATCGAACCAACTAGTCAAATCGAGAAGGGGTGGCTTAATTAATCTAATCGCCAGTCTAGTTACCAAAACCTTGAATAAGGGGTAAGTAAAGACTCACCCAATTGATCTAACCACTGGTCTAGTTACAAAAACTTTAAAACTGAAGTAAAGAAAATCTAACTAAGAATTAGTAGCATGACTAATTCGACCATTGATCCTATTACAAACACCTTGAACTAGGGGTATGCAAGAGCCCAACTGGTCTAATTGGGAACTAATAACCTAAACGGTCTTATAACAACAACCTTGAACCAGTAATTAAGTGGACTAATAACAATTCTAGTCCTCACAGTTATTAAATATTAAATTTAATTTAGACAAAAATTTTATCCTTAATCTCAAAATTCTAAAATTTTATCTCCATCCTTCCAATACTCAATTCCTAACAGGCAATCTACAATGCCGATAACCCTTGCCTCCTTTTTCAGCAACAATTTTCTCAAATTATTGTACTCATTTTCTCTCAATATATTCCCACTTCTAACCTGTCTTGTTTCACTTTTCTTCTTTTTGATGCCTTATTATCACAAAATATTTCATGTTCCTTTACGAAATACAAGGTTTCGATGTGTTTCTTTCAGACAAGAACACCAACAAGTGACAGACAGCTTTGTCATCCACTCTTCTCTGTTGCCTCTGAAAACCATGTCTACCTCCATCATTTGAACTTGATTTTAAGCTTTGATAATTGAGTTTAAGTTGTAGAAATAATTGGTTTCTTATTTCAAACTAAACTCATCATTTCAATTTATTGAGTTAACCTGTCAACAATTCAGAGGATTAAGTGATTAAAAGATTTGTATTGACACCTCTATGTTTAGGGTTTAAACCCTAACAACGTTATTCTCTACCCTAATTTGTTAGGTACAAAAAAAAGAAAGTTTGGTCTTCTAATTTTGGGTTAAAATATGTTACAAGTCATTTTTCTCTTCGAAAATATTTTCATTTTTGGGGATTTAGTCTCTTTGCTTTTTAAATTTCAAAATTTAAATTCAACTGTTAACACGGTTATTTTTTTTAGGTTAAATTCAAGTTCATTACAATGTCAATTTTTTAGGAATAAATCTCAAATTTATACAAGAACTTTGGTTTAATGTGCAATTTCATACATGAAATTTTGATTTAGTTTAGTTCTCATGAATTATTAATACAATTGTTGATATAGAATCATTTTATATTTATATATTGCATACTCAAATAATTATACTTATCCAATATATAAATAAATTGATGTATTTATTTCTTTAAATGTGTATGATCGAATCAAAATTAAAGTTTCATGTATACATTTAAACCACAATCAAAGTTTCAAATGTATAATTGCACCAAATCAAAGTTTATGTATAATTTTGAGATTTGTCTCTTTTTTTTAATTACATGGCTATCAAGTGGTTATTTTTTTATTACCTGAATTTTGAAATTTGAAAACTAGAAATGCTAAATTTTTAGAAAGTACAAGGACTAAATTTTAAAATTTCCAAAAGAACAAAGACTTATGACATATTTTAACCAACCATTTACTTATGCTCATAACATCCTCAAACCTTCATATGTGTAATATTAGTTTATTTGGCTTTCCATATGTGTAATATTTTGATCAGATGTTGTTATCAATTGGACTTCAATTATTAAATTAAAAGAGTAAAATAACTAAAATCTTAAAATTAAATATAAAAAATAAACTTTAAATGTGTAAAAAGTACAAGAATCATTAGCATAATTAAACCTTCTTTACTTCTATCATTATTATTATTATTTTGTTCAAAACTTGTATCATTCTAAGTAGATTGTAAAAGTAAGATCCCAATTATGACACATGAAATAAAACATTTATTTAAGATTTCATAGTTTAATATGAAGTCCAAAAGTAAAGCAACAATTACAAGTACTTGAACCATACATGCATATTCAAGAAACTTTTATTATAGACACAGATTCCATGCCTAATTTGTCTTCTAACTTTACTTATACCAGGCCTTGATTTATTTATATATATATATATATTAGTTTGCTTAGCAGAGAAGGATTGGCTATAAAACATTTGTTAATTTCTTTGAACAAATTCTCAAATCTAAAGTAGGGACTATAGGCAACTCTTTATTAAGCTATACATAATATATATATAATGTAGCGGCTGAGTCAGAAATTTTTTTTAGGAGGAATTAAATTATATATTTTTATGATAGTAAAAGTACAATTTCACCATTTTAATAGTCTATAACGTTATAATTTTTAAAGGATTAAATAAAAAAATTATCATTTTAGGGGTCAAAGTGCAATTTTACCATTATTAATTTAAAACTTTATAAATTATAAAAGGCCTAAATGAAAATTTTTCTATTTTGGGGGTCGAGGCCCCTGTCAGCCCCCCTTGGCTCTGCCACTAGTCTAATACCTAAGTATTTTACAAAAATTCAAAGTTAGTCCCTTTACTTTAATTTATTATATTTATTTTAATAATTTTGAAAAGTTAATTCAGTTATTGATAAACACATAAGTTTTTGACTGAATTTAACATCATGAGTTAGTGGACACCAACTTGATTGGAAAATATGTAAAAAACAATATTTTTTCAAATTAATAAATACTATTGTAAAAGTATTTACTTCTTTTAATATTTTTTTACAATACTTTAAAAAACTGAAGGCCTAATTTTGAATTAGAAATTCATGAAATTTAATAAGTTACTCCATTTATTCTAATTTGTCTGAATTTGATCCTCGTACATTAAATTGAGAAGTTAGTTCAATTGTTGGTAAACACGTGAACTTGAGTTATTGATTTTTTTTTCTAATTTATTGCATATAAAGGGATTCAGTGCTATTTTCGTTAATTTCTTATGTATAATTTGTTGAACTGCTGATTTCTAGGTAAATAATTTAACAAGAAGATGTACAAGTGTTACTCAATTGAATTAACTTCTCTGCTTTAATAAGATACAATCGAGAATCAAGTTTTGACAAATTAAAAGTTGAGAGATTAACTTCTTGATTTTCGTAGAGTAAAAGGACAAAATTCACAATTTGACCTAAAAAAAGTTGACATTTAATATATTGAAGGGTTAAATCACTATTTTGAACTTGAACTCAGCAACTATTCCCACATTAAAACTTAAACTTTTTTTTTTCAAGTTAGTCTCTAAACTTGACAATTATTCTCACTTTTAGAACCTAAACTTTTTTTTTGTCCAAGTTAGTTCTTGATATTTCCTTGAAAACCTTAAAGTTCAGGCCCGGTGTGAGAACAATTGCAAAGTTCATAGATTAACTAAGACAAAAACAAGTTTAAACCTCAATATGGGAACAATTACCAAGTTCAAGGGCTAACTTGAACCAAAAAAAAGTTCAAGCCCCAATATAAGAATTGTTGCTAAGTTGAAGTACCCTATATCCAAACTGTTATACAATTTGGAATCTGAGAAACAGCTGGATCCAGACACTCTGCAATCAAATTCAAAGCAGTTGAAGCCTTCCAATAGCACATATTGCAACCCAAAATTGACCAAAAGGGTTCAAAATTTTAACATTTTTGTAGGGTTTGGTATTAGTGGTTTTCTGACATGAAGGTAAACAAACAAAAAACAGAGGGTGTTAAATGCCAAAAACGACTGTTGTTTTAGAAAATGGTATAATTCTACGAAAAGGTACAGTAAAATCATTACAATTTCATAAAAGGACATGTAACCTTGGTGAGAGGAATTAGAAGATAAGAATAATACCCTTTGAAACCCCCAATAATGCTTTTGCTTTCTTCTTTGTTGGTTTACAATATTGAATATTTCCAAATGAATTGAGCCAAATATATATGGTTGTGCATGATTGGATAAGTATTAGGTCAAATTCTATAAAAGGTCCTTGGAATATATGTTTTTGACGGATTTAATCCCTATATTATAATTTGATCATTTCTAGTCCTTTACTTTTTAATATATGCATTTTTATCCATGAGATCATTTTTTCTGTAAATTTTATGAAATAATTCGATTTCACCTATTTTTTTAACGTATTGATGTGACATATATATAGTACCTTGGCTTCTTTTTTTTCTGTTGGATTTAGAGGTAGATTTTCGCATTAAGTTTTGAGGGATTTAATTAAAATTTTTAAATATTTTGAGATTTTATTTCAATTTTTCAAAATTTTAATGGGCTTATTTAATGAGAAATTTTAAAAAGAATTGGAGAGTTTGATTAAAATTTTCAAAAACTCTGAAGAGCTTGATAACAATTTTCCAAAATTCTTATCCACCTCTAGTTGGATTATACAATTTTCTCCATTTTCTTAAAATGTGCAAAAAGAAAAATGTTTTAATGCATATAAGATTGAAAATAAAGGTTTCAAAAAGTAAAAGGATTAAATCTATAAAAATATATAATACAATACCTTCTATAAAACTTGACCTAAAGTATTATTATGGAAATTCCACCTTTAATTGGACCAACTCAGAAGAAACTAAGGACCACAACACCAACTTGTATATGAAATGATGGCAACCTACATTTGGCTGTTTCTTTTTAATTACTTTATTTTATTTTTCATCCCACTTTGTTAAATTATTACATGCATGGCAATTTTTTTAAAGCTAATTAGGCCTAGTGTTGGATTGAATCAAGCCGAATCGAGTAAAAATATCTTAAGTCAATCAAGTTGTCGAGTCATATTTTATCATCCTAACTCGATTCGAAATCTTTTTGAACCGAGTCGAGTGAAATGAAATTCAAACTGAATCGAATTGAGTGAAATTATTCGAGTTAAATTTAAAAATTAAACATGTCAAATTAAAATCTTGTTACAGAATAATTAATTCCATGTTAGAGCACATAAATTTGAAAACTATAAATTTGAAAACTTTTTGGAAGCAAAAAAAAAAACAAAAACAAAAATTGGAATAATTAATAAACTTATTTAGGTCCAAAATTATTATTTTATAAAAATTTTAAAAATTTTAACTTTCTTTATATATTTTTTAGAAATTTTTTAAAATTTATAATTTTTTTAAAAAAAATTTAGAATTCTTATAAATATTTTAAATTTTTAAAAATTATTTTGTATTTTTTATTGAGAGAGACAAATTTGCTCATTTTCAAAATTGATAGGAACAAAAGGGGTTTTTACACCAATCTGTTATTTGAATTATTCGCTCTGTAAAATTTAACTCGACTCGAACTCGAAACTTAAATTACTTATTTGAGTTGACTCGATTAACTTGAATAACTCTACAATTTGATTCAATTAACTCGAAATTCGAATTTTTTTCAATCTTTTAATCGAGTCGAGTTTTACTCACCCCTAAAGCTAATAATAATATTGTGTTTTGTTTACTTTAAACAATTCTTTTATAAAACTATCCAAAAAAACATTCTAAAAATAAATTATTTATCTTCTTCACCATGATTTGCCATTGCCATGCCTTGGATTCTTCAAAGCTCTATGCATTTTATAAAGTTTAGCTTTACTTTATATTAACCTTTGAATTAAAAATGTGGTAATTAATCAAGGGGTCCAGCTATTTATGAGTTTTTTCGAAATTATATTTATTGATAATTAGAATATATTCAAATACAATTCACATGAAACGTAAATTAGAATAAAATTTAAAGAAATTTCAAATATGATTTACATAGCGTGAGACTTAAAAACTTAAAATTTATGCCTCAACTTTATCATTAAGCAAACAATCTCGAACTTTCATGATAGTTGGTGTAGCACCAACTTTGGACCCCTTATTTGGTATAAGTTTCGTTTTAACCCTTTAAAATTTGATAACATTTTGTTAATAAATAATAATTTTTCTATTTTGGACCCTATGATATTTCAATTCAATTTTGGCTCCCATTATAAATATTTTGACTTCGCCACTAATGGTAGCCTATATGATAACATTGAGCAAAAAAATCAAGAAATTGAAAATCGATCTGAACCATAATGTTTTGAACGGTTATGATATACTAGTTAAAAACCGCAGTTATCTTAATTGAACCAAATTCTATTTTTATTTAATTTATAAATAAATTTTAAATTCTTATGATGTAAAAAATAAATATTTTATAATTAAAATAGTAAAAATAATATTAATATAATTTTTTAAAAATACCATATAAGAGTTATTGATGATTTTTTATCCACTTAAATTTTTTTATAGATATATTTATGAAAAAGACTTAAAAACTTTACCAAATAATGTTCAAAAATCATAAATTAAAACTTATTTTATCAAAATAAAATAACTTAATATTGATATAAAAATACCATTAACCGATTGAATCAAACTATTTATTATAAATAATTTAATAAATTTAAAAATTCCAATCCAACCAAACCGATACCAATATAGGTGTGATAACATTATCAATACATCCAATGCAAACAATTAATTTTTAGTATTTAGGTCAAATTATTATATATTTGTTTCCTTCTCTTTGTGGATTTAAGGTTAAAGTGGTTGTTATCCAAATATAACTTTCCTTTAGTGGAACATATAATTATAAACAGAAATATCAGAAGATGATAACTTTTGATCTTTTAAATATAAAAAAGGTTAATTGCAACATAGATCTTTAAATTATGGTTCAAATTCTAAATCGGTTTGTAAATTTCTAATCATTTTAATTGAGTTTTTAAAATATTAGTATTATATCAATTAAGTCATTCTGTTAGCATATGGGTCCAATTTTAAACACATATATATGTACCTAGTTATCACATAGATAACTTAGATATGACATGTTTAAAAAAAAAAGTTAAATCCTTTTAAACTTTAATGACACTTTTTTTAACATGTTAGATATAAGTTATGTATGCAATTAATACAAACGCATTTCAAGTTTAATCCACGTGTTTTAAATATGTGTAGGTCAATTTAATATATATATATATAAAACATAGTTTGAGAACATATGATGAAACTAATTCATATAAAAATAATATATATTATATCTTTACCTTATGCCCTTCAATGGAATAGTTGTTCACTACAAGAACTTGACGATGCATTGCCTCGCTATAACTTCTGATGCGACCACGGCCTCGTTGGATAGCCCGAGTCGTTTTAGTGCTCGATCGTCAAACGTAGAAGTATCGTTTCTATTGCAAGGAATGTGTGTATTCGGCTAAATATGGGGATATGTATTAAGAATAGGCTCAAAAATGGCTAAGTATTTGTTGTTATAGGTTCGGCTAACAAAGAATTGAAATGGATAAGTGATAGTTTGGGTGGGATGGAAAACGAGCTTAAGTGTCAAGAACGAACCAACACTATAGGTGAGTGCTGACCTGGGACTTATATGACCTTAAGGTGAATAGGTGATAGAAAGAAAACCTTGACCCGTTACCTAGGAAGGTAAGAACCAAAGGTATAGGTTTTGGGTGAACGCCATACTACAAGAGTGATAAGTTCGATAGAAGAAACAGGTTAACGCCACTAACTAGCAAATAAGTCAAGCTGAGTCTTGGACGAAATTTGAGAGATGAAAACCTCACAAATAACACAAAATTCATTCAAGAAGCAAAAGTCTATACAACCAGCAAATGGGTGAATATTTATGGTAAAATCCTAAGGTTAAGTAGCTAAATGGACAATTCATGTGTGAAATAGATTTTCTCGTTGTTGCTCACTTTCGGCACTTTGGATACTCAAACTCCTTTTGACAACGAGCATTTCACCTTCAACCGCGTATTCCAAGTCTTCTTCTTCCTCAATGCGTGTCCCGGACTCTCCTTCCTTCTCTTCCTCCTATTCAATTTCGCCGTTCGCTCGCACCACCATAGTGCTACGATTTGGGCATTGGCTAGCAATATGCCCCCTCCCGAGGCACTTAAAGCATTTTATGTCCCTTGTTCGATTTGGAACAGCTTCGATCTTGTTTTTGCTAGTTTCACCAACAGGCTTGTTAGATTTTGCTGGCACCACTTGATCTATTGCACGACTTGGTGCGTCTTCCTTACTATTGCCTTGGCCCCCATTTTGAGGCTGTGTTGGGGTTGGAATAGCTTCGCGTAGTTCCTCTTCTTTTTATTTGCTTCTAGACCTTGATGGCCATGTGCATCATGTCAACTAATTCGATGTAATGCTGAAGCTCCACGATGTTGGCGATATCTCAGTTGAGATTGGCTAGGAAATGCGCCATTGTTGCCTCGCAGTCTTCTTAGAAATCTGCTCGTATCATTGCGATTTCCATCTCTTTGTAATAATCTTCAACACTCCTCGATCCTTGGGTAAGATTTTGGACTTTTTGATAGAGTTCCCGGTGGTAGTAGGATGGGATAAATCGCCTCTGCATCACCGCTTTTATCTCGGCCCAAGTTGTGATAGGTCGTTCTCCATTCCGTCTTCGACTTGTGGTTAATTGATCCCACCAGATTATCAGGTAGTCCAAAACTTAATTGCTGCCGACTTTACCTTTTTGGCTTTGGAGTAGTTGTGACACTCAACACCAATTCAATCTTCTTCTCCCACTCAAGGTACGCCACCGGATCAGACTTGGCTTGGAATGGTGGGATGGAAAGTTTGATGTTCTTCAAATCATCGTCCACTCACCCTTATTCTCTAAGGCCTCAGTTCCTTGGACCTCTCCACCTTTCACTTTGGTTTGACCCTTGATCACTTTCGACATTACTTGGGTCATAGATGTCATCTTGGTTGATTTCCGAGCAGCCTCGATCTCTTTGTGGACCTTGGGGAGTCCGCTCTCGTTGGGCCCTTTCCTCGACTCGCTCCAAGCGCTCATTGAATGACTCCAACTCATTCCACAACATGCATTGGAACTCTCGTAATAGAGCTTGTTGGCATAAGTCGAGTACTCCACCACCTCTAGGGGCTACATCTCTAACGGGCTGTCATCCTCCGACTTTCATTACGTTCTGGACTTCTAGACATAGAAAAATAAAACCTCATACAAAGCCTCACGTTCACTCGGAAAGAAAGAGTTAATGGCACTCACACTCATGTTTACACTCTTTTACGGCTTTTTCTTCTCTCTAATGCTCTCACTTCACTCATGCCTTTTTCCACTCGTTTCTTCTCTCGTGATTTTGTAGAAGACTCGTTAAAAACATGTAATTGGCTAAGACAAATTAATAACATGTTCTAACTATGACAAATTAAAGACTTGTATAAAAATCAGACACATTAAATACAAAATTATGAAATCCAAATTTTAACATATTTATGAGCTGGAAACTAATTAACTAATTAAACTAATAACATTAATTTATTCCAGCCTTAAAAACGCATAAGCTAAAGAATTAAATTTGATCTCAACGAGCTAAGATTGAGTTGAATTGAATTAACTAGCTAAGCTAAACAAGTTGACTTTATTCCAGCAAGTTTAGAATGAATAAAATAGAAGGATGAAAATGAGCTCGATGAGCTAGAATTGAGCTCAACGAGCTGGAATTGAGCTAGGTCAGCTTGCAAAAGATGGCAAGCCTCGCTTGGTGAGCTGGTCCAAGGGTGTTCTCGGGGCGTGGCCGTATCAACTTCTTAACATCACGAGACATCATCTTTTGGGGACTCACACAAACTTGGTATTATCTATCAATTCATTACATCTGACAAACACTTCATCTGATCTCATTCAAGTCAGCTCAAACAGTGTCCTAGATTGACACATGCTACTTTATCATTGCACCTAGAGAGAAGGTTTTCAATGGCTAGAACTCACACGCAACCCTCATTCCCTTATAAATACTCTTCTCCAGAGTAGAGTAAAGGGCAAACAACCTCATTCTGTATAGCTGCTTTTCATACCATTCACGGTGTGAATTGCCCTTATCCTAGTGACTATCACAATCTTAAAATGTGAACTATCACCACGAATCACCCTTATATTTTGTATTGTAACAATATATATATCTTAAAAAAAAATTCTTTTTCAACTATTTACATCCTTTTAATTCAAAATAACATAAAAATCTCAAAATCCAAACTCATGCATTGAAATTATGAGTTGAGATTTCTTTGCCTTATCCAAAACCAACCAAAGTGACAAATTAGTGACAAGTTTCCATGGGAGTATCAATTGTCATTTTCACCGGCATCATCATGAATCTGAAATTTTCAAACTTAGTGGGAAAAATAAATCTTACCCATTACCTACTTTTAATTAAAAAATCACAATCATTGCTTAATGCCACAAAATCAAAAGAACAAGCATACATCAGCTTCAGCATAGTAAATCTTATGTTCCCCATTTAGGAAAAAAGAAGACATATAAATATATTTTTTATGGTTTCAAATATATATACATTGCCAATTAAAATTTTTAAAAATATTAAGAGATTAAATGGGATTTTTTATAAATTTTAGAGGGTGTAATTAAAAATTTTGAAACTTTTAGGGAAATTAATGAATTAAATTTACCCCTCTTGGCTCCCATTACGTTGTCCCACTCTCTATATATAACCATGTTATAAAATTAATTATAGGCAGATAAAGCCACTTGCCTAATGGTAAAACTCAACTTATTAAATGATCAGTTGTTGTTGAGTAGGAAATGAGATGTAAGAGTTAGCCATATTTCGAGAGATCAGAATAGTGTTGTAGACCATATGATTAAATATGTTTAAACTTATAATTACTTATTAAAATATATATATTGCATTTGGACAATGAGGCACTAATCCAATATTATCATTTCAAAAGAATATTCATTTTTGACCCAAATAGGGGTAAAATTGTAAAACGACCCTCAAATGGGCATTACCCAAGAACGTAAAGAAGACAAGTGAGTTCATCAAAACGATCGGTCAACCACTATATTTCACGGTGATTTGACTAAAAGACCTCAATACCATCTCATATTTACAAATATACCCTTTCCCACTTATTCAGGAATAGCACTCAACATAGCCGTAAACTTCCTCCTCCCCTTCCCCCTCCCCCCTCTCTTCCCTCCGCCGGAACCAACTTTCCGGCGTGGAGTCTCACCCGCAAACTCGAAAGGGATAACAGTTTTACGCCGAGACCTAGATTTTTCGCCACCGCAGCCGCCACTTTTCATTAAAGCCGAGCTAGCTTTGACAGCCAATGCAGCCATTTCTTCAGCTTGTAAAGGATGTTTAAGCCAAGTCAACGGCAAAGCAAAGTAAAGCTGACCAGGTTGAAGCTCTTCGTCTTCTTCAATGGCGGAAACGACGTCGTCGAAATCCATCTCGTCGGAGTTACAAATGAAACACATGGGGTTCCTTTGCAATACGTAAGAAACCTTTACAGGGTACGGAAATTCCTGTAACCTTCCGTCTTGTAGAATCAACTTAGCCGTCGTTATTTGAGTCGACTCACATGAACTACAAATACCCATTTTTTCCTGGATTTTAATAATGTCGTGTCCTTTTTTTTGGAACTGAAACGGAGTGTTTTTTTTTTTTTTTTTTTGGGGTTTGAGAAGGGGAAGATGATGGGTGACTTTATATAGAGGGGAAGAAATAAGTGGACCGGTATCCGGTCGGGGATATTGAACCGGGTTTGCCACGTGGATTTTGTCGTGACGTGGTAATAAACCATTTTTATTGGAACAGTGGGCATGGGTGCCAGCCTCTAAGTTGGTGGTGGTGACAGACAGGTTGTAGTAAGTGTTGAGGATTAGTGCAACGTGATATTAATGTTTTGATATTTGATAATGGAATTTTAAGTTTGGGAAAAAATATTTTCTATTCATAAAATTTAAATTTATGACCTTATTTTCTTCTTCTTTTTTCCAATTTTTATTATAGTTATTTGAGGGTTTATATGTCATAAAAATTATTCGATATATGATTCACAAGTTTCAATAAATTTAATCAGATAATATTTTTTTTTTCTATACGAGGATAATCAATTAAGGAATCAAGAGAATTTTAAAGTAGATTAAAATATGTAGAGATAAATGAGGTCGAAGCCTCGTAGGATGGTTCACCTGGTGGTAAGGATGAAGTTAGAAAAAAAATTTAAAAGGGCGAGATTAAATTATATGTTTTTATAAGAGCTAAAATAAAATTTCACCATTATATTAATTTATATTCTTGTGTTTTTCAAAAAAACTAAATTGAAATTCTAATATCCTTTCAAGGGCCATACTATAATTTTATCATATATTAATTTCAAATTTTGTAGATTTTTGGGATCTAACAAAGCAATTTCCCATTTTAAGAGTTCCGCTCCCTTCGCCATCAAACCCCTACATGATGGATCGAAAGCCTAAGGGTTTTTTTTAGGAGAAATGAGCCAAAAGTTTGAGGACAACACCGAGAGGGATGCAAGTGTGTAGTAGTAGTTACGTGCCATCTCCTAATTGATAGTTGTCACTTAAGTAGTATGATAATTCATTACGACTCGACAACAGATTGACAAAGTAATTGAACACCGTCGTACACTTTTGATGATTTAATAATTTATTTTTCTAAACATTTCGTATCAAATAATCGTGTAACGAAATTTATATTGAAAAATTAAGGTATTTGGAGAAGAAGAGAACGTGAGATTGATACATAATATTATCCCAAAGGGAATATGAAATAAGCAAGTATCCATGAGGAACAGAAAAGACACGTGGGGCAGAACCCCCAACAATCCGACATCTGATCTGGCACTGCCGCTGCACGGCTGCCGTGGATTCGACCCCAAAGCGGCAAAGCCTCCCCTTACGCCGGTCATGTCCCTATTTCTTTACTTCATTTAATTATTTTATACCCTTTCCTTGTCGTTGAAGCGTCGACAATTGCACTTATTTTTCTATTTAGCTGTTAGCCCTCAGGATTTACATGTGCATATATGCTACTCAATACTCTAAATTTTGGCAAGTTACACATTGCTTTAATGGTAAGGTTGTGTGATGATCTAAATTTTTAGGTGAGTTGAAATTAATTATAAATTTTTGAGAAGTCTGTAAAATTAAATGTCGGTAATGGTAATATAGAACGATTGTAAAGTAATAAGAAAGAAAAATAAAATACACAGATTTTATGTAAAAATCCTTTCGGGAAAAAACCACGGGTAGAGGAGAAGAAAATTCACTAGTATTGAAAATCAAATGATTTAAGAGGAGTTCTGACTACATCTATTTAAAGGCTGAGAAAACCTTATTCTAATGAAAGTCAAATAGAGGGAGTGTAGTTATATACGTATTCTACTTGTGCAATATAGTCCATACCATAGATCCCCTAGTTTTACCACTGTATTATTTCTTTAACAATGATTCGGGTCACACAACTCTAACAAAGTCAAAATATAATTTTATCATCAATCAATTTGTGATGGTCAAATTCTACTATTAGCCTTTGTACTTTACGTAAGTTGTGAATTTAGTACATGTACTTTAATTTGGTCATTTTCAACCTCTATACTTTTAGAATTTGAAAATCTTAATACTAATCAAATGATAACTATTAAATTCATTAAGTTAAGTTCTGTTATTTTTAAAATTTGATGTGCCAAACATATTATCACATGTGTAATGCTCTATCTATTTATTATTTTCACATACTATTTACAAAAATCAATTAATAGATTTAATGATTGTCGTTGCATATTAAGACTAAAATTTTGAAATTCAAAAAATATAATCACTAAGAATGATCCAATTGGTGAACGTGGACTAAATTTATAACTTTAAGCACAATACAGGATTAATGACATAATTTAACCAAACAGATTCAACTGTTACGATTGGGTCAAGACCAAAATTTCAAAATTAAAAAGGTACAGAGAGTAAAACTGATCAAATTAAAGTACATATACTAAATACACAATTACCACAAAGTACAAGGCCAGAAACTTTTTCACTTTAGACGTCCAAAGTGTTATTTTATCATATATTAATTTATAATTTAATATTTTAAGGGTCCAATTTCATTTTTTCGATGCCCTTGTCTGCCCATTTACATTCGCCATCAAGTTCAAGTTTAATCTTATGTACATGTGAGTTTTTCATTGAATTTATTCTAGTTAGGGGTGAGATCGATTCAGTCGGGTTTTTTTGGATCTTTTAAATAATTTATCATAATTTAATTTAGTTTTCTATTTTATTATATATTAATTTTTTATTTTAGATTTATTTTGACAACATGAGATTTATTTTATGAGGTAAAATTTCAATGTGTTTTTTTATAAATATTTCTAAATGTTTTTCAAATAAATTAAAAAAAATTATATGGTATTTTTTAAAAATATATATTTCTTATATATTTTAAGTTATTTTCACTATTTTAAATATAATATATTTATTTTCACATTGTAAAAAAATAAAATTTATTATAAATTAAATAAAAGTTAGTACTTAGTTTGGTTTATGTAATTGTAATTTTTGAACTTGTATTTTATAAACCGTCCAAACACCTCTGTTCGGATAGAAATTGTTTTCCCCACATTTTGGTTTTTTCCCCTCACTTTTATTGTTTTGCAATTTAATTGAAGACTTTTATTTATTGATGACAACATGCTATTGAACATAAATTCACAACTTGATTATCATGATGTATGGGAAATGTCAACTTTATCCTTAGTAAACTTGGTCTTAAATGGGGGAATTTATCATTCTTATTAAAGAACTAATAACAATTTAGGTCAAATTTTGAAATGTTGGTTTGGTTTTACCATATATTTATGATGAACAGCTTGATTTCAATCGTTTACCCATGACACTAGTTGTCTCCTTTTATCATTTCATTCAACTCGAATTTTGAATTCATAGATGACCTAACATTTTAAAGTCAAAATTTATTGATATTTATTGGGTCAAGCGATAATAAGCTTGGTTAGGGACAAAGCTAAAAAAAGTTTTTTAAGGAGGCGGAACTAAGTTGTATATTTTTACAAGAGTTAAAATACAATTTCACCATTTTAATAGCTTATATCTTTATAATTAAGGACGGAATCAAATAAAGTTTTTTAAGGAGGCGGAACTAAGTTGTATATTTTTACAAGAGTTAAAATACAATTTCACCATTTTAATAGCTTATATCTTTATAATTAAGGACGGAATCAAATTTTTATCATTTTTAGAATCAATATATAATTTTATCATGTACTAGCTTAAATTCTTATAATTTTTAAAAGACTAGAAATTATATTCACCATTTTAAGTGAGCCAGGCCCCTAAAATTTGATACCTTTTAAGTAAAATTTCGAATTTAAACATAAAAAATTCTTTAAAAAAAAGAAGTCAAAACTTATAATTCTAACTTAAAAATTAAGCAATTTGGGACAAGAAAGCAAGTGCAAATATTAAGATTCTAGTTTCAAATCTATTCAACTATATACTCTACTGATGATTTCAACTCATAGATTTTTGTGTGTGTTGAAAAATGAGTTTTTAAAAAGTATTTATCGAGTCAATATTTTAATTATTTGGATGAATTAATAATATCATAAAAATAATGAGGTAAATTATATTAAATTAAAGTATAAAGCGTAGTATAGAGATCAAAAATCGAAATTTGATTTTAAATAAAGGAATATTGCATAATAATTGAGGAATGAACATGATGTCCCATTGCAACCCTTTCTACGAACCTTCATGGGGGATCTCCTCTCCCCCACACCATCCACCGAAAACACTCAACCTAGCTAATTAAAAAGAAACCCAATAATTGAAATCAAACTTTATACACATACATATATGTATGTATGTATATATATATATAAAGGGCTCACACGAATGCTTTTCATTTCTTTAATATTCTTCTAATTAAACTACATTAGTTTCCTTGTTGAATTAGGTGACATTTATATTTTCCATTTTTTCATCTGACTTAAAACAAAGGGTGACTCCACTTTCGTTTTAAAGAGAATAAAATGTAAAATAATTCGATTCATGATCTAATCCGATTATTCGATTCGAAATACTTATGATTTAGGTAACATTAAACACTTCATTTGGGGGTTTCTTCTCTAAATTTTGGATGAGAACACCATCCTTCTCCATCTTGATCTTTGATTTTGACTTCTGTTGATACCGTGTATCAATAAGACTAATTTATTAAGCTTTTTATCTGGATGGGAATTAAGAAAATTCGAAATTAAAAATATTTAAAAAAAAAGGAAGATAAATATTTATTGAGAGTTGAAAAATCTCTTGTGACACTTCTTTTTTATTCAAAACGATGGAATCAACCTTTGTGATATATAAAAAATGAAATATCACAATATTTTTGTTTAAAGAAACCCTATTTCATCCCTTTAGCTTTTTCTTCTTAATACTTTTTGGTATAATTAAGTTATCATCTATGTCCGTTTTACAATCTATAAAGACCCGTTTAGTGATTGTGGTTACTCATTCAAACAATATAATCTCTAAAGTTCGAACTTAGGGGTGAAGCTAGAAACTTTTCTTGGAGTTAAAATGTAATTTTGTCATTGCATCGGTATATATCTTAATAGTTTTAAAAAGACTAAATCAAAAGTTTATCATTTTTAAGCCGAAATGATAAGTTTACCATGTATTTACTTAAAATTTTCCATTTTAAAGTGTCTTTGCCCCTACCTGAATTCTCCTATTAAGAATGCAATATATCATACCGTTGCACCCAACATTTATCCGTCTTCTTAATATTTTTAATAAATTAAAGTTAATAATTATCTTTAATCTCAATTACTTTGAAATTATGAAGTTGTTGCATGTTGATGAGATAGGCTTACATTATAATGCCTATCAAATTGTGTGTGTGTATATACATATATATCGGTTGGAACCATAATTGCAATTTACATGCCTAACTTCCATAAGTCATACATATTTATACCAAATATTAATGGTACATAACTAATGAAAAATTTAGGAGAGACCATGCTTGAAGCTTCCATAAATATCAACAATATCAATAATAATAATAAAAACATGAAAAATTATAGACAAGGATTTTGATGTGTGTGACATTCTGGGATACATGTTTTTGCTTAATCCATTTGGGGGGGGGGGTGTATGAACAAAAAATAGTTGGCAAAAAGAAGAAATTAAAGCCCCCAACAACCGGCATCAACACACTAGAGACATGATTTTTTATATATAAATTTTAAAAATGCCCTTAAAAAATGGATTTAATTAAATATAAATTTAATTAGATCTTATAGATTTGTTAATAAGATTTGAGTGACAGACAACTTTTTTTCTCAATATATAGTATCTTTGATTTCAATCATATGGGGGGATCATGGAAAAGGTGACCATTGGAACATTCCCATGAACGTTCCTCCATTGTTGAGAACATGAAGCTTTTTATATATATATATATATATATATATATATATATATATATATATATATTATAATGTAAGGTTGTCATGCACATTTGGTAGGGCCATTTAAGGGGGACTTTGATCTTCCATGGTCAAAAGCTACTTATCTCTCCTAAGCAAATCAAATTATTGGATTTTGATTCAAAATTATGGAGGGTTGGAAAGGATTTAAATTATAAACTTTTTAGAGATGTTTTAATAATTTTAGTATTGTGTTAATGTAAATTTTTAAGATTTTTTTAGGGGGATTAAAATATAAAAGTTCTATATTTGGAGGATTTAAAATTGAATTTTAAATTTTACGGGGTCTGTAATGTTATTGGATTAATTTAAATTTTGCAATTTTTAAAGAGGTTAAAAAGATAATTTTCTACTTTGAAGGGCCAGGCCTTGCTTGCCCTGGTCCCTCTAGTGTCACCCATGCTTTTAAGATTTGAAAGTCTTTATATTAAAATGGGTTAATTTCATTAAACATTTTCCAAATTTTAAACTAAAGTTGATTAAGTTAGTTAATTGATTGAACCGATCAATTTAAAGTCAGTTTGGTTACATCGATCTTGAACTTTATTCGATCAAGTCAATTTTTGTAAATTATGGTTAAATTGTCAATTTAATAAAAAATCGGCTGAACTAACTGAAAATTTCCCCATTAGCTTAGGCATTAAATACTATTCCTACTTTGACAGGAAGCATGTTTAAAAATTATGACTCAAATTGTATACGAGTGTCTATTGCATAAATGATAATTGGCTTGGTTTTGAAATGTTAGAGAAAAAGAAACAAGGTTTCTAAATTTTAGTGTCTATTTTTTTAACATTTCATATTCAAGTTGTCCATATAGTAAGTATATAAATGTTTACAATTTGATCCATGTGTTTTATAATTTTTTTATTTTTTCTTTATCCTTTTTTATTTTATTTTTTTATATTTTTAGTATTAGAATCAGGTTTTACCCTTTAGTTTTAAATAAAAGTGTGAAAGTAAAAGCATAAATAAGATTTTTAAAATCAGTTGGACTAAAATTTAATTGGGTATGAATTCAGAAAGAGACATCAAATTGGTTCACCATGAACCAATATAAATAAATTAAACTAAACTAAAAAATCGATTGGATCGACTAAATTTTTTAAAATTTATTATAAAATTTTAATGATTTATTTAAATAAATTATACCAACCAATTAAACTAACAAACCTCAATTCCAAAATAATTCATAAAACAAAATAATGATTTTTACTCTTGGGTTTTTATAAGATGCTAGGATAAAATCAATGTATAAAAGGGAAGCTTTGGGCTTTGATTAGACCCAATGTTGCTACAGCTCAAGGCCGGCTCATCATAGCTCATTTTGGGGTTGTCTCAAAGTGGAGATAAAATCACAAAGACCAATTCTAGGTTTAGTGTGATACACTAAACTAAGAGGTTTTGAATTTATGATATTAACATATTTTATATTTATTTAAATTTAATTATTTTAAAATATAATTTTAAAATTTTGTTTAAACTAATCTATATTATCTAATAGTTAATTTAAACTTATTTTAAGTTCATCTTATTTTGTCGATTGAGTGTTAACTTAATTGATATTAGTATTGCTGTCAGTGCAGGAGAACGTGAGCTCGAGGCGCTGAAGCATATTATTCTCCTATTTAAGGTTTAGGGAAAGGTAATGAGTATTTCTAAGTATTGTATCAAAAAGAACAAATATGATAAGAACTTGTAATGATATTAATGTTTAAATATGATAAGAACCTATTTTTTAATTTGATATTTGATAATTTTATATACTTTTAATTTATTAAAATTTTATATATAAAAAATTTAACATTCTTTAATGTGTACTGATACTCAAGGGTCGAGTTAGGTCATGTTAGGTCGAGGGCATAATTTATACTTACTCGAGCCCAGCTCAACCCGAAATATGAGCTTAAAATTTTGCTCAAACTCATCCATATTTACAAAAAATTGACTAATACAAACTCATTTTAGATCCATCAATATTATTTTTAATTATTTTTAAAATTTTAAATTATTTTATTTTATTTTAATATTTAATAATTTTATACATTTTTTATTTATTAAATTTTTTCATATAGTCATCTTAAAATTATTTTAATATTTACATTAAAATAATATTATATATTTAGTATAAAAATAACAAAATATAAAGTATTATAAACTTCAGTTTGGACCTTGAATCTTCAAACCCAACCCATTTTAAACACAAGCCTAACTTTTTTGTCTAAGCTTATTTTTTAAGACTAATATTTTTATTCAAACTCTCTCAAATTTCAAAAGAATCCTCAGGCCTAAGCAGATCATTTGACCTATGAACAGGTCTATATATACATCATATTACCATAAGTTTTCTTTAATATAATGCCTAAAAACATTTATAATTATTTCACAAACCCTTAAATAAGAGAATAAATCTGATGTCAACCAAAAAACATCTCAATCAGCATAAATTTATATATTATAAATTATATAATATATAAAAATAATCTAATTTTTTTCTCTAGGCCTTTATATTTTTGCTCCAATCTTACATATAAACAGTTGTAAAATTAACTTATTGATAATCATTATATATTAAGGTATTGAATGAACAACAAATTTCAAACCACAAAATAGAAGATGGGTCCAATTTAGAAGTGCTAGTGGGTCAAATCAAGCCAAATTCAAATCAGACCCAAGCCTAATATAACATCTTTTAGGTTTATCCAAGCTTAATCCAGAATTTAACCCTAAAATTTTATCAAAATCCTTCTATTTGTAAAAAATTAAGGCAAATAAATAGAATAAATTTAAAAATAGATCAAGTCAGATCAAACCCTAAATGTTTAAACCCCTAAACTTTAAATTTAAGACCCAATTTATTTATAAATTTCTAACCCAAACAAACCTTTAGATTTGGTCGAATAATTCATGATCAAGTCTAGTACAATCCAAAAGATAATTAAGTAACCTAATTCGATTTAGAATTAAGCTTTCATGACCAAGGAAAATTAATGATATGTATTTAACCAAGTTAAGCTTATTCATCTAATTAGTTTCCTCATTTAATAAATAATTTCACTAATAAATCACCAATGCACTGAGCTAATAGGCCTTTATGATAAATATTTTGTAAATAAATGATTTTTTTCGATTACATCAAAACAGTCCAAAATCGATAATAGATAAAAGTTTCAATAAATTTCAGTCCTAAAAAATCGTAGCGAAGGGATGGCTGCAGCTCATAAGTGCTTGAAATTTATGAAATGTAATCAAAGCGAAAGGTTAAATCCCATTGCTCATTAACCCTAGACATCATTTTTAATCATCGCTGCGCTTTACAACAAATAATACTCTATTAAAAAAATGCTTATAAATTATACTTATAATGGGAAAAAATTTTGATGCTGGTTCAGGCATTCAGAATGAGTAGGAGGTAATTGATCATCAAAATAATCAGATTTTTTAAAAGAAATTCATCATTATGCCTTTGAGAGATCCTAACATGCAAAAGCAGATTAAAAAATAAATTCATTTTTAAATGAAAAAAAAAAGAAGCAAAATTAGAGAAAAAAAAAGGATGGATTTCTCTCAGACAAATGCCTCGATTTGTCGTCACGATTTGAAAGAATGGAATGGTTCAGACTCGTCATCTTTGTTGAATCATCATTGAGAAACCCTTGAATCATCATTAAAAACATGAAAAAATAAGACTAAAAAGAAATTAACAATTTAAGATAAGAATTGATGAGACAAAAATTAAAAAATAAATAAATAGAAAGGTTTATGGGATTTCAGAATGAAAGAGAGGCAGCTTGGAATTAAACATAGCGAGCTTTCTTTTTTATAGGCGAAATGATTTAGGGTTTAGGGTTTGCTTGATTAAATATTTACCCTCTATGTTTCTTAAATTTACCTAACAGCCATTGGGTTTGGTTCCTACTTTGATATTGGGCTTTGGCTTGTGGGTGAAGTTGACTTGGAAACAAATCAATTTTTATTTTCATTTTTTTATTTGATAATGTTTGTGTCACTTTTTAATCCGAATTATTTCGAGTTTAGGGTATTTTGAATTTATATGATTTAGGATTTAAATCATACTTAAGGTTTGGGTTTTTCTATGAGAAATTAAATCATTTTAAAATATTTAGTCAAGTTATTTCGAATTTAGGCACATCAAATATAAAATCAATTTAAGTTTTTTTATCTGCTCTATTCATAGTCTCTCTCCCAAACCATAAATAGGAAGATAATGCACTTCATCGCACTCGAACCCACATCCTCTAGCATTGGCAATAATGTTCATATCAATCGAATTAAAACTCCATTGGCCGATTTGGGTCATTTTAAGTTACTTATTCAAGCTTTTTTATTTAAATGTCATTATAGGTTCTGTCATATATGTTCTTTTTAACATAATATCTAGAACTACTCATAACCCCTCATTAACTAATAAATAGAAGGATAATGCGCTTCAATTCACTAAAATTTATGTCCTTCTACATTAACAAAAATTCTTATACCAATCGAGTTAAAACTCAAGCCACACTTAGTCAAGCTATTTCAATATATTTGTTGATGTAAAATTTTTGAATTGCAATATTAATTAACACGTAGACTACCCAAAAGGCCAACTAATTAACATGTCCTTTGGTTTGGGCCCAATTCTATGACCTAATTATACTTAGGTAGATATATAAGCCATTTTGCCTCGTCCAACCCATGGGCCAGGCGGAGCCAGTAGGTCGTTCAACTTGAATAATTTTTTTTTTGGAATGACAAATTTAAGGGGTAAATATCAAATTTATACATGAATTATGATTTAATATGTAATTTCATACATAAATTTTGATTTGATGTAATTATATACGTAAACTTGAATTGCGATTAATATGTAAATATAAAACTTTGGTTTTGATTCAACTGTATACGTTTAAAAACTTTAATACAATTGTTCAAAAAAAAAAAAAAAAACTTTAATACAAACATCTATTTTGATGTTAAATTAATACAATTGTTTGTGAATATAATATATTAACATAAAATGATGCTAATTTCATAAAGTTGTCAATGACTTGTAAAATTTTGAATCAAATCAAAATTTCATGTATGACATTGCACAAAATTAAAGTTCACGTATGACATTACACATTGGGCCAAAATTTATGTACAGTTTTGATATTTATTCTTAAATTCAATGATGGAAGTATTTTCTTCTCAATTTAAATTTAATAACCTAAATATTAATATAAAATCATTGGGGGATATGTCGGTTTTGAGTGGATGACACTTCAAAACAATCAAATAATAGTATAAATGTCGGATAAAAGTCATATTTGAGCTCAAATTCTACCAAACACAAATGTCCACATATTTTGGATAGATAATTATGCTTAACGCACATTAATCAAAGTTGAGAGATAAAATCTTGACTAAAAACAATACTGAATGTATTAAGAGATTCGTCGGTTCGAGACAAACAACACTAATTATTAAATATTATTTTAATAATAAATAGAGGTTTTGGGTCACCACTTGATTTGTTCTGTGAATGGCTTAATGATTATTTATTTTGAAAGAACCCAGCATTCATTGATTTCAAACTACCATTTAAATTTTGTTTAAAGAGAATTTAGGGGGTTGAAATGTGGGTTTGTTACTTCACAGACAACCCCAAAATCATGTACTAAAATTTAAATTGGTTTCAAATTTGAATGTATTAATGCTGTATCAATAAATTTTTGGGTAAATTATTCTGTTGCGCATTTTAAATAGTAATTGTTTTTATTTCGGTCACTCAATTTATTTTTTGTTAATTTGGTCATTTGAAAAATGAAAATAACCAAATTAGTTACTCCATATTAAATGCTAATAAAAAAATTAACGGTATATTTTCACGAATTGTTTTGAGTGATCAAAATAAGAACCACCCTTATTTAGAATTACTAATAAATGGTTTATTCTAAATTTAAAGTGACTAACATAAATTTAAAAGTGGCCTATTTATAGTGATTAACAAAATAATTTATCCTAATTTTTTTCTTCAATGTAAAATATATATTAAATCACATAAATCAAATTACAAGTTTGTATGTAATTTTCACATAGTTGTGTATAAAGTAAAAAAGGAAGTAAAAAGAAATTGTCCTGAATTTCAACATCACAATTTGTTTTTTTTTTTTTTGTGATAAATTCAAACTATTAATAAGTTAATATTTATAATTTAATTCACATATTTTAAATATATTACATATCAAATCTAAACTAATATTCAACATCTAAATTAATAGTTAAATTAAGGAAAAAGCCGGTAAAAATATTATGAAAATCTTTGTTTTAGAAAGTAGATTACATTTTACTTATTTTATTTAAAAAGTTAGATAAATTGATTTATGTACATTAAATTAAATAGCAAGTTGATCTTTTCTATTAAAAAATCATTTATTTCTAAATAAAAATGGGTAAACTAATCCTTATCCGTGCAAAGATGAATTTACAATAATAAAAATAGATAAAATCAATTTAATCTTTGAGTATGAAAAGAAAAAATCATCTACAATACTTTTACCAAGAAAACCCCGACTCAGGGATGGATCCAGGAGGGGTGGTCGCCCCCTTAGAAATTTCAGATTTTTGAATTTTATATATAAATTATAATGTATTTCAGATTTGGTGTTCACATTGTATACGATTCGCCCCCTTGACCAAATGGTATTTCATATAATTCGTCCCCTTAAGACAAAAGGTTAATTTTAATAATAATAACAATTAAATATTAATGCATGATGGCCTTAAAGACTAAACTTAGAGGACCAATACTTGACTGGTATAATCAATTTGGTTGCTTCTTCAAGCAAGCAGCATGATCAATTAAGATACATTGAGGCATCTCATATCCCGGAGTTGATGGACAATGGTGAGCTTGAAATTGGCAAAGGAAAAAATCAAATCAGTACTCTCAAATGTCCAGGCAATACTTGATAGGAATCTCATTTAGCTTCTCTCAATAGCTTGATGAGGATGTTCGATTTCGTTTATGTTATATTACAATATACCATCAAGTCCAGCAACCTTACTCAAAGAAGTGAAGCTGATGGAATATATGATGCAATGACATACCTTTAATTTGTTTTCATCTTGCATTTCATGATTGAAATGCTTGTAATCACTAATGATCTCTGTCAAGCATTGCAGTATAAATCACAGAATATACTAAACGCGACGCAACTGATGTCATCAACTAAAACACTTCTCCAAAAATTTAGAGAACATGGATGAGATTCTTTATTTGAGAAAGTGAAGTTATTTTGTAAACATCATAAGATAGAAATCCCCAATTTAAGTGCTTCGTACAAACCTGATTGAGGTCAGTCTTGCATCCAAATAGATAACCTCACAATTGAGTATCACTATCAATTTGATATATTAATTGCTAACAAAAATGAATTATCGCTTTAATGACGAGGTAATGGAGTTACTTGTTCTTAGATCCGTTTCAGATCTACACGATAATTACAAAGCTTTTCGGGTAGAATATATCTACAAGCTTATGAATGATTTTTATCCGCACAATTTTACAGAGCAAGAAAAGCTACACACTAAAATTCAATTAGAGCATTTTCAACTTAATGTTCATCAAAGCACGGAGTTGCAAAAAGCTTTTACAGTTGTCAAATTGTGTCAAATGCTATATAAGACAAATAAGTGAAGTATTATCCTCTTATTGATAAAATTATTCATCTTGTGCTAACTTTTTTGGTGTCTACTGCAATAACTTAACGAACATTTTCAACTTTGAAAATTGTAAAGATAAGACTTCACAACAGAATGAAGTATGGTTTTCTTTCAACTTACTTGGTAACATACATTGATAAAAAGATAACTCAATAATTTTCAACTGATTCTATCATTGATGAGTTTAATCTTACGAAAAAGTATAAAGTGCAATTTAATATGCCTAGTATTAAAAAATAAGACTAAGGTCAAGTTTTTTTAATTTAATTTTTAGAATTATAATGATATTTATGAAAATCTTAATATAGTGTATTTTTTTTCTTTTATTTTTTTACAATTAAATAGTTCATATTTTTTAATAAATATTAAATTAATTTATTTGATAAAAAATATTTTAAAAAATTTGACAACCTTTTACATTAAAAAAAAATATATCATCCAGATTTAGAAATTTCGTAAAACCCTGAATCCTACCTCCTCGAGTAAAATGATATTAACCCACCCATAAACAAGTCTTCGCTCATGCTTCCAAAGCAAACGCCCCCAAGGATCCCACTTGTAAACAACACAAAAATATATATTAAAAAATGAGAAAAAGAAAGCACAAGAATTTAAAAAACTTTAACTAAAAAATTAGGGCATTCACCATCCGCCTTACAATTCTCCACTAACTCCATGGCCCCATCATGACCTGCCCCTTTCATTATTTACATATTCCATTGCGTTGGCCATTTGCCTCAAAAGATGAGTTTTTTTTTTCTTTTTTAAATAAACAAAATAACCAGACCCCCATAAAAAAAATAAAAATAAAAAAGCAATTTTATTGTTCGTTAATTATTAATGTTCTAATGTACCAACCTCTATTCTTGATGATGATGATGTCTTCGTCTTCGTGTCTCCGTAACCGTTGACTCATGAGAATCACAAACTTGTGTCTTGAACTTACATCCAAACCGTTTATTCAATGACCCTCTCCATCCGCTGCCACGTGGATTTTCCTTTTCTATTTTTTGGATTACTTTCTTCATTGTGGAACATTCCCTCTCTAGTTGATGTACCCGCGTCCTCATTGAATCCATGTCTAGTCGTAACACTTGATTTTCCCTCACGGCTGCTCTCCACGTGGTGCTTCCTTGTTCACCACGTGACATCGCCACCCTTTCCTCCTCCTCATCTTGTTGTTGTTGTTCTTCTTCGTCGTCCTCTCTTCTCGTCCCCGACAATCTCTCCGCATTCATCGGCCCCGTTTCCGCCGCTAACAATGTACCGGCGATAGCGTGACGTAGCTGCAACTGCTCGAAGAACAAGACTTGGACCACCGCACGTAATGGTAAACGCTCATTTTGTGCCGCGTGAGTGCATGCTTCGAGTGTAAGCTTTTGACAGTCTAATACTCCGCATATCTTTTCCCGCTCCGATTCCGGTATCCATGGATGCGCCTTCAAAAAAAAAAGTATAAGAAAAGCTTAATTAACTAATTTAAATCATGTTTTTAAAAAATTTAAACCGCTTGTTTTTGTTAATTGTACCTTGAGGTATACGTCGACAGCTCTGTAAAGTCCATCGTCGAAATTTCTAGCTTGATCGGGAAGCGAAATCGCGAGGTTATAGAACTTTTCCGGTTTCAAATTGGCGTCGGATGCGATCTCAGAAAGATAACCGTCGATTAATTTTCCGACGAGCATCAATGCAGGCAGCCTACTGCTATTAATAATGTTATCGTTGTTGCCTTCGTTTTCGGCTTCGATTCCTGCAGCGTTTCTCTCTTCTAATCCATCCAGAAAATAACCTAAAATCCTTTCAATGCAATCGACGTCATAGAGCGTTTCGTTGAGATAGGAATAGCTCGGGATTAACAGATCGTCTAACATTGCCTGCTCGAGTTGGAAACCGATCTTCTTCTCCAACGCGGCTTTGCTAGATTCCGATGCGTTTAAAATGTTAGCGGTTCGTAATAGACCGAATAAGAGCCGCGTTGCGGTTGATGAACTTGAATGCGTCTTTTCTAACGGAAGGTTAGAGATTATCGTTTCCAAAAGCTCTCTCTGTTCACTCTCTGTAATAGCGGCGGCCAATGACGATGACGGTTTCCGATTTGACCGCGAAGTTCCTGGAATGTACTTCTTTGCGTAACACATAAGGCAGCTTTCGATGACCTCAGGACTCAGATCTCGCCTTTTCAAGGTTGAAATCAAGCGTTTGAACAACGGTAAACTCAGCAATGCCAGATCTTCAAACCACGACTCCACGTTGCTTGTTCGAGCTAAAGCTTTTCTTCTCAAGCCAGTTTCAATTCCGTTCCACAAAGCTTGAGCCGAAGCGCCTTTCGCTTCAACGATTCCATCATTCACTGGCCAGCCAAACAGAGTCGGATCTGTAGAAGAAGCTCTCAAAGCGATCGAATCGATCAACCTCTCAACAATGCCTAAAGACTCCGCTAAAGTCATCACCGATTCGCATGATTTCAACGCTTTGATAGATGCTTTAAGACTTTTAAAAACGGATTGAGAAAGGAACCTTTCGGTTTTAGAAATCAGGTTATCTTCGGAGTACTCATCGGTCATTTCGAGAAACTCGGCGGCGCAACGGAGAGGAACAACGGTGGAGGAGGAGAGATCGATTTTGACGCCGTAACAGAATTTGGCGGCGGTTTCGAAAGCGTCAGAACCACCCGGAAAATCCTGCAGAGATATCTGGTAACGATCTTCTTCTTCATCATCTTGTTGGTCTTGATATTCCTCTGTTTCTTCTTCGATTTCATTCCCGGTTTCACGTTGCTTTTGCTTAGTAACGGTTACAGTAGATGATTTCTTACCTTGTTCTTCTATTAACTGATCAACCTTTCTGCTTTTGGATATCAATGGAAACTTCAACAACAAAAAAAAAATACAAAGAAATAAATGTTTGCTTCACCAACCAAAAAAAAAAAAAAAAAAAAAAACCATGAAAAAGAAAATTCAAAACTTAGCTAACCTTATGAAGATGAAAAGTCATATCATCAACTTCAATAATAATGTCACTAGGTAAGCCAGTAGCACAGAACCTGTAAAAATTTAAAAAAAAAAAACAAAAGGTTAACATATTTTTGCAGTATGAAGAAAAAAAGGAAACGAAAATGAAAAGCTAACCATGCTTGGCCTTTAGAGCTAGGTTTATCAGCTGCCATTTTTTTTTTCTTTCAGATGAAGTTGAAAATGCTTTGGGTATTTAGAAACAGTTCTGGAAAAACCTAAAGCAGATTAATTTAGGGTTTTCCCCCCAAGTTTAGAGAAGAGAGAAGGGGTTGGGTTTAGGATGAAGAAGCAATTGGTAAAATAAAAAAAAAAAAGGGTGGGAAATTGGAATCCTAGAAAACTCAAAGAGGGACAAATGAAACTTGAACAAATTTCAAAGAAGGAAGATCAAATTTTTTATTATTATATTCATTTACCCCCCAAAAAAGTTTTTTTTTAAAATTTTTTTATTTTTGGGACCTTCTTTTGAATCACATCAGAATCTCAAGTCTCAACTACTCCAACTCTGTCTAAAAATGTCAAAGAGAGGGAAAAATGGGACTGAAAAAGGGTAACGTTTAGAAGAAAAAGACCAAAAGTAGCAATTAATCCCATCTTGGTTGGCATTATATTGCTTCCCATTTGAGTATATAATGCATATTTTATAATTCCTTATTCTTTTAAATTTAATAATCAAAACACAATTGTGCCAAAAACAATAAATAATTAAAGTGGTATAACTTATTATAATGTAATTATACCATGATATTAGTACACTGTACTTCCTACTTTATTCAATAATGACCTTTAAATTTCTTTCTATTAGGTTAGTTATAGTGCTTTTTTGGTCTGAGTTTTGACCCCTGGTATGCTATAGTCACAAGGTCGGATCCGGTTTAGAATGAGTATCAATTATGAAAATTTATAAAATAGTCATTCAATTATTGAATTTTTCAACTTTTTTATTTTTAGTTGTATTTGGATATTCTTTATTGTTTTAGTTTGCTTTAGTTTTAAGAATATTATTTTCATTTCATTTTTCTTAATTTAAAAAATTTAATGAATATTTAAAATTAATAAAATAGAAAATTAGAAAATATAGGGCTATACGGACTCGAACCGTAGACCTTCTCGGTAAAACAGATCGAACTGATTATTATCAAAATGATTCGGCCTATTTCAAAGACCCAACATGCATTTTTTTTTTGCATTGGGCTCTTTCATTAACTGATAGAAATATCAGTTAGTCTACCGTATATATATTTTTTTCTAATGAAAAAAAAGAAGGCGATTCCGTGTGTGTTTCGATTCATTGTGCTCTGATTCATTACTGATACAGGAGCACTTCCAAAGTGTTTCAAAGAGGGGAAGGGTTATCTTGACGTAGGTCTGCTTCTGGCCTAGATCAACCTAAGTTAAATGTTTATCTTTTTTTTTCACTCAATTATCTTATATTTTTGGATATGTCCATTTTTACGTTAGTCACATTGTGACCAAAACAGAAACTTAAATAGTTGTATAATAATTTTATAAATTTTCATAGTTGGTGATAAAAAGGAAAAAAAATATAATTGAATTATTATCTTGTAACTAAAAAACAAAAAAATAATAATTAGATGCCCTCTACTGTAATTTATTTATTTTTATTCACAATATTCAAATCGAGTTCTTGGGAAATTTGATATATAGTTGACTCAAAAGCTAAGCATGCTTAATAGAATCATCAACAACAACTATAGAGAGAGTGAGTAGTATCTACTCTTCACTTTTTTTGGCCAGTGATAAATACTCTTATTTGGAAGTTTTTTTCTTTTGCTTTCATGGCTAAGAGAAGAGGAGATTATTGGGTTTTACTAGCTTTTCTCGTGTGGGGGCATTATCAAAGTTGGTACCAGATATCTACAAGAAAACCAAAATCGCAAAGCAAGATGACAAAATTGTCTACCATGATAGTTTTAAGAGTCTTGTTAAAAATGCTTTAGATGCAACAACTAATTGAGAAGGAAATTGATATGCTTTTTCTTCAAACTTGTTTCCATTGAGGGGCAAAAGGAAAGAATTGAAACTTTGGGTGTCCAACACTGCAAGTAAATAAAAAAGCCATTGTTATTTAATATAGTCATATGAAAATAAATGGGGTATTGGCCATATTCTAAAGCACATGACCCACATAAAAGAAAACCCCACAGCTTTAAAAATGATTGGTTTTTTGTTGTGTTTTGAAGTTCTAATCTGAAGCTTTTCTTTTTGAAAATTTCAGGTCTGAAAACGTGGCGCTGGCTTTCATTAATAGCAACATGGCCTCCACCCTTGTAAGTTCTTCCACCCTCTTCCTTGCTTTGCATTTATGAATACATTAATGAGACAACTACTAAGGAATATTTTGTACAATTTTCCATCAAGGATGTGTGTACATGGAGTTAGAGGTGTGTAGGAAAAATCGAAAATTGATTTGAATATTTTGGAGTATAAATTAAAATTTGTTGTTACTTGAATTGAATGGAAATATATATTTTATTTAATTTCTAGTTATTTTGTAACGACCTCAAAAGTATGGATATTGAAAAATGAGTTATCGGGTCTCCATTTTTAGTAAACGGACTCATAAAATATTTATTAAAAATGTTTACGAAGTTAGTTGTGTGTTTAATAAGGTTTTATTTAGGTGAATTTGACTTAATTAGAAGTATTTGAGAAAAGGATTAAATTGAAAAGGTGCAAAATTTTAATTATAGATTAAAAGAAAGTATAAAGGACTAAAAGGCAATTATGCCATTTTTAAATGTTGAGGCTGAAAAAATCCTAGATTTTTTAGTTAAAAACGTGTATATGGATATAGATATATATATTAGATATTAATTATAAAGTATGTTATTATATTATTATATTTTATTATTATATATATAAATAGACTAAAGGAAAAAGACTAGAAAGATATAGAAACAGAGAAAAAACAGAAGTAAAGCAGAAGCAGAGAGCGGGGAAAGGAAGAAAAAGAAGAAAAAAGAAAGAAAGAAGAAAGGGAAAATTGAAAGTTTGAAGCTTGGAAGTTTAATTGGTAAGCTAATTTAGTCCTTTTCTTTTAATTTTGATGCTTTATAAGTTTTAGAACAAAGTTTTGATGAATTTAAGTTGAAGTTTTTAAAGTTTTAGAGCTGTTGAATATAGCATATGATGAACAAAAAGATGAATTAGTGGTTTAATTGAAAGAATTTGAAGTTAGAATTGGGTAAAGGATTTAATTGTAAAATAAGCTATAAGAAAACTGTTTTGGACAACAGCAGTAGAGTATATTCAACAGTTTTCTTATAGCTTATTTTACAATTAAATCCTTTACCCAATTCTAACTTCAAATTCTTTCAATTAAACCACTAATTCATCTTTTTGTTCATCATATGCTATATTCAACAACTTTAAAACTTTAAAAACTTCAACTTAAATTCATCAAAACTTTGTTCTAAAACTTATAAAGCATCAAAATTAAAAGAAAAGGACTAAATTAGCTTACCAATTAAACTTCCAAGCTTCAAACTTTCAATTTTCCTTTCTTCTTTTTTCTTTCTTTTTTTTTTCTTTCTTCCTTTCCCCTCGCTCTCTGCTTCTGTTTACTTCTCTGTTTCTTCTCTGTTTCTATATCTTTCTAGTCTTTTTCCTTTAGTCTATTTATATATATAATAATAAAATATAATAATATAATAACATACTTTATAATTAATATCTAATATATATATCTATATCCATATACACGTTTTTAACTAAAAAAATCTAGGATTTTTTCAGCCTCAACATTTAAAAATGGCATAATTGCCTTTTAGTCCTTTATACTTTCTTTTAATCTATAATTAAATTTTTGCACCTTTTCAATTTAATCCTTTTCTCAAATACTTCTAATTAAGTCAAATTCACCTAAATAAAACCTTATTAAACACACAACTAACTTCGTAAACATTTTTAATAAATATTTTATGAGTCCGTTTACTAAAAATGGAGACCCGATAACTCATTTTTCAATATCCATACTTTTGAGGTCGTTACATATTTTTAATTTTTTATAAAAAAATAATTTTTTATATTTAAAATAACGATAATAAGTTAAATTTTTTTTATATAAAATTAGGGATAAATATCAAATATAAAAAATGGTCTTCATGGTATTTTTATCAAACTTTTGTCTAATGTGTCATTTGATTTATAAATTTTAATTTTGTGCAATTATACACATCAAATTTGAATTGTGGTTCATATTTATATATGAAACTTTGATTTTAATTCAATTGTACACTCTTAAAAAAATAAACATATATATTTATTTTCATATTGGATTAATATATTTATTTATATATGCAATATATCAATGTAAAATAGTATCAATTGGATAATGTTGTTAGTAATTTTTGAAAATTGAATCAAATTAAAATTTCATGTATAAAATTACACAAAATCAAAGTTCACGTATGACATTACATATTGTATCAAAGTTTATATACAACTATGATATTTATCCCTATTTAAAATAGTAAATAAATAAATTATCTTTATAAAAATATTTTGGTTAAATTACTCTTTGGGGCTTGAACTTGGTAACTCTCCCAACATTGAAATATCAACTTTTTTTTTTGTCCAAGTTAGGCACTAAATTTAGTAATTATTCCCACACTGGTGCTTAAATTTTTGTCTAAATTAAGCTTTGAACTTGACAATTGTTCTTAAATTGAGGCTTGAACTTTTTTTGTTCAAGTTAGTCCTTAAAAACCCTAGAATTTAGACCAAATGTTGAAACAATTGTCAAGTTCAATAACAATACGAGAACAATTTTCAAGTTTAAGAATTAACAAATTTAACCTGATTTAACTCGAATATTTTTAAAAGTTATTACTTATGTTATATTTAACTGAAAAACTGTTTTTTTTTTATAAATATTATAGGGAAGACTTTGGAATTATACTAAATAATGTCGAAAAGGTCATAAACATTTGTAAAAATAAATTTAAAAACTCTGAAAAGTAATATAAAAAAAATCAAAAATCAATAGGAATATTATGAAGAGTTGGAAAGATTTATAAAATGTGAATCAAAATCAAAGGAAGAGGACAAGGGAAAGGATTTGTGATTAGACATGAATTATATTTATTACCGTCCTTGATTCTTTCTTTTAACTTATTAAAGAGTGTTGTTGTCATATTCAGTTAAAATGGTGGTGGTGATGATGATGTCGAAGTAAAAAAAAAAAAAAAAACAAAGCTTTGGTTATTCAAAGCTGAATCTTCTGATAATAATTGTGTTTGGAAGGGAAATTGGAAGATAGAGAAAAATGATTGAAGAGGTAGACTAAGGTGTAATGGAAGAACTTCCGTTTAATTTAGCTATTTTTCACGTGGTTAGGTTAGGTTAGGTAGCTAATCATTAGGGAAATGGATAATATAATGTTTTCTTTTTATGTCTGAACATGATATGCAGGCATGACTATAGGGCAGGTTAATTTCTATTTTTCTTTCTCTCTACTTTGATGTTTTGCCTTTTTTTTTTTTTAATTAGAAGGTACCAAATCGTTGCATCTGTTTCTTAAAAAAAATATATTTTATAATTTTATGTATTTTAATATTTTATTAAAATTTTTAAAATTATAATCAAATTGATACCATTATTAATGAAATTGAAAATTTTTATACTCATTTAGGTGATTATTGGTGTAATTTATCTTAAATTTTAAAGTAAACAACTACAATGTCACTAAATTATTAATAAGTTTTTGTTGGTTCAATCAACTTCAAAAACTTATAAAATAATCATTGAATTATTCAAAAAATTTATTTTAAGTCATTTGGTTGTTAATCTTATTTTTTTAAGTTTAACTACCAAGCTCCAAACAATAATTCGACAATTGATGCAAAAAATCAATACTTATTTGACTAGTAAAACATACCTTAAATCCAAATAATAAAAAAAAAAGGCTATACAACAACGATACAAGGACTTGAATGAAAACTTTCGAATACTTTAATGACCATTTTATAACTTTTTTTAAAAAAATGAGTGACTAAATCATAAACTATTATTACTGAATTTAGGTGTAGTTTTCCCAATTAAAAAAATCTAATTAAAATATAAATAATAGTTTAACTGTTCAATAGATCATATATAGCAACAATAAGTTCATTGCATCACAAATTCCTCATCTAAATTTTACAACAATCCATTAACATCAAGCATTAGTATGGTATGGGTTCAAAGAGCATAATATCCTGAATGGCTAACTTTCACTAGCAATTACTAAGCATGCATGATCAGAATCCAAAACCAAAAACCGTCAAGGGTCACTGCTTCCATCTCCTTTGTCCGACGATGGCTCGGTGACTGGTTTCTTTGCTGGTCCCGATTCTACCGGACTCATCAAAACACGCTTCACACCTCGTCCTACGACACCAAGATGCGTGACCGCTGCAGCCCCATTTGTATGAGCAGTGGAAACAGTTGGAGAATCAAAATCTCCATTACTGTTAACAGTACCCATTCGCGATGAACTCCCCACAGCAGGAGATGCACTCTTCTCATCGGCCTTTGCCTTGGCAGATGCCATTCCCAGGATTTCGGCAATAATGGACTTAGGGTTGGCTACCAGCTGTTGTAGATCTTCGAGCTGCAAATGCCGAAAGGGATGGAATAATGAAGTTATACACTTAAGGTTTTACTGTTTTAGTTCAAATTAGATAAATCAAAATTGCACTTGCCTTCTTTTCAAGGTCTTCAGCAAGTCCGGCAAGTGTTTCGATTTCAGCTTCTTTATCTTTGACAGATATGACAGTTTGAGAGCCAGTGGAGGACTGTTGAACACCATCATCCAATTCAGATGTAGCTGAAGATGATGCAAGGTCTGAGGAAGTCTTTACTTCATTTGTGAGTCGCTGCAGCCGAGACTTGCAAACGGAGATGGCCTTCTGACAGTACGGAATTGCTTCTTCAGGCTTTGAGCCAATTTCCAAACACATACATATTCGAAAATTTCTAAATTATGGGGTTAAGTAGCAAAAATAGAACCCGAATGGAATTAAAAGGTGTAATTCGGGAATCCCCATTTCAATTTTAACTAGCATGCATTGACTAACCAAAACACAGCACCATTTAATTGAACTAGATATTGATAATAAAGATATTTCAGCCATATCAAGGATACAATTCAGCTATTTGTCGATTGTCTGGTTCAACCAGCCGTTGCAAAATGGATAGAGCTTTCTGGTAGTCGCCAAGCGAAGATTCAATATCCTCTAAAGAAGCATGACAGAAACAAAAATCAATGATTTTAGGTGAAATGACATGCTTCAAGAAAAATCCACTGAAAATTCATAAAGAAGGTTCCTCCACCCAGTCACCCAACAAAGCACATGCAACTAATAATAATGAGTCATCATGTACTGACCTCTTTCGAGTGCAACCTCAGCTAATGATGATAAAATATCAACTTTCTCCATGGTGTCACCCACTTGTTGTTTTTCAGAAATCGCCCTGGCAACATCCAGCATTTTCCATGCCAAATCCAGGTCGGACTCATCCGCATCCTCATCTGCTTCGGCCACTTCATCAGTGTCGCTGTCGCTATCATCTCTTTCCTCCTCATCTTTTCCACCTGAAGCACATAATGATATTAACTAAAATTCGGGCAAGGAAAGGTTGACAATTTGGTTTATAGATAACATATGCAATGATGACATTGCTCGTGGAGCAGCTATCTACAATTGGTAACAATGGCAAAACTGCCAAGGCAGTAAAAAATGGTTCTACTAGTTATCTGTGCTCAATTCACTAGAGTTATATAACCCCTTTTACGAATACGTACTGCCATCTGCAACTGTAGTACTTGATACAGAAGCAACCGAAGATTCACGAGTTGCAATGGTTTTACTTGACTTGTCTTTGTTCAATTCTTGTTGAGTTTCACCCTCTTTCTTCGGTACAGAAACCAAAGGATCAGCCTCCTCTTGAGCTTTGTACAGCAATGCACGGCCATAGAGATAGTAGGCCTTGAGACATTCGACTGCAAGTTCACCGTGATGTCCAACCCTAGAGCGAACAGAAATATCAATCTTGATAAATAACAAGTAAATTAAGATACTAATGGAAATTCTCGAAACCTGCCTTTTCCTAATGGTAGTTTAAATTACCTCCTCATAGATTTCCAACCACTTTTTAATTAAATCCTAAACCCTAAATCATGAAATTATTTGTTAAACTAGTAAAAATTCGTTTCCATTTCTTCATGTAACCCTAAAATGAGATGAAATGAAACATAAGCTGATAAGCCAAAGGCTTTGAACCTGATTTCAAGGGCGCGGCTAAAGCAATCAGCAGCTTCGGCGAAATCATTTTCTTTAAAAGCTTTAGATCCGTTCTCCGTTAACTCGTCTGCGAACTCCAGCGTCTTCTCTCGATCAACATCGGAAGCCGGTTCAGAACCGTTGGCATTGTTGTTATTGTTGCATGTAGACTCGGTGCCACCTTGAACCGCCGATCCCTCAGTGGCTTCGATTGAACCTTGCGTTTCTAGGGTTCCATCTGTTTCCTTCCCTGGAGTTTGCTCCGTCACAGCCACCGTCATCTCTGATTCAGCGGTCGTAACTTCTTCTTCGGCCATCGGTCTTTTGATTTATTAAATCCCCGAAATATGCAAAAACAAAAAGAAAATGGAAAGAGGGTTTTGGCTTCTGGGGGTTTCTCTTTTGCGCTTCCTTTCGAAAAGCCTTTTCTGCCGGAAAAAATACATAAAATTGGAGATTTAGGAGGGAAAGACCAACATTTAAACGACAGCGTTTCTTGTAGGTAGCTCGATGAAGGATATTTTCGTAATTGAGAGAAATTTGTTTTTATTTTATGGGTAGACTACACTTATTTCACTATTAGTAAGTTTATGTTTTGATCGTTTAGCTTCAAAAAGTTATAAAATAAATAATTAACCATTCGATTGTTTTAATTTAAGTCACTTAGCTGTTAAAATAATTGCTATATGATATTATCTATTCACACCGCCTACATTAATCGAAAGCTATAATTCTTTTTTTTTATTCTATAGTTCAATTTTTTTCACAAAATAACTTTAAACGTAATAAATTTACGAATTAAAATTAAATAATTTTCTTCTTCGATCTTAGATGCCAATCGTCAAATTAACTTGGATCTAGTATTTTTTTTTACTTGTCAAAAAATATTAATTTATCATACGGATTGTTTTTTTTTTAACCATAATAATTTAATGAGTTAAATATTGGATAAATTAAATAATTTTTTTGAAAAGTTTAGTAATTAATTTTTTTTAAATTAAAAAAGTAAACTTAGTTCGGGTGGAATTGTCCTTTCACTCTATTTTTAATTTATGTCTCAAGCATTTGATTCGAAAGATAAGGCAGAGAAGAAAAGAAAGCAAAATGGCTTTCACAATTTCGCCACCTGTACTCCACTCTCTCTCAGTCCGCCGTGTTCGCGACGCGCTCCCCGGACGATCCGTCAAGGCGCGGGTCAGTAAACCTGCGCCGACGGTTTCTCTCCCTAACCGGAGGCAGCTTCTGTTCTTTCTGACTACAACGACGGCATTGACAGTTAAAGACCCGCCGTCGAAAGCGGAGGACATTCCATTGTTCGGTTTGAGGAAGAAGTTGAAGAAAGCGGAAGACGAAGCGGCGGAGATAGTAAAGGAAGGGATCCAGACAGCTGAGAATGGGCTGGAGACGGCGGAGATGGAGATTAAAACGGCGGAAAAGGAAATAGAAGGTAGCGTTACTTTTGGCGCGTTGGTTCAGGCGGGTGCCGTCGCGGGAGCCGAATTACTCGGGGTTGTGGTGGCTACTTCTATTGTTAATGGAATTTTAGGGGCTGATCCTCAAAAATCTTAATTTTTTTTCAATGTTTAATTTGGTTTAAAGTAATGTTATTAATTGAAGTAATTACAATTTTTTCTCTTGTTCATTGTGTTATTATATAATTCGTACGGATGAGTCTGTTGTGGTTATGTATATTATTATTTAAATTTCTAATTCAACTGGTGTTACGAGTTAATTAATTATTAATTCGGTTAGAAAATTATAAGAGTATATTTTTATAATTAAAATAAGTAATATTATTCGAGATTAGTTTATTTTTGAGATTCAAACTCACACCAATTGCATTAGTAAAACCTTTAATTTAACAATCAACTAAAACTTCATTTTGATATGTGAATCATTAAATACTAAGCTCGCTCCGATAGATATCTTGATAAATAATAAAAATAAAAATAAAAATTCATTTTGATATTTTTCTATATTTTTATTTTATTATGCACTCTCTATTACTTCCATTAGTTGTATTTATCAAGTGTTTCACTAAGTTAGCGTCACTCTTAACTAAATCACCAACTCAATTGTTAAATTGCGAAAATATCTTTTATAATTAAAATGAATTATATTATTTGAAGGTAATTTAATTTTTTACATTTAAAAAAAAAGAAATTATAGAGGGATTTGAACATGAACTAATTACATTAGTAAAATATTTAATTTACTACTTAACTAAAATTTTATTTTAATATGTTTATACATTTTGATTTCAATTATGCATACTTGATTACTTCCATCAATTGTGCATATATTAATAATGTATTCGATTGAATTGGTGTCACGAGTTAACTTGATACCAACTCAAGATTGATAGCAACACAGATAAACAATTAAATCTAATTTTTTTAATTTTAAATATCATACATATTTCATGTGTAATTATTATAATTAGTTTCAAGTTATACGTTTTATTATTTATTGTTTGTTTTTTAAACACATATTTCAATTTTAAATTTGTAATTTCCATACCCATACATATTTGATAGAAATTCTAGTATATATAATCTAATTTTTAATTTTTCAATTACATCTATATAAATATATTGATAAGTGAATATAAGTTTTAAAATTATTAATTAAGTTTAATAACCTAATTTAATAATTATAGTTTAATTTTAATTTTAAATGTAATTAGAAAAATTAAAATGTATAAGATAAAAAAAGTTAGTATTAAAATATTAAACTTTTTTGCCAACTGATCCGGGTTGATATGTACAAAAACAAATTGATATTTACCAATATATATCAAAATTTTGATCGAAACAAAATTTAAATTACTAAATACCGAGTGAGAACAGATACGATACGTACTTTCTAATACTATACTGACTACCATGTTCCCATGCTATTTTTCTTAAAAAGATAAAGTGTAATGGGGGGCTGGTTGATTTTTTGTCAACCGCCTTCTTGGTATAATTCAGAAATAATATATTTTTACTCGATTTTAAATTAAATATTATTTTATTTATCCCAAATTTGATATAAAATATTAAATTTATATCTAATTTCAAGCCGACTCGATTCAATAGGTTATAATTTTTATTTTTTTATATTTATAATAAATATTAATCTGAATTTTATTATCATATATTTTAAATTATATTAATAATTATATATATATAATATTATATTATATTTTATATACTAGAATAAATCTTATTCCCTGAAGTCGATCCTAACCAAATAAATTTTAAAATTAAACCATTCGCTCGACACAAAAATTAGCCTGTCAAGTCGAGTCAAGTCAAAATTCGTGAGGTTTATTTTTTATTTTTTTTGCCATTCTTATTTTTGTTTGACATTTGTGTGTGATATATGAATACGAACGTATTGTATATCTAACATTTATAACAGAATCCAAATAACTGTTAACTTTTATAACATTAATGTTTGATTTTTTACAAAGGTCTCAAAAATCATTCTCGTTGAGATGCATTATTACCCAACAAGCTATTTGTTGAAGGTGAGCTTTGCTCACTTAACCAATCATCTTGGACTGAAACAGGGGAATTTGTTTTAACATCATTCAATGAAGTTAAACAATTTTGCTTCGTAATCAACCTCCGATTCCCGATGATCAGTGCCTTCTCGATCACTGTTTTGGTACTCAATGACGTGTCGCTTTCATCGTCAGATGATGGACAAGAGGAAGCTGAAGGTGATTCAGTGCACATACATGGAACCCAAGCGCTGAGTCGGATACGTTCGAGCTCTTCCGCTACTTCGAGCATTGTCGGTCTCATGTCCGGATGAAAAGCAAGGCATCTAAAGGCAAGTTCAGCCACTTTGTGAATCGATGACAATGTCCAAGCATCGCCGTCTAGGTCGAGGTATGGATCGATTATTTCGTCCACGCAGCCTTTTCCTATCCGATCGGTAGCAAGTGCGGCCAAGTTTACTTCGGAGTGAGGGCGGGAGAAGTCGACTACTTTCAATGCGGTTATTATCTCAACGAGAACAACCCCGAAACTGTAAACATCACTTTTATCCGAAAGATGGAAGTATTGATGGTATTGAGGATCGAGATACCCTGGTGTTCCTTGAGGTGCAGTCGAGATATGGGATGATTCAGTCATCCCAAGCCGGGAAAGACCAAAATCGGCTACCTTGGATCGATAGTAGTAATCCAAGAGTATATTGCTAGACTTTATATCTCGATGAAAAATAGGCGGATTCACCGAGTGAAGATATGCGATAGCTTTGGCAGTTTCGGCTGCGATAGTGAGCCTTGCCATCCATGGGAGTCCTTCACCCCTTTCTCGTTGTAGATGTTGGGATAGAGTTCCGTTAGGCATGAATTCATAAACGAGGATCGGTTCACCTTCCTCGATACAGCAACCTAAAAGACGAACATGGTTCGGGTGACTAACCGAGGAAAGGAGCTTAATCTCATTCATCACTTGATCAATACTATCAGGGTCTCTATATCTAAACCTTTTTATAGCAACCCATTCATCATTATGGAGTTTCCCAGCATATACTGTACCATAAGCTCCAGTACCCAACCTATGTTTATCAGAGAAACCATTAGTAGCTCTTTCGATCTCCCGAAATGCATAGAAAGGAACACTCGAGCTGCCGGCGGCTTCACATAAACGGCGCTTTGCCCTTGCTCGTTTGTTCGAGGAATTACAACACCGGCGAACATAGCAACATAAAAGAACCAGACCACCCGTTAGCAAAGATCCGACGATGAGTCCTAAGATGAAAAACAACATGGATCGTCGGTTACTCGAAGAAGACAATTCGGAAACTACGAGACGAATGATGAAAAAACAACAGTATAATACACAATTAGAGTCAGTTCTTGCATGATTACCTCCAATGAGAACACCGACTCTTGTCGCTCTACCACATTTTCCAGACAAGAATTTCGAAAAATTGCAGCTAGAAACTGATAAACATATAGGAAAAGGGGAGTTAGTGAATTATCCAATTACAAATTATGCATATTAAGTATAAAAATAAATCTGAAATTTAAACATAGAGGACCAAAATTAAATTTTATTTCGAATTTTCAGCAAAAAAACTGCTCCATTTTGCCACAATTCATCAACTCAAATAAGAAATGCATTGAAAAAAAAAAACTGTTATATAAAAACTCTTCATGTTCAGTCAGATGATTCTAGTTATTGGTACCTACCTTCTTATAATTTTGAAAGACAAAAGCCCTTTGTTAAAATATCCCAAAAAAAGTTAAACTAAATCGGATAAAACTATCATGGAGGCCCTACAAATAGGAATAATATTGTATTTTGCTCTCCCTACTTTAAAAATTGAATAAATTAATTCATGTACATTAAATCAAAATGCAAACTGGTTCGTCTGATAAATATTTTATCTATTTCTACTGTTAAAAATTCATCCATGTACATCAAAAAGAGGTACACGTAACAAACCACATGTAACTATCTAATTATTCCATTAATCACAACAGTTTTGTCTCCTTTGCTAAAAATTGGGCAAATTAATCCATGTATATTAAATCAAAGTGCAAGCTGATCTTTTTGATAAAAATTTCATCTATTTCTACTGTTAAAATATGATCCATGTATGTTAATACACGTGGTACACCATATATAACTGTCAAGATATTTCATTAATCATACCCCTTTTTAATAATAGAAATTGATGAAACGTTAAGAAAAAAAATAGTTTGCCCTTTGATCTTACATACAATAACTATTTTTTTCATTTATTTAATAAATAAAAAATATAATATGGCTCTTAATATAAGTACCTCCATGATATTTTTACTTAAAACTGTTCTCTATAGATCCCTATAAACCTAAAAATAATCATTATTAACACTAAACTCAATAATCAGCTTAACTCCAACATAAATTCTCAAAAGCTAATGTTGCACCTCATTTGCAATGATAAAAGCTTTAATTTCTAGACACTAATCAAGAATCCCAGAAATTTCCCTCCAAAATAATCTAAATTCCAAGTCAAAAACAAACAACCAAAAGCCATAATTAATCCCTATATACCAATACCAGTCATAAAAATGGGGCGTCACCATTTTCATTGGGAAACGAGCTCCTCACATTAACGTCTAGTTTACCCACTTCCCTCTTCTAAAGGTCAGCCCCATAAACAACAAAAATACATAATTATCGATATGGAAAGGACTTGACTCACCTCGCCGGCAGCCACCGCCTTGTTTGAACCCATCACCTTCAAACCCTTCACGGCAAAGGCACGTAAACCCCGCTGTTTTGTTCCCATTTTTAACTTTGGTACAATTAGCATTGTCATTACAATTACACTTCCCTTTAACCCACCACTTCAAGTTAATTCGGTCCATCACCAATGAAACCGCCGAACCCCTTTCCGGTTCGGTTAAAATTGTAGTCGACGAAAGAAGGAAACGGCACTGGGTATTGTTAACTTCGTTATAATTCATCAACCCACCACCGTAACCGCCGTTTAAACAACTTATATCGTCGCTCTTAGCGACGCAAGGCTTGAGTTTAAACGAACGTTCTAGAAACGTCGGGCTTATATCACAAGGAGTTGGTACGGCCTCGGAGCAGTTTTCGAGGAGGAGATTATTAGCGGCCCAAACGCTGTAGTTTTCGCCGAAAAGAACGGCGATTGAATCCAGCCTCCGGTTGCATTTGGCGGGAAGGTCGACGATGATGTTGGTGGGAGTAACGTTTAAAACGTGGAAGTCTCCGATCTTAACCCCGGCCGAACTGCAATTGAGTCGAATCGGGCAACCCGATGAGAATCCGAAGGGAAACGGTAGGAATCTCCGGGTGTTGCCAATAACGCAGGAGCCATTGCACTTGCTGTTGTTGTTCTCCGACTTAACTGAGTTCACTCGGGAGATAACGAAAAGAACTGTTATGGTTATTGAGAAGCATAGCTTTATCCTTATCATCTTCGAATCCTCAAATAACAAAACAGAGCAATCATTAGCTACCTGAAAACAATAAGATAAAACCAAAAACAGAGCTTCATTATGAGAAACAGAGCAATAAAGTAAATAATGGGTACTTAAAAAGCTTAATAGAGAGTTAAATGGGTACTCATGAGCTCACCTTTAAACTTCTTCAATGGCCGAAATGCAATTAATAACACTTTTTTTTTTTAGCTTCAAAAAGAAACGAATTGCTTTGAATCTTTAACCCTTTTTCATTTTTTTGAAGTTCTTTAATCTGGGTTTTCGATTTTTTCTTACTTAAAATCAAATAAAAAAGGGAAATTTCGAGGGAAAGTAATGAGATTTTTTTAGAGGAAATGAAGAAGAAAAAGAGGTGTTAGCAATCTACTCCATGCGTTAAAAAAGCTCACATGTATTTTTATGTGAAATGACTGGTATACCCTTATGTTGTGGGATCAAGTGGGAGTAATTTAGACGAAAACTCCATAGAAAAAGTATGGCTAAATTACAAAAGGGCCCACCCCTGACAGGAATAATGTTGTGGTCAGCACGCAATTAAGAAAAAGGTTTTGACAAATAAAAATGATGATCACATTGTTGGCCTACCGTAAATATTCCCCTCTTTTTTAAAAAAAAAAAATTCTAAATTTTGTTGATTTGGTTGTTAGAATTTTGAGGTTTCATATTTAATTCTTGTTATACATAAGTATTTAGTTTAAATTTTATTCGAGATGTATAAAAATTTACCACTCTGCTCGTGATTCAATCAATGGTGACAATTATTCGAGTATATTAATTTAAATTGTAACCATAATTATAGTTGTAACTTTTAAAATTTTTGACTCGATTATAATTTCAGTATTCGTTATTGTGTTGAAATTTGATCTTTAATTATTGGACTTTTAACTTAACATAATTTAATTATTTTACTTTTATATCTAGCTATTGGTAGAGCGGAAACATGATTATTTTTATTATTAAATTAGGCGGTTACAAACTAATTTAAAATTTCATCAATCGTGTTCAATCAATAATAAATTTATAAGTTAGTTGAATAATTAAAATTGTAATTGAATGAACTAATAACATTATAAAAATGAAAAGAAATTATATCATATTAAATTAAAATTTTAATTCAAACATAGTAGAGAGAATATAATCATTTTATATCTTTTTTATGTAAAATTTGTTTCTACTTTTAATTTTATCTCAATCCTTAAATCGAATATAATATGAATTTAAGTGTATTCGAATTCATATCATTTTTATTACTATAATAATATCAGTGTCAATCGAGTTAAAATTTAATTTAAAATAATAATATATTGAATACTACATGACCAAGTGATGAAACAATGAGTGCCATTAGATTTGGGACCAATTATTATTTTTATTCTTACTGTACGGATAAATGAAAAATTACAACCCAGATTTGGTTGTGGTGGACTTGTCTGCATTATGTGCAAAAATATTTCTAAAACAAAGTAAAATCATTGAATTTGTCACAAACATGCTTTCACGCCTTTTAATAAATTATACGAATAAACAACTCTTTCAACAACCGAAAGGTGTAGATGATTAAGGGATTTGACGGGAGAAATTATTTTATCGACATTTTTAATTATATTATTATGGTTAATTTTTAATTATTTAATTATATTTTAATAATTTTTTTAATTTATTAATACATAATTTTGTTTTTTTTATCTTGAATGTAGAATCTTAAATTATAAATTCCAAACAAAGAACTTTAAACCATAAATTTCAAACTCAAACTCGAGTCTCAAATCCTGAACTTGAGGTTTGAGGCTCATGGTTTAAAGGTCGAGTTTTGGATTTAGGGTTCAGAATCCGAGGTTTAAGATTCAATATTTATGGTTTAAGGTTTGGAGTTCTAAATTCGAGGTTTATGATTCAGAATAAGAAAGATTACTAAAATTATGTGTCAATGACATAAAAAATATTGTTAAAATGACATTAAATAACTGGAAATAGACCATAGATGATATAGTGGGAATGGTCCATAAAATAATTTCTCCTATATCAATATTCGAGGTCTAACAATTTGTAATTTTTTAATCTAATTTTATTTTAATTTATTGATTTGATGAAAATTTATTTTTATATATTATCAATAGAGTTTTTAAACTCTACAAACATAGGCGTAGTTTACGAGCGATAAATAATGACCCTAACCACTTAATTAAAGGATATAATATCCATTTAAATCGCTTTTAATTATAAAATATTTAATTTAAACTTCTTTTAAACATTTTAGCCTCTAATAATGAATTATTGGTTTCCCTCCCACCTACAAACAGAATTAAATATGTGACTCATATCCTATGTACTAAAATAATAAAAAATAAATTTTTTAATTAAACATGTAATATTATTTAAAAATTGCTTGTAGGATTTTTTTTTTAATTTTATATATATATTTACAATGATAATTTAAGCTTGTATCAAATACTAATGCATATAAAGCACATTTCCTTGAGGTGGGCAGTTTATTGCCGTATAGAATAAGGTGACATTGAATGATTGGACCATATTGCCCATGCACACAAAATAGTTGACTGACACAGTCTTATTGTTGACTTTAATAGGTTAATGGGTTGAATGGCTAATTCGGTGCGGTGTAATGTATTTAGTTTACTTTTTATTTTACGTTATAGTATTCTGTTATTTTTATACTAACAATAAATAAACGCATCGCCTATTTAAACTCACCTCAATTATATTGAACATTTTAATTAAGTTACATTTAATTTTATATTATTTTTTAAAATTTATTATATTTTTTTTTACTCTCAAACATCACAATTTTATTATGCATAACATGGAATTGACATACCATCACTATAATTGTTTTCTTTTTTTATTATTTAAATAAAGAATTACTAATGAATCCATGGCATAAGGTGGCTATGACAAGAAAGCTAAATTGTCCCTTGGAGTGTTAGTACATGGTGGATAACCTAACACACTAACATGTTACATGTACATGGATTTTCTTTTTACCTAAACAATTAACTTTTTTTAAGGAAAAAAAAAACTTGTGATGAAGAAGAGTTGCTTGAAGAAGATGAATTGCTGAGAAAATAAAAATAAACATTTTCATGGTTTGAAATTTAATTCCCAAAGTGTTTATATACTTAATTTTATGTTTGGATTAAAAGGAGGGAAAGAAAATAAATAAAGAGTAACGAATCAAATCTTTGTAATTTGACATAATTTGTTCATCCTATTTTGGAAGGTTCAAATCGATAACATTATTAATTGTTAAAGTGATAGTATGAATTTTTTAAATAATATTAAACATTCAGTTTATATTAAATTTAATATTAGTTGAAGAAGGTAAATTAAATTTTCATGTAGGGGCGTAGTTAGAGGAGTTGGTAGCGGCTAGCCCCCTCTAAAATGGAAAAATTTCTATTTAGGTTTTAAAGGTAAAATAACATTTTGTCCCCTTAAAAATATTAAACATTCAATTTATATGTAAATTTAATATTAGTTGAATAAGGTAAATTGAATTTCCATGTAAGGGCGTAGTTAGGGGAGTTGGTAGGGGCTAGCCCTCTTAAAATAAAAAATTTTCCATTTAGGCTTTTAAAGATAAAATAACATTTTATCCCCTTAAAAATAATAAAAATTTGATTTAGTCCTTTAAAAATTATAAAGATATAGACTATTAAAATGGTGAAATTATATTGTTACTATCGTAAAAATTACAATTTAATTTCGATACCCCTAAAAAATTTCTGACTTCGCCCCTGTTTCCATGTACCATTGGCAATTTAATCGAGTAACAATTAAAAAATTCACATAATCAATTTGATGAAAGCAATTAACAATGTTATTAATTTGGACTTACTAATAATATTATAAAAAATGGCCAAATCATATCAAAATAAAGTGAAACATAAAATCCCAAATATCAATATAATTAAAGGACTAAACCATAATTAGACCAAATTATTAAGAAAAAAGTTAATTTAGTTTGTCCTATATAGTAAAACTTCGGTCTAATCATGTCTACTTTATGAAAACCACAAAATTAATCCTCTACTTTAATGATATTAATCAAATTATCGTTACACATAAACTTAAACTATTAATTTTTTTACTATTCAATTACGTATAAATCGTTGAACTATTAATTACTTTATTATTCGGGCAAAACACTCAATAATACCAAAAAAATAAAATAATAACGGAAAAGGGCCGGTTTGAATACGGGAAATGGCCATTTCCCCCCAAAACGCGTCCACATCAGCACGTTTTGGGGGGAGACGACAGGAAAGCGCATCCCCAGCGCGCCGCCCAACTGATCGATTTTTCCCCTATAAAAACCCCCCAACCCTTTTATTTTTTTCACACTTTAATCATCCCCCCAACCCTTTTATTTTTTTCACACTTTAATCATTCCCTCAATTTTCTCTCAAATTTTTCTCAATTCTCGCTTAAAGTCCTTAAAATTCACTATCAAATTTCAAAATAGTCCTTGACTATTTACAAAAAAGCCTTTTTTAATTTTTTTAATATATTTTTTTTGAAAAATTTTGAAATTTCGATCGTATTACAATGGCCGCGGAATAACTTCGTCTAGACAGAAAGCACATATCCATCGAGCAATTGAAAATGGTAAGTTTTTAATTTTAATTTTTTAATATTTATATAATATTTTTTAGGTCTATGTAATTTTAATTAATTTTTATTTTATAATTTTTTAAACAGTCTGTAGATCGGGTGTTGGAATGTTACATTCGCAACATGCATGGTCCCCTCATCGTCATTGATCGAGAATTACCTGCGGGAAGCGGGTTTTTGGCACGTGGCCACGATAGCCGGGGGTTCAAGTTGGAGCCGCCTTTGATCAGTGCGTTGATAGAGAGGTGGAGACCCGAGATGCACACTTTCCATCTTCCATGCGGAGAGTGTACCATCACTCTGGAAGATATGCGATTTGCTGATTGGGATTAGGTGGAGTGGAATTCGGTAGTCACCGGTCCGCAACTTACGGTGGACCTGGGAGCCATATGCTACGAGCTTCTAGGTGCCATTCCGGATAAAATTCAAGGAGCTCGGATAGACATGGCCTGTGACGAGACACATTCCCGGAGCCGAATAAGGGTTCGACCGAAATAGAAAGAATACGGTATGCTCGGGCATACATTCTTCAGATAATTGGAGGCTATCTGATGCCGGACCTTTCTAGAAACCTCGTACATCTGAGATGACTCCTGAAACTTGTTGATTTGAGCGGCGGTGAATTGAGTTGGGGTCCGCCGTCTTTATCGAGGTTGTATCGGGAGATGTGCGGGGCGACGCGGCCGAGTAAAGCGAAAATCGAAGGTTGTCTATCGCTACTACAGTCGTGGGCATGGTTTCGATTTCTATTTTTACGCCCTCGACTCGACCACCTATATTCATTCCCACTGATAACGAGGTAAATTTAATGTTATATTTTACAATTATTTCGTAGATTTATAGTATAATTGTATGCTAAAAATTTATTTAATTAGGTGGAACCATTCGGCGAGTCATGTTGGAATACCTATCTTGCTTGAAGATATACGACTTCTATTAGACCAACGGTCAGAATCACAAGTAAGTTTTGAATTTCATATTTATAATTTAGTATTTCGTATTTATTGTCTACTATTATGTATGTAACTAATATTTTGGTAATGTTAATATAGTTTCAATGGACACCATACGAGGATCCAAAAATTCGGGCAGTAATTTCGGAGTTCTTCCAAAATCCGAACAGTTGGCATGTGAAGGTCCCATTAATCACCTATGCGACCGTGGAGATGCACCAGTCAGATCGGGTACTGCGACAATTTGGATTCTGGCAACCGATTCTCGTGCCACCTGAGGTGCTCGATGATGAGCATAAAGTGGACTTACAGCAGCTGCACACGGATTGGCCAAGATTTTGGTCAGCACATATTGAGACGTGGGAGAACCGGTATGACTATTTACCTATCCGGCAATCGATTATCGTTGCTGAGTTAGCGTGCGTGCCAGAATACATGCCATGGTTTAGGATCCATTGTAAGCCGTATCTATTGTCAGAAGAAGAGAGGCGACGGCAACTTCGTGAACGAAGGGAACGTCGGGGCTCTTTAAATCCAAGGAGAATGGGTGATGAGACGGGGCCATCAAATACACGACACGATCCATCGGGCCAATCGATTCGGTACGACGACACCGACATCACAACCTTCACCTTTTATGCCAGGTGCGTACCCTACCCCTTATATGTATCCTAACCTGTATATGTTTTCTTTTCCTACTCCGACCCCAGGTTGGAATACATGTCCCGGTTCGAGTCCGTTCCCGGCTACTCCCGCTGGCCAGCCGATCTTGAGGCCGTCGTCGCGTGTGGGAACAGAGGAGGCGTTGTCAGGGAGCACTTCTTTCTAACAGGCTCCTTCGCCATACGGGATTCAGACACCTCCGCCGTGGTTTATGCAAACACCTCCGGGGTCGTTATTTTATTAAGGTGGGTCATCCTCGCAACAAGACCCACTGCCGGAGGAACCCGAATCCCCGCCCGAGGTTCCACGACCCCCGCCGGAAGCTAGAAGACGGAGGAATCCAGCGTGTAACCGCCGACCACCCCCGTGTGGCACCGATTTCGACCGGCATCAATACTGATTCGGACCGACTTTTTTTTTAATTGTAATATAATTTTTTAAATTTTTACATGTAATTTAATTTTAATTTTTACATGTAATTTAATTTTTGCATGTATTTAATTTTAATTTTTACATGTATTTAATTTTAATTTTTACATGTAATTTTTAATGTAATAGAAGTTGTTTATTTTTACATGTAATTTAATTTTAATTTTTTAACAAAAGAAAATGTTATTTTTTATTTATTTTAATGTAATTTAATTTAATTTAATATAATAAATAAAATAGAAGTTGTTTATTTGTACATGTAATTTAATTTTAATTTTTTAAATAAAAGAAAATGTTATTTTTTATTTATTTTAATGTAATTTAATTTAATTTAATATATTAAATAAAATAGAAGTTGTTTATTTTTACATGTAATTTAATTTTAATTTTTTAACAAAAGAAAATGATATTTTTATTTATTTTAATGTGATTTAATTTAATTTACTATATTAAATAAAATAGAAGTTATTTATTTTTATATGTAATTTAATTTTAATTTTTTTAACAAAAGAAAATGTTATTTTTATTTATTTTAATGTAATTTAATTTAATTTAATATATTAAATAAAATAGAAGTTGTTTATTTGTACATGTAATTTAATTTTAATTTTTTTAACAAAAGAAAATGTTATTTTTATTTATTTTAATGTAATTTAATTTAATTTAATATATTAAATAAAATAGAAGTTGTTTATTTGTACATGTAATTTAATTTTAATTTTTTTAACAAAAGATTTTTTATTTATTTTAATGTAATTTAATTTAATTTAATATACTAAATAAAATAGAAGTTGTATATTTTTACATGTAATTTATTTTAATGTAATGTAATTTAATTTAATAACTTTAATAAAATATGGGATTCTTGTACAAAAGTTTACTGTTTTAATTAAAAAAATAGAAATTACATAGCCACCAAGAGACAAAAAAGCTAATAACACGGTCAACTATTCCGATTTGGACACGAGCGAGATGTATGCCCCGGGGTCCTACACCATCCGCACAGCCTATTTTGGTTGCTCGTTTCTCGGATATCTATATTGTTGCGTATTCTAGTCGAGTAAGGTCGTCCTTTTGGTTTGCGCCTCAATTGTCTATCCGGCAACAGCTTATATGGTGCAAGCGTCTGAAGCGACCACTTACGTTCATCTGGGACTGGTGGGAATACGTGTCTCCACACGTTGTACATGTTTTCTAATTTATACACTTCATCGACATAGCTCATGGGATTAAGACGGAGATTCTGACAAGCCGCAAGTACATGAGCGCATGGGTAACGAAGTGCATCAAATTTCCCACAGTCGTAGGTCCTATTTGTCAAGTGTACACGATACTGCCCGCCAACAATGCCTTGGTTCGGTCTGTCAAACTCCGTGATACGAAACCATAGGTTGTCGAGATCGTGACATACTGTATGCATGGTGTTGGCCCATGTCTTCCCATTGTTTATTTCTTGCAAGACCTTGGGGCTCCAATCATGGCCTCCTTGCATCTGCCATCTATAACTCGCTGCTCGCTTTGGAAATAGTGCCGCTAAACGAAAATATGTCTCTCGCACGACCGATGTAATCGGCAGATGACGGGTTCCTTTTAGAACAGAATTTATGCATTCGGCCAGGTTTGTCGTTATATAACCATATCGTAGGCCGCCGTCGTATGCTTGTGTCCACTGTTTCAAAGGAATATTACAGAGGTAGTTTGCGCCTTCATCGTTATCTGAGCGCAAACTTGCCAACATCTCTTGAAAACGGTCCTTATTGATCTCGTACCCTACCAATATAGGTTGATAGCGAATATTACATATCACTTTTCAATTGAAAATAAATTGAATATTACAAACGAAATTATATTAATAGATATTTCATACCCATATTAGTCACTTGTCGTCGCTGACTTTTAGATCGATGTTGCCCATAGTAGTTGGATGCAACATGCCTTAGGCAATATCGATGGTGTGTGCGATGCCACATGCTTCCCTGGCGTTCTATTGTGGCTAGTATTCCAGGGCCCCGATCCGATATAACGCATATATCAGGTTGGGGGCAGATTGGAAGAAGTCCCAGTCATCAGCTGACTCCCCCGGTGTTATTGCAAACGCAATCGGAAGGATTCTCCCACAGCCGTCTTGTGCCACAGCTAGCAATAACCGATGCGTATATCTACCATACATAAAGGTACCGTCAATTTGTACCAATAGCTTGCAGTATATAAAGGCATCTCGGCATTGCTTAAATGTCCAGAACGGACGCTTGAACACTGCGTATCCACGGAGCAAACGGTCATTGTAGTACGCCGGTTTCGTTTCAAGGTGCGTTATCTTTGCTCGGGACATATCTCTCAAAGACACGACACCACTGCCACACTTCATTATATGAAGCGTCCCACCGACCATGCAACTTTTCTAATGCCTTCTGCTTAGCTATCCAAGCCTTTCTATAAGAGGGCGTGTACCCCAATTGGCTACGAATATTGCCAATTAAGGCCGGCACTGTAGTCTTGGGATCGGCCTTCACCGTCGGGATTATCAAGTCAGCCAACATGTCTGAATCCATGTTCGGATGATCTTGTGTAACAACTGTCAACGAAGTACATTAAATAAAACATTACGTAATATTAGTATTATTCAAAAACACTGAACACATAGTGGTAGTGCTGCATCAGAGCAAGACATGTATGTGGACCTTTGTACTTTTGATCTCCCACAAGCTTTGTCCTTTTCCTCAGTGACGCCATGATTTTCCATGAACATGTACCGTCTTCCACTGCACACGTCGCCTTGTACTTATCGAGCTTGGATTTAACCATGTTGTATTAACCCCATTCCTGATGCTGTATTGTTTCAATGCAGCAAGAAAAACATTCTTGTTGGAAAACTCATTACCAACTTCTAATTCACCCGAATCCAACGACGAAGTTGTACGGTCACGCGTCCGGTGTGGTAGTTCAGGAAACTCCAATGCATCATCTTGAGATAGATCGACATTATGCATGTGAAATTTGGAGACAATCACATACTAAATAGTGGATCTTTTTCTTCTTAGTCTGAACCGCCCTCAACATCTTCAGGTACAATTGTAACAGGCTCCGGTTCAAAAAATAATCCAACTTCTGCACCATCGGGCCCGGGCTCTCGAGGTGGATCCACATCGGATTCATCGTCCGACCCTCCACCACCTGCAACAAACAAGGGCCCCTCACCGGTGGATGTCGTGGGGAGTACATTATCCCTCCTTAAACATCTTTAATAACGTTCTCAATCATATGTAGATTGCCAACCACTAGAAGTTGATGATGTCCCCCAATACGTATTTCTATCATCAGACGTCGAAGGACGGATATGCATGTCCCATCCACTAACCGATTGTCGTGCAGGGGTTATGTTTTCCATACTACCACCGAACACGGGCACTTTCGTGTTTTGCCTCCCACTAACAGAGTGTCGGCTTGGGGTCGTGTATTCTCCTCGAACAGCAGTAGATGTTGAGGTTGTAGAAAGATCACTTGGAGATGAAAATTGTACATATACCTTGAGATAGGGTGATCCACTGGCAAGATGAGTCTCCACCATTGCCTCAAAGCTCCAAGGACCTTTGATGTCGAATGAGTCATATTTCATCGGATCAACCGAAGCGCAAAATCTATACTTAATAGACTGAACTTTCATTGGCGTTGTTCCGAATATTTTACGCCTAATTCTTTTGCGAAGTTCTACCACATCGATGTTCTAATTAAAACTCAGTCGCGCTGTGTTCTCCGATAAAAAAACAACACCATTTTCGGTGTCACAAACCTCACCATCGTAGTAAATAACAGCATTAATACGTTCGGTCATTTTCGTTTTTTTTTCTTTTGCCTCAATTTCCCTTATGCAACCTAAGAATGAAATTTGGCTAATTTATAGTCTAATTTTGCCGGAGACTACTGCAGAGCAAAAAGCGCCCACGTGGGAGCTCTTTTGGTACTCCTGGCGATAGTGCACCTGCTTTAGGCGTTTTGTACTTGTTTGTTGTAAACGTCTTCATCATAATAATTTCTTGGAGACTACAGTAGCAAAAGAGCGTCCACGTGGGAGCTCTTATCGATCTTCCGCGGCGGTGCACCATCACGAAAACGTTTTGGCCTGTTTGTTGTAAACGTATTCTCATAATAATTTTTCTAGAGATTATCAGTAGCAAAAAAAGGCGCCCACGTGGAAGCTCTTTCAAGTACTCTGACGGCGATTGCAACATGCTAAAAGCGTTTTGGCCACTTGTTTGTCGTAAACGTCTTCTCATAATAATTTTTCTAGAGACTATCAGAGCAAAAAAAGCGCCCACGTGGAAGCTCTTTTCGATACTCTGGCGACGAGTGCACCTGCTTTGAAGGCGTGGCCACCGCTTGTTTGTTAAACGTCTTCTCATAATAATTTTATCGGAGACTCATCAGAGTAAAAGAAGCGTCCACATGAGGAGCTCTTTTCGATTACTCTCTGGCGGCGAGTGCACCATCTTTGAAAGCGTTTTGGCCTTTGTTTGTTCGTAAACGTCTTCTCATAATAATTTTTCTGGAGAGTACTGTAGCAAAAGAGCGTCCACGTGGAAGCTCTTTTCAGTACTCCCATTGACAGTGCACCATGCTGAAAACGTTTTGGCCACTGTTTGTTAAGAAATGTCTTCTTATAATAATTTTTTTGGAGACTACTGTAGCAAAAGAGCGTCCACGTGGAAGCTCTTTTCAGTACTCCTGCTAACAGTGCACCATGCTGGAAGCGTTTTTAGCCACTGTTTGTTCAGAAACGTCTTCTCAAAATTATTTTGCCAGATACAACTGTCACAAAAATTCAATTAATTTTTTTGGGCTAATATATTTTGCCCCAAAACCCTAAATATATTATTTACCCTAGCCCAGAAACCTTAGAATATCATACTGTAATTGGACCGGGGGAGGGCAAAAACGCGTCCATGTCAGCGCGTTTTCAAGGGAAATGACCCTTTCCCGTAAATATTTTTCAAACCGACCCTTTTCCGTTTTTTTTTAGTATTATTCAGATTTTTGCCCTTATTATTCTTAGATTAATTTGTCGATTTTCATAAATAAAACTCAAAAATCAACTTAAAAATTTCAAATCGTACTGAAATTTTCCATCTTGGGTTCGTAAAACAGTAGGCAATGTAAGTGAATTTTCCACATTAATTTTGAACGAAGGAAGATGTAAAAGGAGCAGCAAATATTGACCAGAGTGAAGAACAGCATGGTGCCTAACTCATTGAAAATGACTTTTTAGACACAATTAAAAACCCTTTGGAAATTTGCATGCATGACGAGTGCCCATGCATGGCCAAAAATATTTATTTTTTATTTCGTATTTTTTGTGTGCATGTAGCTTGGGACAAGTTGTGTGGAAAATTGACCTAGCAACATTACAAATAACAAGTAGATATTGTATTTAAAATATGTTGATAAATTATTCATTTTAAAATTTTGTATGATAATATTAATACTTTGTCATCATATTATCAACTAAGCCATAGAATAATATGATAATATTACGAGAAAGGACCTTTGAGCAATTAAGGTTACAGGGTCAACCAATTGATCACCGAGTAGATTAAGTAGTAGGCCAATGCATTTATATGACCAATCGAATAATAGTACCAATATTGGATTTAAGTTTTCTGGATTTTAATTAAAATATTTAAAAGATATTAAAATTTTAATGAGAATTTTTTTCATAAATATCGGAGGTATAGTTAAATTTTTCATAAATTTAGACGGTCCATTACGATTCGCTCTTGAAGTAAATATTAAGACTCGAGAATCTTATTAAGAAGAACCTCGAGCAAGCTATAAGCTAGTTAGAGGAGCCACACTAGAAGAGACAAGCAAGTGACTTGAGCTCCCTTAAAATAAAATAAAATTGTGTTTTAACTCTTCTAGAATTTAAATAATTAAGAATTAAAACATGATAAAATTACATTTTAATTTTTTAAAATGATAAAATTACGATTTAATATTTCTAAAAATTATAAAAAAATTTACATTTTTAAGTCTCTAGAAAAAATTAATTTCAGCCTTCCAATTTTTTATTTTTTTTCTAACTTCACTAATTGTTAAGCAGATAAAGTGTACTTGAGTAAATAGCACGACCTAACCATAGGATTTAATCAGGTCGCAACATGTGGTTGACTTCATTGTATAAAAAGAAAAGAAAAGATAATCATACAATAATTTCACATAACTAAATTTCATATTTATTCCATATATTTTATTTTTAGGAAATTAGTTGTTATATTTTTTAGATTTTCAAAATTCAAATCTAATTGTTAATATTATTAAAAAATAATTTATTAAATTGTGTTCATTATAACGTCACTTTTTAAATTACATTGCAACCAAGTGAGTTTATTATTATTATTTTAAAATGTCATACCAACAAATTTAACAAAAAAAAGTTAACAGTGTTAACAATGAGACCTGATTTTTGAAATTTGAAAAGTAGAGAAACTAAATTCCTGGAAAAAAAAGCATAGGGGCTAAATTTAAATTTGCGAATAGTATAAGGACCTGTGACATATTTTAAACCTTAAAAAGCATTCACTTGGTAACAATGTAACTAAAAATGACATTGTAACGATCCTACAACGGAGCTTAGACAGAGTTGGTAAGGTTGAGCTTTGAGACATTGATGTCTCATATTCGAGTCTCGCCATATATAACTTATGTACTTTTTTCTAGATCTATTTTGGTTTGACTCGAGATATATTTTGATTATGAGTCTAATTATGCTTTGTAATACTTTATTCTAATTATACTCTATTTGTATATGTGTTGTTTATAATTAAGGATGACAATTTGGATTATAAATTTAAATATTTAATCTATCTTATTCAAATAACAATGATGATTTGAATTTATATCTCCGGATCCATCTTATAATTTTTTTTACATATATAAAGAATCTTGACATATTTTAATTCATATTTTGCATATTTGGATATTCGAAAAATTATTGGAAATTTTGAAATAATTTTTTTTAGATTTTGGATATTCGATCAATCATAATAATTTATTTGAATTTAGATATACATATAGACAGTAATATATGGATAATTTATAAATAATAAGTAGATTTAAAATTTTAAATAAATTTACGAATTCAAATTTAGATAATCCTCTATTATTCTTATTTGTAATTATTGTTAGGGATTATATAATTTTTGGTCCCTGAACTTGACAACTAGGTTCACTTTAACACTTATATTTTTTTCGTCCCTAAACTTGAAAATTATAAAAGTGGGATGATATTGCACTCTAAGATTGTGCCACATCATCACTTCGAAAATTTATATATATATAATTTTAAGTGATGATGTGATACAATCTCAAAGTGTCACATTTAGTGTTTTAATAATCAAAGTAGTGATTGAACAAGTTAGGCCATTAGTTCTCCATCAACTAATTCGATTGGTTCGACCACCAGACCTACAATAATTAAATAAATAATTAAAAAACATAAAAATCTAAAAAATAAAAATAAAAAAAACTCAATTTTCAATTTTAACAAATTTCAAGTAATTTTCGAGTCAATCAATTCAACCCTTTATTTGAACCGTTATATTGATCAGTTATTGATCCAATTGATTCGATAATATTTTAGTAACACTGGTCATATCATCAAATCTTAACAAAATTTAAGTTCAAATACTAAAATAAATCTAATTATAATTTTAAATATTAAAATATAATAAAAATATTAAATACTAAAATAGACCTAATTATCGAATTCGGGCAAAAAAAATACTTATCCCTTGAATTCATAACGTGCAAATTGGGGTGTAGAAAGGATGTACAAATGGTTTGGGTTTTATTGACATAGTCAAAGCCAACGTCTAATTTGTGGAAAATAATAGCATTTGGAAGGGTGTGGAAGAAACATAAAAAAGGTAGGAAAAAGGGTGGGGACTTGAACTTAACTTGGATTTAAGTAAGTCAAGGAATTGCACATGGCCAGTTGTAATTCTATGCCTTTTACAACATGATTTGTGCTAAAACATGGAGCCATTAGAAAGTGATGTGTGAGATTGATTTTTTCCATGTCCAAATAAAATTTGTAAAATGGATTGTTGTTTCTTCTATAATCATACGTGTATTTGTCTGTTTTATAATTCGAGATTATTTTTATTTGAGATAAAGTAGTATTTTTTTTTGTTGAAAAATAAAATAGAATTATGTCAAATTAACTATTAAGAAACACTAAATGTTTTGTCTTGTTGAAGAGTCAGTATCAGGGGGTACTTCAAAGATCTGTACGCTTGCCTGCTAAGTAAGGCTAATTTTTGCTAGTTGATTTACGATTAAATTGTAATTTGTATGTATGTGTTTGACCTCCTATTATCCTTCAGAACGCATAAATCTTTAAATCCTTCTGGGCAAGATTTTTCTTTGGTGATGATTTCAAATTTTAAGTGCTTGGAGGAAAAAAATATTAAAATATGTCATAAGTCATTATATTTTTTATAAATTTAAAATTTAAATTCTCTATTTTTTAGATTTCAAAATTCAAAATGTCATTTTTTTAAATTAGAGTATTGTTGTTTATTTTAAAATATTATATCAATAAATTTAAAAAATTAAACATAAATTTTAAAATCTCAAAAAAAAAAAAAATTTCATGGCATATTGTTTTGCAGAAGAGAACAATAAACAAAAGAAAAAGTTCAAGACGTATGTTTCAATCCCATTCACTAAGATGTCTTTTACTTGACACGTCATGGTCTACGTGGAATAATCAAACCTTATTGAGCATACATTCATGACCTTATCATCCGAATTCACCTCCTCCGATCATTATCAAAACGTGATAAACCATAAACAAGCCTTACCCTTGCAATGCCATATTACTCTCTCTCTCTTTCAATTGCAATCAACGTTTTTTAAATTGGATCGATTTATTTATTAAATTGACTCGGTTAAATAAATTATTAAAAGAATTACAAAAAATAATAATAATTTAACAACTCAATTCAACCAATACATACCAATTCATAGACTAATCATTTTAATGCATTTTTTCCAATTAATATCCTAATCCATTTCACGACCCATGTTTATTTGGCCATTTGTTGCATGAGTTCGAGCTTTTGTTTATTTGTTTTATTCCATATATTTTCCGTATGTAATTCTAGGGCAATCGTTTAACAGATAATTTAAGAAATAATTGAGTATTTCGAAAATAGGTAGACAAGAGCTTTGGTCTCCCTTGTTCTTTCAATGGACAATATAAATTTTAGTCTCTAAACTTGGCAATTAAGTTTACTTTGGTACTTGTATTTTTTTTCACTTCGATCTTTAAACGTGGTAATTAATTTCAATTTGGCCCGTGGACTTGGATTATGTTATTTGATGATGTGACCAATATTATTGGAACAATATTAGATCAGACGAATTGAGAACTAATTGATATAATTGTCTGAACAAAGGGTTTAAATCTATTGACTCAAAATCTACTTAAAATTGGTAAAAATAAAAAATCATAACAAAAATAGACAATGGAACATATTGTAATGGTTTATTTTTTATTTTGGGCTAATATATAGTTTGTCTCCTGAACTTGTCCAAAAGTACCTAGTTGGTACCTAAACTTTTTTGTGGTACTTAGTTGGTACTTGAACTTGTATTTCCACCCAGGTTGGTACCTTTACACTAATACCATTAATTTGTGTTGATGTGGCATTGATGGCCAATACTACAGTGACATATGATGGACATTAATTAAAAAATTAAATTGTTTTTGAAAAATATAAGTTAATTTTAAAAAGTATAATTTTTTAGACAAGTTCAAGTACCAATTAGGTACTTCCGGAAAGTTCAGGTATCAATTAGGTACTTTTTTTTTTTTGAAAGAAGGTATCAATTAGGTACTTCTGAACAAGTTTAGGGGACAAACTACATGTTAACCCTTAAAAAGTTAATGCAATTAATAAGTTAGGGCAATATGCATGACGGAATATAAGCTCATGTACCAACTAGGTGCTTTTGAACAAATTCAGGGGTAAACTACAGATTAACCATATTATTTTTTTTTCAACTTTTATGAATTTTCAATTGGTTGTTTAATTATCCCAACTGATTGAATCAATAATCGATGGTCTGACCTATTCAATTATCGATCTGATTATTAAAACATTGAATGTGACACTATGAGATTGTGCCACATCGTTACTTAAAAATTAAGAATTGTGGTACAAATTTAAAGTGCCATATTATCAAACATTTATATTTTCAAGTTCGAAGGTCAAAATAAACCTAGTTGTCAAATTTAAGTGCCAAAATAGGCCGAAAAAATACAGGTATCAAAATGAACCTAATTGCCAAGTTGAAAGTCGAATAATTATATTATCTGTTCTTTCAAACACTAAAAAATAGTAGTTATTGTTAGCTAAGAAAATAGTAAATTATATTTCAACCCTTGAAAAATTTTATAATTCAAATAATCATCCCCATTATAAAATTTCTGGGCTCAACAGAAAATAAAAAACAACAAATCGAAAGTAGCCCATTGCCTCACAATCCAATCATATAAAAATTTTGGGCCATTACATTTTTGGGTCACTTTTTGGTGAATTTATATTATATTTTCTCAAGTTCTGGTTTCAATGGCGTTAACTTAAAAATTTAAACCCTAGAGAAGCAGAGACAGTAGCAGTCTTAAAAACACCTTTAACCGGAAACAGTCGACGACGCAGCAAAACATGTCGGAAAGAGAAGAAGATTACGATTCTGATGCTCCCGAAGAATTTTCAAACCAGCAGGTATTTAAAAAAAAATTCATATATATACTTTTTGTAATCGAAAATTTACAGGGAAAAAAGAAGAAGAGAGTTTCAAAATTTCTCTTTTTTAAAAAATTGTTTGGATTGCAGGGATTAAAGCAAGATGAGAACATAAGAAAAATCCAGAAAGAAAACAAGGCCAGGTAGTTAATTTATTATTTACTATTCTTTTTAATATATATTTTTATTATTGGAGAAAATTGTTTAGGTAATTTTTTTTTGTTTTTTTTAAAAAAAAAATCAATTTGCTTATTTGATTGGCTTAAATCAAATTGGAGAAGAATTTGTAGCTTTGGGTATGTTTTAGCTGCTTAAGACATTGATATGTTACTACCAGGTTTAAATGAATACTTGGTTAAATGTAAGAGTTTTATTGATTAAATGTAAGAGTTTAGAGATTAGATATGCCGGTCTATGTTTTTATTGAGCTCCCCATGGTTCATGGGGTTGTTTTGAAAGTGCAGTAGTTGTGCGCTTGCTGTGATTAGTGGTTGAGTATTAGTGTATTCGGGGGTTAGTATCGAGCTTGATTTAATGTTGTGATGCTAAAGTTCATTCTTTTAAATATGAAGTATGGGGCTTTAGAGTTTAGATATGCCGCCATGCCAGTTTTGAGTTACCTGTGGTTTATGATTTTTATCTAGCTCCCTTTGGTTCATGGGATTGTCTCGAATATGCAGTATTTGTTTGCTTTGCTGCGATTTGTGAGAAAGACGGTGACTGGTATTTTCGAATACAGTGAGAAAGAATTGGCAGTTATTATTAACTTTACTGTTTCGAGAAGAAAATTTTGGATCATATTGAATGCTTATGCTGTTCTGCTTCATAATTGTCTTGTTGACCTTTTGATTGCATCAAGTTTTACTTTTAATGGAGCTTAATCTGTTTTTTTTTCTTTATAGGGTTCGTCGTGAGGGAAAAGAACGTCGAAGGCTTTGGGCTCAGAGGAAAACACCCCGTCAATCTACAAAGGTTGAAAAGGTCCAAGAAGATGTAGAAACCGAAACCGAAACCGATGAGGAATCTCAGGCTAAGAAGGGGATGCTTCCTACCAACATCGTTGAAATGCTTGCATCTCGTGAGAAGTATGACATATCTATCTACCCATCTATACAATTTGTGTGCGTAGTTTAAAGTTAAGATGACATGTTCTTTTTTGCAGACAAGTTTTCTTATCCGACTCCGAGGATGAGAAGGCTGAGGTAAATCCAATTCCAAGAAAGAAAAAGAAGAAAAACTCAGGGTGAGGGGTTACTCTTCTTGTTATCGTAAAAAAGCGGTCTTTTTCTCTTTGAGATAACAAAAGAAGCATTTCGAATTGAAATTAAGCTTTTTCCTTTGTTACATGCAGGGTAGAACCTGTTATTTTGAACGACATACCACCTCCTCAATGCTTACAAAGCTCCTTGGAGTTCTTGAAGAAAAGGAAAATGCAGGTTCCAAGATCATCTTTGGTTTTAAAGAACTCTAACCAAGTACTCCGCCTTAGTTGTGCCATTTCGACTTCTGGGTTACGTGAAAGTTATAAAAGACTGTAATGAAGTTTGCTAGTGTCCTTCTGAACCTGAGATTGCGCCGATATTTCTAAAAGAGGGTTCAATGCAGCTTATTCCTATTGCGGGTTCTGAACGAAATGAAGCTGAAAAATGAGCTGCCTCTTATTTGTAAGCCTCCTCTGGGTTGTTATTTTGCTCATAGGGGATTCCAACAATTTGTGCCCTTTGTGTTTTTGATGTTTTATTATTTGAGCAAATTTAATATCGCACACTCAAGCTATTTAGATAGGAAAAATACTTTTCTTTTTGGTATCATTTTATCCTTTAATGAGATGGAAATTACTTCATATTCTAAATACTAACTTTTCTTAATGCAAAAGTTATATCTTATGAATATATATACATGTATATGTTGATACAAAGGTGAGGTGGCGATGTCTCAAGACGGTTCACCCGGTTGGAGATGGGGAGTAAAAAGGTGTAGGAATAGCGGAGGCTTAGGGTGCGTTTGGATGGGTAATTGGGTGCGGTGCGGTGTGTTTAGTCTACTTTTTATTTCACGCTACAATATTGCTATAGTATCTAATCTCACGATCACCGTTGTTTTTACACTAATTATAGGTAAACGTATCGTCTATCTAAACTCACCCTTGGTTAGGTGGAAATATTAGGAATTTTGGTTACTTGCCCCTCTCATTAAGTTCTCGGTTTATATATCCTGGGATCTTCTTTGATCTCATGGAATCACATGTTGTTATGTGATTAGGGTATTGGTAAATAAGTGCGCAAATGTAATTGGTCTTAATAGGACGGCGCCTATAATGTGTATAGGGGCTCATTGGATTGGACAGGATGATCTATAAGCGGGGCTCATTTGATGCGATGGTAATTGATGTCGCATATAATAGGGATTTCTCTGATAACAGTCTATTCTTTTTAAATTATAATTAATATTATTACGATGATTATAAATGAAATAATTAAAAATTATAAATTTAAATAATGTACGCGTGTTTAATAATATTAAAATACATATTTATTATCACTTATTTATGTAATAGATTTCAAATCAAGTTTAACCATTTGTATAAGTTACTAAACCTAGATTTGGTCCTATTTGAATATGAAATTATCCAATAAAAAGAACAGAACCTAATCTATGTTAGCTATGTTATTAATAACTAATTATGTATTAAAAAAGAACAACTAATTAATCCATTGTCTAAATTATCCTTTTTATTATTATTATGAAAATCAACGTTCACCTTAAATTTCGGGAGTTATTTTTGACTTGAAAAATATTTGATATAATCCTAACTTCACTACATGCAACCAAAAACAACCTTAAAAAAAACTTGTTCCCTACAAACATTCTGAGCCACAATCTTAAACCTAAAGGAAACATAAAACTAAAGAGTAAATTATGGTTTTTGTCCCTTTACTTTACTCAAAATTTCGATTTGGTCCATATAATTTAATTTGGTCACTTTACTCTTATAATACCATTAGCTGGTTGAAATAGTTAATATTGTTAAATATTTGAAGAGACCGAATTATTTTGAATTGAAGTACAAGGATTAAATTCTAAAATTTTAGCATAGTAAAATGTCATAATTTGGTTCGTCTATCATATTTGAATTTGTGAATTAGTTTATATACTTTAAAATTGATATAATTTGGTCTTTCTAATTTTATAATATCATTGATTAGTCTAAATAATTAACATCATTAATACTTTGTTTATATCTTGATGTGAGATCCTCTAATAGAAACTCGATTTAACACAAGCATTTTAATTGTAATAGTTGATGGTGCTATCGGTTTAGATTATTCAATGACATTATAAAAGAAAGATGAAATTATGTTGAATTAAAATATAGAGGATAAATTTCAAATTTAAGCATAATAAAGTGACCAAAATCAAATATGATCATAAATAAAATTTCCTTTGTACAAGCCGTTGAATAAGATGACCAAAAATAGTTTTAAGAAAAAGACAAGTCTATCTTACGTGTCACAACCCAATTGGATAAAGGTAAAAACAATCCCAAAACAGCAACAATCAATCATCCAAGCTACCTTCTAAAGAACAAGAACAAAATGGCACAAAATTCTTTGTTGTTCGATCATTTTCTCTTCTGGGGAAAAAGAAAAGGGGGGGAAGGCATTGCAAATGCTGCGTTTCCATTGCCTCCCCTCGTTTTTTATTCTCCTTCATTTAGGTGTAACTTTATTTTATGGTTTACCCTTTCGTTGGATCATCTACCTTGGTTTCGTTACCTCCTTGTTTTGCATGGAATCCATTAGGGTTAAGAAAAGGGGTGCTTTCAACGTTTTATTTGAAGAAACAGGCTCCGTCGTCAGCCGGAAACTGGCGAAAATAAAATGTTCCATCGCCGGCGAAGAGGAGGTTAAAGATTCAAAGGGTAGTTCACCGACGACGTCGTGTGATGATAATGGTGGTGGTTCGCGTTTAACGAATTGTAATGATTGTTCTTCATTGGGGAGCTCTCCTTCGGGTGATTCAACGCCATCTTCGTACGTGAATTCGTCGTGGTCAACGACGGCTTTGGTGGTCTACGATTCATCGATGGATGATGAATCGATCTGTTCTAAGGAGTTGATTGGGTCATTAGTACGTGAAGAAGGACATGTTTATTCATTGGCTGTTATAGGGGACTTGTTATATACAGGTTCTGATAGTAAAAACATACGTGTTTGGATGAAACAAAAGGAATTCTCATGGTTTAAATCACGTGGTGGATTGGTTAAAGCGATTGTCGTCGTCGGAAATAAGATATTTACGGGTCATCGAGACGGGAAAATTCGAGTCTGGAAAGTTTCGGGTAAGATGGATAATAATGGAGTACATAAACGAGTTGGGTCGTTACCGACGATTAGAGATTATATAAAAGCCGCGATTCAACCGAGACGGTACTTCGAAACGGAGCCTTGTCGTCGTGATGTTTGGTTAAGACATACGGATGCAGTGTCGTGTTTGAGTTTTAACGAAGATAAAACATTGTTGTACTCTGCTTCTTGGGATAAAACGTTTAAAGTGTGGCGTGTTTCGGATTGGAAATGTTTGGAATCGGTTCAAGCACATGACGATGCGGTGAACTCGATCGTTCTCGGGTGTGATGGTTTGGTGTTTACCGGTTCGGCGGATGGGACGGTGAAGTTATGGCGACGAGAATTGGAAGGGAAAGGGACAAGGCATTTATTGTCTCAAACATTGTTGAAACAGGATTGTGCTATTACAGCATTGGCTGTAAGCCCTGATTCTAAGTTTGTTTATTGTGGTTCTTCCGATGGGTTGGTTAATTACTGGGAATGTGAGAATCATTTTTCTCATGGTGGTGCTTTTAGAGGACATAAATTGGCTGTTCTTTGTCTGGTAACAGCGGGGAATCTCGTCATTAGCGGATCGGCAGATAAATCGATATCGATATGGAAAAGAACGGCAGGGAACGAGCATCGTTGGTGGTTGACGTTGAAAGGTCATAAGGGTCCAATTAAGTGTTTGGCGATCGAAAAGGATCAAGAATCGACTGAAAATGAGTGGATTCTTTACAGTGGTAGCCTAGATAAGTCGGTGAAGATTTGGCGGGTATCAGAGGAAGAACAGTCGATTCAAAGCTCGAATGAGATTGATTCATCGGACGACAAACGTGCGCCGACCTCATCATCATCATCGACTTAACTTTGGGGAAACGATAATGAAGAGCTTAAACGTAATTTCGGGGCTCGACTCGATCTCCATGGCCTAATTGATGTTATGTCATGCCCAGATTCAAAGATAGAAGGAAATGTAACGAATTGCCGTTTTTTCATTTTTTTCTCCTCCTTCAAAGATCCGAATTTTATTTCGATTCAATGTTAGGGCAGTCTACGTGTAGTTCATGTTATTTTCTTTTAAATTTTTATATATTTTTTAAAATTTTGAATTTTTTTATAATTATTAAATTATTTGTTGATGTTATATATAAAATAAATAATGTCATGTTAACATGAAGTGCGTGAATATTGTTGTTATTTTTAAAAGGTTAATATCTTAATTTAGCTCACAAATAAAATAAAGACCAAATTGATAAGAAAATATAAACGTTGAAAACTAAATTTATCATTAAGATATTCTTACTTTTAATGCATATTTCACCCATCTTCTCATCTCCTCCATTAACAACGTATCTTAATCGAGTTCCTGTATAATATTGGCATGTTCCATCATCAGTAAAATATTAAAATTATTATTTTAGTCTAATGAAGCCACATAATTTTTTTTTAAATTGAAATTAAATTGGGGCCTAATTGCCCTAATCTTTAGCTCGAACTACAATTGTGCTTGCTTGATATCAAAGCATGAAAGTTTGATAAAAGCAACTTTAATAAAATTTGATATACCAACAAACAATTTTGTGGGTGTTTTAAATTTGTATTATTTATATTTTAGAACAATTTTATTATAAGTTCAGATTATATTTATTTTTTTAACACAATGCTTAATCTCTTCTTAATTCATAAATAAGGGGATAATGCATTTCAGTATCCTCAAAGCACATTCTTTTGTATTGACAATAATATCTATATTAATCGAATTAAAAGTCAAATCAAAAATAAATTTTTATTAAAAAAATGTTTCATAGTAAGTTTTAGTTTGAATGATGATACGTTTATAGAAAATTGATATAAAAACAGTGATAACGTTGAGATTAAATACTACAGTGATACTTAACATGAGAGTGAAAAATAAATTAAATCTATCGTACCGCACTCGATTACCTATACAAATCCACCTAAATGTACTTGTTTTTCTTTTATCTAACATCCTTCAATATTGATGTTTTTATCATATGATTTAACCCAAAATTTTGTAATTATTATTTCAGTTCAAAATTCAAAAAAGAGATTCATCAATTCAATCATATAAAACCAAAATAAATCAAGAGAAAAGTTACCATCAAAAAACGAAAAGAAAAATCCACAGCCAAATCCAAAATTCCGCCATGGCTGCTTTCTCCAATACTTTAAATTTTTTTTTTTTTGGCCTTTGATAGCTCCAATTCCAATACACCACCACTCAAAAATTTTCACATAAGCTGAACAAGTTGGTCCCTCCTCTTACCTAAAAAGACAAAAGTTCTTCCACATCTCATACCCCACATGCTCTCTCTTTTTACAAATCTTGAAAAACAATTTATTAAATTATACAATTTGATTCCAACTCTAAGCCAATCCCAGTAAATTACCCAATTTTTTGTTTTTCCCCTTTTTTTTTCTGTCATTTTCCCTCACCCTCCCTCCCTTACCCTTTACCCTTTACCTTCATTTTGCTTCTTTTTTCCCCAAATTTGAACAACTCTTCTACTCCCTTTTGTTTAATCAGTGAAAACCCAGAAAAAAATGCCACCACCCAAGGAGGTTGCTGGTTTTCCAAGCGAAGAAAATGATGAAGACCAACAGTATTCTTTTGCGGTGGAGTATACCGGTCCTCCGGTGACGTACGATATTCCACGGGCTGTTCCGATCAACGTCGAGAAAATCCCAGTTGCGGCTGTTGTTTCTAAGGTACCCCTTTCGAATACTGAACTACATATACCGGTTGTGCCTCCAATTTTAGCACCGGATCGTAATAAGTTTTCTAAAGAATTGCTTCTTCAACCTACTGTTTCACCAACTTCGGTTATTGCTTTTGAAGAAAGGGTTTCTGAGGATACGAATAATTGTTTGTTATCTGGGGAGTTGAGTAGCTATGAGTCTGGGGAGTTAGCTGAATTGATTATTAATAATGATAGTTCTTCGAGGGGATTAGCAGCGGTTTGTTCTGTTAGTAATGAACATTCGAGTAAGCTTGATTCTTGTGATAGCTTTGATAAATCAAGGGGAAGTTCGTCACGAGCTAGGATATCAAATGATGATGATTTGAATCAAGCTGATTGGGGTTCTAACGAGTCTGTTTTGAGTTTGGATTACCCGTCTTCACGTGTTTCATCGCTTAAGACAGGGGATTGTAATAATGAGTCAAATGGTGATGTTAGGAGGCCTCAGGTTGTTACTTTTCGAGATATTGAATCGGACGATGGACTCAATGAGGACTTTAGTCAAGATGAGGTGCAAGCTCAGGTTGTTAGAGTTAAAAGAGAACCGCAAACGAAAGGGAAGAAAGGGTCGTGTTATCGATGTTTTAAAGGGAATAGGTTTACCGAGAAGGAGGTTTGTATTGTTTGTGATGCCAAGTATTGTAGTAATTGTGTGCTTAGAGCTATGGGGTCTATGCCTGAAGGAAGGAAATGTGTTACTTGTATTGGATTTCCGATTGATGAGTTGAAACGTGGAGGCTTGGGAAAGTGTTCTCGAATGCTTAAACGTTTGCTTAATGATTTGGAGGTGAGACAGATAATGAAGGCTGAAAAGTTGTGTGAAGCAAATCAGCTGCCCCCTGAGTATATTTGTGTGAATGGTCAAGCTCTTTCGTATGAGGAGCTAGCTATATTGCAGAGTTGCCCTAACCCACCCAAGAAGCTAAAGCCCGGAAACTATTGGTATGATAAAGTATCTGGTCTTTGGGGAAAGGTGAATATGGGATCTTTCTAATGACTTTGTTCATTGGTTTCTTTGCTAGAATTCATTTGTATTATTAGGAAACTGATGATTCTTCTGCAATTCACAGGAGGGACAGAAACCTTCGAAGATAATTAGTCCCCATCTAAATGTTGGTGGTTCTATCAGGCCAGATGCTAGCAACGGAAACACACAAGTTTTCATAAATGGACGAGAAATCACAAAAGTTGAACTTCGGATGTTGCAGGTTTAAATTTCTAAACACCTAATGTTATTTAGATGGTCACTATTGTGCTAGATTATCAATGACAATTTTGGTGAAACATTGCAGTTGGCAGGGGTTCAAGTTGCAGGCAACCCACATTTTTGGGTGAATGAGGACGGGTCATACCAAGAAGAGGGACAAAAAAATACGAAAGGATATATATGGGGAAAGGTATATAATATATGCATATTTCAATATGCACTTTGCATTTATATGTTTTCCTTTTTTTGGATGAAGATAGATCTATTAAGCATTCGTTTATCATTCAAATTTAATGTAGGCTGGAACAAAGCTTGTCTGTGCTGTATTATCACTGCCTGTTCCTTCTAAATCTTCAAATTCTTGTGAGGAGCAACTGAAAAGCATGACCAGCAGATCTGTCCCTGACTATCTTGAGCAGCGCACATTACAGAAAATTCTGTTAGTTGGATCTACCGGATCTGGGTCAAGTACCATATTTAAGCAGGTAAATAAATTATTGGGAATCACATCTTAACTTTCATTGATTTGTAGTTGTACTCGTGCAGAGAGCTTTTCATCACTAAAAACTGCTTGTATAAGAACCTCACATTCTTTATGTGCACACAAAAAGATATTTAAGTGCATCAATCAAATTTATTTAACCAGCGCATGGGTCTCTTTATGTTTGGGGTATAATCCTCTAATGGTTCTATAGAATATATATATTTCTGTAGTTGATACACCATAGTTTTACAGAGATAATAGTGTGAATAGACTCTTAGGGATAGTCTGTTACAACATTTATGATTCTCAAGTTCATGATGTAGGGAAATTTTATATTCTTAATTGTGAGCATAGGAAATTGTCCCTGAATTTTTATGCATCTTTGATTTCACTGCTTTTGTTTACCATTGTGTCTGCATCCAACTCATTATTGATCTTTTAAATGAAATGGATTGTTTCAGGCAAAGATTCTTTATAAAGATGTACCATTCTCAGAGGATGAGCGAGAAAATATTAAGTTGACTATCCAAACCAATGTGTATGGTTATCTTGGCATCCTTCTTGAGGGCCGTGAACGTTTTGAGGAAGAGAGTTTGGCTGAAATGAGGAAAAGGATAAGTTCCAAGGAAACTGAACCTGAAGGTGAGGCTGTGTGTTGATTTTATTCTTGAAATCATCCTTCTTACCTACATATGCATCGATTTGTGAATGTATAATCGTGTTTCTGCCATCATTAAAGAACGATTACTTTGGAAGGAACAAGCTTATTACACCTAGAAATTAGTTCATACCCATCTCTTGTTGGATGTTCAAATATGACAATGTTTATGTTTTTGATAGACAGCTTCTTTATGAGTAACTTCTCTATATATGGATATTTATGGATTTAAGTCTAGATTTTCTCGAAATTTTGCAGGGCATGTTAGCATTTCATATCCAGCATGAGCATAATGAATTGATTAATAGCATTTCTATTTGAGCCATCTAATTATTTCCTTTTTCATGTTTATTAGCAGGTAGTAGTGATGGTGCTGACGGCAAAACTATCTATTCCGTTGGCCCGAGGCTCAAATCATTCTCTGACTGGCTTCTGAAGACTATGGTGTCGGGCAATTTAGAAGCCATTTTTCCAGCTGCTACTCGTGAATATGCTCCATTAGTTGAGGAGCTGTGGAAGCATGCAGCCATTCAGGAAACTTACAACCGGAGAAATGAATTGGAAATGTTACCCAGTGTTGCTAGTTATTACCTCGAGCGGGTAAGATTATGGTTGATGCAGAAGTTATTGTTTAAATTTGTTGTAACTTCTCAGAGAGCATTGATTTATATATATAACTAGGTTTATGTATCAGAATTATGAACGTTACTTGAACATATTACTAGTTTCAAGAATAATACTCCTTTTATCTTTCCAACTTGTTGCCTATAACTAAATTAGTCCTTGATGTAAATTTGACGTTCCACTAGCTTCCATGACGAATTGTACCCTCAGAATGTGGTTAGAGACAAACATTTAATTGACACAAAAGGGGAAGTTGCTGACTTCTTTGTGTTTCATTTTGAAGTGTATGGTCTGTAGATTTGGTTTATTTAGGAATACACTTGCTTTCTATCTAGGCTAATCTCTAAAGTTATAGTGACCTCTTAAACTGGTCTATCATTTTTGACACAGATCTGTCAAGCAATCTCAATTGGCACTAATAGTTGCACAGTTGCACTTGTATGGCACTACATTTTGTATTGAGCTTTTATGCCAGATAGTCTCTATGGCCAGTGCTTGTCTTTTTTAATTATTTTCTAATACCTTTTTTTTCTAGTCTCCAGGTTGATGAGATATTGAAAACGGACTATGAACCTTCAGATTTAGATATACTCTATGCTGAAGGTGTTACTTCTTCCAATGGTCTTGCCTGTGTTGACTTTTCTTTTCCCCAATCTTCACCCGATGAAAATATCGACACTGCCGAACAGCATGACTCATTGCTCAGGTTGGTGCCAATATTGAGTGCACATTTACGCTTTGCTTGGTAGGAATGATGGAAAGAGGTAAGGATGGAATGCATGTTAATCTAACAGTTAACGTTAATGGTCACTTTTCTAATTTGTAAGTTAACCATTAGATTAACAAGTTCTCCCTTTCTTACCAAGCAAAGTCTTAATCACATGCTTTTTCCAATGAAGTTTTCTGCATGTGATGAGGCTGTAGTTCTTGTTGATTGCTATCAACCAATTGGTACTTAAAAACCAGTTGTTATTTTGTTAAACCAGTGTACTCTGTGCTGATCTACAGTGCCTATTGAATTTTAAAAACTCATTAGGCTATTGTGGAGTGTCTTTTATCCTTAAAAGTCTGTTTGGATCCCAGGTACCAATTAATTAGAGTGCAAGCAAGAGGCTTTGGAGAAAATTGCAAGTGGCTAGAAATGTTTGAAGATGTTGGGATGGTCATCTTCTGTGTTTCATTGAGTGACTATGACCAATACTCTGCTGATGGGACTAATAAGATGCTACTGAGCAAGAAATTCTTTGAAACCATTGTTACTCATCCAACATTTGAGCAGATGGACTTCCTTTTAATACTAAACAAGTTTGATATATTCGAGGAAAAGGTAGAACGGGTACCATTGACTCGATGCGAGTGGTTTGATGATTTTCATCCTCTGATCAGTCGTCATCGTACAAATACAAATAGCAACAGCATTAATAATAACCCTACCCTGGGACAGTTAGCTTTCCATTATGTTGCTGTCAAGTTCAAGAGACTTTTTTCTTCACTCACCGGCCGGAAGTTGTATGTTTCACACGTGAAGGGACTGGAACCCAACAGCGTTGATGCTGCACTTAAATTTGCAAGGGAGATTCTAAAATGGGATGAAGAGAGAATCAACTTCAGCTTAAGTGAACACTCATTTTATAGCACCGAAGCAAGTTCCTTCTCTCATTGATGTCTAATTTCCGGGTCAGAAAAGGTCTCTATTTTGGTCATCAATGCCGGTGTACAGTGTCATGACTCATGCTATGGTGCTTTATTAGGGTATTAGAATACAAATTATAATGGAATATATAGTGAATCTCCATTTCTTATACAGTGAGACCAGATGTATTTTTGTAAAATGCTTTATCTAGTTTCTTCCTTTGTACACAATTCATTACATTCATTTGTAATATATGATGGAAATGCATGGTTCAGTGATTTTCTAATGGCTCTTCAAGTATGTTAAAGATGTGCTAATTGCAGCAATTGCTTAAGAGTACCTTATTATGACTGCTAAGGGTCATCTTTTCTATTTACAATTAAATGAGAACAAATGTCCAATATTACAACAAAGCATTTTGTGTAAAATGGTTGTATTGTTGGCTTTTCTTGAATGAAAAATAATTGAACCAATGTGAACCCAAATACTCTTCGATGATTTGTGAAGAGCAACTTGATTCAAGGGAATGTTTATGTTTCAGTCATCCATGTAACTGTACCGTGTCTGCTCTTCTGTGTTCAATAAAATGTTTTTAAGTGCCCAACCTCGTACCATCATTTGTTCATTCAATGGCCCGAACTGTTGCTGTACGTACCGCTTGCTATCGTCGATCAGTTTAAACCATTCTTTCAGAATTAAGTCTGAGGAATCACTAGCCTTTGTTGTGCTTTCCCACATGCTTGAACGGAGTGCCTTGCGAACATTGCAAGCCTGCAACTACACAACATTTAGCCACCAGCAATAAACATAAGCTTGTGAGTACATGTGAAACTTAATTCCTTTCACCTGCAATAATCCCATTATAACATCAGCCGTGCGAGCTCCTTCACGTATGCAAAGAAGGATGCCTTGCTAGAGTTTCGTACGGGAACGAAATGAAAAGGGACAAAAGGCACAAATGAGATCTTTTCATGTAAGCACCATAGTGAAACACAGCTAGTAAAGATTGCATTGCATATGCACCTCTCTAGTTTTTGCTAATCCTTGGTAGAAGATTTCCGTGCATATGAAATAATGATCCTCGTTACTTATAGACTGCATTGTCATCACCGATAACTTGGATAATTGGGCCTTGGGATTCAAGCACCCTATTCTGATGCGCAATGGCTCTTTGCCTAATCCAAATGTTTCATCCATGGTTACAAGCTCAGGAAAATGGTGAATAAAAGGTAAACCATAACCATGAAAAAACCTTTACCTTTGCTCCACATAAAATTGATTTCTTCATCTTTACTTACTTCTTCAGGTGAAGGTACATATCCGGATGAAATCCATGAATCGATTATAATTTCTAATCTATCCTGAATGTTGGTAAAGAAAAAGAGAGAACCAATTAAGAAACCCAGAGACTAAGACAGGAAAACAGAAACTCTCTTTTCAACTGTCCGCATGCTCTTAGAAATGAACATCGAATAAGGTGTCTTGAGACATAAGGGTCATAGTCTCGAGACAAGAACCCCATTGTCTCAACACAACGCAGTTCAATAACAAGTTTGAAACAGGGGAGGCATATATCGAGACATGGCTTCACTGTCTCGAGACACAACCCTCCATCTTGATAGATTGAGTTTGGATTTGTATCTTGACTCTGTTTTGACCTCGTAAGACCCTGGGTCACTTTAAGTGGGCCCATTTGACCTTATATACGTGCATAATTTATAACTTATGGATTATGCCATGCTCGTCCATTTAACTCAAGGAAAAAGAATGATAATAGTCTGAGTTGCTCTGGCAACAAAATGTGACATCCTACATTTGGATCCCCTATTGGGGTCAGGTATGAGGTGCCACATTTTAATGGTATCAGAGCGAAGACGTGTGGATTCTTTTATTTCTTCAGAGTAACAACTTAAATATGAGAAAGCTGAAAATGTACTCAAAATAAACATTCTACCTTAGTTAAGGTCTGCAGATGGACGTGCTTCAGACCTTGATATATTCCAAACAGGTCAATTGCTGAGAAAATAGGGTATAGAATGAAAGGTAGTCCAGTTTGCAGCCTAGCGTAATGGGGACAATCAAGAAAACTGGAATTAGTTTCCAAATAGAATGAGTTGAAAGATCAAGCATAATTATGCACTAGTAGGAACAAATTCATATAATATAAGGCTTTTGACAAGCATGAGCCTAATCAATGGCACTGCATTGCCGTTACAAAATGAGCATGTCCAAAATAGCAAACAGTGAAACTGGTATAAACCATTCATTGTTTCTTGAGCAACATCATTGAAACAGTAGAGAGATTAAAGAGTATAAACCTTTGATTGTTCTTGAGCAACATATTCAAGACAGCAGCAAGCGTGAGTCCGAGGTTATCGAAACATACTGATTGAATCTGAAAACAATTCCGAAGATCAGAGCATTTTCCACACAAAAAGTATCAACTATGCAATGAATTTGAAGGACGAACTGTAACCTGTGACTTTGCAGAAACTTCAGCAAGGTTATCAGCTATTGCAAAGCTTCGATGAATGGGAGGCTGCTCATTCATGGTGGAAAACATTAAAACACCGAAGCATATAACGTGTAAAAAAAATCCCAAGACTGAGATGATGAAAGTTAAAGATGCTACACTTGAACGAAAACCAAATCCTTACGCTGGTTGCCATATAGCATGCCAAACTCATTTGTTTTGCAATGTTGGCCAATGACGCGAGAAGCAAGAAGTGGTGAGGAAATACCGGAGTGAGCAGTTCAACTCCAATGCTAAAAGTGAACAGCATCGAGGTTGTAAACCTAACTCTCTTCAAACGAGATAAGACAACAAATAGTAAGATAACTGGTAACTGCAAAACTGTGATTAAGAAGAATCATAATAACATGAGCAAGAGCCAAAGAAGATGAAAAAGTAACACAAACCTTACCTTCAAATTGGTATCGAAAGCAGATGCCAAACTAGCCGTATAAATACACCTGCTTAATCGTCCAAGTCCATCCTTCAATACCCAGTTAAGTGCAGCAGCTGACGTAAGTGAACGAGAATACCCGATTCCTATTGCCCGAAACATTGCCTGTTTTCACCACATTCTGTCAAAAATAAGTTAAATACAGTTTTGTGAAAATTACAATCAATGTCTAACAACGAGTATAATTTTTTTTTCTCCTTAAACTGTCAAAATCCAATGCATAATATTACCATACAGTATAACATTAACATCAAAATTCCAAAAAAAAGAAGAAAAATTCCACTTAAAATTTTGCATTAAAAAAATAAAATAAATATTCCATTTACCTGAGTAGCAAGAACTTGAAGGGCAGAGCTAAAAACCCTGTGCAAAAACTTCCACTTCACATAGCCTATATAATTTTCACTGACTTGCTTAGGAATAAAAAAGTTCCTAATAGCCAAGCTTGAAGCTTCAACCACCTTGTCCAAATCGAAACAAAACGGCACCCCAGAGCCTCCGCCGTCAACGCCGTCGCCATCAACACTAAGCAACCTAACACGACTCCCATCCCAAAAGTACCTCGAAACTTTTCCGTGCCTCTGTATCACTACCGGGAGCTTGACCGGGTTAGATGGCTGAAGCCCATCGTTCGCACCCCCTTCAAGCTCGAACGTGATTTGGGGTCTTAGCGAATTGGTCAAAGTTAGAATTTTTGAGGACAAGCTGGAGGTTTTGAAAGCAGGGTTTTTTGTGGATTTCCATGGGAGTTGGAAATTATGAGAAGTTGAAGGTTTGTAATAAATAGTGGATTGCATGAGAAATCAGGGACAATGAAATTTAGGGCTTTCTAACGATTTTCCCACCAATTCTTAGTGTATTTTAAGGGGTGGGGATCGGCTGGGAATAGGGGAGGGTTTAGGGTTTAAGAAAGAAACAGAGTTGATATAGGATAAAGGCAGTTACTCTATATACCACATACTTATTTTTGGACTAAAACGAAACGTTTCAATTCAAGGTGCTTTGGGAAAGAATTCAGCTCCTAATTTAGCAAGAATTAATCTTTTTATTAGTGTCATTTGACCAAGTTAAATTATTTACTTGAATTTCAAATTTAATTTTTAAATTTTTTTTCATATCTTTAAACAATAAATTTCGTTAGTTCATTTATATTAGAATTTCTTTAATGTAAACTCATAGTGTTTGTAAGTCATATTGCACTCCTCCTCCGCTTGGAAGCTTTAAAACGCTCTCCATAGGTATGTACAAAGAAGGGTAATAAAATGCTATAGCATATCTCCAATACAATGATCACACAACATCAGCTGGATGATAAAACCTGTCCCAAAGGCAAAAGCAGCCATAAAGGACTGTCATCATCAGGGTGATAGGGTAATGGTTGAATCCAACCAGTGGCAAACAAGTGCAACAGAGAAAATCAAGCCTACAAAATGGCGTCAGCTACTAGATCCGAAAACACCCGTATTGGTGTGTTTATTTCAGTAGCAACCAAAGCTGCGCTCTCTCTGACAACAATTACATCGGTCCCTAATTCACGAAATGCTACAATGGAACATCAGAACCAAGAGTGATAGCAAACTAATTTTACAGGAAAATTGCACCTTATTGAGGTGAAATGTTCATCAAGACAGCATCAGTAGCATGTTATACAGTCATGACTAAGGAAAACATTCTAACATAATTATTCAGCGAATCAAACACATCGATCTGACTGGTTGGTATCTTGGATTGCTTCATTCTCTTGTAAAGCTTTGATAGCTTTGACTTGCCTCTTCTAAGGCCTTACCTGGAGAACTGATATTTGACATCAAAATGTCATCCAAGGTTTCTCCCGAGGCATCGCAGTTATAATCAAGAAGCAGATTAGACATATCTTCTTTCTCATTCATCAAAGCAGATTTGGTTCCAATCACCGAGCTTTCATGGAGTTCAACTTGTTTCTCTCTACTATTATCAGCTGTTTTTCAAGAACAAAACCCAACCATTAAACATATATATATACAAATCACATGAACAATGACTATAGATTATATATATAGTACTGAAACAGATCCTACTTACCCAAAGATAAGTCTTTGACAGCCTGCTTCTTATAAATGGTTACTTTCATTGAGGTTTCAGCAGCCATAATCAGTTCAAAGACACAACTATCACCGACTTCTAACTTATTATCATGAGAAAACCTACGCCAACCACTACCGAATATTGCATTTGCCCCTGTACTTTCAATCTTGTGCTGACAATATATTACTGGCCATGATTTTCCATTTGAAAGGAGAAGTATGGCCTCTTTGTGCATCTTTGCTAGATATTTCCTAGCAAATATCACTGGTATATTCTGTTCATACAAAGACACACATGGCATTATATCATCCGCATGGTGGAGTTATAAAAACTCTGAAATGGCTAGCAGGTTTCAACTGAAACACTCACCATTCTACGTGAATATGATGGCTGTAATACACTAATAAAAAATGGATATTCAGATTTGAAGGCACTAGCTACTTGAAAAGCTTTAGCTTTTTCAAGAGCAGTCAATGTTTCCGAGCCGCTTGGACTTGCATATGACTGATCCTTCCATTTCATGGGACGAATGATATCAGTTGAAGATAATGACTGATAACACTTTGTATGCGGGCCTTGATAAATGACTACATTGAAGGATATTTCGATGCTATTTATCAGCTCGAAGGCACAAGCATCACCGACTCGGATATTGTTATCATGTACGAAAGTACCCCAACCAGTTAGTAGATATGAAGTTTGCTTTTTCCCTATTTGATTGTTCTTGAAGGTAACAATCCAAGTTTTCCCACTTGAGTTGCAAAGAGTTATGGAACAAAGCTCTTTCATCAAATGTTTTCTCACAAAGTTAGCTGGTATGGCCTGCACAAAACAAAATTGTGAAACAAGCTTGGACTTTTCAAGCAACAGAAATGGAAAAAACTTAAATGTTAGTGAAGTAATGTGTTGAAACAGCATACATATGGTCTAGTGGAAATTTAATTGATTGCTTACCAGTCTATATCCTTTACTGTGACTGAGACCAACATATGATGGTTGCATGACAACCAGGAAAAATGGGTTCTCGGATTTGAAAGTTTTACTAGCTCTCTCAAGAGCATCATCCTTTTCATGAGGCTTCAATTGTTGAATTATACGATGTCTAGTGCTTTTATCACCATTTCTAGCTGGACATCCTTCATACCTAATTTGTTGGGCTAGGAATTCAGACTTCCCATCGCAGTCGATTTCGGTTTTGATAGCTGAATTAGTACTGTGCATCATCTTACAAGGCTGTTGACATGGCATTTGTGATTTCTCTCTCAAATTTCTGCTTGTAGAGATGTCCTCTGGGTTCTGTGTAGAGTCATCATCTTTGGATTTGTCAATATTGGGTCGTCTATGAATATGATTATATCTGTTGTATGGATATAGGATCTCTGTAGCAGTCCTATCAAAGATGACTACATGGAAATTGCTATTCCCATCATATCTAAAAACCAAAAGATGCCCAAAGTCCAGAGAGTAATGGTTTGAAAATTCTAGCCAGCCATTTTCAAACCATATTTTGCCATTACATTTTGTCAGTTCCACCTTCCATACTTCACCAGATGGGACACTCAGCATTGCTGGGCTTGACATGCTATTTCCATGATTTTTCACAAACTTTCTGGGAATGCCCTGAAAAGGAACTCTTATCAATGTATGCAAATATATATACAGTAAAATACAATGTCCTACAACAAACTGATGTTTTTCTGCTATGAACTAATTACTTAATAGATAATAAAAAATTATCAGATAAAAGAAGAATGGTTTTGGGAAAATACTTACAAGTTTTCCATTCTGGATAGTGTCTTGGAGAATTATTTTGAAAAAGTGAGGTGAGTTGCTTATAAACTTTAAATGGTCATTGCCTTGCTGGTATGAAGAAGATGCCATGCTTGAACAGAAAAAAGGAAGTAATTACTCGAAATACGGGTTGATAGTTTCCGGTGACTGCTGAATGGGTTACTATACTATGAGAGTTTCTGCAAGTAATTGTCTAAAAACATAAGGAGATAACTGAGTAAGTTATCCTCCATTATTTCTCATATCTACCTAAAGTACAAAATGGTCAATCTGTCAGAAGTAATTAATACAATTTTACTGATGACTATCAGCTATAGGCTGTTGAATTCAGTGTTTCTAGGCTATTGGGAAACTATAGAGCAGGTTCATTAATGACCAACGTTTGTATTTGCTTTCACAGCTTATGTTTTGTTTTGTCTTCTTCCTCTTTCAGTCATTGAAAACAAGGCTAGGATCTCCAATTAAAAGCAGATAACATATATCAAGCACTAATATGAAGCTTTCCTAAAGGACTTTCCAATATCAACTGAAAGATTACATCATTTACAAAATGAGGTTACTGGAGTTACATGATCACACCATTTTTTTTCTTACCTTACAAGAGAGACTGGTAAAACACAATCAGACAACCTATCATGGCCATCTTCAACAACTGGTAAACAAAAGAGTGAGATAAATTACAAAAGTTTAAGGCATGATGTGCTTCGTCAATTGCCATAGCCAGTTCTAAAAAGGAGTAAAACTGTCTTCTTTTTTCCTTTATCCAATGCTGCTTTTTAGCATTTCATTGCTAGTCAAAGAGTAAAAGAGACTCATCCTTCAGCTTCATGTTTCATGCAGAGCCTTGGGTTTTAACTTGCTTGCACATTCACCAGCTTTTATCCAGTAGGTCTAATTTATTACCAATTAGGTCCCATTAATGACAAGCCAGGTCCCATCATCAATCGGTATTTTTCATGTTTTGTGTCTCAGGAATGGCAACAATGAGTCAGTGTTGCATAATACCTGAGAAACATAAACATTGGAAAAAAATTTCAACCCATCAGACACAACTTTCAAGGTAAATTGTAGGTGATATTAAAAATCATCTGGTATATGACAGATGATGACCCCATGAGCATAAACACTTTTAAGGAAAACATTTGAAAATAAGAATACAAAGATGATATATATATATATATATAAACAAATCACATGGACAATGATTATATATAGTACTGGAATGGATACCACTTACCCAAGGATGAGCCCAAATTTTCATCTTCAATAGCCTGCTTCTTATAAATGGTTACCTTCATTGAGCTTTCAATGCCCCCAGTCAGTTCAAAGACACAAGCATCACCAACTTCTAAATTATTATCCACAGCAAACCTATGCCATCCATTACAGAGGAATACATAGGACCATTCAAAACGCGGGTCATATATTACTGGCCAGGAGTTTCCATCTGAAAGGAGATGTATGACTTTTTTGTGCATCATTGTGAGATATTTCCTAGCAAAATTCATTAGTACACTCTGTTCATACAAACACATGTCAGTTCAGTCATTTATTCAAAGGAGATGAAGCAAAACAAAATGTTTTTAAATAATTACTTCAACATTTTAAGCCTTTTCAAGTTGCATTGTATCATCTGCATGAGTTAAAAGAACATGGGATGGCTAGCAGGCTTCAAATGAAAAACTCACCAATTTATTTCCATGAACATACGATGGCTGTAGGACAACAACAAAGAATGGATTTTCAGATTTGAAAGCACCAGCCATTTGAAAAGCTTTAGCTTTTTCGGGAGCAGTCAATGGTTCTGGGCAGCCCTGACTTGCATATGATGGAGCCTTGTGTTTCACAGGTGGTTCTGAGGAGCTTCGACTTGCACATGACGGACCCTTCCGTTTCACCAGATGAAACACATCAGTTGCAGCTAATGACTGATGACCGTTTGCATGCTGACCTTGGTAAATGACTACTTTAAAGGATATATCGATGCTATTAATCAGCTCAAAGGCACAGACATCACCTACTTGGATATTGTTATCTCTTGCAAAAGTACCCCAACCAGCTATTAGATATGAAGTTAGCTTTTTCCCTATTTTTCTTTGCTTGAACGTAGCAATCCAAGTTTTTCCCACTTGAGTTGCAAAGAATTACTGAACAATGCTCTTTCATCAGATGTACCTTGACAAAGTTGCATGGTATGGCCTGCACAAAAGAACATTGAAAAACAAACTTCAATTTACAAGCAATAGAAATGAAAACACATGGGATCTAGTGGGAATTCAATTGATTGCTTACCAGTTTAAAGTTTGTGGTGTGACCAAGAGCAAAATATGATGGTTGAATGACCAGAAGGAAAAATGGGTTCTCAGATTTAAAAGTATTACGAACTCTCTCAAGAGCCTTAAACTTTTCTTGTGTCTTCAACTGTCGAATTATATGATGACTTGTTCTTTTATAACCTTTTATCCCATTGCACACAGTTTTGGTTTTTATAGCTGAGTTAGTACTTCTCATCATCTTATGAGACCGTGGACATGGCATTTCTTTGTAATAACCCAAACCCCCGCCCAAACGCTATGGCGAATCTGTCCACATGATGAAAACATTTTTGAAGTTCCTTTTGAAACCAACTTAAATTTTGAAAACCCTTCTTTTTAGTGGACTTAATAAAACCTTACTTAGATTAAATTTGGAAATCATTTGGGTCAAGTTGTTTTAGAGTTTTAAATGTTGCCCGACAAAGACGGTAAAACATTTTCGTTTACTTTGAGAAAACGTGTTCATTCAATGTAATATTGGTAAAAATAGTTTAAGCAAATTATTCAAACAATATAAAAAAACAACAAAGCTAAAGTATTAGGAGGCCTTATTACATTCAAAATAAAATCAACTAAAGATTAAAATAACTAAAGCCAAAATCCATTCGGTTTAAATTCACTGCATGGCCACCTCGAGTCAGCCCGGCTCCACATCCGCGATCTACTCGTTACACGAAAAATGTAAAGGAGAAGGTGAGTCACCAAGACTCGAGATGTAACCCTTCCCCGGTTTAAACATATTCATACACAACATATAACAAATTAATTATGCAAGTTATCATGTGTCCCAACCTAGCCAGCCATACGCCACTGTCTACCCCGTTGTGGTACCAAACCACTGGTGGTGCCAAACCACTGGTGACATATAGTCACGATGTGCTACCAAAGCACTGGTGTCCGTAGACACAAATCGGGTGATGGGGCCAACCCATCGTGTGATACCAAATCAGCGCGGACGATCCCATATCTCAAGTGGGGCCAACCCACGGTGGTATTAACCACGGGGATAAGTCGCCATCGAGGTGCCAAACCTCCGGAGGTACCAAACCTCGGTGACCGTAGTCGCAGTGTGTTACCAAAACATCGGTGCCCGTCGGCACGATTACACTGCCCCCTCCACTCAATCAACCCACATCGGCAATAATCATACAGATTTATCAAATGTATTATCACAACATGCTTCCCAAAAGCATCAAATAGCAAATCGTATGAACAGTACTTACACCGTTACCCCGTATACCGTTATGGTATTCAAACCATTGCTACATACATCACGTTAGCAATCACATTACTTAACATAATTTAATAAGTTACAAGGTGTGTATGTACACACTGTCACCCACTGTAATCTAAGTCCCAAAAGAGAGTCGGCCACCTAGATCTATCAAAGACCTATATTCGGCCAACTTTTAGGATTAGTATTATGGCCTATTCGCCAACCAAAACAAATCCAGAGGGTTAGTTATGGTCCCGAATCCTTACCTTTGCTTTTTGTTACGAACCACGGCACTCGAGGCACAGATCCGCTTTACCAAGTAATTGGTTAATCGATCTGATTAATAGCCTTCGCTTTTAATCACCACTTAATAACTTACTAAAATAGATCTTACTAACACTTACCAAAACCGTTTACTAGAGAGGAAGAGTTTGAGTCGACTACTACTTCCCGATCCCGAAGTACTTAAGTGATATCGGCTTCAACCAACAAGATTAGCCCATCATTAGCTTATGCCAAATTTTAAACCCAAATAAGAGAAAAGAGAAGAATAGTGTTCGGCTATGGCTACTCACCTTTTCCAAATCAATCTGTCGATAATACCTTGATGGGATCTAACCACTTTGATATTCGGCCAAAGCTATTAAAAAGTAATCGGGAGATCGAGAGAAGAGGTTTCTGCACAAGGATATGAAGTGTATTCGGCTAGGAGAGTTTAACAAGAAGAAAAGGGATTTTGGCAAAGGTTGAAGTATAGGTTCTGGCTAGTGTGGAAGAAGAAGAAAAGATGGTGAAGGTGGAAGAGGGGTTCGGCTAGAGAGTTTGAGGATGGAAAAAAATAAAAGAGAATGAAGAATGAGGGCTAGGAATTTCTACAGTAAAAGCAAGAATGACAAAAGAGAAGCAAAGGGGCCAACTGATGCTTTTATAGGCATTCGGCCCCCATCAAGCTTGCTTAGTCCCCACTTCTCATGAGGAGTTCAAAATTCATCAAACTTCCCCAATTGCTCACGACCACTCATTCATTTTAATTCAAATAATTTTGAATTAAATCATAATAATCTCTTATTAATCCATGCAATATCCTTAATATCCAAATAATATCCCTTTAAAATACTTGATTATCCCATGATAATAAATTACACCCTTATTATCCAAAATAAAAAGAATTTAAGGAGAAAAATTCTCTCCCCTTGTGCCGTCCCATATATAGTGCAAAAAGAGAAACTTCGCGACTCGAACACAAGCTCTCCTTGTGCATTGTGGCGTCAACTCCAAGCACTTAAGTGGCCTTCCTTTTGCCACTTTTCCAAGGCTTATTTAGTGTCAAATTATCCCCACTTATTCTTTTAACACCCTCTGCTAAGGCTCCTTACCTTTTAAGTTAAAACTGAATTTTTCCATTAAACCGAGCCAACTCAAAGCCTTAAATTAGGCTCTATTATTCCATAAATAATACCACAATAGTTCTTACAGGAAAAAATAACTAAATTTCAAATAACCCCATTTTTGGGATGTTACAATTCTACCCCTTAAAATAAATTTTCGTCCCGAAATTACTTAACTAGAAAAGGTGGGGGTATTCTTTGCCTCATTACATCCTCGGGTTCCCACGTAGCTTCCTCTATAGCATGGTTCCGCCACAAAGACCTTCACCAATGGCATCGACTTCCTACGTAGAACTTTCTCATCTCGGTCTAAGATCTCGAATCGGTTCCTCTTCAAAAGATAAATCTGGATTCACCTCGATTTACGCCGCGGCGCACAACGCGAAGGGCGGTCCGACCGTCTCTCAAAGATTGATACGTGAAAGACATCATGGATGCAGTTCGATTCGGCCGGTAACTCAATCGGTAGGCTCACCGGTCCTACTCGCTTAATCACCGTATATGGCCCGATAAACCTTGGGCTTAGCTTTCCTTTCCGTCCAAATCTTAACACCTTTTTCCAAGGCGACACTTTCGAGAAAAACCTTGTCTCCCACAAGATACTCCATCTCCTTGCGCTTTAAATCGCGCATAGGATTTTTGCCTATCCGATGCTTCCTTAAGACGAGACCGAATCACCTTGACTTTATCCTCCGTCTGCTCTCACAACAACTCGGACCCAAAATCGTCGTTCGCCTAATTCGTCCAACATGCCGAGCACGACACTTCCATCCATACAAATTGCCTCATACGGAGCCATCCGGATACTTGCCAGTAGTTTGTTGTTGTAGGCGAACTCCGCTAATGGTAGAAATTCCTCCCAACTACCACGAAAATCCAAGACACAACCTCTTAACATATCCTCCAAGATCTGTATCACCCTTTCCGATTGTCCGTCGATTTGTGGATGGAAAGCGGTACTAAAATCCAATCGTGTGCCCATAGCTTGATGCAAGGCTTTCCAAAACCTTGACGTGAACACGGGATCCCTATCCGAGATGATTGATGTTGGAACACCATGCAATCTTACTATCTCGAGACGCATACTGACTTAGCTAGCTTTTGAAGAGAGAAATCCATCCTCACCGGTATGAAGTGAGCCGACTTAGTTAACCGGTCTACTATTACCCAAACCGCGTCTTTCTTCTCGGGCGTAAGGGTAACCCACTAACGAAATCCATAGTTATCCGTTCCCACTTCCATTGGGAATCTTTCTTTTGGTGAAGCAACCACGATGGCAACCGATGTTCAGCCTTAACTTGTTGACAAGTCAAACACTTACCAACAAACTCTGTCACCTCACGCTTTAGCTTGGGCCACCAAAGCGCTCTCTAAGATCTCTATACATCTTGCTTCCTCCCGGATGCATAGCGTAGAGGGTCGCTATGTGCATCCCTGGAGAATCTTTTGCCTCAACTCCACATCCCTTGGCATACACGTCGCTCTTGAAAGCATAACACTCCATCACTAGACAAAGTTATATCCTTCCAAACCACCATCACGAACTTGTGCTCTCTTAGCATTCAACCCTTCATCCACTAATTGTTTTTCCTTAACTTCCTTCATCCACGTCGGCTTAACTTGAAGTTTCGCGCAAGAGGCTTCCATCATCATATAAACTCAACCGAGCAAACATTGCTCTTAAGTCCGTCACCACCTTCCGGCTCAACGCGTCAGCTACCACGTTGGCCTTGCCCGGATGATACTCGATCGAACAATCGTAGTCCTTTAAAAGTTCGATCCACCGACGCTGTCTCAAGTTAAGATCCTTCTGAGTCAAGAGATACCTCAAACTCTTGTGATCCGTGTAAACTATCGACTTCTCCCCATAAAGATAGTGTCTCCATATTTTCAGAGCGAAGACAACTGCTGCTAACTCTAAGTCGTATGCGTTTGGATAGTTCGATTCGTGTGGCCTTAATCGCCGTGATGCATAGGCTACTACCTTCCCTCCTCGTGATCAAGACACATCCCAAACGGTATGAGACGCATCACAATAAACGGTGAACAACTTTCTCGCTTCGTCGCACCAAAATCGGAGAGCTTAGTCAAAATTTTCCTTAGCTTATCGAAGCTTTCTGCTCACGCTTCTCCGACCATACAAATGGGACTCCTTTTCTTAGTAGCCGTCCAGCGGTGCTGCGATCGGAGAAAACCCTTCCACAAACCTCCGATAGTACCCGCTAGACCAGTAAAACTTCGGATCTCCGCCACTCGACCTAGGCGGTTTCCAATCCAATACCGCTTCAATCTTACGAGGTCTACTCTAATTCCTTCCGCCGATACTACATGTCCTAAGAAAGCTACTTCCTTAGCCAAAATTCACACTTACCGAATTTGGCATATAATCGCTTCTCCTTAGTACTTGCAACACCATTCGTAAATGCTTGTCATGCTCTTTCTCCGTCTTAGAATAGACTAATATATCGTCTACATGAACACTACGACGAATTGGTCTAAGTATTGGCCGAACACCCTATTCATCAAGTCCATAAACGCCGCTGTGCGCGTTGGTCAACCCAAATGGCATCACCGAAACTCGTAATGTCCATACCGAGTTCGAATAAAATCTTGTGAACATCAACCTCCTTTACCTTCAATTGATGGTAGCCCGACCTAAAGGTCTATCTTTGAAAACACCGCGGCATTCTTCGGTTGGTCAAACAAGTCATCGATCCGAGGCAGCGGATACTTGTTTTTGATCGTTAACTTGTTTAAGCGCGGTAGTCGATGCACATCCGCATTGAACCGTCCTTCTTCTTGACGAACAACACAAAGCGCTCCCACGGAGATATGCTTGGTCGAATGAACCTCATCCAAGAGCTCCCGAATTTGGGCTTCTTCACTCCACCAATTCCTTTGGTGGCATTCGGTATGGTGCTATAGACACAGGTGCCGTTCCGGGTAGCAAGTCAATACCGAATTCAACTTCCCGATCTGGAGGCAGACCTGGAAGTTCTTCCGGGAATACGTCAGCAAATTTCCCAACCGTTCGAACCTCAACTACTGACTCCTTAGCTTCCAAAGCACAGATCCGAACCAAATATGCCTCGCAACCTTTCTTAACCATCCTTTCGGCCTTCAAGGCCGACACCACATTGGATAGGTAATTCCTTCTATCACTTATCATAACCACTTCATCACCCTCAACCGTCTTAAGCACCATGCGCTTAGCCGCGCAATCCAAGTCGCGCCGATACTTAACTAGCCAATCCATTCCAAGGATCAAATCGAACTCTCCGAAAGGTAGTTCCATCGGATCGACTACAAATACGACCACCTGGAGTTCTAGGGTACCTTTTTATAAAGTTTGTCTACTACTACTGAGTGTCCTGGGGGCTTAGCATACGTCATCTTCCTAAGAGTAGTCTCGAGAGTCAGGTCCATAGTTCCTACCACACTACTAGCAATGTACGAGTGCGTCGAACCCACATCAATCAATGCAACATAAGGTAAACCAAATATTAGAAACGTCTCTGGTTATGACGCGTGCAGTGTCTCCTCCTCTCTCACGCCGCCATTTGATAGACTAAGCTAGGTCGCCTAGCCTCTGTGTTACCGAACCTCGGCCACGAGTTTCACGACCTCGGTTGAAACCATTGTTTCTCTCTGCCATTACCCCGACCCTCTGCGTGGTGGTCCAACATTCTCGCCTCGAGCGCATTCTCGACTTTCGGGCCGATCTCACCGCCTTTTGAGGGGATCCCTTACCCGATGCTCCAAAGACCCACACTCAAAACAACCTTTGTTACCGGTCTAACAACCTCCCAATGGGTTTTTCCACGGTGGTTGCACCGAGTCGGCCTTTGATTAGTAGTCGTGGGCCTCACCGGTCCGATTTGGCCCACTCTGCTAGCCGCGCTCGAGCATTAGTGCTACCCGATCCGGTGACCCAAATCCTCTTTTCTCGGTTATTCTTGCTATAGTTTTGCCTTACGACCTCCTTAACCCCTTTCGGCCACCTTGGCTTTCTCCACAAGAGATGAGAACTCCGAACTTTGCTGCGGGGCAATTAGTAATCTCGGATCATCTCTCGAGCCCGATCCTCAAAGCGGACACAGCGTTCATGTTCGGTGGCTACGATTCCTCCGGCATACCTACTTAGCCTTAAAAACTCACCTCATACTCGGCCACCGACTTAGTTCCTTGCACTAGACCTAGGAAGGCTTTCCTTTGAGCATCGGTGTAACTAGTGCCCACATACTTCTTACGAAAGGCCGTCTTAAAGTAGTCCCACGTGAGATCATCACCGCGGCTCCATCCGGTGATCATCACCACCATCTGTACGCTTTATCCTTTAGAAGCGACACACGCCCTTTTCGCTTTCTCCTCTCGGTCGGTCGAGATCATCCATAACCCTTTCCGTAGATTCCAACCAATATTCTACGGCCTTTGGCGCCACTCCCGAGACACCACGTAATCTCGACCCCATTAGATCGATTCGCCGGGAACGGACTTCCGAGCTCCCAAATTCCCACCAGCCCGGCCACCATCTCCAACACTCGCAAAGCGACTTGCGACCACGGCCTCACCACCGTGCGGTCACGCTCCTCACGGCCACGAAAGTAAGAGGTGGTGGTGGCGGTGGTACCTCGCTTTTCGAACCTCGACTGACTGGCGGGTTCGGACACCGTCATTCTACCCCCTCCAGCGTCCACGACGCCCACGTCCTCTAGAACTCATTCTATCTCTATCTGCGCTTTGTCTCGATTAAGAAAATTTTATGTGTTAGCATTTGTTTCACTTTCTTATATTCAAGAAATTTTATGAACAGGATTTAATTGGGGTTCTTTCGAGCGGACAAGGTTTCAGATCTTCTATCCTAGTTCACAAAAAGAGTTCATGCATCCATTCCTTAATGCTTTCCATACCTATTCACTCTTGGACATTTACGCCATTTCTAACCTGTGGTATTTTCGTCATTTTCCCACCGGGGTATTTTCGTAAATAAAGAAATTTTAAAACTTTAGTAAAGTAGGTCATTTTGAAATTCCCAAAACTGGAGGATATTTATAAAAATTTGTAAAATCGTAATCGTTTTGAAACCAGGGGTATTTTGGTAATTTTGTCAATCAGGGGCAATTTTGTCATTTTGATAAATCAGGGATATTTTCGACAGTTGTAAAACTTTGAGGGTCCTTTCTGAAAGTTTTCCTTTTCAAATAGTGATGTTGGTAAAGTTTTCCAAAGATCAGGGTCATTTCGGTAATTTTCACAAATTGAGGGCGTTTTCGTAATTTTCTAAAACCAAAATTTTTCAGTGTTGATTTTCAAAACTAAGTTGTTGGATATTTGTAAAGTAGTCAAAATTTTGAGCAAAACCATTGAACGGATATTTTATGAGTCAGGGGCGTTTTAGTAATTTTACCCCTAAGGGCATTTTTGTAATTTTCCAAAAATTTGAGTTTTTCTAGGAAAACGTTGCAAATATGAGGTTTTTCGATTTGAAAGAGTTGTTGCAAGAGGTTTGAAAACATTTGAGTTGTTGTTTCGCTCGTTTTGAAAACATGGCTAATTCTCTTTCGGGTTTTAGTCATTAGGTTTAGCTTTATGACCGAGGCCTCTTGGTCGGAGGCGAACAAAGCTACGCACGAGCAGCGGGATTCGAGTGAAGAGGAGGTGGGTCACGCGGACCGCTTAAATACCAAGCTCTCACCGAACCTTTCTGAGACATGCGCACGCAGGAGGTTGCCACACCACCGAGCCTCCGAGTTAGGGTGTGACCGAAGCTACGCACGGGTGTGCAGGATACTGCGAAGAGGAGGTGAGTCACACTGATCGCTTAAATACTGTGCTCTTCGGATCCAATCCTCGACATGCGCATCTGGGGTTACACACACCCTAGCTCACTTGGCTAAGTCATAGATTGGTTTAGTTCTTTAATGTCTTATGTTCGGTTCATGTGTTTGAGTAATCTAATCCTAGGGTTCAAGTCCTATAAGTCTATCTACGTTCCATACTTCCTACCCTTCTACGAATATAATTCACCAAGAGGTTGAAGTACTTACAGGCGGATCGGTGGTGCGGAGACTCGGGCCATGTTGTCCAAAATCCAAAAATCATTTTATAAGGCCTTCTAAAACATTTTTGGGCCTGGCCCCCCACTGGTGAGCTTTGAACTGGGCTCGATACCAATTTTGTAACAACCCAAACCCTACCCAAACGCTATGGCGAATCGTGGTCGTTCTGGTGAAAACATTTTGAAGTTCCTTTTTGAAACCAACTTAAATTTTGAAAACCCTTCTTTTTAGTGGACTTAATAAAACCTTACTTAGATTAAATTTGGAAATCATTTGGGTCAAGTTGTTTTAGAGTTTTAAATGTTGCCCGACAAAGACGGTAAAACATTTTCGTTTACTTTGAGAAAACGTGTTCATTCAATGTAATATTGGTAAAAATAGTTTAAGCAAATTATTCAAAGAATATAAAAAAACAACAAAGCTAAAGTATTAGGAGGCCTTATTACATTCAAAATAAAATCAACTAAAGATTAAAATAACTAAAGCCAAAATCCATTCGGTTTAAATTCATCTTTGCATGGCCACCTCGAGTCGGCCCGGCTCCACATCCGCGATCTACTCGTTACACGAAAAATGTAAAGGAGAAGGTGAGTCACCAAGACTCGAGATGTAACCCCTTCCCCGGTTTAAACATATTCATACACAACATATAACAAATTAATTATGCAAGTTATCATGTGTCCCAACCTAGCTGACCATACGCCACTTTGTCTACCCGTTGTGGTACCAAACCACGGTGGTGCCAAACCACTGGTGACATATAGTCACGATGTGCTACCAAAGCACCGTGTGTCAGAGACACAAATCGGGTGATGGGGCCAATCCATCGTGTGATACCAAATCACCGCGCACGATCCCATATCTCAAGTGGGGCCAACCCACGGTGGTATTAACCACGGGGATAAGTCGCATCGAGGTGCCAAACCTGCGGAGGTACCAAACCTCTCGGTGACCGTAGTCGCAGTGTGTTACCAAAACATCGGTGCCCGTCGACACGATTACACCGCCCCTCCACTCAATCAACCCACATCGGCAATAATCATACAGATTTATCAAATGTATTATCACAACATGCTTAGAAAAGCATCAAATAGCAAATCGTATGAGCAGTACTTACACCGGTTACCCCGTATACCGTTATGGTATTCAAACCATTGCTACATACATCACGTTAGCAATCACATTACTTAACATAATTTAATAAGTTACAAGGTGTGTATGTACACACTGTCACCCACTGTAATCTAAGTCCCAAAAGAGAGAGTCGGCCACCTAGATCTATCAAGACCTATATTCGCCAACTTTTAGGATTAGTATTATGGCCTATTCGGCCAACCAAAACAAATCCAGAGGGTTAGTTATGGTCCCGAATCCTTACCTTTGCTTTTTGTTACGAAACCACGGCTTTCGAGGCACGGATCCGCTTTACCAAGTAATTGGTTAATCGACATAGATTAATAGCCTTGGCTTTTAATCACCACTTAATAACTTACTAAAATAGATCTTACTAACACTTACCAAAACCGTTTACTAGAGAGGAAGAGTTTGAGTCGACTACTTCCCGATCCCGAAGTACTTAAGTGATATCGGCTTCAACCAACAAGATTAGCCCATCATTAGCTTATGCCAAATTTTAAACCCAAATAAGAGAAAAGAGAAGAATAGTGTTCGGCTATGGCTACTCACCTTTTCCAAATCAACTGTCGATAATACCTTGATGGGATCTAACCACTTTGATATTCGGCCAAAGCTATTAAAGAAGTAATCAGGAGATCAGAGAAGAGGTTTCGACACAAGGATATGAAGTGTATTCGGCTAGGGAGAGTTTAACAAGAAGAAAAGGGATTTTGGCAAAGGTTGAAGTATAGGTTCGGCTAGTGTGGAAGAAGAAGAAAAGATGGTGAAGGTGGAAGAGGGGTTCGGCTAGAGAGTTTGAGGGGATGGAAAAAAAATAAAAGAGAATGAAGAATGAGGGCTAGGAATTTCGGCAAGCAGCAAGAATGAAAAGAGAAGCAAAGGGGCCAACTGATGCTTTTATAGGCATTCGGCCCCCCTATCAAGCTTGCCGTCCACTCCTTCTCATGAGGAGTTCAAAATTCATCAAACTTCCCCAATTGCTCCTGACCACTCATTCATTTTAATTCAAATAATTTTGAATTAAATCATAATAATCTCTTATTAATCCATGCAATATCCTTAATATCCAAATAATATCCCTTTAAAATACTTGATTATCCCATGATAATAAATTACACCCTTATTATCCAAAATAAAAAGAATTTAAGGAGAGAAATTCTCTCCCCTTGTGCCGTCCCATATATAGTGCAAAAAGAGAAACTTCGCGACTCGAACACAAGCTCTCCCTTGTGCATGTGGCGTCAACTCCAAGCACTTAAGTGGCCTCCCTTTTGCCACTTTTCCAAGGCTTATTTAGTGTTAAATTATCCCCACTTATTCTTTTAACACCCCTCTGCTAAGGCTCCTTACCTTTTTAAGTTAAAACTGAATTTTTCCATTAAACCGAGCCAACTCAAAGCCTTAAATTAGGCTCTATTATTCCATAAATAATACCACAATAGTTCTTACAGGAAAAAAAATAACTAAATTTCAAATAACCCCATTTTTGGGATGTTACAACTGCAGTTCCTCTCTTATTTTCCTGCTTGGAGAGATGAACTCTAGGATCTCTGTAGTGTCATCATCTTCAGATTCGTCGATATTCTGCTCCAGAATTTCGTCTGATTGACTATAGTTATCCCTGGTGTATGGATATTGCATCTCTGAAGCTAATATTTGATGACAATTTGCATGCTGGCCTTTGTAAATGACTACTTGAAGGATATTTCAGTACTATTTATTAGCTCAAAGGCGCAAACATCATTTACTTGGATATTGTTATCCCGTACAAAAGTACCCCAACCAGTTTGTCGAAATGAATATTGGTTTTTCCCTATTTGACTTTGCTTGAAGTTAGCAATCCAAGTTTTCCCACTAGAGTTGCAAAGAGTTACAGAACGATGCTCTTTCATCAAGTGTTCCCTGACAAATTCAGTTGGTATGGTCTGCAATAAGAAAATTAAAGAACAAACTTCAACTTTGCAAGCAATAGAAGAGAAAATACTTAAAACATTTTGCTCATTTCTGTCATACATAGGATCCAGTGGGAACTAAGTTGATTGCTTACCAGTCTACACCTTTTATCATGACAACAATCAACATAAGATGGGTACATGGCAACCAGGAAAAATGGGTTTTCAGACTTAAAAGTATTACTAGCTCTCTCAAGAGCCTTAACCTTTGCATGAGCCTTCAATCGTTGAATCCTACTATGACTTGTGCTTTTATCACCTTTTCCATTATGTCCAAATTGTTGAGCTGACTTCAAATTACATTCGATTTTCATAGCTGAATCAGTACTTCTCATCATCCAAATTGACTGGGGACATGGCGATTGTGATTTTTCTCTTGTTTTCCTGCTTGGAGAGATGTTCTCTAGGATCCATATAGAGCCATCATCTTCGGATTCATTCATATTCAGCTTCAGAATTTCACTGGACCGGCTATGATTATTACTGGTGTAGGGATATTGTATCTCTGAAGCACTCTTATCAAAGATGATTAAATGGAAATTGCTATTCTCATCATATCTAAAAACTAAAAGATGTCCAATGTCCAAAGAGTAATGGTTTGAAAATTCTAGCCAGCCATTTTCAAGCCATATTTTGCCATCAGATTTTGTTAGCTCTACTTTCCATACTGCACCAGCAGACGGGACACTGAGCATTGCTGAGCTTGACATGTTATTTCCATGGTTTTTAACAAACTTTCTGGGAATTCCCTGTAGAACAATTTTCATCAATATATGCGAATACTTATGTATATAGCAAAATACAATGTCCAAGAACAAACTGTTGTTTTTCAGCTATGACCTAATTACTTAAGAGATTATCAAAATATTAGATAAAAGAGAGGTGCTAGGAGAATGCTTACAAGTTTTCCATTCTGTATAGTGTCTTGGAGAATTATTTTGAAGAAATAAGGTGAACTGCTTATAAACTTTAAATGGCTATTGCCTTGCTGGTGAGAAGAGGAAGCCATGCTTGAATAACTCCAGAATAAGCCTTTTAGAACTAACATAAAACAAGCTAAAAAAGACGTAATACCTGGAAAAATAGGTTGATGTAGTTTCCAGGGACCGTTCAAGGGGTTACCATACGATGAGAGTTTCTATAAATAATAGACTAACATAAACATAACCTTAAGGAGATTGCTGAGTACTTCATCCATCATCCTTTCATATATCTACCTTCATAATAAAATGCTCGTAAACCTATATTTCAAGAGTAATTAATACAAATGTAATCATTATTAGCCATTGCCCTGTTAAATTCATTGTTTATGGGCTCGAGAAAACTGTAGGGCTGATTCATTTAATGACCAAAGTTAGTATTTGTCTTTCATCTTCGTCTTTAGCCATTCAAAACAAGGCTAGGGTCTCCAATCATAGACGACTTATCTATCTGTCCAGCACTATTAATTAAGCTAAATATTGTAATGATCAAAACAAAAAGAAGGAAAGAGTTGAATTAAAAATATCGAATCTTCATTATTGTCAATGTGACATGCAATCAAATCTTTAGTCTAAAGCAGCAAGTGAAGTGTAGACAAAAACATAATGATGAAGCTTTCTTAAATCGTTTCCAATTTCAACAGAAAGATTAGATCATTTACAAAAAGGAGTTCCTGCACTTCCATGATCAAACTATTTTTTTCTTACCATCCAAGCAAAAGAGAGACTGGTAAAAACATGATCATACATACAACCCATGGTTGCCATTTCAACAATTTGATACAAAAAGAGTGGTAGAGAAATTACAAATGATGGTATGCTACTACTTTTTAACCTACATTTGCTCACTTGTTTCTTTCCTATTATTTCCATCTCCAACCTTGCAAATAATCTTTAAGTTAATGACATTACCAGTATTGGGAATGTGCTGAAACAAGAGAGTATCTCCAAGTTCTAGCTTGTTTTCTTGCACAAACTTTGACCATCCTGCACCTAGACGAACTTGTGATTTTGCATCCACTATGGTGTTTAACAGCCACTTCCTACCCTTTGAGTTCTTTATCATGGTGCTCGGTTTCTCTGCCAAGCCCATTTCTTTGGCAAAACTGGTTGGAACAACCTGAAATTTAAGAGAACATATATAATGAAGTTGAAAAAGAAAAAAATCATTGAATTGAGAATTAAAATCAAGTGGTTGTTCTTACAGCAGAGTACTTCTGGTATTCCTTCAAAACCATTACAAATGAAGCCTTCTTTTGGGTCAACTCTGATACAATCTCATCATTTCCAATGCTTACACCTAAACAACCATGGATGATTGAAATGAAATGATGAAAAGGTATAAAAAAATGAAAATCCAAGTGTTTACATATGAAATATAAGTTAAAAGACCTTTGGTTCTTTTGGAACTTGGAGCATGTTTTGTGCTTGGTGGTTCTTCAATTTGCTTGCAAGGCCGAACTCTTGGTCGCTTAGCAGCAGGGCTGATGTTCTTCACACTGGCATCTGCTTGTTTGTTTCGTCTCCCGCGGTTTCTATATCTATCCTTGTTAACAATCTGTACGTGGACTAAGTTGCCTGTACTTGGAATGTGCTCAAACAAAAGGGTATCTCCAACAACTATTTCGTTTTCATGCAGAAACTGGGACCATCCGCCACCCAAACGAACCTGTTTTCCACACTCGGTGGTGTTCATTGGCCACATCCCACCTCTTGGCCCCTTAATCAACGTTATGGATTCCTTTAACAAGCCTGTTTCTTTGGCAAAACACCTCGGGACACACTGAAATTTAAGAAACATATAAATTTTTATAAAGTAGAAAGTAATGAACTGCGTTGAATAAAGTAGTTATTCTTACAGCAAAGTATTTATGGTATTTCTTCACCACCATTACAAATGAAACATGCTTACGGGTTACTTCTGTTATAGACTCAACCTCTTGGCTAACACTTCTCGCACCTATACCATGCATGAAACATTGAAATGATTAGTGAAAAAAGGGGATGGGTATGAAGGGCTTCACATGAAATGAAATGAAAAGGCTATCCCACGATAAACTGCTCTTGGTTTCTTGGAAATTGAAGCACATTTTTGGCTTGGGGTTTCTTCAATTTGTCTATTAGCTAAAGGTGGTAGGCACTTTCGTTTCTTAGCAGCCAAAATAATGTTCTTTGCACATGCAGTTCCATTATAAATGAGAACATCAAACGTTGAAGTCTCAACCAAAAAGAAAACCAGAAAATCCCCTATTTCCAGGTCATGATGTTTCACAAATTTTGACCATCCACTGTTGAAAAAGTAGCTTCCTTGTTCAACCATGACTCTAACTCGCCATGAATTCCCTGAGTCAGAATACAAGGTGAACATGGTAGGCACATTTCCTTTCAAAACGTACTTCACAAAAGCGGGTGGAATTCTCTGAAAGAAAAAGAAAAAAAGAAGACAGCATTTAATAATTATATACATAAACTAGAGCCATTAAGAAGCATTAAATGACTGTTAATAGGATATGAACTTACCAACTTGTTATCAAAGTCTCCTATCAAAACCTTGAAGAAGGAAGGACTTCGTTTTGGTTTCCTAGTCATATTCAAAGTTTTGCATTAACTGCTGCAATTCTCATTTGCTTTGCTACTTTGGATTCTCTCCATTTATATATTTGTTTGACGTGAAGTTGTAGATTAGCAGTCAAATGATTTGCATCACATTAGCTTTTTCACGCCGCCAGAGCAGGAAAGATCATGTATATGTCAGCAAATCAGAATGCAGATGATGATCTCACACGTAAATGCTATACAATCAGCCCTAAGATTTTCTTTTTCATTTTTTATACTATTGAATTGTTTTCCATTTTCTAAAAAAATCAATTGATTTGATGTAACTTAGAGACAACTGCCCCAAGAAAAAGTAACCATAATCCCATTTACCTGAGTGCAAGAACTTGAAGAGCAGAGCTAAAAACTTCCACTTTACAGTTTACACAGCTCATATATTTTCACTGACTTGCTTTATAATAAAAAGGTTCCTAACATCCAAGCTAGAAGCTTCAACCACCTTATCCAAATTGAAACAATATGACGCCCCACAGCCGGCGCCGCCGTCAACAGTAAGTAACCTGACACGATTTCTATCCTGAAAGTACCTTGAAACTTCTCCGTACCTCCGTATCAATACCGGGAGCTTGCCCGGGTTTGATCATACCTCCTTCAAGCTCGTACATGATTTGGGTTCTTAGTGAATTTGTCAAAGTCAGTATCTTTTACCATAAGTTGGAGGCTTTGAGAATTTCCACGGGAGTTAGAAACGATGATATCTTCAATTTTTGTCATAAATCGTGGATTGCATGAGAAATTGGGGACAGTTAAATTTAGGGTTCTCTACCGATTTTCCCTCCAAATATCAACATTGTTTAGGGACTGGGGACTAGTTTGTTGGAACTTTGACCAAGTAATTAACTTGGAGAAAGTATGAAGAAATTTTTGAGATTGAAATTTGGAGATATAAATAGAATTGAAAGCAAAGAAAATAGAGAAGAGTTCGTATTTAATAATCTGAACAAGTTTTTGCAAGAAAAAGTAATTGAGTTGAACTTCTCTTTATTACAATGGAGACAATGTAGTACTTAAAACTGAAAAATGCATGGCAATTTATACATGCATGTGGAGAAAGATGACAAACAATATGTGAAATTCCTATGCCAATTTCAAGTGTTGCTTCCACCTTCTTTTATGGACGGTAAAAACAAATGTAATAATTGAACATAGTGGAATAAAAAGATAATAAGTAAGTGGGTGAATATGGAGATAAGAAAGGTATGAGAAATGAGTGGATGCATGAGAGAATAAAAACAAATTTAAGTGGAATGTGTGTGGAGGCCATATTTCAACACTCCTCCTTGGTCTCTATACAGCGAACACCTATTTGATCTCTCAACTTACGTAACCTTCCTTTGTTGAGGGCTTTTGTAAAAATATCGCTGACTTGATCTTACGAGTTGCAATGAATCAACTCAATTTTTTTGCTGCTCCATTTCTCGAACAACATGGAGCTTGATATTGAAATGCTTGGTTCTCCCATAGAAGAGCGTGATTTTTAGCTATTGCTCTGGCTTTGATTTGTTATCACAAGAGATCTTTGTAGCATTCTTTTGATTGAGATTTAGATCACCATGATCTTTCTAAGCCACTTAGCTTGATTAATCTGCTGCAGCAGCAACAACATACTACGTCAGTAGTTGATTGTGCTACCAAGCTTTGCTTCTTTGAACTCCAACCAAAACATGCCCGAACCAAGAGTGAAAGCATAACTCAAGTACTTTTCATATCATCATTTGAACCACCCCAATCATCATCAAGATAGCCAATCAATTCAAAATGCTCGGTTCTTTCAAACGATATGCCATAGTTCAGAGGTCCCTTTAATGTATCTAAGGACTCTTTTAGCGACTTCATGATGGCTTTCATTACAACAATGCATGAATCGAGAAAGTAAACTCACAAAGATACATTATGTCCGGTCTAGTAGTTGTTAAGTATAACAAGCAACCTACTAAACTCCCCGTAGGATGATTCACATACCTTATCACCTTGGCTCGATAACTTTTCACCAATAACCACTTGGAGTGCTTATCGCTTTGCGCTTTTGCATTGAAAACTTATTTAAAATTTTCACAAAGAAAGGCTTTTCGACTTAGATACATACCCGTCTGAGTTTGTGCAACTTCCATGCCTAGAAAGTAGGTCATCAGCCCCAAGTCAGTCATTTCAAACATTTGCTTCATTTTGCCCTTGAAGTCACTCAAGACATTGTTGTCTCCTCCTGTAACCAAGAGATCATCTACATAAAGGGACACTATGAGCTGTGTTTTGCCTTCATTCTTCATTACATACAATGTTGGTTCACTTGCACTCCTTTCAAATCCCAAATTCAAAGTAGATGATTATCAATTCGAGCATACCACGCTCCAGAGCTTATTTTAGGCCATAAAGGGCCTTCTTGAGCTTATAGACCATGTGTTCTTTGCCTGGCACTTCAAAGCCTTGAGGTTGGTCAATGTATATCTCCTCTTCAAGCTGTCCATTTAGGAATGCTGATTTGACATCGAGTTGGTGTATGGACCATTGCTTTTGTGCTGCCAATGCAATCAACAATCTGATGGTGTCGAGCCTGGCTACTGGAGCAAAGGTTTCCATGTAGTCCAGACCATATTTTCGACTAAAGCCCTTGACAACCAGCCTTGCCTTTAGCTTGTTTAATGTCCCATCAAGATTATGCTTGGCACGATAGACCCACTTAACACCTATGACCTTTTCGTCTTGTGGCCTCATCGACTAGATCCTGTGTTTGGTTCTTCTCGATCATCTTCATTTCTTCAACCATTGCGACCTTTCATATTTGGTGTGTTTCAAACCTCTTCAAACTTGTTGGCTCCATGATAGCAACTTCACCCTTTCATAAACATTCGTCAATGATCCGGTCCTCTAATCTGGAACATCATCGATGTCCATTTCTCGACCGACTTGTTCGAGTTCTATCCGCCCTACTACAAGCTCTTTTGAAGTCTCCATTGGTTGATTGTTATCCCAGTTCAAAGATGGGCATTTTCATCAAAGACCACATCCCTACTCACTTGAACTTTTTTGTGGTTGGGTCCATGATCCTATAGCCCTTTTAGTCGAGCTATATCCTACCAAAACACCAAAGTCGCTCTCTCAGATAGTTTGTCCCTCTTTACTGATGGAATCTGAACATAACATAGACATCCAAAGACTTTTAAATGAGCCAATGAAGGTTTGAAGCCATACCAAGTTTCAAAGGGTGTCTTTCGAACCAAGGCCTTTGTTGGAAGCCTATTCTGAAGGTAGACAAAAGTGTGTTTGGACTTGACCCACATAAACTTTGGCACATTCTTCTCGAGCACAACAAGCATCTTGCCATATTCATAATGCTTCGATTCTTCCTTTCACTTACCCCATTTTCTTTGAGGTGTATACACGTTAGTTAATTGGTGTTTAATGCCCGCTTTCATCGCAAATCGCTTGGAATTGAGTGAAATGTATTCACCCATTATCCGACTCCGATGGTCTTGACTTTACAACTGTCTCGGTTTTCGCCGCTTGAACTTTAAACTTCATGAACACTTGTGGAACTTCAGACTTGTGTTTTAAAAAATAAATCCAACAGAATCTTGAGTAATCATCAATAAAGAGAATGAAGTACCTGTTTCCACTAACTGATTCTGTCTTCATAGGGCCACAAACATCTGTGTGAACAAGTTGAAGTTTCTCTGATGCTCTCCAGGCTTGGTTCGAGGGAAATGGTAGCTTGACTTGTTTTCCAAGTTGACACACTTCACAAACTTCATTATTGCATGCTGAGTTAGTGAAATTCTTGACCAGTTCTTCATGGATCATTCTGGCCATTGCTTTAAAATTTGTATGACCGAGCCTTTTGTGCCATATCTTTGAGTCACTTTACGAGCGGTGTAGTAGGTGCATTCAAGCCTTCGACCGATTAACCTCAAAGGACTTATCATCATAGTGATCGTCATGAAGCATGATCCACTTGGATCGCTTATTTGACACACTTTGTCTTTGAACACAAGTGAGTATCCTTTGTCAAGGAGTTCAGGTATGCTTAGCAAGTTTTTGTCAATATCGGGTACAAGTAACACATTAGAAATCACTTTGTTGCCTTTTGGAGTTGATATCGAACATCACCTTTGCCTACAAAGATTGATGAATCGACCATTTGCAACCTTGACCTTGGTTTGAATATACTCTGCCCAAGGTTTTAAAAATAGTTGCATTAGGTGACATGTGATTTGTACATCCACTGTCCAGGAGCCAAGCTTTAGAGCCTCTATTCTGGTCACTTGAGCATGACACAACAAAAACCTGTTCTTCTTGACCACTTCCACCTTCAGCCACTCGAGCCTCGATCTCTTTGGTTGTTGTTGAGGCTTTCTCGATGCTGTCTTTATTCTTACATGCACCTTTTCAACATGCCCTTTTTTCCTCCAAGAATGAAGCTCTAAATACCAATTGTTGGAACTTTGACCAAGTAATTAACTTGGAGAAAGTATGAAGAATTTTTTGAGATTGAAATTTGGAGATATAAATAGAATTGAAAGCAAAGAAAATAGAGAAGTGTTTGTATTCAATAATCTGAACAAGCTTTTGCAAGAAAAAGTAATTGAGTTGACCTTCTCTTTATTACAATGGAGACAATTTAGTACTTAAAACTGAAAAATGCATGGCAATTTATACATGCATGTGGAGAAAGATGACAAACAATATGTGAAATTCCTATGCCAATTTCAAGTGTTGCTTCCACCTTCTTTTATGGACGGCAAAAACAAATGTAATAATTGAACATAGTGGAATAAAAAGATAATAAGTAAGTGGGTGAATATGGGGGCAAAAATCCAGAAAATACCAAAAAAAAATAAAAATTACCGGAAAGGATAGGGTTGAAAAAAAATGACCGGAAAGGGCAATTTTCCCCAAAATCGCGTCCGTCACAAGCGTTTTTGGGAAGCGCCTAAAAGCGCCCCCGGGAGCGCTTTAGAGCCGCAATGGTCAAAATTTTTTTTTTGTTTGGGGCCCAACGGTCAAAAAAAACCTATAAATACCCCCAACCCTTCATTTTTTTCACAATTCAATCTTTCTCATTTTTCTCTCAATTTTCTCTCAATTTGCTCTCAATTTTCTCTCAAGTTTCTCTCAAAGTCCTTCAAATTTACGCTCAAACTTCAAAATAGTCATTTACTATTTATAAAAAGCCCTTTATAATTTTTTTAATATATCTATTTTGTTAGAAAATTTTTAAATTCTTTATCGGAGTACAATGGTCGGGAATTATGTCGCTAGACGAGAACCACATTGCCGCCCAAAGAAAAGAAAATGGTAAGTTTGAATGTTAATTTTTCAATATTATTAAATTTTTAATTATGCAATTTTAATTAATTTAGAATTTTATAATTTTATAATTTTTTAAACGATCAATAGTAGATCGGGTGTTGGAATGTTATATTCGCAACATGCCCGGTCCCCATCGCCATTGATCGAGAAATTACTCGCGGGAAGCGGGTTTTTGGCACGTGGCAACGATAGGCGGGGTTCAAGTTGGAGCCGCGCTTTGATCGGTAGCGTTGATGAGAGAGGTGGAGACCGAGACGCACACTTTCCATTTGCCATGCGGAGAGTGTACCATCACCTTAGAAGATGTGCGATTCTGATTGGGATTACCGGTGGGCGGGGCGGTAGTCACCGGGTCCGTAACATCTCTCGATTGGATGGCCGTATGCTACGAGCTTCTGGGTGCCATTCCGGATAGAATTCGAGGAGCTCGGATCGATATGGCGTGGTTACGAGACACATTCCCGGAGCCAAACGAGGATTCGACCGAAGTAGAAAGAATACGGTATGCTCGAGCATACATTCTTCAAATAATTGGAGGCTATCTGATGCCGGACCTCTCTAAAAACCTCGTCCACCGAGATGGCTCTCGAAACTTGTTGACTTTGAGAGCAATGGTGAATTGAGTGGGGGTCCGCCGTGCTATCGAGGTTATACCGGGAGATGTGCGAGGACACGCCGAGTAAACAAAAAATCGGAGGTTGCCTATCACTACTGCAGTCATGGGCATGGTTTCGATTTCCATTTTTACGTCCTCGACTCGACCAGCCATATTCATTCCCACTGATAATGAGGTAAATTTAATATTATATTTTACAATTATGTCGTATATTTATAGTATAATTGTATGCTACAAGTTTATTTAATTAGGTGGAACCATCCAGGAGCGATCATGTTGGAATACCTAACTCGCTTGAGGATATACGGCTCCTGTTGGACCAAAGGTCGGAATCACAAGTAAGTTTCGAATTTCGTTATTATAATTTAGTATTTCGTAGGTAGTGTCTAATATTATGTATATAACTAATAAGTTGGTAATGTTAATATAGTTTCAATGGACATCGTACGAGGATCCCGAAATTCGGGCAGTAATTCCGGAGGAGTATCTCCAAAATCCGAACAGTTGGCACGTTAAGGTCCCGCTAATCACCTACTCAACCGTGGAGATGCACCAGTCAGATCGAGTTCTGCGGCAATTTGGATGCCGGAAACTGATTCCCGTGCCTCCTGAGGTGCTCGATGATGAGCACAAAGTGGACTTACGGCAGCAGCACACGGATTGGCCAAGATTTTGGTCAGAACATATCGAGACGTGGGAGAACCGGTATGAATTTTTACCTAACCGGGAACCGATCATAGTTCCAGAGTTAGCGTGCGTGCCGGAGTACATGCCATGGTTTAGAATCCATGGCAAGCCGTATCTGTTGTCGGATGAAGAGAGGCGACGGCTAATTCGCGAGCGAAAGGAACGTCGGGGTCCTTTACATCCAAGGAGAATGGGTGATGAACCGGGCCCATCAACAGCGCCTACACAGTCACCGGACCCATCAACGGCGCTACACGATCCACCGGGCCCATCCGCTCGGTGACAACGACGACATCCACGACATCACAAAGATTTACGCTTTATGCCAAAGCGCATGCTCGCCCTTATATGTATCCTCCTAACCCATATATGTTTCCTTTTCCTTGTCCCACCTCAAAGTTGGAATGCATGGCCGAGTTCGAGTCCGTTCTCGACAACTCCGTTGCTGGCACCGATCGTGAGGCCGACCGGGTGTGGGATTACATGAGGTGCCGTCGGGAGCGATGAGTTTCTACCAGCTCCTTCACCGACGGATGCATCACCCCGCCGTGGTTTATGCAAACACCTCGGGGTCATTATTTTATCAAGGTGGGTCATCATCGCAACACCTAGAACTGCACTCCACCGCCGGAGGAACCCGATTCCCACCGAGGTTCCACGACCCACGGAAGCTAGAAGAAGGAGGAATCCAAATACAGAATCGCCGACCACCCGATCGGTGGTACTTTGGTTCCCACCGGCATCAACATTGATTAGGATGGGCTTTTTTTATTTTTAAATTGTAATTTAATTTTTTATTTTTTGAATAAAAAAGTTGTTTTTTTATTTGTGTTTGTAATTTAATTTTAATATCAAAAGTTGTGTATTTTTTTTTTTTGTATGTAATATAATTTGAATTTTTAATAAAATAAAAATTATTTTCTATTTTCTATTTTTTAATTTAGTCCTCTTCACTAAAATAAGAAGTGTTCTTTGATAATTTAGTTTTTTTGCAATATAATTTAGTTAATAAATTTGAATTATTGTACAAAAGTTAACCGTTGTACTACTAAAAAAATAGAAATTACATAGCCAAAGAAGAGACAAACAAGCTAATAACACGGTCAACTATTCCGATTTGGACACGAGCGAGATGTATGGCCGGGTTCCTACACCATCCGCATCGACGACTTTGGTTGGTCGGTTCTCGGATATCCATATTGTTGCGTATTCTAGTCGGAGGAAGGTCGACCTTTTGGTTTGCGCCTCAATTCTCTATCCCAAAGCAGCGGCTTATACGTGTGCACGCGAGCACCGATGGCCACTTACGCTCATCCGGGACTGGTGGGAATACGTGTCTCCACACGCGTTGTACATGTTTTCTAATTTGTACACTTCGCCGACATAGCTCATGGGATCAATCACGAGAGATTCGACAAGCCGCAAGTACATGAGCACATGGGTAACGAAGTGCATCAAATATCCCGATCGCATGTCCTATTTGTCAAGTGTACACGATAATGCCCGCCAACAATACCTTGGTTGGGTCTGTCAAACTCCGTGACACGAAACCATAGGTCGTCGCGATCATGACATACTGTGTGCATAGTGTTCGCACGTGCCTTCCCACGATTAATTTGTTGTAAGACCTTCTGGCTCCACACATGGCCTCCTTCCATTTGCCCTCTATAACTCGCTGCTCTCTTCGGAAATAGTGCCGCTAATCGAAAATATGTCTCTCGCACAACTGCTGTAATCGACAGATAACGGGTTCCTTTCAGAACAGAATTTATGCATTCGGCAAGGTTTGTGGTCATATGCCCATATCGTAGGCCACCGTCATATGCTTGTGTCCACTGCTCGAAAGGAATATTGCATTGTAGCTTGCGCCTTCGCGTTATCTCGAGCGCAAATCGCCAAAGATCTCGTGAAAACGGCTTTTATTGATCTCATAACCTGCTAATATACGTTGATAGCGAATATTACATACCACTCTTCAATTGCGAATAAATTGAATTTTTCAAAAGAAATTTTATTAATAGATATTTCATACCCATATCGATCACTTGCCGTTTCTCTCTTTTAGATCGATGTTGCCCATAGTAGTTGGATGCGACATGCCTCAGGCAATATCGATGGTGTGTGCGATGCCACATGCTTCCCTAGCATTCTATTGCCGCAAGTATTCTAGGGCCCCGATCCGATATAACGCATATGTCAGGTTGGGGGCAAACATGCCTCCTTAACCTGGATAGGAAGAAGTCCCAATCATCAGCTGATCCCCTCGGTGTTATTGCGAACGCAATCGGAAAGATTCTCGCGTACCGTCTTACGCACACTACTAGCAATAGCCGACGCGTATATCTACCATACATGAAGGTACCGTCAATTTATACCAATGGCTTGCAATATGTAAAAGCATCTCGGCATTGCTTAAATGTCCAGAACAGACGCTTGAACACTGCGCATCCACGGAGCGACGTCGTTGTAGTACGCCGATTCCGTTTCAAGGTCATTGTCTTTGCACGGGACATACCTCTCCAAAGACACGACACCACTACCACACTTCATTATATGAAACGCCCCACCGACCGTGCAATTTTTCCAACGCCTTATCGCTTGGCTATCCAAGCCTTTTCAGAAGAGGGCGTGTACCCCATTTGGCTACGAATATTGCCAATTAAAGGCAAGATCAGTAGTTTCGGGATCGGCCTTCACGTCGGGATTATTAAATCACCAACATGTTCGAATCCATCCTCGGATGATCTTTCATTACACCATCAATGAAGTACGTTAAATAATGCAACATTACATAATATTAGTGTTATTCGAAATCATTGAACACATACTCGCATCTGCACTGGTAAGACATGTATCGCGGACCTTTGTACTTTTTCACCTCCACACGCTACGTCCTTTTCCTCAACGACGCCATGATTTTCCATGAACATGTGCCGTCTTGCACTGCACACTTTGCCTCGTACCTATCGAGCTTTGATTTAACCATAGTGTAGTTAACCCTGTTCCTGATGCTGTATTGTTTCAATGCAGCAAGAAAAGTATTCTTGTTGGAAAACTGGTTACCAACTTCTAATTGATCCGAATCCAACAAAGAATTTGTACGGTCACGCGTCCGGTGTGGTAGTTCAGGAAACTCCAATGCATCATCTTGAGATAGATCGACATTATGCATGTGCGCTGGAGGTGAGTATGCCCTGAATAGCGGATCTTCTTCTTCTTCGTCTGAACCGCCCTCAACGTCTTCAGGTACAATTGGAACGGGCTCCGGTTCAGAAAATAATCCAACTTCTGCACCATCAGGCCCTGGCTCCCGAGGTGGATCCACATCGGATTCATCGTCCCATCCTCCATAATCTGCAACAAACGAAGGGCCCTCACTGGTGCATGTCGTCGGTAATAACGAGGGCCCCTCACTGGTGGATGTCGTCGGTAATACATCATCCCTCCTTAAACATCTTTCGTAACGATCCCAATCGTATGTGGATTGCCATCCACTAGAAGTTGATGACGTCCCCCAATACGTATTTCTGTCATCCGACGTCGAATGACGAATATGCATGTCCCATCCACCAACCGAGTGTCGTCGTGCGGGGTTATGTTTTCCATACTACCACCGCACACCGGCACTTCGTGTTTTGCCTCCCACTTACAGAGTGTCGACTTGGGGTCGTGTATTCCTCTCGAACGATACTAGATGTTGAGGTCGCAAAACGGATCACTTGGAGATGAAAATTCTACATATACCTCGATATAGGGTGAACCATCGGCAAGATGAGTCTCCACCATTGCCTCAAGGCTCCGAGGACCTTTGATGTCGAATGAGTCATATCTCACCGGATCAACCAAGCGCAAAATCTATACTTAATAGATCGAACTTTCATTAGCGTTGTTCGAATATTTTACGCCTAATTCTTTTGCGAAGTTCTACCAAATCGACGTTCGATTAAAACTCAATCGTATTTGTGTTCTCCGATAAGAAAACAACACCATTTTGGTGTCACGCACTTCACCATCGTAGTAAATAACAAAGATTAATACGTTCACTCATTGCAAGTGGACGGTGTAAAAGAGTAAAATTATTGTACTAAAAAATCACACTAAGTTCAATTCCCAGGAAAGAGAGGTGGATCACAAGGATCACTTAAGTACCACGTCTTTCCTAGCCAGAATATCCCTCAATCGTAATTTAATAGCACAATAAATAACTACGATCACACTCACAAGATATGAAAAAATAATAATAATGAACACCAGAATTTTAACGAGGTTCGGTAAATTTTGCCTACGTCTTCGGGCACTAACAAATATATTTCACTCCAAAAATACAAGTGAAAATTTACAAATAGGGAGAGAGAACAATGCCTTAAGTAGAGAATGGCAAATTGTGGGATGAAGAAAATGAGAAATGGTTAGGCCTATTTATAGTTGAGGTTTAGGGATCAATCTTACAAATTACCTATTCAAATAGGGACCAATATTGCAATTACCCCATAGCAATTTTCACATCACATCAACTTTCGGTGCCTAATTTTGGTGCCATTTTCTTCCCACTTGCTGCCACTTTTTTTCCCGGGAAAACGGCCTAAAGCGCGTCCCCGGGGGAGCGCTTTAGGCCGTTTCCCCCAAAAAACGCGTTGACGGGGACGCAATTTTGGGGGAAATTGCCCTTTCCGGTCATTTTTTTTCAACCCTATCCTTTCCGGTAATTTTTATTTTTTTTTTGGTATTTTCTGGATTTTTGCCCTGAATATGGAGATAAGAAAGGTATGAGAAATGAGTGGATGCATGAGAGAATAAAAACAAATTTAAGTGGAATGTGTGTGGAGGCCATATTTCAACATAGTTAATGGGAGGTTAAAATCCATAAAGCTGAAGATACCTGGCGCTTACCATCCATAAACTACCAAATTATTAGTAAGTTATTACTTAATTTTAAAAATTTAGTCACTTTTCATTTAAATTATTAAACTATTTACTCAACTTTAAAAGAGTGGCTGACAATATAGTCACTTCATTACATGATTGTATTGTTATTTCTCGAAAATTGAGTAAGTGAATTGAAAGTCTATAACGGAAAATGGTACTTCCGTCACGTTTGTAATGGAAAATGGTTAATGGTGACTGAATTAAAATTTGAGTGATTATTTTGTCAACTACCTGAAAGTTGAGTAATTGTTGGTATGACTTGAATGAAAAAATTTGAATAATTCAATTAAAAATTACGTAACTAAAATATAAACTTATTAATAACTTAATAATCTTAAATGTAATTTATTTTATTTTTTATTAAATGATAAATAGCTTTTAGTTATCTATCATTTTCATCACCTTTTCAATATCAAGTAGCTTTTATATGGTATTATCAGATGAATTTTTAAAAAAAATTAAAATATAAAAATTTTAATTTTCAACCAATTAAAATTGTCAATAATAACAAGCCCAAAATTTTTCAATATGATATTACTCATTTAATATGAATATTTTAAATTTAAAATGTTTATTAAATCTGACATTCTCAAAATATGGTCAAGATTTTAAATTAATTTTAAGTACTTATTGTACATATAATTTTGTATCTAAAGTATTATAAAAAAAAAACCATTTTATTAAAATTAATGAGAATAGTTTTTTCAACACACTTTATATTTATATGTATTAAATATATTTAATGAAAAATTCAAACTAGTAATTAAAGTTTTAAAGTTGAATTATTCTTAACATTTAAGTTTTTATTGTTACAATAAAAAATGCTTTTGAGAAAATAAAATATTTATTTTAAATATGATGTTATAAAATAAAAAATACATTTAAATTCATTGATATTAGTTGTTGGCAAAAATGAAATCATTAATATTAATTGACATTTGTTCGGAGTATGATTAAAGCTCCCGATAGAGTATATAGATGACATGAATTTAAATCGTCATAACTCATTATTAATATTTTGATATTGAAATTATAAACAAACATAAATTTCAAATACCAAATGGTACTTGACAATTAGAATGCGGTTAAACACGTCATTATTCACTCAATTATAGGTAAATTTTTGTTTTAATCACTTAAATAAAAAGAGTTACAATTTGATCACTAATGTTTTTGAAATTATTATTTTTGGTCACCCAACCACTAAGAGACTAACAATGACACATTTTTACTTGATAAAATAACAATTTTAGTTTTAAACTTTTATACTTTTTGTCAATTTGACATTGATTCTATATAAAAAATTTTAAAAAAAAATTCAATTTTAGTTGAATTTTTATATTTTTAAATATTTTTTAATTTTTATACAAAACTAAGGTCAAATTGACAGAAAGTATAAAAGCTGAAGATTAAAATTGTTATTATATCAATTAAAAAGGTGACACCATTAGCCACTTAACAATTAGGGCAACAAAAATAATTCAAAAACATTACCGACTAAATTGTAACTTTTTTTAATTAAGTGATTAAAATAAAAACTTTTCCGGGTGAATAATGGCATTGTTTACCCTTGGAATGTTTTCAAATTTGCACAATAATTATGTTTTTAAGTCGGTTTAACTTGCATTTTGATTAATGATTTTAAAGAAATATTACCACTTCAGAATTTCCAAGCTACCGCTCTGTTTTATGTTCTGTTCATGATTTTACGAATGAAGAAATCCAAGCCTGGTCTCTGATTCTCCAAGCAGCAAAATCCATTGAAGACTATATTTTACTGCAAAATTTCTCAGGCACCTTATTATTACAGGTGAAATGTTTCATCAGGACAGAATCAGAAACATGTTAACAATGTCATGGCTAAGTAAAAAAACATTCCAACACAATGATCCAACTAACAGTTACAGGACAAACATTCAAACATGTTACATAACAATTGGACGATGAATAGAACCTACTTACCCAAAGATGAGTCTTCATCAGCCTGTGCATCTTATAAATGGTTACCTCCATTGATGTTTTTAGGACCCTCAATGAGTTCAAAGACATAAGCATCACCAACTTCTAAGTTATTATCCACAGAAAATCGACGCCAACCATTTGAAAGGAGATGTGTGCATCTTCCCGAGAGCAGTCGATGGTTCCGAGCAGCTCTAACTTGCATATGACAGAGCCTCCCGTTTCACAGGACGAAATACATCGGTTGAAGCAAATGACTGATGACAATTTGTATGCTGGCATTGGTAAATGACTCCTTTGAAAGATATTTGGATACTATTTATCAACTCGAAGGCGCATACATCACCGGCTTGGATATTGTTATCCCGTACGAAAGTACCCCAACCAGCTCGTAGTACTGAAATTTGCTCGTTCCCTGTTTGATTGTGCTTGAAGGTAACAATCCAAGTTTTCCCACTTGAGTTACACAGTCATAGACCAATGCTCTTTCATCAAATGTTTCCTCACAAAGTTAGCTGGTATGGTCTGCACAAAATAAAATTGAAAAACAAACCTCAACTTTTCAAGCAATAGAACATAGGATCTAGTGGGAACTCATTTGATTGCTTACCAGTCTACATCCTCTACCGTGACCGAGACCGACATAATACGATTGCATTACAACCAGGAAAAATGGGTTCTTGGATTTAATAGTATTAATAACTTTCTCAAGAGCTTTAACCTTTTCACGACCCTTCATTCGTTGGATTACAGCATGGTTTGTTCTTTTATCACCTTTTACAGCTAGACATCCATTATGGCTAACTTGTTGAGCAAGAAATCCAGACTTCCCAATGCACTCGGTTTTGGATTCGTTGATATTCTGCTTCGGAATTTCATTAGATTGCCTTTGATTATTGCTGGTGTAGGGATATTGTATCTCTGAAGCAGTCCTATCAAAGATGATTACATGGAAATTGCTATTCCCATCATAACTAAAAACCAAAAGATGCCCCAATTCCAAAGAGTAATGGTTTGAAAATTCTAGCCAACCGCTTTCAAACCATATTTTGCCATCACATTTTGTAAGTTCCACCTTCCATACTGCACCAGATGGGACCCTGAGCTTGCTGGGCTTGACATGCTATTTCCATGGTTTCTCACAAACCTTCTAGGAATTCCCTGTAAAACAACTCTTATCAATATATGCAAATATATATATATATAAAATAAAAAACAGTGTCTTACAACAGAGTTGGCAGAATGCTTACAAGTTTTCCATTCTGAATAGTGTCTTGTAGAATTATTTTGAAGAAACAAGGTGAGTTGCTTATAAACTTTAAATGGTCATTGCCTTGCTGATGAGAAGCAGCCATGCTTGAACAGCTTACTTAGAGAGTTTCTGCAAATAATTGTGTAACTTGAACATATACTTAAAAGGAGAGCTGAGAGTACTTTCTCCTCCATTGTTTCTTATATCTACTTAAAGCAGGAAATGGTGATAAAATCCATATTTCAAGAGTAATTAATATAACCTTAAATGATGATTATTAGCTATCGACAGTTAAATTCATTGTTTTTGGGCTCGAGGCAAACTGAAGGGCAGATTCATTGAATGACCAAAATTTGTCTTCAGCCATTCAAAACAAGACTAGCATCTTCAATTATAGCAGATAATCATATATGAATCTGTTACACCATATTATCTTGTTTATGCATTGGTAAGCTCCATCCAATCTTTAGAGTTTAATACAGGACGTAAACTGTAAACAAAAACATACTGGTGAAGCTTTCATAAAGGGCTTTCCTAGAATTACATGATCATACCATACTTTTCTTCTCACCATCCAAACAAAAGAGAGGCTGATAAAAAAACCAACCTTACAATACAATCCCATTGTTGCCATCTTCAACAGTTTAATATTCAAACAAAAAACTAATAAAACAAAAGACTGAAAGAGAAATTACAAAATGATACTACACTTTTTAGCAGGCATTTTCTCAATTCTTTATTTTCCCATGATTTCCATCTCTAGCTTTGCGAATAATGTGGAAGTAAATGACATTACCAGTGTTGGGAATGTGCTGAAACAAAAGGGTATCACCAACTTCTAATTTATTTTCTTCCATAAACTTGGACCATCCAGCACCAAGATGAACTGATCTTGCATACACTAAGATGTTTAATCGCCACTTCCTACCCTTTGAGTCCTTTATCACTGTGCTTGGTTCCTTTGTCAAGCCCATTTCTTTGGCAACACTAGTTGGCACAGGCTGAAATTCAAGAAAAACATATTTAAAATGGGGCACATACATCATTGAATTAATAATGCTTAATATAACATTTGGTAATTGAACTTGGTATATTTTCTTAATTTTGTATTTAAACTTTTTTTAGTCTAATTTAGTACTTAAACTTACACTTTTTTTGACAACTAAATTTTTTTGGGGCCTAATTTAGTACCTAAACTTGACATTTTTCTCAATTTGGTACCTAACTTTTTTTAGATTTAGTTTATTACCTAAACTTATTAAATATTATACAAATTGCCCATAGCACTAATGGTGTTGAAAAAAATTCGTGTATGCTCTAAAAATATCACCAGTACTTGAGGAAATTCGTGTTAAAAAATTATGAATTGAGCTATGCTTAACAAATTAGTATTGAATGAGAAAACAATAGTTTTGAAAACCCAAAATAAAAGAAATTTATTATTTAAAATTTATAAAATAAATAAATTAAACTAAAAGTAATTGAACATTTAAAATACAAAAAAAAAAAGTATTATGACATCTATCACATGTAAATCATACATGATAAATTATACAATGTATATTTTTGCTATCTGATAAAGGAAACATTGTTCCTATATTGGAATAATGTGTAAAAGTCGAGTACCATTTGAGAATAAATAAGTTGTTCTTACAATATAGAATTTCTGGTACTGCTTCAAAACCACTACAAATGAAGCCTTCTTCGGGGTTAACTCTGATTCGAACTCATCCTTTCGGGTAATATCTCTCTCCCCTCCAATGCTTAGACCTAAACAACCAATTGAAATGAAATGAAACTAAAAAGAACAATGAAAACTGAAGTGTTAACATATGAAATGTAAGTTACAAGACCTTTGGTTATCTTTGAATTTGGTTCTTCAATTTGCCTGCAAGGTGGACCTCTTTTTTGCTTAATAGCAATAATGGGGTTCTTTTCAGAGGCATTTGCTTGCTTGTTTTGTTGCCCCCGTCGTCCTCCTCGTCCATGGTTTCGATATCCAGCCTTGTTAAGAATCTGGACGTGTACTAAATTGCCTGCATTTGGAATGTGCTGAAACAAAAGGGTATCTCCAACTACTATACCATTTTCATGCAGAAACTGGGACCATCCACCACCCAGACGAACCTGTCTTCCACTCTCGGTTGTGTTCATTGGCCACATCCCACCTCTTGGACCCTTAATCATCGTTATGGATTCCTTTCCCAAGCCTGTTTCTTTGGCAAAATATCTTGGAATAAACTGAAAATTTTAAAATTATATATAAAAATTATATGAAGTAGAAAGTAATTAACACTTAACAGCATTGAATGAGTACTTGTTCTTACAACATAGTATTTTAGGTATTTCTTCACAACCAGTACAAATGAAACACGCTTTTGGGTTTCTTCTGTTATTAACTCAACCTCCTGGCTAACATCTCTTGCACCTAAACCATGCATGAATCATTGAAATGATTAGTAGAAAACAGGGGATAAATATGAAGGGTTATGCATGAAATGAAATGAAAAGGTTGCCCTACGAGAAACTGCTCTTGGTTTCTTGGAAGCTGAAGTACATTTTTGGCTTGGGGTTTGTTCAATTTGTCTGTTACCGCCAGGGGGTCGGCCCTTTGGTTTCTTAGCAGCCAAAATGATGTCCTTTGCACATGCAGTTCGATTATAAATGAAAACATCAAATGTTGAACTATCAACCAAAAAGAAAACCAGAAAATCCCCTATTTCCAGGCCATGATATTTGACAAACTTCGACCATCCACTGTTGAAAAAGTAGCTTCCTTGTTGAACTTCGACTCTAACTCGCCATGAGTTCCCTGAGTCAGAATACAAGCTGAACATGGTGGGTACTTTTCCTTTCAAAACATACTTCACAAAAGCTGGTGGAATTTTCTGAAAAAAGTTAAAAGAAGACAGCATTTAATGTACATAAAACTTGAGCCATTAATAACCATTAAATGGAACTTGAACTTACCAGCTTAGTAACAAAGTCTCCTACTAAGACCTTAAAGAAAGAAGGGCTTCGTTTTGGTTTCCTAGTCATATTCAAAAGTTTTGCATTAACTGCTTCAGTTTTCTCATTTGCTTCTTTGGATTCTCTCATTTATTTATTTTTTGGGGGGAAATGGGTTGTTTGACGTGAAGTAGATTAGCATTGAAATGATTAACGTTTGCTGAATCTGTCAGATAATCAGAATACAGATGATAATCTCACACATGAATGCTATACAATCAGCCCAGGATTTTTTTTCTTCCATTTTTTAATACTATTTCAGTAATAGCTACCATAGCATTTGCTATTGAATTGGTTTCCATTTTTCTAAGCTTAGAGTAACTTCCATTGGTGCAAACTCTTGTCCAAGAAAAAGTGAAACAAAATCCATTTACCTGAGTAGACACGAAATTAGCACTTGGGTAGCTCCAAGCAACTGCTATGTTTCATGTTCTGAACTTGATTGTATGATATGTAATACACCACATTTTCAAGCTAATGGTTAGAAAACCATCTAAAGGAACATTATTACAGGTGAAATGTGTTGGTGTTATGATTAGCAGCAACAATGATCAGCTGTGACTTGAGCAGCAAGCCTCATGGCTTGTAGAAGAAATAAAAGCAGAAAATGCAAACAGAAAAGAAAAATGAAGCTAAGAAGAGTAGAGCATATGGAAGAAAACTTCAATAATTTTCATTCAAAATGATCAATGGCATAATACCAATACATAAACAATTGATGACAGTCATTACAGTCATTACAATTGACTCCTAACTCCTTCCTTAGTTTAATGAACCTTGTTGCATTGAGGGCCTTTGTGAAAATATCAGCAACCTGATCTTCAGAATTGCAATGAATCAGCTCCACCTCTCAAGCTTGTTCCATCTCTCTTACAACATGTAGCTTGATGCTAAAGTGCTTGGTTCTATCATGGAAGACAGGGTTCTTTGCAATTGCAACAGCAGACTTGTTATCAGAAAAGATCTCTGTTGCTCCCTCTTGATGTAGGTTCAAGTCAGCTAGAATTTTCCTCAGCCATATGGCTTCATTAATTGCAGCAGCAACAACATATTCAGCTTCTGCCGTTGATTGTGCCACAAGATTTTACTTCCTTGAGCTCCAACAAAACATGCCTGAACCAAGGGTGAAAGCATATCCAGAAGTGCTTTTCATATCATCACTCGAACTAGCTCAGTCACTGTCAGTGTAGCCTATCAACTTCAAACTTTTAGCTTTGTTGTATAACAATCCATAGCTGAGAGTGCCTTTGATGTACCTTAGCACCCTTTTTGCTACTTTTAGGTGCTGCTCATTGCAGCAATGCATAAATCTTGATAGCATACTAACAGCAAACATGATATCAGGCCTAGTGGCTATTAAATACAATAGACAACCAACTAGACTCTTATAGGAAGGCTTACTAACTTGTTCATAAGCCCTTTGGCTTGACAGCTTCATTCTAATAGCCATAGGTGTGCTTATTGGCTTACTATTCTCCATTGAGAACTTCTTTAGGATCTTTATGGCAAATGTTTGCTGGCCCAAGAAGATTCTTTTCTCTGCTTGGTACACCTCCATTCCTAGAAAATAAGTCATAAGGCCCAAGTCAGACATCTCAAACATGTCTTTTATTTTGGCTTTGAAATTAGCCAACATGTCTTTGCCTCCTCCTGTCACCAACAGGTCATCAACATAGAGAGACACAATAAACTGTGTTTCAGCTTCTTCTTTCTTGACATAGAGTGTTGGCTCACTAACACTTCTTTCAAATCCCAAACTGATCAGGTAGCTATCAATTCGAGCATCCAGGCTCGAGGAGCCTGTTTCAGTCCATAGAGGGTCTTTTTGAGTCTGTACACCATGTGTTCCTTGCCAGACACAATAAATCCTTGAGGCTGGTCAATGTAGATTTCTTCTTCAAGGAGGTCATTAAGGAAAGCAGACTTCACATTAAGCTGGTGTATGCACCATTGCCTTTGTGCTGCCAAGGCAACCAACAATCTTATGGTGTCAAGCCTGGCTACTGGTGCAAAAGTCTCCATGTAGTCCAGGCCATATCTTTGACTAAAGCCCTTGACAACTAGCCTAGCTTTTAGCTTGTTTAAGCTGCCATCTGCATTTTGTTTGGTTCGATAGACCCATTTCACCCCAATAACCTTCCTATTGACAGGCTTCTGAACCAAATCCCAAGTCTGGTTCTTCTCAATCATGTTGATTTCTTCAACCATTGCTTGCTTCCATCTTTCATCTGCCTCAGCTTCCTCAAAGTTGGTTGGCTCTACTAAGGCCACTTGTGCCCTTTTATAGACCTCAGCCAAAAGTTTGGTGCCTCTGATTGGGACATTATCAATGTCCATTTCTGGACCAGCATGATCATCTTTAGGCTGACTTGCTATCAACTTCTCAGAATGAGCCTCTGGTTCATTTTTATCCCCGTTCCAACATGCTTTTTCATCAAAGATCACATCTCTGCTTACTTGGATATTTTTTGTTGAAGGATCTAAGATCCTATAACCATTCTTGACAAAACTATAGCCTACTAGAACACCAGGTTGGGCCCTCTTTGACAGCTTGTCCCTTTTCACAGATGGCACTTGAGCATAGCATAGGCAGCCAAAAACCTTCAAATGAGTCAGTGGTGGCTTGAACCCGAACCAAGCTTCAAAAGGTGTCTTGTGAGCTAAGGCTTTTGTTGGAAGCCTATTTTAAATGTAGACAGCAGTGTTAACTGCTTCAACGCACATGGTTTTAGGCATGTTATTCTCAAACAGTAAGCACCTAACCATATCCATCAAACTTCTATTCTTCCTTTCACTGACCCCATTTTGCTGAGGTGTATACACATTGGTCAGTTGATGTTTGATGCCAGCATCATTGCAAAGAGCTTAGAACTGAACTGAGGTATACTCAGCTCCATTGTCTGACCTGATGGTCTTGAGTTTGCAGCCTATTTCTGTTTCAGCTGCAACTTTGAACTTCAGGAACACCTGAGCTACTTCTGACTTGTGTTTCAAAAAGAAAATCTAGCAATATCTGGTACAATCATCAATGAAAAAAATGAAGTACCTACTTCCACTGACTGATTCATTCTTCATGGGACCACACACATCAGTGTGCACAAGCTGAAGTTTTTCTGAGGCTCTCCAGGCTTGATTCGAGAGAAATGGTTGCCTGGCCTACTTCTCAAGTTGACATACCTCAAAGACATCATCATGCTTCATTGAGTTAGTGAAGTTTTCAACCAAATCTTCACTGACCATCTAAGCCATCGATCTGAAGTTGGCATGCCCAAGTCTTTGGTGCCAAAGCTTGGAGTCTTCTGTTGAGGCAATGCAGGCTGAGTGTGAGTCACTTGGCCAGTTGACTTTAAATCATTTATCAGTCATTGTGACTGTCATGAAGCTTGATCCATTTGGATCAGCAATCTGTCATTCTTTGCCCTTGAATACCACTGAGTAGCCCTTGTCTAGCAGCTGAGCTATGCTGAGCAGATTTCCATCAATTTTAGGTACAAACAACACATTTGAGATGAGCTTGTTACCTGTGGGAGTGCATATCAACACATCCCTTTTGCCTTCAGTCTTGATGAACTAACCATTACCAACTTTGACTTTGGTTTTGCAGCTTCTGTCCAAAGTTTTTAAGATGGTTGCATCTGGTGACATGTGGTTGGTGCAGCCACTATCCAGTAGCCATCCTTTTGAGGCTTTCTTCTGATCAGGTGAGCATGACACTTCAAACACTTGATCTTCATTGTCACTACCTTCTTCAGCTACTCGAGCTTCAGCCTTTGGCTATTGATGTTGAGCCTGCCTTGGTCTGCTCTTGTTCTTGCAAACCCTTTTAACATGGCCCTTTTTTTCTGCAGTGTTGGCATATTGCATCTGGCTTAAACCAGCATCTTTCTTCTGGATGACCAGGCTTCTTACAGAATTTGCAAAGTTGCTCACCACTCCTTGCAGCATTAGGCTTATGCCTGTTTTTCCAAGTCTTCTTGCCTTTGTAGGCAGAAGTGCTCGAAGCAAACTTGGTTTTGGCTTGAAAAGCACCTTCTTGGTGCTCTTCCATTCTGCTGGCCTCTTTGCTCTTGTGCATAGAGAGCATTGATCAGCTCTGTTAAAGAAATGCTGGCCAGGTCCCTTGAGTCCTCAAGAGAGGATATCTTTGCTTCATACCTTTCTGGTAAGGTAGGTAGCACTTTCTCCACTATCCTTGCTTCATTAAACTGCTCACCAAAGAGCCTTATGCTGTTCACCACAGCCATGATTCTGTCTGAGTACTGCTTGACAATTTCTTCTTCTTTCATCTTCAAATTCTCGAACTCCCTTTTCAAGTTCAACAACTGCTGCTGCCTGGTCCTCTCTGTGCCTTGAAACTCCTCTTTCAGTTTGTCCCAGGCCCGCTTTGGTGTCTCACAAGCCATGATCCTTGTGAAGATCACATCAGACACACAGTTTTGTATGCATGACATGGCCTTGTGCCTCTTGGTCCTCTCATCTGCATGCTGTCTTATCTGAGCAGCTGTTGGGTTGGCTCGAAGGGGTGCTGGCTCGACATCTGAGGTCACAACTTCCCACATATCAAAAGCCTGCAGGTAAGTCTTCATCTTGACCAGTCATATGTGGAGGCCCTCTCCATTAAAGACTGGTGGTGCAGCTGGTGAGAAGCTTGATGTAGCCATTTGATTTCAAGTTTAACAGCAACAGGTCCTCTAAGACAAATGCTCTAGATACCAATTGTTGGTGTTATGATCAGCAGCAACAATGATTAGCTGTGACTTGAGCAGCAAGCCTCATGGCTTGTAGAAGAAATAAAAGCAGAAAATGCAAACAGAAAAGAAAAATGAAGCTAAGAAGAGTAGAGCATATGGAAGAAAACTTCAATAATTTTCATTCAAAATGATCAATGGCATAATGCCAATACATAAACAATTGATGACAGTCATTTCAAATTCTACCTAAACTTTCACCTAACACCACTAAATACATAGAAACTTGAAGTATTAACTTGTAAACTTAAACAAAGCTGATATGTCAGCTCAATCACCACCTAATTACATCAAATATCATCCTAACATAGTTCCAAATGAACTAAACTTCATTACATTGACTGAGGATTACAAAATGAACAAAATGGCTTAAGTTTGTACATGCAATAATAGCTTCTGCATGGCTCGACTGCATGGCATGTCTGCTACTGCTTTTGTTGCTGCACGTGCTGGTTCTTTGGTGCTGCATGGGCTGCATGGAAGGCCATCTTCTAACAAAATGTTCATCAGGACAGCATCAGAAACATGTTACAATGTTATGGCTAAAGGGTTACAGGACAAACTAATCATTGAATCAATGGCATCGGTCCTACATGTTGGTATGCGGAATTGATATCATACTCTTGTAAACTTAGATAGCTTTGACTTGCCCCTTCGATGGCCTTTTCTGGACACCAAAATGTCATCTAAGATTTTCTCTTGAAGCATCACAGTTATAATCAACAAGCAGATTAGATATATCTCCTTTCTTCTTCATCGATGCTGATTCTGCAGTTTTTAATCACCAAGCTTTCATGGGGTTCAACTCATTTCTCTCTACTTCTATCATCTATTTTCCAAGACCAAAATCCAACCTTATATTTGAACATATCAAATGTATAATGAATTTTATACATATATGCACATTGTACCTGAAATGGTTACCTTCGTTGATGAGTCTTCAACAGCCTCCATCTTATAAATGGTTACCTTCATTGATGTTTTAGGACCCTCAATGAGTTCAAAGGCACAAACATCACCAACTTCTAAGTTATTATCCATAGCAAATCCACGCCAACCAGTAACGAATATTACATTTGATTTTTTGATACTGTTCTGAAAATATATCACTGGCCATGATTTTCCATTTGAAAGGAGATGTATGACCTCTTTGTGCATCTTTGTGAGATATTTCCTAGCAAAATTCACTGGTATACTCTGTTCATATAAACAAAAACATGTCAGTTCAGTTATTTTCTGCCTTTTCAAGTTGCATTATAACATTTGCATGGTGGAGTCATAAGAACTTGGAAACGGCCAACAAGTTTCAACAGAGAAATTTACCAATCTACATGACTTAACATGTGATGGCTGTATGATTACAACAAAGAACGGATTTTCAGATATGAAAGCACTAGCTATTCGAAAAGCTTTAGTTTTCTCAAGAGCAGTCAATGGTTCTGTGTGGCTCCGACTTGCGTACGACGGAGCTTTCCATTTCTCGGGACAAAATGCATCAGTTGAAGCTAATGACTGATGACAATTTGCATGCTGGCCTTGGTGAATGACTACTTTGAAGGATATTTCGATGCTATTTATTAGCTCAAACGCGCAAAAATCACCGACTTGAATATTGTTATCCCGTACATTACAAAAGTATCCCAATCCGCTTCGTATATATAGCCTTTCCCCTATTCGTCTCCGCTTGAAGGTAGCAATCCAAGTTTTCCCACTTGAGTTGCGAAGGAGTACTGAACATTGCTCTTTCATCAAATGTTTCTTCACAAAGTTAGCTGGTATGGCCTGTGAAAAGGAAAATTTTGCTCATTTCTGCAAGTTTAGTATTTATTAATGAAATAACGAAATGAACAGCATGCATAGGATCTAGTGGGGAATTCAATTGATTGCTTACCAGTCTGCATTTTTTATCACTACTGTGACCAACATATGATGGGTGCATGACAACTTGGAAACATGGGTTCTCAGTCATTTCACGTGTCTTAAATTGTTGAATTATAGGATGGCTTGTGCTTTTATCATCATTTCTAGCTGGACATCCATTGTGCCTAATTTGTTGAGTTAGAAATTCAGACTTCTCATTGCACTTGGTTTCGGTTTCGTTATCTGAATTAATACTTCTCATCATTTTATGAGGCCGAGGACATGGCGGTTGCAATTCCTCTCTCATTTTCTTGCTTGGAGAGATGTTTCCTATGATCTTTTATAAAGTCATCATCTTCCGATTGGTTGATATTCTGCTCCGGAAATTCATCGGACGTCCTATAATAGTTGCTGGTGTAGGGATATTGTATATCTTAAGCACTCCTATAAAAAATGATTACATGGAAATTGCTGTTCCTATCATATCTAAAAACCAAAAGATGCCCCAACTCCAAAGAGTAATGATTTGCAAATTCTAGCCAGCCATTTTCCAAACATATTTTGCCATCAGATTTTGTCAGTTCCACCTTCCATACTTCACCAGATGGGACCTGGAGCAATGCTGGGCTTGACATGCCATTTCCATGGTTTTTCACAGACTTTCTGGGAATTCCCTGTAAAAGAACTCTTATCAACATATGCAAATGTTATATATATAATATACATATAAAGACAAATGCTTACAAGTTTTCCATTCAGGATAGTGTCTAGGAGAATTATTTTGAAGAAATAAGGCGAGTTGCTTATATACTTTAAATGGCCATTGCCTTGCTGGTGAGAAGAAGTTGCCATGCTTGAACAGTTGTGGGATGAGCCTTTGAGAAAGTAATAAGCATAAACATGAACTTGAAGAAGATAGCTGAGTACATTCTCCTCATTATTGCTCATATCTACCTAAAGTATGGAATGGTCCATTTGTCAGAAGTAATTAATACAATTCTAAAATATTATTTGCTAATGACTGTTAAATTTAAGTGTTTCTACGCTCGAGGCTGATTCATTAGTGGCCAAGAGCTTGTTTTTCTTGTAAAAGGAAATGAAAGATACTTTGATTCTACCAAAAAAGAATTTGTTTTTGCCTTTAGAACTTATGTTTTGCCAAGCCCATTTCTTTGACAACACTGATTGGCACAGCCTGAAATATAAGAAAAATGCATATTTAAAATGGAGTAGAAACAGCATTGAATTGAGAATTAATAGGTTTTGTTCATACAAAATAGAACTTCTGGTATTGCTTCAAAACCACTACAAATGAAGCCTTCTTCGGGGTCATAAACAAACCTCCTGGTCCTGGCTAACATTTCTTGCACCTAAACCATGCATGAAACATTGAAATGAGTAGTGAAAAAAAGGGGGGTGAATATGAAGGGTTTACACATGAAATGAAAAAGTTATCCCACGAGAAACTGCTCTTGGTTTCTTGGAAATTGAATCACATTTTTGGCTTGGGGTTTCTTCAATTTGTTTGCCAACTCCAAGGGGTCGGACCTTTGGTTTCTTGGCAGCAAAAATGATGTTCTTTGCACATGCAGTTCGATCATAAATGAGAACATCGAACATTGAACTAAAAACCAAAAAAAACAAGAAAATCCCCTATTTCCAGGCCATGATATTTGACAAACTTTGACCATCCACTATTGAAAAAGTAACTTCCTTGTTGAACTTTGACTCTAACTCGCCATGAGTTCCCTGAGTCAGAATACAAGGTGAACATGGTGGGCGCATTTCCTTTAAAACCATACTTCACAAAAGCTGGTGGAATCTCTGCAAAAGAAAAAAAAAAGATAACAGTTAATAAGTTGTTTATATACATGAAACTAGAGCCATTAAGAGGCATTAAATGGCTGTTAATAGGATATGAGCTTACCAGCTTGTTATCAAAATCTCCTATCGAAACCTACAAGAATGAACAAGGATCGAAGAGAGTAGTATATTCTAAATATTAAAACTTGAAAATCTACCCTATACAATAAACATGTTTATATATTTATAGTCTAGACCCTTGACTATTTTTGATCACTAAACTACTCCATTTAACAATTCAATAACAGACTAACAATTTGCACATGTGGTATGGTATATTCTAACACCTAGTCATATTCAAAGTTTTGCGTTAACTGCTGCAGTTCTCTCATTTGCTTTGCTACTTTGTATTCTCTCCATTTATTTATTTGTTTTGACGTAAAGTTGTAGATTTGCAGTCAAATGATTTCCATCACTTTAGCTTTTTACGCCACCAGAGCGGGAAAGATGATCCTGTTTATGTCAGCGAATCAAAATGCAGATGACGATCTCCATTCTTTTTTTTCTTTCATTAAAAGACACATTGATTTGATTTAAGCTTAAGAGCCAACATTGTCCTCCATTGGCTCCAACAAAAAGTGAACCGAAATCCATTTACCTGAGCAGCAAGAACTTGAAGAGCAAACCTAAAACTTACCCTTTACATTGCCCATAAAATTTTCGTTCGGTAAAATTATGTCTTTTTTAAAAAATTCAACCACATTATTTCTTTAATAGTCAAATAGACATGATAAAAAATGGGTCTTGTAAAAATTTTATAAAAAAAAAAAATTTGATAACTTAGTTTCTTTGATAAAATAGTCAAATTCTTTTGTCATTTTCCTAATGTTGTTTCAAGTTTTATTTTTTAATTAAAAACAATAAGCATGATATTTTTAAGTTTTTTTAATTAACAAACATGTTTAAGTTTTTATTTTAATATTTTTAATTCATATTTTTAATTAATAAATATGTATTTATTATTTTGTCTATGTAAATAAAAAAGTTATTAATTAAAAAACATGAATTAAAAATAAAAAACTTAAAATCATGTTTATTAATTAAAAAGTTGAAAATATCATTCTTATTTTTTAATTAAAATTAAAAAACCCTGAGAAAACATGAATTAGAACAAAAACCAAAATTTAATTAAAAATTAAAAAAGGAAGTTGAAAAAACAAGCATTAAACAAACCAAACAACATGGGAAGGGCAAGAAAAGCAACTTCAACCCAAATCATTGAGTGGAAAATAAAATGTTAAATATACTTGAAACAAATTTTTATTAAAATAAGATATAAGTGGCAAAATATTAGGCTGAGGTTACAATTGGGTGCAAGGGCCTCCAGACTTTCGCGGTACGATACAGGTTGCACAAGTGAAATAAGTATAGAAATATATTATCTTTATTTGATGTTAATTAGAATAAATTGTTTTAACCTTACTGCATTATTTCTATATGACTTGAATTAGAATATAATTTTACAAACCTATAAATAGATATAATCGTCTCTCCTCTTGTATCATTCGAATTCGATATCGGTGTGTTCTATTTTTCTTTCTTTTTGTTTGCGATCCATTGCTAGACAATATATTTTCACACAAAAAACATTTAATTATTTGACCAAGTAAAGTGCTTTAATTTTTTAGAAAGCTACATATATCACTAATTTTGCTATTTTCATTTACTTGCTTAGGAATAAAAAAAATGTTCGTAACAGTCAAGCTAGAAGCTTCAACCACCTTATCCAACCATTGTTTTACACCTCCATCAAGCTCGTAGGTAATTTGGGTTCTTTAGGAGAATCTGGAGGGTTTTGCAAGCAGGGTTTTTTATAATATGAAACAGACCAGTTTTTCAAGCTAATGGTTAGTGAATTTACAAAACCATCTAAAGGAACATTATTACAGGTGAAATGTCATGGCTAAACAGTTACAGGACAAGCTAATCATTGAATCAATGACATCGGTCTTACAGTTTGGTATCTGGGATTTGCTTCATCCTCTTGAAAAGCTTGATAGCTTTAATTTGCCTCTTCTAAGGCCTTACCTGAAATGGAACCTACTTACCCAAAGATGAGTCTTCAACAGCCTGCATCTTATAAATGGTTACCTTCATTGATGTTTTAGGACCCTCAATGAGTTCAAAGGCACAAACATCATCAACTTCTAAGTTATTACCCATAGCAAATCCATGCCAACCCGTACCGGATATTACACTTGGTTTTTCGATACTATGCTGAAAAAATATCACTGGCCATGATTTTCCATTTGAAAGGAGATGTATGACCTCTTTGTGCATCTTTGTGAGATATTTCCTAGCAAAATTCACAGGTATACTCTGTTCGTATAAACAAAAACATGTCAGTTCAGTTATTTTCTACCTTTTCAAGTTGCATTATAACATTTGCATGGTGCAGTCATAAGGACTTGGAAAGGCCAACAAGTTTCAACAGAAAAACTTACCAATCTACATGACTTAACATTTGATGGCTGTATGATCACAATAAAGAACGGATTTTCAGATTAGAAAGCACTAGCTATTCGAAAAGCTTTAGTTTTCTCAAGAGCAGTCGATGGTTCTGTGCGGCTCCGACTTGCGTACAACGGAGCTTTCCATTTCTCGGGACAAAATGCATCAGTTGAAGCTAATGACTGATGACAATTTGCATGCTGGCCTTGGTGAATGACTACTATGAAGGATATTTCGATGTTATTTATTAGCTCAAACGCGCAAAAATCACCGACTTGAATATTATTATCCCGTACAAAAGTATCCCAACCGCTTCGTATATATAGCCTTTCCCCTATTCGTCTCCGCTTGAAGGTAGCAATCCAAGTTTTCCCGCTTGAGTTGCAAAGGACTGAACATTGCTCTTTCATCAAATGTTTCCTCACAAAGTTAGCTGGTATGGCCTGTGAAAAGGAAAATTTTGGTCATTTATGCAAGTTTAGTATATATTAATGAGGTAATGAAATGAACGGCATGCATAGGATCTAGTGGGGAATTCAATTGATTGCTTACCAGTCTACATTTTTTATCACTACTGTGGCCAACATATGATGGGTGCATGACAACATGGAAAAATGGGTTCTCAATCATTACATGAGGTTTAAATTGTTGAATTATAGGATGGCTTGTGCTTTTATCACCATTTCTTCAATCATTACATGAGGTTTAAATTGTTGAATTATAGGATGGCTTGTGCTTTTATCACCATTTCTAACTTGACATCCATTAGACTTCCCATTGCACTCGGTTTCGGTTTCCATAGTTGAATTCGGTTTCGGCTCCTCCATCATTATTCTTGGAGAGATGTCTTTTATGACCTTTATAGAGTTACTATCTTCAGATTGGTTGATATTCTGCTCTGGAAATTCATTGGACCGCTTATGATTATTACAGGTGTAGAGATATTGTATCTCTAGGATTATTTTCTTACAAATTACATTATTTTTCAAATAACTTGTGTTGGTACTCCTCAAAAAAATGGGAGAGTGAGAGGAAACATTAACATATTTTAAATGTGGCTGCTTCTCATCTTATCAATCGAACTCATTCACCTCTTCTTCATAGTAAAACACCCTATGAAATCTTATTTGGTAGACTTCCTTTGTTTGATGATCTTCGTGTATTTGGTTGCTTATGTTTTGCTCATAATCGACGTTCTAAGGTAAAAAGTTTGCTCAAAAGTATGTTTTTGTTAGGTATCCTTTTGGCAGAAAGAGTTTATATTTATATTGTATGGATTCTAAGAAGTTTTTTGTGTCCCGTGATGTGAAATTTTTTGCGGATATTTTTTTCGTATTTGGGTGGGAATATTGCAATCATTGAGCTCGACAATATTGCTCTGCCATATGGGAGTGCAGACGCAATATTTTATACATATTTTTATACAATTCCTTCGCTTGTCACTCCGTAGCTTGTGAGTTCTCCACTTGCGGATTTTTCGTCACTTGTGGAGTATTCTTCTTCCTCCAATGACACGGTGGTATAGAGGGCTTTGGATAATGATGTGTCCGAATTAGAGTGAAGGCATAGAGAGAAATTTCCCTAGTAGTTTCAAGATTTTTGTCATTAATACTGCCATAAAGAAAAGTCCATCTCCCACCTTAGATAGTTTAGAGCCTTCCACTGGTACTCCATTTCTTATAGTGTATTATGTTCTGTGAAAAATTTATTATGAAACACTGGAATTTTCATATAGCTACTACTACAAAGATCAAGTCACAGTCTTTTAAAGAGGCTGTGAAGGATGCAGTATGGTGTAATGCTATACAAAAGGATATTCGTGCTTTGGAGGATAAAGACTCTTGGTGTATGGAGACACTTCCTCCTGAAAAGATAACTCTGGGTTGTTAGTGGGTGTATAAGATTAAATATAACTCCAATGGAAGTATTGAGAGACTTAAAGTTTGTCTTATCATTTTTGGTAATAGCCAAGTAGAATGTATTGACTATAATGAAACTTTTGCTCTTATGGCAAAAATGCTGACTATTGGTGCTTTTTTAATTGTTGCAGTTTCGAAAAATTAGGAGTTACATCAAATGGATGTATATAATTCCTTTTTGCATGGTGATCCTGAAGAAGAGGTTTACATGAAGCTTCCTCCAAGTTTTGCCATTGATTTGCCTCGACTAATTTTTCGTTTGCACAAATCTTTATATAGGTTAGAACAGGCTCCTTGGTATTAGTTTGCTAAGCTGGTTACTGCACTGAAAAGATATGGGTTTCTTCAATCATATTCTTATTATTCTCTTTACATACACTAAGGAATTTGTACACATTAATTTACTAGTTTATGTTGATGATTTGATTATTTCTAGGAATGATTTTGCTGCTTTAAAAACTTGTAATGGGTATCTCAATTCTTGCTTCCAAATATATTTTTTTGGGATAAATGTAGTTCACATTTCTTTGGGTATATTTCTTTGTCAAAGGAAATAAACACTTGATATTATTTTTGGAGACGGGTAATTTAGAAGCAAAGCCTGTAGGATCCCCAATAGAGCAAAATCATAGATTGATGCATGCTACATGGGCATTTTTGACTAATTCTAATTAGTACAGACAGTTAATGGATCATTTAATCTATTTGGCAGTAAGACTTGATTTAGCATACTCGGTTCATGTATTATCTCAGTTTATGCATGAGCTGAGGTAGGAGCACTAGGACACAGCTTTGTGGGTTGTTCGATACTTGAAAGACTCTCCTGGCCAAGGATTTCTATTGAGATTTGATAGTGATTTGTCCTTAAAGGGGTGGTATGATTCGGATTGGGTTGTTTGTCCGTTAACTCGTGTTCGCTTATTGGCTGGCTTGTCTTTTTGGGACAATCTCCTATTTCCTGGAAAACTAAGAAACAACGTATTGTTTCTCGTTCTTCCATTGAGGCTGAGTATAGGTCTAGGATTCTGCCACTTATGAGCTCAAACGACTGAAGGCCTTGCTATTGAGCTTAGGTGTTTATCATCCTAAAGCTATTACTTTATTTTGTGATAGTCAATCTGCGTTGTATATTGCACATAATCTTGTAATTCACAAGTGTATTAAACATATTGAAGTGAATTGTCACTTTATTAGGGATACAATTCAGGATGAGTTGATTGCACCTTCTTATGTTCTGACCTCAGTTCAATTGGTTGACATTTTTACATAGGTGCTTGGTAAGTTGCTTATACTCTTGAGGTTTATGAATAAAATTGAGATCTATGAATAAGATAAAATAAAAGAGAGGTATTAGGAGAATGCTTACAAGTTTTCCATTATGGATAGTGTCTAAGAAAATTGTTTTGAAGAAAAAAGGTGAGTTGCTTATATACTTTAAAAGATCACTGCCTTGTTGATGAGGAGCAATAGCCATGCTTGATCAGCTTTAGAATAAGCCTTTGAGAACTAAACACAAAACAAGCTAAAAAAAAGAAGTATTAACTAACATAGGTTGATTCGACTTTCTAGGGACTGTTGAACTGGTTACCATAATATGAAACATATGCTTAGAGATAGCTGACTGCTTAGCTTTCCGTCCATTCTCATAAATTGATACTTCAAGAGTAATTAATACAATTTTAATGATGATTATTAGCTATTTGCTGTTAAATTCATTATTTTTGGACTCGAGGGAAACAAAAGGATAGATTCATTTGATTAAACAAAGTTTTTTATTTGCCTTTCATCTGCCTTTTCAGCCATTCAAACGAAGGCTAGTATCTCCTGTTACAACAGATTAATCTATCTGTTAAATTATGAGAGGTACACTAACGAAAATCATATTAAGAACTTGGGCTTTTTTTTTTATTATAAAAATAACCCTAAAATATAATTAATTACTTAAATGATCTATTTTTTTGATAAAATACGAAAATAATCTAAAATTTACAGTAAAAGTTGTGGAGTCAAAGTGTTTGGCGCCACCAACATGTCACGTTAATAATCTGCATTAAAAAATTAATTTTTTGGTGGAGCCATGTAGAATAGCGCTATTGGTATAAATACTAAAAAAATACTATAATTTTTTAAAAGATAGAGGGTTTAAACAATTTTACCTTTTTCTAGTGGAGCCAAATAAATTAGCGCCACTAAATTCCACTAAATTCCTATTTGCCTATTGGAACAGTTAGTTTTTTTTTTTTTCATTCGTTACTTTTTCTAATCCTGTCTTTTCTTCATTTTTTTTCTTTTTAAGTTTTTTTATTTGTTTTTCTTTATTTTACTTATTTTTTATAAAAAAAATGAAAAAGGACAAAGAATCAGAAAAAAATAACAAATAAAAAAAATAAAAAATTTAAACTGTTTCAATAGGCAAATAGACTAAACATGTTAGTGTTTTGAAATTTGGTGACGCCAATAGAAAAAGGTAAAATTTATACAAATGACTTCATTCTATATGATTTCATTAAATTTTTTAATGCAAACTGCAAATTTTTTAATACAAATTACTGACATAACATGTTAACTTCATCAAAAAATTAATTTTTTAATACAGATTGCTGACTTAACATGTTGGTGACACACACTTTGGCTCCACCAATTTTTATAGTAGATTTTAAATTATTTTCGTATTTTATAAAAAAATAAGTGGTTTAAATAAATAATTATTTTTTTAGGTTATTTTTATAAAAAAAAATAAGCGAAGAACTTTGCTATATAAAAGAATATATAATTCGAAAGTCAAAATATTTTTAATATGAATTGCCAAAAATAGGATCTGTTAAACTATATCATCATGTACATGCATTGTCAATCTATTGTCATGTATCCAATCTCCAACAAATCTTTAGTCTACTGCAGCAAGTTAACTATAAACAGAAACATAATGATCAAGCTTTCCTAAATGACTTTCCAACTTCAAAGAGGGTTCCTGGAATTTCATACATGATCATGCCAATTCTTTTTCTTACCATCCAAACAAAAAGATAGACAGGTAAAACACAATAATACAAGTTACAAACCACCATCACCATCTTCAACAACTGGTAAACAACAGACATTACAAATGATACTACTTTTTAATAGACATTTTTTCTCATGTTTCTTCCATCACCATAATTTGCAGCTCTAGCCTTGCTAATGATCTTGAAGTAAATTACATTACCAGTGTTGGGAATGTGTTGAAACGAAATGGTATCTCCAGCTTCTAATTTGTTTTCTAGCACAAATTGTGACCATCCTGCACCCAGACGAACATTTGATTTTGCATCAACCAAGATGTTTAATTCCCACTTCCTACCCTCTGAGTCCTTTATCACCGTGCTCGGTTCCTCTGCCAAGCTTGTTTCTTTGGCAAAACTGGCTGGAACAGACTGAAATTTAAGTAAAAGATTGTTAAAATGGAGTAGAAACAGCATTGAATTGAGAATAGATAATCAAGACATAGTTCTTACAACAGAGTATTGATGGTATTTCTTCAAAACAACTACAAATGAAGCCTGTTCCAAGATTAACTCTGATACACCTAAACAAGCAATGATGATTGAAATGAAATGAGACTAAAAAACATGAAAAAATTTAAGTGATGAAATGCAAGTTAAAGGACCTTTGGTACGCTTGGAACTTGAAGCATATTTTGTGCTTGGTGGTAGTTCAGTTTGCTCGCGAGGTCGATCTCTTGGTCGCTTACCAGCAAGGCTACCACAGTTTCCAGTTCCATCCTTATTAACAACATGGACATGGATTAAATGGCCTGTATTTGGTACGTGTTCGAACAGAAGGGTATCTCCAATTACAATCTCGTTTTCATGCAGAAACTCGGACCATCCAACACTCAGAAGAACTTGTTTTGAACTAAAAGTGGTCATCATTGGCCACATTCCACCTTTTGGACCTCTAATCATCACCATGGATACCTTTCCCAAGCCTGCTTCTTCAGTAAAACATCTCGGAATACCCTGAAAAAGAGAACATATATGAAGTAGAAAGTAATTAACACTTACTAACAGCAATATTGAATAAAGTAGTTGTGTTCTTACAGCATAGTATTTATTGTATCCCTTCACAACCATTACATATGAAACATTCTTCGGGGTTACTCCAGATACAAACTCAACCTCCTGTGCACCTAAACCATGCATGAAACATTAAAAAAAGTTTGTGAGATGGAAAATGAACATGAAGGATTACACATGAAATGAAAAGTTGGGGCTCACGAGGAACTGTTCTTGGTTTCTTGGAAGTCGAAGTACATTTATGGCTTGGGGTTTGTTCAATTTGTCTGCTAACTCTAGGGGATCCGCCCTTTAGTTTCTTAGCTGCCAAATTGATGTTCTTTGCACATGCAGTTCGATTATAAATGAAAACATCAAAAGTTGAACTATCAACCAAAAAGAAAACCAGAAAATCCCCTATTTCCAGGTCATGATATTTGACAAACTTTGACCATCCATTGTTGAAAAAATAGCTTCCTTGTTCAACTTTGATTCTAACTCGCCATGAGTTCCCCGAGTCTGAATACAAGGTCAACATGGTGGGCACATTTCCTTCAAAAACATACTTTACAAAAGCTGGTGGAATTTTCTGCAAAAAAACCAAAGAAGACAGCATTTAATAACCACATACAGAAAACTTGAGTGATTAAGAACTAAGAAGCATTAAATGGTTGTTTTGTAGGATTTCAACTTACCAGCTTCTCATCAAAGTTTCCTATCAAGATTTTGAAGAAAGAAGGGTTTCTTTTGGGTTTCCTAGTCATATTCAAAGTTTGCATCTACTGCTACTGCCCTCATTTGCTTCTTTAGCTGTCAATTTTATTTCTTTCTCTCTCTTTTTTTTTTTATATTTTATTTTTTGTTGAACGTGGAGTTGTAGAAGATTTGCAGTCAAATTGCTTTCCATAAGATACTAGAGTTAAAAAGATTTTAGCGGTGTCAGAGATTTCATTTTTCTGGGATTTTCTATACTATTTTCAGGAAAAGCTATCACAGCATTACCTATAGAATCTCTTTCAGTTTCGAAAATTGGTAAAAATTGATTTGGTTTAAAGCCTTCCCAGGCTCCTATACTAAACCATGAAAGAACCCAGAGTTTGTTTTCTTAAGGTATGGGTTTATGTTCAGTCATTGCTTCATAAGCGGAGCATATATGGTGAAAATGCTTGATAAATGTTGGAGCATAGGCAAAAATATGTATATCTGCAAAAATATAAAAATTGTTCACCTATTATTTCGTGCCGAATAGTGAAAATATCATAACCATTTTTCATTTCAGATTTGAGTTATGTGATAGCAGACATCCTATAGTGCTTAATTTAATGACAGGCACTGTGGAAATAATTAATTTGTATGATTTATTGTGGTTAATTCGGTTTATTTCTGAATTACACCCTGTTAAATTAGTATTTTTATGATTTAATTCTTGTCAAGGATGCAATTGATCAAAAGCAAGCTGAAAAGGGTCAATTTAAAAGAAAAATTATGGAAATGGGGCCAAATCAAAAAGATGGAGGAAGCCAATGACACATCAATAATTTGACTTTCTAAAAAGCCAAAAATAGAAAATCCTATTTTAAGTTTATTATTTTAGATTTTATATTAATTAATCTAGCCTATTTTTAGTAAACTCCATGTATATAAATAGGGGTTATTTGTATTTAGAAAATCATCAATCAAATATTTCTTTTCCTATTCCTATTTGGAGTTGAATTGTCTCCTTTGTTTTTTTTCTATTTCAATTTGGAATAGGATTTCTCTTTTTCTTCTCTAAGTTGGCGTCAAGTAGTCTATAGCTTATTTCCAATTTTTCTTTCTTTTCTAAAATTGGTTTAATTACTTTCCAAGCCCCTTTCCTTTTCCAAAATTCCATCACTCCTCACACCAAGCCAAAACACATTCCACATCATGCAAGCATGATTAAATTCATGTCAAACTAAACCCCTTTCAACTTTAAGTCGGTATTAACCTCGTCAAAGACCCGTGAATTACGAACCCGAGCTATTTGACCCCCAATTTCCAATATTTATTATTTCTTCGGATTAAGAGTATGACTTCGTCAACTCACAAAGTCAAGTAAATGCTTAAAAAAAAAGATGTCATTTAAGTTAGCATGGCTAGACTTACAGTTGGAATTCCAAAAGGATCGATTGTCTGATTGATTTTCCGTGAACACATTGGTGTGCCAAGTGGGGATTGTTGTTTGGTTCCGTCAAGAAAAGTAGTAACCGGATTTAAATGTTCCAATGTTTGAGGGCATTGGTTCGAGCTAGGCTCTTCTAGAACGCAAAGCTGCTGGAGTTCTAAATCATGAACATTTCATAGGTTGTTCGATCGGTAAGGGTTAGTTATAGGACATTCCATAACTAATTTACACGAGGAAAAGTTGGTGTCCGATGCGTCCTTGGTAGCTATAACTAGCTTATTGGAAAAGAGGAGTTCATCTAATTTCGAGGATCGGGTCAAAGATGGAAAGACCCGTGCTTAAGGCTGAGTTAAACTTAATCGATTTTTCTTCAGATTACTTCATTGTTTTTTTTATTTTATCTTTTACTTTGTACGTCTTTTTTTCTCTGTTTATTTTAGGTTACATATTTTACTCCCCCTAACTTTGCGGGTACGACAACTGCCCAGACACAAATCTGGTCGAGATAGAAACAATTATCAGTAAACTCAGTCTCTGTGGGATCGACCCTAGAAACAATTATCAGTAAACTCAGTCTCTGTGGGATCGACCCTACTCCCTATACTACTTAAATTTGCAAATTAGGTGTAGGTTTATATTGCTGGAATCGACAACCATCAGTTTTGGTGTCGTTGCCGGAGACTGGCAACACTTACAATTGTTTAATCGTCTTCATGACCAGATCTTCATCAGGAGATCTCGAATACGACCCAGAGATCGAGAAATCAGAGCGAGCACGATGAAAAGAGACAGAAGCTCTTAAACGTGCAAGTAAAGCAAGTGTTGAGCTGGGACAAAGGATCCTAGAATCCGACGTTGAAAAGTTAAGCGAAGTAATTCGTGCAGAGGCAATTCGACGTGGGAAACAAGTTGAAGTGGTTGGACCTGAGACCGAACCACTTCTTGAAACAAAAGAAGTGAAAGGCAACTTCGGTAAACCAGAAAGGATGGCAAACCAAACCATTCGTCAACTAGCCGCTGCTCCTAATGAGCAAACACCGTTATGCATCAACTATCCAACCAGAGGAACCCCTTTCGAATTGAAGTCGAGCTTGATTCACCTTTTGCCCACTTTTCAAAGCTTGAAGAACGAAAATCCACACACCCACTTAAGAGAATTCCACATGGTCTACTCAAGCATGAAACCCCGGGGAGTACCCGAATATGAAATCAAACTTCGGGCCTTTCCTTTTTCTTTAGTTGATACGGCAAAAGAATGGTTATTTTACTTACCCCCCGGTTCTATCTCAACGTGGGATGACTTATCTCGTGTATTTCTTGATAGATTCTTCCCAGCATCACGAGCAGCTGAACTTAAGAGGGACATAGTGGAATTCGCCAAATGGAGAGTGAATCGCTCTACGACTATTGGGAGCGATACAAAAAACTATGTGCAAGTTGTCCTCAACACAGGTTGACCGAACAATCACTTCTTCAATATTTCTACGAGGGTTTACTTCCTATGGAAATGAAGATGATTGACGCTGCTAGTGGAGGGGTGCTTGTCAATATGACTCCTCAAAGGGCAAGAGAATTAATATCCACCATGGCAGCAAATTCTCAACAGTATCGGCCGAATTCGGAACCCACAAGACGGGTTAATGGGTTAAACGTTTCATCTTTAGAAGATAAATTGGATAAGCTTACGAATTTTGTTCAATCTTTGCTTACAGAAAAGAAGAGTCTGACCCAACTGTGTGGAATTTGTACGTCTGAACATCCGACGGATTTGTGCTCAATCCTTAATGATAATTCAACGGCACATGTTGATGCTATTGGAGGTTTTCCGGGACCTCCGCAATGACGCTATGATCCTTTCTCCAACACCTACAATCCTGGGTGGAAGGATCATCCCAATTTGAATTACGGAGCTAATCCCCGATATAATCCATCATACCAACTGAGACCTCTACAACCACCACAACAACAACACAAGCCGAGCACATCTCTAGAAGCTGTTGTGGAAAGACTTGCCATCGATGTTGCAAAATATTAACAGAGGACAAATGCATCAATACAAGAGTTAACTACTCAAAGTTAATAAACTCTTGATGGCAGTTAATCGTTTGGAGTTTCAAGGTAAATTACCTTCCTAGACAGAGCCGAACCCTCGACAGAATGCAAGTGCAATAACTTTTCGTAGTGGAAGGATTCTGGAAACAGTTCCAGAAAAAAGTCACAGACAAGAAAAGGAACGAGAAAAGCAGACCTCTGATCCAACAGTCAAACCGAAATCAGAAATTTAGAAACCAGTTGTGATGCCACTTCCTTTTCCAGGGAGGCTTGCAAAGGATAAGAAAGAGAAGGAGGAAAAAGAAATCTTCGAGAAGTTCAGGAAGGTGGAGGTAAATATCCCTTTACTCGACGCTATCAAACAAATCCCTCGTTATGCGAAATTCCTCAAGGAATTGTGTTCTGGTAAGAGGAGGTTAATAGGTAATGAAAGAGTAAATGTAGGACAAAATGTCTCCACAGTACTGCAAAAGAAAGTTTCGCCCAAATACAAAGAACCAAGGTATGTTTGCTATTTCTTGTGAGATAGGTAATGTAGGCATTAAGAAAGCCATGTGTGATTTAGGGGCTTCCATTAATGTTATGTCTTATTCTATTTATAAGCTGATTAACGTGGGGTCCTTTAAAAGAGACAGGAGTAATAATCCAGTTGGCGGACAGCTGACCCGAAGGGCTGCTTAAAGACGTCCTTGTTAAAGTTAACGAATTAGTTTTCCCTGCAGATTTCTATATTATTAATATGGATGATGATAATTCAACTAATTCGTCTGGCATTTTACTTGGAAGGTCGTTCCTAAGTACCGTAAGCGCAAAAATAGATGTTCAGAGCGGAACGCTGACAATAGAATTTGATGGCGAAATCATGAAATTTAATGTCTACGAAGTTATGGGTCATCCTTACTCACTATTAAATATTTCTAGCATTGATATTTTAGATTGTTCAACTCAATTTTATCCCGAATATCATGACTTTGATGAGTTCGAAACTGTCCTTTACAGAAGCATTGACATAGATGTTTTACATCATCTCGAGGAATTAGCAGTCATTGAAGATCCGTTGCGAGGAATTGTCAATCACTTAGAAACACAACCTTCATTGACAAACCGAGGCAACCAATTTGAACTATTACCTTCCCAAACTAAAATGTTGCTTTCGATTTTGCAGCCACCCACCTTGGAGCTTAAAGCATTACCGGACCACCTTAAGTACGTCTTTTTGGGAGAGAAAGACACCTTACCGGTGATAGTGTCAAACAAGTTAACCAAAGGCGAGGTGGAAAGTCTAGTTCGAGTCCTGAGAGATTATAATGAAGCTATTGGTTGGACAATAGCCGACATAAAAGGGCTATGTCTATCCACTTGTATGCACAAAATTTTCATCTAAGATAACACGAAACCAAAGAGAGATGCTCAAAGGTGCCTTAATCCACTCATGATGGAGGTAGTGAAGAAGGAGATCTAGAAACTGTTAGATGCTGGAATGATATACCCAATTTTCGACAGCGATTGGGTTAGCCCAGTTCATGTCGTGCCCAAGAAAACTAGCGTGACAGTGGTGAAAAACTTATTAGGAGAGCTGGTTCCTACACGAGTCCAGAATGGATGGAGGGTTTGCATCGATTACAGGAAGTTGAATGCAGCTACCCGGAAAGACCATTTTTCACTCCCCTTCATCGATCAAATGCTCGAGCGATTAGCCGGTAAGACCCATTATTGTTGTTTCGATGGGTACTTAGGATTTTTCCAGATTCCAGTGGCTCCGGAGGATCAAGACAAAATGACTTTTACGTGCCCCTTCGGAATGTTTGCGTATAGACGAATGCCGTTTGGACCCTGCAATGCTCCGGCCATTTTTCAAAGAAACATGGTGAGCATATTCTCTGATTATGTAGAGAAAATCATCGAAGTCTTTATGGATAACTTCACGGTATACGGTAACTCTTTTAACGAATGTCTCGATAATCTTGCTAAGATATTACAAAGATTCCTAAAATTTAATCTTGTTTTGAATTATGAGAAATGTCATTTCATGGTTAACAAAGGATTAATTTTGGGTCATATAGTTTCCTCAAAAGGAATTAAGGTCGATAAGGTAAAAACGGATATTATTAACTCATTACCTTACCCCTCGTCAGTGAGGGAAGTTCGTTTGTTTCTTGGCCATGTAGGATTTTATAGACGATTCATGAAAGATTTTTCGAAAATCGCACGACCGTTTTGCAGCCTGTTACAAAAGGATAAAGAGTTTGAATTTGACCAGACTTGTAAAAACGCATTTGATGTGCTGAAGCAGAAATTGGTCTCCGCTCCCATAGTGCAGCCACCAAATTGGAACTTCCCGTTCGAAGTCATGTGTGATGCAAGTGACCAAAGTGTGGGATCTGTTCTTGGCCAAAGGATAGGGAAGGAGCCTCATGTTATCTACTATGCTTCGAAGACTTTGGATGTTGCCTAAAGTAATTACACAACCACTGAGAAAGAATTATTAGCTGTTGTGTTTGCTTTAGACAAATTTAGGTCTTACTTATTAGGAACTAAGGTGATTATCTTTTCTGATCATGCAATTTTGAAATACTTAATAGGGAAGAATGAGGCAAAACCTCAACTGATTAGGTGGATTCTGCTCCTACAAGAGTTGGACTTTGAAATCAGGGATAAAAAGGGATGCGAAAACCTAGTAGCTGACCATCTGAGTCGATTACCGATTCCAGTAGACGACACACCATTGAAGGACAACTTCCCAGATGAAAACCTGTTTTCAGCAAATGCGGTTCATCTTTGGTACGCAGACATAGTAAATTACCTCGTTACAGGTACTGTTCCTTTAGAATTACCAAGGTCTAGAAAAGATAAGATAAAAAAGGATGCGCGATATTACATTTGGGATGATCCTTACCTGTGGAAGCATTGCTCCAATCAGGTAATTCGACGGTGTGTAGCAGAAACAGAGGTACAGTCTATCTTAACTTTTTGTCATTCTTATGCATGTGGAGGGCACTTTGGGCCTAAACACACCGCACACAAAATTCTCGAATGTGGATTATTTTGGCCAAACATATTTCGTGATGCCTTTTTATTTTGCAAAACTTGTGAAAAATGCCAAAGAGTTGGCAACCTTAGTCGTCAAAATGAGATGCCCCTTACTCCTATTCATATTTGTGAAATTTTTGATGTGTGAGGCATCGAGTTTATGGGTCCCTTCGTTTCTTCTTTCGGTAATTTTTATACACTCTTAGCTGTTGATTATGTCTCTAAGTGGATAGAGGCGAAGGCCACTCGCAATGATAATGCTAAGATCGTAATTGACTTTCTTAAAAGTTTTATTTTTTCCAAGTATGGCACTCTACGAGCAATAATCAGTGACAGAGGAACTCATTTTTGAAATGAGCTCGTAAGTGCACTCATAGAGAAATATGGGGTGACTCAACAAATTGCCACTGCTTACCATCCACAAACAAACAGGCAAGCCGAAGTGTCGAATCGAGAGATCAAGTCCATTTTGGAAAAGACGATTAAACTTAACAGGAAGGATTGGAGTTTGAGACTAAATGATGCACTTTGGGCTTATAGGACAACTTACAAGGGACTAATAGGTATGTCACCTTACTGAATCATTTTCGGTAAACCGTGCCATCTTCCAGTCGAGTTGGAACACAAGGCATTTTGGGCAATAAAGCAGTGTAATATGAAGATGGAATTTGCAAGAAGGTCACAGAAATTGGACATCCAAGAACTCGAGGAAATTACAAACAATGCATATGAAAATGCTCGAGTTTATAAAAAAAGACAAAGGCGTTTCACGACAAGTTCTTCACTAGGACAAAAAGTTCTCCTATACGACTCCACCTTAAAAATCTTCGCCGGTAAGCTTCGATCCAAATGCATAGGACCATTTATTATTACTAATTTATTCTCGAATGGTGCAGTGGAAATTCAAAGCGAAGAAACACAAAAGTGCTTTAAAGTAAATGGTCAACGACTAAAACCCTTTTTCGAGAATTTTCAAATGCACACAATTGAAGAGATTGTTCTCGATAAGCCCAAAATTTGACTAACATGTTGTCAAGCTAACGACGTTAAACAAATGCGCTTTTTGGGAAACAACACAAATTTCTTCTCATTTATTTAATTTTAAATTTTTAGTAAATCTAGGGTGTAAATAAATAAATTTTAACTTAGTTCAATTAATTTGATGTTTTCAGGAAAATAATGGAGAGCATGAATTTTTCCCGAAAATCGGATAATAGTGGTGGCGCGAGCACGACATGTTTACATGGTGACAAATATTTACCAAAATAAAAATAAAAAACCCAACATAATTAACCCAATAATTTAACCCAACACCCACCAACCCAATTAACCCACCCACAAATCCAAAACCAAAAATCAAACAACACAATAAACCTATACCATAGCCTAACCGTCCAAATAGAAAAAAGAAAAAAAATTTTAAACACCCAATTCCCAAAATCCCCAAACCTTTTTCTATCTTCATCTTCTTCAACACAAATCCCTCACCCCCAAGACAAACCCACGACCCGACGCCGCCACCATTCTCAGTCGCCGTCGCACTCCGTCACTAACGCCACTACAAACCGTCACTGTTTCCCCCACCTTTTGCTAGCGCCAAAAAGCCCATCCTCCACCCCTCCTTCTATTTCCTCATCTCCACTGTCGTTCCACCCTCCGTCGAGGCCTTTAACCGCCGCGGACCGCCGAAGCTTCCCCCATCATCTTTTTTCTATCTCCACTGCCGCAAGTTAGCCATCGGAAACAACCCCCAACACCACCACCCTTTTCATTATTTTCTTTCTTTCTATTCACCCTACCACAAAACCACCATCTCTACCACCCTAAACAATACCACATTCGACACCACCACCGTCGCCACTTTAAAAAATTGCCCAAAATCGTGCCGTTACTACTCGCCTCCGCCAACCGCTGTACACCGCCGTCGTTCGCAATAGAGCCGAATCTTCGTGATATTCTCACGAAAGCAATGGTCTGAACTCGGAACCAAACAGCCGACAATGTTTCGATTTCGTTCAACGGAAATCAGCACCATTTTTCAGCACATCCATTAGTCGATTTAGACGACGATGATGCTACTCCGCATCCTCCACGATAAATGGCTGGCCCATCAAGAACCCGCCGTCAATGAAGGCTGACCCCGGTCGAATCAGACACTTCAGGTAGTCCTGAAGAAGTTGGGACTTTTAATGACCATGTCGAAGCTACCCCTATCGTCGATGAACGTGTCTCTCAATGCCAAACCCGAAGTCATCGACAACCAACACGTGAGCCATCGACATCCCCGAATAGTAGTACTGACACTGCTGAAGAAGAAAACCCACCCGACTTGCCTAACGAGCACATTCGACCACCCCGAGACAGTCAACGCAACAGACGTAGTCATGCCAATATAATTCCTACCGAAAGTCGTCTACGTAGATTTCTAAACTTTTCGACATCGGAGCATCAGACACAATACGATACCATCCGACAATGCTCGCTCCCGATCTGTAAGCAAATCGATTTTCTCACTCTTGAACTTTTAGATATTCATGATGCTGTTCTTCATTATTTTGATGCTATTGGTTGGACTTTATTTGCTAATATTACTTGTAATGCATATTATGAAATAGTATATGAATTCTATACCATATTTAGCTTCGATATAAATGCATTACGAACTGTTGAAACACAAAATATTGTATGCTTTCGTTTGCTTGGGAGGGACTTTCGGATGTCAATTTCAAAATTTAACATTGCCATGGGTTTCATAGACCCTGATGATATCCAATCTGATTCCTATCATTCTGCTCTGTTGGATATTTCGAGCAACTTTGATGCTCAACATGTTTATCATGTTTTAACTAATTCTAATCATCTTTATAATCCGAAGACCACAAAAGATTTATTGGTGCATGAACCTGCTTTAAGATATATACACTGATTTTTGGCATTTAGCTTTTCAGGTAGAAATGACGCATCATCTGCTTTGACTAAAACTGAACTGTTCTTTTTGTGGTGCATGCATTCGGGTTTTAAAGTTAATTTAAGATATTAGTTTGCACGAAATTTTCATGCCGTTTTGCGTTACAACCGTCCACTTATACTTGGATCATTTATTTCAAATTTAGCCTCCCGACTTTTTCAATCTGAAATTGACTTCTCAACCTTCACATGTGTATATAGTATGGACAGCCTAGATAAATTTTGTTTGGATTCTATGGGATTGCTTGCCGGCACCCCTACTTCATGTTATTTTGTTCCTCCAGGTACGCGGACTTCTCGCGAAAATATGGTTTTTCGCCAACGTCGACACATCAATACTAGAGAGCAAGAGGAACAACCTCTATCTGTGGAGGCACGTTTAGGCCGAATCGAGGAAAGACTTGGAACAATGGAAACTCAAATCTCCACAATCCTTGATATCCTGCAGATTCGTTACCCCCAACACCGGCAAAATCATTGAAGACACATGGGGAGTACTCTAAACTTTTCATTTTATTTATTTGAGCTGCTATTTTTTGTTTCTCTTCTATAATATGACACATGCTTGAGGACAAGCTTAGAATAAGTAGGGGGGATGAATATAGTAAGTATGCATGGATGGTTGATTGGTTTTTGCTGCATGTTTCTCTTTTGCGTATGTTCAATCTTGCATTGAATTCATTCAATAGTTTATTTGACATTGAGCCTTTAATCTCATACTTAGTCAACTTGGACAATTGGGCAAATTTTTTTGAATTTAAATGCTCAAGTATATATATTAATCAACACTTGTATTTTAAGGCTAATATATGTAGCTAGATTTTCATGAATTGATTGTTTGAAAAAATATATTTGCTTGTGCATGAATAAATGAAAAAAAATGAAAAGATGGAATAAATAAATAAATAAAGGCTCAAGTTATGAGTGAAAGTTTCGAAAATGTGACCGGATTGAGTAACTAGGGCTAGGTACTTGGGTTGTTATCTCGTCTCGCGTAAAAAAGTTCGAGTGACAAGTCGATAACTTAATAACATTCCGCCAATAGAGCTCAACGATAAAGACTGTTTGAACTGAGTAATCGGGATAAGGTGCTTGGGTTGTCATCCTAGTTCGCGTAAAAAGGTTTGACCATGACTAATTTATTTTTCTAAAAGTATAGTTAATTAATAATGCCTTGCAATTTATTGGATTCAAACTCAATTTAATGAAATTATCTAGTTCGCATATTTCAAATTTTATGACAATTGTCTTGTTGATTAAACTATATGTTCTGAGTAATTATTTAATTATTTTTGCCTATGTTGTTTACATTGAGTATGGATGCAGAAAAGATGCTCGGTTTTTAATAAATTGTAGAATTAATTCTAATGTTTGAAAAAACAACATGCTTGAGGACAAGCATGAGATAAATAGGGGGATTTGATAACATGATTAATTTGCATGATTTCTTGTGTTTAATTCAGTTTATTTCTGAATTAGTCACTGTTAAATTAGTATTTTTATGATTTAATTCTTGTCAGGGATGCAATTGATCAAAAGCAAGCTGAAAAAGGCCAAATTGGAAGAAAAATCATGGAAATGGGGCCAAATCAAAAAGATGGAGGAAGCCAATGACACATCAATAATTTGACTTTGTAAAAAGCCAAAAATAGAAAATCATATTTTAAGTTTATTTTAATTTTAATTAATTTTAATTTTATTATTTTAAATTTTATATTAATTAATTTAGCCTATTTTTAGTAAACCCCATGTATATAAATATGGGTTATTTGTATTTGGAAAATCATCAATCAAATATTTCTTTTCCTATTCCTATTTGGAGTTGAATTGTCTCCTTTGTTTTTTTTTTCTATTTTAATTTGGAGTAGGATTTCTCTTTTTCTTCTCTAAGTTGGCCTCAAGTAGTCTCTAGCTTGTTTCCAATTTTTGTTTTTTTTTTCCAAAATTGGTTTAATTACTTTCCAAGCCCCTTTCCCTTTCCAAAATTCCATCATCCCTCACACTAAGCCAAAACACATTCCACAACTTGCAAGCATGATTAAATTCATGCCAAACTAAACCCTTTTCAACTTTAAGCCGGTATTAACCTCGTCAAAGACGCGTGAGTTACGAACCCGAGCTATTTAACCCCCAATTTCTAATATTTATTATTTCTTCGGATTAAGAGTATGACTTCGTCAACTCACAAAGTCAGGTAAATGCTAAGTAAAAAAAAAAAAAGACGTCGTTTGAGTTAGTATGGCTAGACGTACAGTTGGAATTCCGAAAGGATCGATTGTCTGATTGGTTTTCCGTGAACACATTGGCGTGCCAAGTAGGGATTGCTGTTTGGTTCCGTCAAGGGAAGTAGTAACCGGATTTAAATGTTCCAAAGTTTGAGGGCATTGGTTCAATCTAGGCTCTTCTAGAATGCAAAGCTACCGGAGTTCTAAATCACGAACATTTCGTAGGTTGTTCGATCGGTAAGGGTTAGTTATAGGACGTTCCATAACTAATTTACACGAGGAAGAGTTGGTGTCCGAGGCGTCCTTGGTAGCTATAACTAGCTTATTGGAAAAGAGGAGTTTATCTAATTTTGAGGATCGGGTCAAAGAGGGAAAAACCCGTACTTAAGGCTGAGCTAAACTTAATCGATTTTTCTTCAGATTACTTCATTGTTTTTATTATTTTATCTTTTACTCTTTACGTCTTTTTTTTTCTCTGTTTATTTCAGGTTACATATTTTACTCCCCCTAACTTTGTGGGCACGACAACTGCCCAGACACAAATCTGGTCGAGATAGAAACAATTATCAGTAAACCCAGTCTCTATGGGATCGACCCTTCTCCCTATACTGCTTAAATTTGCAAATTAGCTGTAGGTTTATATTGGTGGAATCGACAGCCATCAGTTCGTAAGTGCTAAAAGTCAGCTTTGGAGACTGCATTTATTTTGAAGGCAATGGAGGCATAAGTTGGGTTCTAGCATTCCATTCTGATGATTCTGCCATTAATTTTATGCAATGCATGTAAGCTGGAAAAAGTGGGGTTTTAATGCTTTGTCTCTGCTCTGGTTATGGCCTTGGCCTTATTCAAGTGATTCATTGTGCTGAAACTAGGCAATTGAATGAAGACAGGGAAAACTTTAGGTAATGCTAGAATCAAAAATTAAATTACAGGTGAAATATTCATACGGAGAACATCAGAAACATGGTACAATGTCATGGCTTAACTAAGGAAAACATTCGAACATAGTGATCCTCGAAATGGTTACACGACAAACAAATCATTGAATCAATAACATATACCCTACATGCTGGTATCTCTGCTTACTCCTTCATCCAAGCCAATTCAGTTTTAATCTCCAAGCTGAACTATAAATAACTGGTTCTAGGCTGCCCCAACTTGCATACAACGGAGCCTTCCGTGGACTTGCAATTGCATTCAAAGCCTTCATTTCACTGAACGAAACACATCAGTTGGAGCTAATGATTGATGGCAAATTGCATGCTGGCCTTGGTAAATGACTACATTGAAGGATATTTTGATGCTATTTATTAGCTAAGAGGCAGGTTTTTTTATAAAATTAATCCAAAAAATTTAATTAATTATATAAATGACTCATTTTTTGATTAAACTCATAAATTACCTAAAATCTACTGTGAAAGTTGGTGAGGCCAAAGAGTTTGGCGCCACCAACATGCCACATCAGCAATCGGGATAAAAAAAAATCAATTTTTTGGTAGAGCCATGTATAATGGTGTTAGCTGTATAAATATAAAAAAGTATTGTAATTTCTGAAAAATGAGGGACTTTAAAAAAAATTTCCATTTTCTAGTGGAGCTAAATAAATTGCCGCCACTAGTTTCCAAAGCTGCAATGTGATTTTTTTTAATTTTTAAAAATTTTTAAATTTATTAAAAATTGTTAAGTATAATTAATTTTAAAATTTTAATATATGTTTTAATATATTTAAAATTTCAATACACTTAATATATATTTTTAATAGGTAAAGATAAAAAGGATTTTCTTAATATATTTAAAATTTTTAAAAACTTAAAATTTTTAAATATATTAAAAAATGTTAAGTATAACCAGTTTTAAAATTTTAATATATTTTTTAAAAATTAAATATATTAAAAAATGTTAAGTATAACTAATTTTAAAATTTTAATATAGTCAATATACTTTTTAAAATATATTAAAATTTTAATATATTTAATATATTTTTTAATAGGTAAAGAGAATTTTTTTAATATATTTAAAATTTTAAATATGTTAAAAGAAAATATTGAGTATAACCAATTTTAATTTTTTAATATACTTAATATATTAAAAATATATTAAAATTTTGAACATATTATAAAAATGTTAAGTATAATCAATTTTAAAATTTTATTATATTGAATATAATTTTTAATATGTAAAGATAGAAAAGATTTTTTTAATATATTTAAAATTTTAAAAAAAATTAAAGAACAAAAAACTTCATTGGAAAAAGGGACGGACAACTTTAGAAATTGACGGCGCAAATTTATTTGGTTCCACCAAAAAATGGAAATTTTTTTAAAAAGTCTTTTTTTTTCAAAAATTATAGTATTTTCCTTGTATTTGTACAAATAATGTTATTGTATTTAACTCCATCAAAATTTTGATTTTTTTTTCCTGATTGCTGACGTGACATGTTTGTGGCGCCAAACTATTTACTCCAACAACTTTTTACTGTAAATTTTAAGCCATTCACGTGTTTAATTAAAAAAATAGATTATTTATATAGTTATCCAGTACAAAAGTACCCCAACCAGTTTGTAGAAATGAATATAGCTTTTTCCCTTTTTGATTTTGCTTGAAGGTAACCATCCAAGTTTTCCCACTTGAGTGACAAAGAGTTATAGAACAGTGCTCTTTCATCAAATTTTCCCTTACAAAGTCAGCTGGTATGGCCTGCACATAACAAAATGAATGAACAGCATACATATATGTTGACAGTGGGAATTCAATTGATTGCTTACCAATCTATATCTTTTACCGAGACTGAGACCGAGGTAATCTGGTTGAATGACAACCAAGAAAATGGATTCTCAGATTTGAAAGTAGTACGAGCTCTCTCGAGAGCCTTAACCATTTCACAAGTATTCAATCGTCGAACTGTGTTATGGTTCTTGCTTGTATCACCATTTCTAGCAGGAAAATCAGGCTTCCCATTGCACTCGGTTTCGGTTTCCATTGCTGATTTAGTATTTCTCATCATCTTATGAGACTGAGGGCGAGGGCGAGGCAATTGCGATTCCTCTCTCGGTTTCCTGGATTGGTCGATATTCTGCTCCAGAATTACATTGAACTGCCTGATAATTGCTGGTGTAGGGATATTGTATCTCTGTAGCAGTCCTATCAAAGATGATTACATGAAAATTGCTATTCCCATCATATCTAAAAACCAAAAGATGTCCAATGTACAAAGAGCAATGATTTGAAAATTCTAGCCAGCCATTTTCACACCATATTTTGCCATCACATTTTGTAAGTTCCACCTTCCATACTTCACCAGATGGGACACTGAACATTGCTGGGCTTGACATGCCATTTCCATGGTTTTTCACAAACTTTTTGGGAATTCCCTGTAAAAGAACTCTTATCAATACATGCAACTATCAGATAAAATAAAAGAGAGACGATGGGAAAATGGTTACAAGTTTTCCATTTTGGATAGTGTCTTGGAGAATTATTTTGAAGAAATAAGTTGAGTCGCTTATATACTTTAAATGACCATTGCCTTGCTGGTGAGAAGAAGCAGCCATGCTAGAACAGCTTACTATGAGAGTTTCTGCAAATAATTGTCTAACATAAAGGAGATTGCTGAGTATTTTATCCATCATAAGGAAATGCCTGTAAACCCATATTTCAAAAGTAAATAATACAATTTTAATGATGATTATTAGCCATTGACTGCTAAATTCATTGTTTCTGAGCTCAACGGGAAACTGAAAGACATATTCATTTAATTACCAACGTTTGTATTTGCCTTTCGTCTTCCTCTTCAGCCATTCAAAACCAGGGCTAGGATCTCCAATTATAGCAGATAATCTTATCTGTCCAGCACTATTAATTAAAACCTTATAATAAGAATTATGAGAGAGTAATTAACTGTGTAACGTGTTTGGTCTTCATCATTGTCAGTGTAACGTGTTTGGTCTTGTTAAAATCTTTAGTCTAATGGAGGCAGTACTATAAACAGAAAAGTAATGATATGAAGTGTTGATCACCGAACTTAAAGGGCTTTTCAATTTCATGATCATACCATTTTTTTTCTTACAAACCAAACAAAAGTTAAGACTGGCATACAATGTAACCCATGGTCACCATCTTCAACAGTTCAATATTCAAAAAGCTGTGCTTGGAGCATATTTTGTGCTTGGTGGTTCTTCAATTTGCTTGCGAGGTCGACCTCTTGGTCGCTTAGCAGCAAGGCTGGTGTCCTCACAGGGATTTGCTTGCTTGTTTAGTCTCCCACAGTTCCCATTTCCACCCTTGTTAATAACCTGTACGTGGATAAAATTGCCTGTATTTGGAAAGTGCTCAAACAACAGGGTATCTCCAGCAGCTATTTCGTTTCCATGCAGAAACTGGAACCATCCACAACCAAAACGAACCTGTTCTCTACTCACGGCGGTCTTCATTGGCCACATCCCACCTCTTGGATCCTTAATTACCGTTATGGAGTCCTTTCCCATGCCTGTTTCTTTGACAAAACAACGCGGAATATACTGAAATTTAAGAAACATATATTTACATGAATGTAGAAAGTAATTAACACTTATTAACAGCATTTAACAAGTAGTCGTTCTTACACCATAGTATTTATGGTATTCCTTCACAACCATTTGAAATGAAACATGCTTTGGGGTTACTTCAGATACAAATGTTGGAACTTTGGACAACAAACAGTGATTAAAATTGAAGCTTGAGCTGTAAGGCTCTATGCAAAAAAAGAAAATTTTCTAAGAAAATTAGAGAAGCAAGTAAGGGAGCTTATTTTCGTTTTGTGTAAAAACACACCTATTTATACAAAAACATCATTGTTTTTTAACTAATAAATAGCACTTAATTTTCACCTAACACACTTATTCTCACCTAACACACTTATTCTTACCCAACACACTTATTTCCACCTAACACACTTAATTATAACAAAACAAATGTAATAATAGAACATAGTGGAGTAAAATGATAATAAGCAAGTGGGTGAACATGGAGATAAGGAAGGTATGGGAAATGAGTGGATGCATGAGAGAATAAAAAACAAATTTGAGTGGAATGTGTGTGGAGACCATATTTCAACACTCCTCCTTGGTCTCTATACAGCGAACACCTATTTGATCTCTCAACTTACAGAACCTTCCTTTGTTGAGGGCTTTTGTAAAAATATCAGCAGCTTGATCTTCTGAGTTGCAATGAATCAACTCAACTTCTTTTGCCTGCTCCATTTCTCGAACAACATGGAGCTTGATACTGAAATGCTTGGTCCTCCCATGGAAGACAGGATTTTTAGCAATTGCTACTGCTGATTTGTTATCACAGTAGATTTTTGTAGCATTCTTTTGATTGAGATTTAGATCAGCCATGATCTTTCTAAGCCACTTAGCTTGATTAATCAGCTGCAAAGAAAGAACATACTCGCTTCTAGGTTGATTGTGCTACCAAGCTTTGCTTCTTTGAACTCCAGCCAAAACATGCCCGAACCAAGAGTGAAAGCATAACTTAAGTACTTTTCATATCATCATTTGAACCACCCCAATCACTGTCAGTATAGCCAATCAATTCAAAATGCTCAGTTCTTTCAAACGATATGCCATAGTTCAGGGTCCCTTTGATGTATCTAAGGACTCTTTTAGCAGCTCTATGATGGCTTTCATTACAACAATGCATGAATCGAGAAAGTAAACTCACAGCATACATTATGTCTGGTCTAGTAGTTGTTAAGTATAACAAACAACCTACTAAACTCCTGTAGGATGATTCACATACCTCTTTAAAATCACCTTGGCTCGATAACTTTTCACCAATAACCATTGGAGTGCTTACTGCTTTGCAGTTTTGCATTGAAAACTTATTTAAAATTTTCACAGCAAAGGCTTTCTGACTTAGATACATACCCGTCCGAGTTTGTTCGACTTCCATGCCTAGAAAGTAGGTCATCAGCCCCAAGTCAGTCATTTCAAACATTTGCTTCATTTTGCCCTTGAAGTCACTCAAGACATTGTTGTCTCCTCCTGTAACTAAGAGATCATCTACATAAAGGGACACTATGAGCTGTGTTTTGCCTTCATTCTTCATTACATACAATGTTGGTTCCATGATAGCAACTTCAGCCCTTTCATAAACATCTGTCAATGATTTGGTCCCTCTAACTGGAACATCATCGATGTCCATTTCTGGACCAGCTTGTTCAGGTTCTATCTGCCCTACTACAAGCTCTTTTGAAGTCTGCATTGGTTGATTGTTATCCCAGTTCCAGTAGGCATTTTCATCAAAGACCACATCCCTACTCACTTGAATTTTTTTTGTGGTTGGGTCTATGATCCTATAGCCCTTTTTGACTGAGCTATATCCTATCAAAACACCAGGAGCTGCTCTCTCAGATAGTTTGTCCCTCTTTACTGATGGAATCTGAACATAACATAGACATCCAAAGACTTTTAAATGAGCCAAGGAAAGGTTTGAAGCCATACCAAGCTTCAAAGGGTGTCTTTCGAGCCAAGGCCTTTGTTGGAAGCCTATTCTGAAGGTAGACAGCTGTGTTGACAGCTTCAGCCCACATAAACTTTGGCACATTCTTCTCGAACAGCAAGCATCTTGCCATATTCATAATGCTTCGATTCTTCCTTTCACTTACCCCATTTTGCTGAGGTGTATACACGTTAGTTAATTGGTGTTTGATGCCTGCTTCACTGCAAATCGCTTGGAATTGAGCTGAAATGTATTCACCCCATTATCGACTGATGGTCTTGACAACTTTGTCTCTCGCCGCTTGAACTTTAAACTTCATGAACATTTGTGGAACTTCAGAATCTTGAGTAATCATCAATAAATAGAATGAAGTACCTGTTTCCACTAACTGATTCTGTCTTCATAGGGCCACAAACATCTGTGTGAACAAGTTGAAGTTTCTCTGACGCTCTCCAGGCTTGGTTCGAGGGAAATGGTAGCTTAGCTTGTTTTCCAAGTTGACACACTTCACAAACTTCATTATTGCATGCTGAGTTAGTGAAATTCTCGACCAGTTCTTCATGGATCATTCTGGCCATTGCTTTAAAGTTTGTATGACCGAGCCTTTTGTGCCATATCTTTGAGTCACTCTCTGAGGCAATGTAGGCTGCATTCAAGCCTTCTAACCAATTAACCTCAAAGGACTTATCAGTCATAGTGACTGTCATGAAGCATGATCCACTTGGATCAGTTATTTGACACACTTTGTCTTTGAACACAAGTGAGTATCCTTTGTCAAGGAGTTGAGGTATGCTTAGCAAGTTTTTGTCTATATCGGGTACAAGTAACACATTAGAAATCACCTTGTTGCCTTTTGAAGTTGATATCAGAACATCACCTTTGCCTACAGCATTGATGAACTGACCATTTGCAACCTTTACCTTGGTTTGAACACTCCTGTCCAAGGTTTTAAAAATAGCTGCATTAGGTGACATGTGATTTGTACATCCACTGTCCAGGAGCCAAGCTTTAGAGCCTCTCTTCTGGTCACTTGAGCATGACACAACAAAAACCTGTTCTTCTTGACCACTTCCACCTTCAGCCACTCGAGCCTCAGTCTTTGGTTGTTGTTGAGCCTGCCTCGGTCTGTCTTTATTCTTACAGACCTTTTCAACATGCCCCCTTTTTTTGCAATATTGGCATACTGCATCAGGCCTAAACCAGCATTTGTCTTCTGGATGGCCTGGCTTCTTGCAAAATCTGCAAAGGTAGTCATTTGTCTTTGCAGCATCAGGCTTGGGCTTGTTTTTCCAGGTCTTCTTGCCTTTATGAGCAGTGTTAGATGAGGAAGTCCTGGCTTTAGCTTGGAAAGCACCTTCTTGGTGCTCCTCATTCCTGCTTGCCCTTCTTTGCTCTTGAGCATAAAGGGCATTGATCAGCTCTATTAGGGTGATCTTTGGGACGGGTCCCTTGAGTCCTCAAGAGAGGATATTTTTGCTTCATACCTCTCAGGTAAGGTAGATAGCACTTTCTCCACTATTCTTGCTTCATTGAACCGCTCACCTAGAAGCCTTATGTGTTTACAACATGACCATTATTCTCTGTCTCGAGTCATTGTTTCACTTTGTCTCCTCTTCTTTCATCTTCAAATTTTCAAAATCCCTTCTCAAGTTTAAGTTCTGTCTTTGCTGGTTCTCTCAAAGTGCCTTGGAACTCCTCCTTAAGCTTGTCCTGTGCCCGCTTTGGTGTTTCACAGCCATGATTTTGGTGAAAATTACATCGACACACGATTCGAATGCATGACATAGCCTTGTGCCTTTTGGTCCTTTCTTGGCGTGTTGTTTTATCCGAGCCACCGTTGGATTGGCTCGAAGGGGTTCTGGCTCAACGTCTGAGATCACAACTTGCCACAGATCGAAGGCCTGCAGGTAAGTTTTCATCTTAACCTGCCATATGTGGAAGCTTTCTCCGTTGAAGACGGTGGTGTAATTTGGTGAAAAATTGGCGACCATTTGTTTTCAAAATTGAAATATAACAGTCCACTAAGAATATAGCTCTGATACCAATTGTTGGAACTTTGGACAACAAACAGTGATTAAAATTAAAGCTTGAGCTGTAAGGCTCTATGCAAAAAAAGAAAATTTTCTAAGAAAATTAGAGAAGCAAGTAAGGGAGCTTATTTTCGTTTTGTGTAAAAACACACCTATTTATACAAAAACATCATTGTTTTTTAACTAATAAATAGCACTTAATTTTCACCTAACACACTTATTCTCACCTAACACACTTATTCTTACCCAACACACTTATTTCCATCTAACACACTTAATTATAACAAAACAAATGTAATAATAGAACATAGTGGAGTAAAATGATAATAAGCAAGTGGGTGAACATGGAGATAAGGAAGGTATGGGAAATGAGTGGATGCATGAGAGAATAAAAAACAAATTTGAGTGGAATGTGTGTGGAGACCATATTTCAACAACAAACTCAGCCTCCTGTGCACTTAAACTACGCATGAAACATTAAAAAAGTTAGTGAAATGGAAAATGAACATGAAGGATTATACATGAAATGAAAAGGTTGGGGCTCACGAGGAACTGTTCTTGGTTTCTTGTTTGGGGTTTGTTCAATCTGTCTGCTAACTCTAGGGGGTCGACCCTTTGGTTTCTTAGCAGCCAAATGATGTTCTTTGCACATGCTGTTCGATTATAAATGAAAAAATCAAGCATTGAACTATCAACCAAAAAGAAAACCAGAAAATCCCTTTTTCCAGGCCATGGTATTTGACAAACTTTGACCATCCACTGTTGAAAAAGTAGCTTCCTTGTTGAACTTTGACTTTAACTCGCCATGAGTTCCCTGAGTCGGAATACAAGGTGAGCATGGTAGTCCCATTTCCTTTGGAAACATACATCACAAAGGCTGGTGGAATCCTCTGCAAAGAAAAGAACAAAAACAGCAGCTAATAAGTTATTATATACATAAAACATTAAATAGCTGCTAGCAGGACTTGGAACTTACCAACTTCTTAGCAAAGTCTCCTACCAAGACCTTGAAGAATTAAGGGCTTCGTTTTGGTTTCCTAGTCATATTGAAAGTTTGCTCAAGTGTTGCAGCTCTCAGTTGTTCCTTTGGCTCTCCATTTTATTTCTTTCTTTTTGAATCTGTCAGAGAATAAAGAATATCTTTCAAACTATGGTGTATCTAACAATTGAATACTATAGCATCAGTCCAGGATTTTTTATACTATTTCAGTTATAGCTATCATGGACAGGATTTCCTGTTGAATTGCTTTCCCAAGTTCTAAAAATGTTAAAAATTGATTTGATTCCACTGGCTCTGAACAAAAAAACAAAAAGGCTTCCATTGGCTGAAAACTCTTGTCCAAGGAAAAAGTGAACCAAAATAATGGAGTTTGTTTTGTTATGGTTAAGGTTTACCTTCAGCCATTGCTGAGAAATCAACACGTGTGAAAATTTGATGTTAATAAAACTCTTGGAATGCCCTATCTGAACTTTGGCTTGTTAATAAAAATCAATGATGTCTCTTCTTATTATGGGGCCTTAACCATTGTGTATTAAAGGGAAAAAAATAGAAAGGATAGACAAAGCCCTGGATTGCTTTATTGGCATGGAGCATATGGTGTTAAAGGCAATGGAAGCATGGATTGACTTCTATCATTCCATATTATGATTCTGCCATTGATCTTATGCAATGCAAGAAGAAGCTAGAAAAGTGGGGCTTTAATGCTTTTTTATGATTTTATCTCTGTTCTGGCCAAACTATAAGGATAATCCAGATGGTTGCTTCTTTAACCAACCAAATATGGTTCCCCTTTGACAAATCAACCAATTTTCTGGCCATGTTTGTCATTGCACCAACAAGCAGATTTACTCCTCCGGAAGAAGTCTTCAAAGTGTTGTTCTCAAAGACACCGACTCGATCCCTCAATGATGGAAAGTATTGTCCCTTGAGGGAGTTTTGCCCCCGCTCCACAAAAAGCCATGTATGGTTCACGGAGGGGGATGCCTCGACTGTATGTGGACATACAACCTGTGACACCCAGTGTCTCATCGACTCGAAGTCAAAATATCCCTTAACTCTTCCAATCCTATGGCATGTCATCTATATCTGACTCAGCCCGATATAGTTAATAGGGTTTTCAAATCACTTTTCAATTTCAATCAATATTCATATCATTTCAAATAATCACATATACTCATAAGATCAATTCAATTCAAATCAACTACTTACCATGAATATTAAATTAAAATACAACAATTTAATAGTTAAATTCGGATTATAGAAAAACAAACTAGAATTTTCTGAGTTACTCCTCACCGACTTTATCTTTTCCTCTCTTAGCCGAGGTTTCCAGCACAACATTAACTACGGAAATTAAACAATTAAAAATCATCAATACAATACAATTTCACATTGAATATTTCAATTTTTATTTAACTTTTGCGTAATTTTTAATTTAGTCCCTAAACCGAGACTAACTTTATTTCTTCAAAACTAATTCCATATTTTCATTCAATTTCCACTTTAGACTAAATTCAACTCTCTAATTTCACTTAAATCCCTAAATTTAAAATTTTCTCAATTTAGTCCAAATTTACTCAAAACTTATAATTTATTTTACAATTCAATCCTTTTTTCCATTTCTAACTTAAAATTCTATCAATTTAGTCCCAAATACTTAAATTATTCAACATAAATATCATCTAAAAATCCACTAATTTTTAAAATTTCAACACAAATTAAGTAGTATTTAACACTAAGATTTCAAAAACATAAAAATTATAAGAAAATGGGCTAAATTGACTAACCAATTAAGTTAGTAGTGTTTTGTCCTTGGGATTCGAACTCCTGACTTATGGTATATAGGTCACCTGTTGGGGTGTATGGTACCACTTGAGCTAACCAAGGCCGAGGTGCTTACATTGTTTCTTAGTGGGTAGTCATACGTCCACATACAATCGGGGCACCCCCCTCTATCAACTGTACATGCTCTCCACGGAGGGTGCAAAACCCTTTCCTAGGAGATAATACCTTACATTGTTGGGGGATTGGGTTGGCATCCCTTAGAACGACACTTCCCCCCTCAACATACCTTATCCCTTATTAATATACAACAATAATAACAATACTTCATAATGATGATGACATGCAAAATCTTCCATATCAAACAGGTTTTTAACTGGTGACCAACTGCAATTTTCAATTTAGACGAAGTTTGTCAATGTTTCACCATCATCAACCACCTCGTACAAGTTCCCTGTACAAGACAGCTTTGCCTACAAGATACTATACGATGATTTTGTTGGAAAAAAATATAGCTTAAAGTAGGTCTTGAATCATGATTTCAGGATATGAAAAGAAGCTTGCAGTGCCCATTTTTTATACCCTACCAACTTTATTAAAAAAAACCCCACTAAGTTGAACGTGGGATCCAAAATAAGTAATCAAAAGAAAGAAAAGCATAATGATATTGATACGTAACTTCAGCATTACATTCCATAGGGAACAAAACTCAATGGCTATGGCCCAGCCTTTGATAAGTTACGAGTTGGAAAAGGACATCGAATACAAACTTTGGATTTTCAGTCCACCCTTGGATTCTTTGACTAATTAATCCAGTTTCATGATGGGGTTTGTTGTTTAATGTCAATTCTATTAAGATTGTTTATGTTATTGACAAGTTGTATGATCTATTGAACTTCAACCTAATCTAAACAATGTGTTTCACCCACCAGTATCTACCGTGGATATTCTTACACTTTCATGGCTTCTAATTTGATGGTAAAGCATAATTTGGTATATAGCCAACAAAAATTTCTAACTTCCAACAAAGTTTATTCATGCTTTGTCTATCTTGATATTCTCACATTAAAAAGCTTGTCTATCTTGACTATGGTGAAAAGTAAAAATGGTTCAAGAACCAACTAGGCAAATGAGAAGGTAAAATTAGATGCTACTTTTTTACAGAGAAGAAAATGGAATGTTGTATAAACCAGAAGCAGAAATGCTTTTAAGTGGTACCAGTTGTCCATATAGTTTCTGCTTTGAGGTCATGGTGACTTCCAAAATGGTACATTTTTTTTTTCTAAAACAACTCTACAAGAACCTCCAATAGAGAATGGACATTATCAAGCAACAACAAACATTAATTAACAAATTCACCCAATTGCATCGGAGAGTCTTCAGGAAGAACAAGCCATGCATATACTAGTGTACCTGCAAAATCCTCTTCAGGGTCTTCTGAATCTTCCAGTCAGACTCCTGGATTGTTTCACGACTGGTTTTTGAATTGCTTGATTCATTATGTCTCTGGTTCTTCTTCAGCCACAGTTGGAAGTGTACCCTCTCTGATGAATGACGGGTTAAGGAACTTTGCCACGAAAGCCCACAATTTATAGACGTCCTCGAAATTAGTTAGGAAGCTGAGAGATGCTGTGACGACCTCAACTCTTATGAACCCGCTTTTCCCATCATGTCGCCCATTTTCCATGGGTTTGCACAGGGTAGTATCCTCGAGGCTCAGAGCACCTTGCTGTTGTCGTGGACTATCTAATATTCGTATGTGATTGAGAAAACCAATACCAAGAGAGATACCTTCTCTTTCAGCCAACTTCTGTACAATCTCTGGACTAATGAGACCCTTGTTTCTATCCCTCACGTTGAATGCAACAGCTGCACCCCTTTCGTATTTTATTTTCGGTCCGTAAATGTAAACAAGATTCACTCTGCTATCTCCATCTGGATTAGGTAACTTAAGCTGCAGCAATGAGGTTACAAGCCAATTAACTAAAAACCGTAATCTAAGAGTCGTTTTATTGAGCCCCAACATATTAACATGATCAAGATGCCGACATATTATCTCAGGCTCCCTCCTGTCCCAGTCTTGTCCATCACCATATTCTCCATCGCTGGTGTAGTCTTCATCATCAAGGCTGGTCACAGACACTTCTCCTGGCTCTAAAGTATGACTCGTGCGCTCTTTACGGGTGTCTTCCATGCTAAAGGATACCCTTCGTCCCCTGCTAGGATGTTCATCTTCTAACCCAAAAAATCTGCCACCATTATATCTGTTCCCTTCCCTCCTTCCCAACAACCTAAATTCACCTTCAGTTTCTCTTCTAATGGCACTCTCTTTAATCTCTGAGGAAATTTCAGAAGTTGAGCCATTTGCTAGCCCATTATTGAGGCGAGCTCCATTTATAGCAGAACTAGATACAGACCCCACAGCCAGTGGTTTGCTGGTACTTTGTTCTTCCTCTATTTCCGGAACATGTGAATGATCAGAAGCCTTCTTTTGATTTTGTGATCTGATGTTCGTTCCAGCAGACAGTTCTTCTTCAGGGATCTCCTTCACACAGTCCAGTTCTTGTGAAACTGATAATACAGCAGCATCAAAGGATAATACATGATCATCATGTCCTAAGTTCACATCTTTATCGTCATATATCGGGCTGCCATATATCTTTGATGTTGGCTTTGGAGAGGGCCGCTTGTGGTTCTTCCTGCCACTAAACCAAAAAGGTGGCAAAGGGGAGGCTATTTTCTGCTTATTCAACTGACCTGCACCATCAGACCCCAAAGGACTCTGACCCAAATCAATCCAGAATGAGTTGTCTGATGACTCATCTTCGCTGAAAACGGGGCTTTTCATCACTTCTCCTACAGAAATGCTCTCGGTTTCTTCAAATATGGTGCTTGCTCCATCTCTATCAGAACTATTATCTTGATCCATTTCTGTCTCAAATACATCCCTAACCTGAGAAGATGTGAAGACACCGGAAAAGGCAGGCAACTGCGTACCTGGACGGTTGTCAGAGGGCTTATCACCATTTGTACCAACTTCATTGTCCTCGATTCCACCCAATCCATCAAGACCATCTACAGAATCACTCAGATAGAGAGGATACTCAGGGGTAATCTTCACCATTCCAGAACCGGTAGATCCAGACTGGTTCTGAAGGCTTCCCATGACTGATTTTTTTATAAGGAGGCACCCAAAGCCGGTTGGATCATAACCAAACACCCTATAGAATGATGTGATTATGAAATCTGGCCGAAACAAGGACAAGCCAAGCGAATCCATGTCTTTGGGACCCAATGAGCCAGCATCAAGCAAGACATGCCAGTTGTTCTGTTGAGCCAATGCCATCCACTGATACGAATACTTAGCCCCTGTTACTCGAGACTGCACCGGAAAAACAAAAAGACCAGTGGCAGAATCCTTCTTCCGCTTCTTTTTATTTGAAATCTGCTTTCTCAAATCAGTAGAACAAAGCTTAAGAGTTGGCCATTTAAACCAAGCACTGTAAACTTTTGCACCCTTCTCCCTAGCACTCTGAGCCATCCAATTCACCGATTGACTCTCGTAATCAAACATGGTCAACAATTTCTTATTGGTATGAAATGGATATGAATCAGCCAACAACTTAAACGCAGATCCCCTACTTACAGTAAACACAAGTCCATACTCATGTTCAGGAATATTCAAATAATCCATTATCCTACTCTTTAAATCATATTCCACAGTACCTTTCTCAGCACCACCATAAAGTGCATGGTTACTCAAGTTCGCAGTTATCTCAGACAAGCTAAATGTAGAAGATTCCCAGTAATGCAAAGTTTGAACATAAGAGAAAAGCCCAAACCCACAATAATCAAGGCATACCTTTGGTGGCAAATGTGCATACTCATCTGACCTCAACTGATCAACCTTGTCTGATGATTGGTATTTTGGGTACATTGTAAGGAACTTATTGAAAGCTTCATGGATATCAGGGATGGAATCTTCAGTCTCAAATGTGCGCTCAGCTGCTAAAGCAGTGGCTCGTAAGAATTCACGTTGAGCATGGAGTCTAGCAAGGGACCTTGATCGCCCCAAGCTCTCATCTTGATTTGCTGAATCAGGTTCTATGTTTTGGGATTTGAACAAAGACCCATCTTCAGATGCTTCTTCTAGAGCTTCCCTGAGCTTGTTCTCGTGTAATCTACGAAGAACTGATGGGTTCTTTTTTATTTCAGCTGCTGATTCAGACCCATCTCTTCTCTTGCTGCTCTTCTTGTCTAAAAGCAGAGCAGCACAGTGAGATATGGGTTTCCACAGTGAAAGATGCATCAAAGCGGTAAAAGCTTGAAACAAACCCAGAAACAAAACCAGCTTAAAATTCGCCACAAAAAAATGGGATTTCAACACATCAAACAAAAACCCATAGAAATCCCTAAATTCAGAAAAAAGAGATTCAATTCAAAGGAAAACAACCCATAAAAAACCCCCCAAAAAAAGCAAATCTCAGGCACTAATACGAGAAAAGGAGAATCCCATGAACTTTTATTTCAGGTGCAAAACCCACAGAGAAGAACCCAGAATTGGAAGTATACCAGAAAGTCAAAAGCCCATGTTTACAAGAAAGACAAAAGAATAAAAATGGAAGGGAACCCAATGAAGAGACTAAATGAGTCAAAGGGTGAATAAATTGAAAGCCCTAGAAAGCTAGAACAACACCGAAAAACCCAGATCCCAAAAATCAACAACCAAAAAACTCTCTTCAAAGAAGACACTTGAAAAATCAAGAACCCAACAAAAAAGGCTCAACAAGAAGAACAAAACAAAGATTATAAAGATCCCTTCTCCAAAACACAAATCCACCCCACCATTAAAACAGCTTAAAAATTGGAACCTTTTTTAAAGCTATCCCCTTTACATCAAATGCACAATTACTTTGGGGAAGAGGTGAAAAACCCAAAATAATACATACAAAAACAAGAATTGATGATAACCCACCACAGTGTTTCTCACTCTTTCATTGACTCTCTCCCTCCAAGATCTTACCCAATTTTTTTTTAACGATAGCCACTCTCCTTAACAAATCAAATGAGAAGTGTTTGTAACTGTGCTAATATTTATCTGTTTGATGCTTTTTTTTAATCCTTTATAGATTAAAAAAAATTAAAGCTTTAATATCTCAAATTCTTTTTTCTTTCTTGTGGTGGGTGGGACCTATATAAAGAAAAGACCTTTTCTTCAAAAACTCTTAGCTAAAAAAAGTCAAATAATCAGCTGGCTTGTAAAAGCTGTTTTCTGTCCAACTAAAAGCAAAACTAAAAAGTCCACCTCTTCCAAATCCTTCAGTTTTTTTCTTTTTTAACTTTCCCCATATCAGATTCTTTTACATTCATTTTATATACAAATTTTCAGCCATTTTACTATTGCAAAACTATGTTAGCTTTATCTGCCTAAAACTATATATTTGACTTACACCTTACTAAACAAAGTGACCTAAAAAGGAAAAAAAAATGCTTCTATCTTCTTCCTTTTTGTGGCTAATTGGTGTATTTCATACATGCATAAAGATTGAGTGTTTTGTTGGCACTATAATAATTATCTAAAATGAGATCAGATCATAAAATAAGGTATGTTTTTGGTTCAATCACAAGTATTTTGCTATTTTGAGTTATGAGCAGTTTGTAACCCAATTTAATAAAGGTAAGAAATTTCTCAATTTGATATTAAAAAAATTGAAATAATTTAATTTTTGTCGATTTAGAAGGTAAGCAATTAACGAGGGCAGTGTTAGCTACCAAGGGGCTAGCAGGGATCTAACTCTTTAAAATGGAAATTTTTAGTTTTGACCCTTTAAAACTTATAAATTTATAAATTAATATTTGGTAAAATTGTACTTTAACTTAAAAAATGATAAAATTTTGATTTAACCCTCTCATAATATAATATACAACTAAAATCCCAAAAAAATTTAGCTTCGCCCCTCGCAACCAAAGACAATTAATCACAACCTTAATATTTTATGCCGATTAAATATATTTTTAATTTGTATAATAACAAATTTAGCCTCAATGTTTATATATTCTATTTAAATGTTATAGGCTAAATTCGTTAAATCAATACCAAAATGATAAAATGCGTAAGTATTATAAGCTAAATTTGTTCAATCAAAACTAAATTAACAGAATGTGTAAATTTTAATAACTAAATTTGTTATTATATGAATAAAAATATATGTACAATTAATAATAAGAATATTAATATTGTAAGTAATTATCTTTAATTATTTATTTTCAAAATTGAAAGAAATTAATTAAATTATTTGAAGGAAAAATAATGTTAAAAGAAAATACTTGCTTTTGCAGCATGTGATGAAAGTTTATTTGAATTTCTTTTTTAATATGGGTCATGCTAAAATTAAATGATCATTTAAGCTTTTTTGAAAGTTAATTATCGTTAACGATGTAACGGTGAGTTACGTGGCACGTTAAATCATCATTTTAAATAAAATTTTTAGGTTAAATTCTACAATTGATCATTATATTTTTTTTCATTTTGAGCAATTTAATTTTTTTTTTGTTTTATGTTCTCTTAACTCTTTTTTTCCATTTTCTTCTGCTTCTCCCTCTGTTTTCCTCCCTTCTTCATTTCTTTTAATGTGGTTTTTCTATGTTTTCCATTTGCTAAAACTAGTTCAAAAGCTCGCCTCACTTGAAAAAATTAAATTGTTCAAAAAAATAAAAGTATAGGGACTAGTTTTAACCAATAGAAAACATAGAAAAATTACGTTAAAAGAAATGGAGAAGGGAAGAAAACAGAAGGAGAAGCAGAAGAGAATGGAAAAAAAAATAAGAAAGTTAAAAAATATAAAAAGAAAAAAATTAAATTGCTCAAAAAAAGGGGACCGATTGCACAAATTAACCTAAATTTTTTGTTTGAAATGATGATTTAACGTGTCACGTTAACTTACCATTACACCGTTAGTAGCAATTAATAGCTCGGTGACTAAAATGTTACAATGCGATAACGTAAGTGAATAAAACATAATATTTCAAACATAAGTGACTAAAATATAACCTGAGATAAACAAAAGTGACTATTTTAATAGTTTATTTTTTTTATATTCATCTTGGGTGGTATTTCTAAAACTCAACTGTTGAATGAATTTCTTTAATATTAAATTTATATTATTTTCCAATCTTTATTTATTTTATGTTCTCAAACTCACAAAGGAACACTAGATTTATGAATATACAGCATTTAATGAATGCATAGATATGGAATCCTTATTAAATATGTTAGTTGAAGTGGGGGCTCATGTCACATTAATAGGAAATTGCATTTAATGGATGGTCATTTTGTTTGCTAAGTACAAAAAAAATCCATCCTCAGTATAAGAGGAGTACTACAATCTTTTATGGCAGAGATAGGTCAAAGTATCAATTTCTCCTAATGTGTCATCGATAGTGTTGGAATTAATTGACTCGAATCTTTATTTAAATAAAATATAATAGTAAAATAAAATAAAAGAAGAATTCCTATAGAACTACACTTCTTTTATTTTATTTTAAAAAAGGTTTTTTAAACCTTATTAAACTCCATCTATTTGATATTGATTAGAATAAAGAGTTTCAATCTTACTACATCCCTATTAGAATATGGCTTTACAAGCCTATAAATAGACATAGTCTATTCCTCTTGTAATTTGATTCGAATTCGACATAGTGAATTTTCTTCTCCTCTGCTCGTGATTTTTTTCCCCGAAAAGGTTTCCACGTAAAATCTGTGTGTTCTTTATTTTTATTTTCTTTGCGAAATATTTGTCACTACCAACGTTATATTTTTCACAGATAGGAAGACTCACACTCATACATATCACTATAGTAACAATCACAACTTGCTGTAAGGGGGAACAAAGGACAAAAGGCGATTGCACTTGACAGATTAGGAGACTATTATCAAAGAAAGCTGTTATGGTCTGCTATCTAATTAAGGCTGACTGATCTTATATATTTACTTTAGTAGTTAAATCATACAGTTCGCTTGTATTGATGGGCTTGCGTAAGCATATAAATGACCTTATATTCAAGAGATATGTGTTAATCCTAGAATAAGATACGTGTTAACATACATAAGAACCTATTTAATAGGTCACATCTAGAGACCATGTCATATAAATAAAAAAATTAACCTCGATGAAAGAGAAACTCACGAAACACTCAACATAAGCACAAATCATTAAACTTGGTTGGAGGTTAATCTATGAATGAAAGTACTCCTTGCTTCATCAACTTGGAGACGTCTTTAGAAAACAAGCTAATTTAGTGGAGAAAGAATGACTAGGGGTGGAAGAAGTAGAAGATTTTGGTTTGATAATAGGTGGGGCTTGAGCTCAATTAGACCTGATCATGGACCGGGTTATTCGAATAGCGAAAAGATTTTAGTAAAAATATAGGTCCGAAAAATAGGATTAGATTAAAAAACGAGGTCCATTTCTAAACGGGCCGAGCCTTAGGTAAGTTTTTTTTACGGGCTTGGCCTAGCTCGAATTTGAAAAAAAAAAACTTGTTGCTTTTTATTGCTGTTTTCATTATTTTTGTTGTTGTTTTACCACTGTTTTGGTGTTGTTTCGCTATTATATTGATACTACTTTGTTGTTATTATTTTGATATTGTATAACTCTTGTTTTATTGTTAATTTTACTACTATTTTAAAGGCATTTGCTTGCTAAGTTATACCTATCTTAATGTTTTTAGTGTATTTGATATATTATATTTTTAAATTTATTTTTATATAAAAATAATAATATAAAAAAATTTAATAGGGGTGGGCCGGACTAATGGGACTCGAATTTTAACATTTTTAATCAAATTAAACTTAGACAAAATTTTAAACTCATTTTTTAAGCTGAAGCAAACCCGAACTTAAAAAACAAACTTAAAATTCAATTAAATCTCGACCCGAACTATTCACCTCTAGGATCAGTGAGCTAGTTGTTGTAAGGCTAAACAAAAATATTATTTTGTGTAATGTTTTTGAAGAATGTTTTATAATATAATTGGAGAATAAATTGGATAAAAAAATATCTCATAAATAATAGGTAAAGGAAAAAAACAAAACATATAAGCCATTTTACCTTTGGATTCCCTCTCCTCAATAGCCGAACCAATGCACGAAACCCCATAAATAATCTGCCTCAAAAGTAGAAGTCCAATTAGATACGTATTAATACAGGGTTTAAAATTCTAATCATATTGTCAATTTACATCAAATCTTATCATTCATAATATAAAATATAAATATAAGATATACTTTTTTTAATTATATACTATCGTTGAACATAAATTTATAATAACATGAAAACAAAAAAAAAAAAAAATTCTTAGTGCACAAGTTTGAACAAGTATTTACAGGGTTACATTGAATTTTAAAAAAAAATGGCTACATCAAAGATTGCTTCATCTTCAAAAATAAGTTATACAAAACAAACAAATTTCAAGTCAACCCTTAATATTGGATTAAAACTTATATTTTTTCGGATTTTTTTTAAATATCGTATTATAGAAATATAATTTTTAAAAAATAAAAAAAATAATCATGTAACATAATCTTAATTCAGTTTGTTTACTTCAGAGAGCACGTGCATTACTTTAGTTGTGCTATAATTTGTCAAAGCCAGCCAATTATGATCATGATTTCATGTTTCATGATCTATGATTAGTCAACTATCTTTTCGAAAGTACTAAAATACCCTTTGCAAAGGTCTTGGACCACATGGTATAGACACTATCGAATGACCCTGTATAATATCATCATCATCATCATCATTCATCTGTTCATTGATAGTGGAACCTAATAGAATTTCTTTTCTGGGTTTGGGCTTTTGAGAGAATGCATTTCTTGACTGTACCTCATTCACATAAACATCCATGTCCATGCATGTTATGGTCATTGTTCTTGAATTGATAAGAGACATAATCATACTTTGTAAAAAGTTGGGGTCATTTGATTACAATGAGTGGGAGATCATCTTTTTTTTTTCTTTATTATCTTTATTTGGCTACTTTTTATAGGTGGTAGTTAGACATTTTAATATGCATTTGAATTCGAAAATTCGATTTGATTTTATTTTAAAAAGTCAATAATTAGAATTTGTTTAATTCAAACATGAATTGATTTGTGAAATGGGTCAAGCAAGTAATTTGAAATGATTGAGTAGAAAAACTCGAGCCTCAAAATCGAATTATCTGAATCCAAAATAACTTGAACTTGAAATGACATAAATTCAAACTAACAAAAATTTTAATAAAAATATTATCTAGATTGATCCGAATTAATCCAATTAACATATCTGGATGGTGGACCATGCACATAGAAGTTGGTTTAAGTTTTTTTATGGTACTCTCCATATCTGTTTTACAGTTTATATTTAGGGGTTCGTGACTTTCCCTCCTAACAATATCGTCTCTAATATTCGAACTTATATTCTCTATCTTAGGAATTTACCCAAATTTTAACTAAGGATTAATGTAAAAAAAAAAAAAGTGGAGGAGTAAGTTAAAAAGAATTGTCATTTTTACTAAACTATGTAATCAAACCTCATGATCATGGTTTTGACATTTAAAGCTCAATGCAGTAAGCAGGAGTAAAGGTGATGTTTCTTTCCCTCGGTACTAATGAGACAATATTGATGTTATATATGTAATGAAATTGATGATCATAAAGCTTCCTAAGCATAATTAATGCTTTAACTTTGTCGTGTAGAAAATTAAGACTATCAGCCTTTGGTCTGAAAACATATGCTTTAATATCTGGTCTTGGTTCCGACAGTTACTTAAAGCCAGTTTACAGTCTGAGCTAAGAGTTTCCATTGTTTTTTCATTATTATACTGCATGCCATGCCATTACCATTGATGCCGAGTACCAATGTTCCAAAGGTTTTCTCAGTCTTCAATGCTCAATCCATACGGGATTTAATCAATGTTTTTATACTTCGCCATGCCTTTAAAATTTTCCGACCAAACACATTTTAAAACTATCATAAATGTGAAAAACAATTTTTGTATTAAGAGTCAGATTGTAATTTTTCCTTTTTAATTAAAAAAAGGGACAAATCGATCATTACATATTAGATCAAAGAGCAAACTGATCGTTCTACTAAAATTTTTATTTATTTCTACTGTTATAAACTTGTCCTTGTACATCAAAATAAGTTACACATGGCACATCACATGTAATTGTTTGATTATTCAACTAACTATGTCAATTTTTAACAGTTTTCTCTTTGATCTAACGTATAAGAATTGATTTACCCAATTTTCTTAATAAAAAGTTAAAATACAATCTAACTTCCATATATAAAAAAGGACGATCCGCGAATTAGTGTCATATTTTATGACAATTACAATAGAAACACTCAAACCATGATAATAAAAATATGAGAAAAATAAGGTAGAGTTGAACTTAAAATCTTAAAAGTTTTAAAATTTTTAATTTTACCGTTAAATTAAAATTTTATTATTATAAAATTAAATAATTATTTTTTTAATATTTATTACGATAATTTTATAATTTATATTCGGGGTTTATGCTTATCCTGTTGAAGTTATATAATAGACTTTAATGTTGTACCTATTGGGGCCTGTCTTGTGGATGTATTGGGTTGGAGATGACACATAAATTTGGGGCTAACATTTGAATTGGCCCCTTTTTATAAGTGGTGAAGGATGCTGCCCACAAGAAAAACCCAAAGCTTAGCTATAAAAAAAATTTGACTTACCCAAACTTAGCCTAATATACACTCATGATGGATGAGGTTTAATTTGAAATTTTGGTTTTTTAGGTTTAAGATTTGTAAGGGAATTTTATTAGGTAAGTCCTTCTTATCAAATTATTCATTATCCCATCTAATAATATAATATTATGTGGAATATTTTTACAGTTATTAAAATTTTTGCCAACTCATACTTTTTAAATCATCTCCTTCCTTTTTTTTTTTTAATTACAACAAATACGACTAACATGATTTAAACTCAAGGCACACCTGGAGTGGTAAACACATTGACCATCAAGCCATCACATGGGGTTCTCCTTTCTTTCTCTTTTAGTTACCCATTTCACATGGCATTATATTATTAGATGAGATCATGAGTGATGTGATATGAAAATCTACGGAATAACTTCTATTTGTAATAAATAAGTTTTTTTTAATTTTATTTTAAATTTAAATTATTTTCTTATAATTGAATTGATGCTTGATTAAAATATAGTATTAAATCAATGCTACGAATAAGATGTTAAATAAAGGTGTCCCAACCTCACTATTATTAATTTTTAATTTATTCAAGAATATACTTCCAGTTAAAATATGTTATAAGTCTATGTTTTTTAAAAATTTGAATTTAGTTCTACTTTTTAGATTTCAAAATTCAGGTCCAACTGTTAATACTGTTGATTTTTTTTTGTTAAATTTGTTGGTGTGACATTTTGAAATAGAAAAAAAAACTTACTAGCCAAATAATTAAAAAAGACATAATTAATCTTAATTTAACAAAAAAAAAAGTTAATAGTATTAACAGTTGGATCAAAATTAAAATCTAAAATGTAGATAGACTAAATTCTAGAAATAAAAGTATAGGGACTAAATTTCAAAATTTTGAAAAGTACAGGATATTATGGCATAGTGTATTAAAAATTAGGGTAAACTACATCCAAGGTCACTCAACTCAAAATAATTACAAAATGGTCACTAAACTATTTAAAAAATTTCATATAAGTCACTAAGCTATCGAAATCGATGTTATATGGCCTTCTCTATTCACATTACTTACACCAATCGAAAGCTCTCCTTACTTGTCTCTTCTACTATTTTTTTTTATCATGAAACAACTTTGAATGTCACAAATTTACTAACCAAAATCCAAACAACTTTCTTCTTCGTTTTCCAAAATTGACTGTCAGATCGACTTGGATCTAAGGTATGTTCTTCAATTCATCAATGGGTACTAATCCACCATACTGATCGTCGCATAGGGCTTGCTAGCCAGACTTTAAATAAAAAAACTTAATATCCCATTGACTTAAATAAAAACTTTCGAAATAATTCATTAACTTAAAAGGAAATTTTCAAACAGTTTAATGGTCATTTTGTAACTTTTTGAAGTTGAGTGACCAAAATATAAATTTACTAATAGTTTAGTCACTTTTAAGTGTAATCCACCAATAGTATAAACGTTGCCAAAATCAAATCAAGTGGATCCATTTGTAATGCATGAAACATATTAAGTTTTGTTTAGCCTTTCATAATAAACTCGGTAATCTTTTACAAAAGATTCTTCATAGAGGGACAGAGGGTTCATAAACCTAGGACACTGTTCATTTTATCCAACGCCAGATTATAGGACAGCATCTCTTCCTGCAATGGCAGCCCCGGGTTCCTGCTGGGTCTAGAACCGTGAAGCTAAATCAACGGTGAACATCCAAAACAAAGAGAAGCAATCCAAGGCTAACAGCGAAACAGTAACAGTAGGGGCGAGAAATCCGGCAAGAAGATCGGGAAAGGACCGGAAGGTACGGACCAGGAATCTGATACGGACATGAGGTGTCGGAAAATCAGAGGGGGTGACCCTATAATTGAACCCCACGCTGTCCGACAACTCATGATTCTGTCTGTACTATCCCCATCCCCACCACCCCTTCCATCAATCTCTATCCTCTTACTCTTTTGACCATCAAAACTCCAGTTTGTTTCGAATTCTTGTGGCCCCCCCATTGCTCGGCCAGAACCTGTCGGTAATTCGACATTATTAGCTGAAACTCTTTGGCATGCTTTGTCTATACTACTTTCAGTTCGGTCTATTTCATTGTTGGGACGATGGCAATGCCACAATTTGCATCCCAAAGTTTTATTCATAGGGAACCAATTTGTTGTTGAAATGGTCTACTTCTTATTTTAGCAAATTAAAAATGGTGGAGTGAAACAAAGAATTTTAATAAAACTTGAATGAAAATTTTTAATACACCTATCATCAACGGTGGAGTGAGAAAAAGTGGTAGCCTAAAAAATTTTTCAAGCTCAAAGTTAGTTGTATTTTGATATGAGAGCTAAAATGTAATTTTATTATTTTAGGGGTCAAAATATAATTTTATCATTTATTAATTTAAAAAATTAAAAATTAAATTTTAATGCTTGCCAATCCCTCTCCAGCCACTCCCAGCCATAAGAGATTTCTATATAAGTTTGTGGTCTCATGTTTGATTCTCAAATAATATTTTTTTTATTGGTTTATTTAAATATTATATAAAAGTATGAAAATAATAAAAATATCCTTATAATAATAGTAATTATTTTTTAAATTAAGAGTATTTTAGTAAATTTTCTCAATCGAGTAGGTGTTAAGTTGACTTGTGATATAGATTCTAACAACATGGGTAAACAATGTTGTGTAATAATATTAAAATTTACAAAAGAAATCAAGTTGAAGTTTTGGTTGTAGTGGTAAAATTGAGATTTTATGTCATGTTGATGGCATGGGTTCAAATTATATCATCTATAATTTTTTATTGGTTTCATTTAAAATAGAAGAAGATAAAAGTATCATTCTAAACATATAACTTGTCACAAATATGTAAGGGTAGTTTAGTAATTTCCTTAGTTGAGTTTGTGCTCAGTTAACTCGTGACACTAACTCATTGAAGAGTTTAAATAATATCATAAATTAGAAAAATCTTTAGTTGTTGCTATTAAATGAATATGTGAACTTATTTTTTAAAACAATGTGATTAACATGTAAACTTATTATCTGTTGAATATTATTAACTAGATTTTTGAGTGACCTTCATTATATGATTGAATATTGATAAAAAAAAAAAGTTCATGTGATCATTTTAATGACAACAACTAATTATCAAATTGGATCTACTAACAACATTATAAATAAGAGTGAGTTCAGTTCGATTTGGTCAAAAAAATTTAAATCCTTTATGATAATTTATTTTGGTTCAATTCTTGATTTTTCCATATTAATTTTGTGGTTTAAATATTTTAACTTTATTTTAATAAAATAAGCTTTGTTTAATGATTTTTGGACAGATAAAGTTTTAAAATTTTTTATTATTATTTCGAACAAAAAAGTTAATTTTTCAAGAAAATAAAAATAATTACATTTTTGAAAAATATTTTTATATAGTATTTTTAATTTATTTTTACTATTTTAAATAAAAATATTTATTTTTACATTATAAAAAATTTAAAAATAATTATAAATTAAATTAAAAAAATTTAGTTCATTTCAGAGAACTACAGTTTTAAAGTTGTGAACCAAAATCATCCAAACAACATCTGATTGGATCGATTTTTGATTTTTTTTTTTTACTCGGCCCTAATTATGAAAGTGGTAGGTTGAAATATGCTATTAGTCTTTATACTTTGATGAAATTTAAGATCTAATTTATGTACTTAAAAAGTTAAAAATTAAGTCCGCCTACTTTTCTCATTTAAAAATTTCAATCCAATCATTAACATTGTTTACTTTTTTGTTAATTTGATTTAATAATTAAAATGTCCTCATATGACGTGGTATATGATTAAAGGGAAAAAAAAAACATGTTAGGTTGACAAATTTTGCTAGAAATTACCGACAACAATAATGCTTGGACTAGGATTTGGGATTGAATTTTTAACTTTTAAAGTACAAGGACTAAATCTTAAATTCTGTAGGGGTATAGGGGCTAATAACATATTTTAACCCCAAAATTATGACCATTAATATGATTTAGTTACTGCCATGATCAGAATTAGACAAATTTGTATATCCTTTGAACTTTGTCGTCTTTTTCACTACTGTTAATTTACATAAATCCAAAATGGGACCTTTATTTGACTGCTTTATATCCATTAGATTTAGTTTTGGTTAAATTCTACTATAAGTCCTTATATTTTACGAAAGTTGTGGATTTAATCCCTATACTTAATTTGGTCATTTTAGTTGGTATACTTTTCAAATTTTATAATTTTAGTCCTCACCAAATGATAACTGTTTAATTCATTAAGTTCTTCTATTTCCAAAATTTGATCCGGCAAATATAGTATCATATGTGTAATGTCATGTCGGCTTATTATTTCGACATATTACTCACTAAAAATTCAGTTAATAGATTAATTATTGTCATTTGCATCAGGACTAAAATTTCAAAATTTGAAAAATATAATGACTTAAAATTATCAAATTGGAGAATATGAAATAAATTTACAACGGTATGCATAGTGTAAGACTAGTAATTGAATATAATTGAATGGATTTAACTACTATTTTTTGGGTCAAACTAAAATTTTAGAATTCGAAAAGCACAGGGATTAAAATTAACCAAATCGAAAAGTACAGAGACTAAAATTGATCAAATTAAAGTACCTGGATTAAATCCATAACTTTCACCAAGTATAGGAACTAATAGTAGAATTTAACCTTTAAATATTTTTACCTTCTTCTAGGCATAAACCTACTGTTGCTATTTTTTCTACTAAAAAATAGGTAAATTAGTCTCTATATATTATATTAAAGAGTAAATTAGTCTTTTTGTTAAAATTCTATTCATTTTTATTATTAAAAACTTGTCTCTATATGTCAAGATGAAGTACTCGTGGCACGCTACATATAACTATTTGGTTACTCAGTCAGCTAGACTAGTTTTAATAAATAAATCTTTTAACAAAATTAATCTTATTTCTTTTTCATCAAACATACGAAAATTAATTTAAATAATTTTATATAAATGAAACAAAATATGTAACCTCCCGGTAATTTTACCTAATTCTACAAAATCCAAAAACTAAAAAAAAAAAATCCAAAATCAAACAGCTAACAACACCATGCAGCATTGCTATACCTGATGGAGCCGACCCTCAACATAGAGTCAGACCTCATCCTGCAGAGTCACTGATCAAAGAATCTCGTGCCTAACAAAACACTGTAAAAAGCCTGTGTTTTCTTCACTCTTCTCTCTCTCTCTTATAATATAAACCCTTCACAACATGTCTCATTTCCCCCATAATCCTCCCCCTTGATACTCTCTAACTTAAGCTTGTTTTGTTCTTTTCTGTTTTGGTTTGAAAATGCCATCCAGTTCTGCAGATCAATGTAGGCGTTTTAACAAGGGGCTTAACAATGGCGCCCCACCACCCGAACAAGAACAACTGCTTTGCCCACGGTGTGATTCCACTAACACGAAGTTTTGTTATTACAACAACTATAACTTTTCTCAGCCTCGTTATTTTTGTAAGTCGTGTAGACGTTATTGGACTCATGGTGGTACACTTAGGGACATCCCTGTTGGTGGTGGCACTAGGAAAAATGCTAAGCGTTCACGTAGCAACATTAGCACCACCACCACCTTTTCCACAACCAATGCTGCAGCTAGTGCCGCCACCACCACCACCACCACCACAACCAGTTATAATAGCTTCCCATTACCTGCTACCCCGGTTTTGTTGCCAATCTCAGCCAACCAAGGAAGCTTTAGTATAGGTGGAGAGTCCAAAGGAAGCAATATATTTGGAAGTTTCACTTCATTGTTGAATACTCAAGGACCTGGATTTCTAGCACTTGGTGGGTTTGGGCTAGGTATTGCTCCATCACTTGATGATGTTGGGTTTGGGCTTGGAAGAGGAATGTGGCCTTTGCCATGCGTAGGAGATGGAGGGGCCGCTGCTGGTGGTGGTGGGCGTGGTAATGGTGGAGCTGCCACGGGAATGGGGAATGCATGGCAGTTTGAAGGTGCAGAGACTGGATTTGTTGGTGGGGATTGTTTTTCTTGGCCTGATCTTGCTATTTCAACCCCTGCCAATGGGGTCAAGTGAATATCATCACCTCTTTTGGGGTTCATTGTTCGTGTTAATTTCTAGTACAAGGTTAATTTTAGTACTAATTTACTAGCTACATGAAAGTACAAATAGGACTATATAACCCTTTTGTTTATTTGCTCTTTGGTGACTTAATGCCATGGGATTTGGTTTGTTTTTGTCTTGTAGTTGTATTCTCCACCATCTTTATGTTAGGAACATGAACTTAAATCAAAATGATGTGTGTAGTTTTTGGTGTTGATATGTTAAACCTACTAGGTATTTTTCTCAAAATTTCCAATCATGGGTGTTGATTTGATGGTTAAATGGGTTTTTGTTTAATCAAATGGAATGCCAATTAAAATTTGTCTAATAATGTTTATGCCTTTATCTCTTTCATCATGTCCATTAAAATCAATTATCCATATGGTATGTTTTTCAATGGTATATAATAATTTTGTGAATTGATTAGATTTTTAAAATAAAATATATTAATTAGGTTTTTAAAAACATTAAAATTTATTAAATTATTTTTAAACAATAAAAATGAATATTCTATTTGAATATCTAAAATATTCAGTGTTATGAGTGATTCGAATTCTAATTAAAATTTAAATATCTAAAATATTTGTATTAAGATAAAAGTAAATTTAAGTAGTGAATTTTTTTGCCTCATATTCCTATGCACTATGAATTAATATCAAATAATATGTTGAGGCAATTTACAAGGAGTGTCAAGGAGCAGTGCATCTTTTTTGAGGATTTTGTGAGGATAATCTTGTGTTTATTAATGGAGAAGAGATTGAATAAAACAATATTATTTTTAAGGATTCTTATGTGATTTACATACATTATATATAGAGTTATGCAATTTAATAAGATATGGGCTGACTTTATGATCCTTTGTTTCCTTATATAAAGAGTAATTGATTTGATGAGATCTTGGGCAGATCATGATGGATTGAAGTTTGCTTAGTGAAGTTGGATTCATGCTACAAATATGGAAGGCTTGTTCAACCTTGATATGGGTTTTATTCTTGAGGTAATTATGAAGAGTTTCTAGGCTAGTGCATTCCACTGTCACTACACCAAAACAGACTTTTAGCGGTATTTTTTGTGGCGTTTTAATAAAAAACGCCGTAAATATTATATTAGTGGCGTTTGAAAGAAAACGCCGCAAAAAGTTGATCAATAGCGGCGTTTTTGTCCCAAATGGCGCTAAAAAGGAGCAGTAGCGGCGTTTTTTTACCAAATGCCGCTATAATCTGAGCATTAGCGGCACATTCGTAGAAACACCGCTATAGATCTGAGCATTAGATCTGAGCATTAGTGGCGCTTACTCAAAAACGCCGCCAAAGATTGAGCTTTTAGCGGCGCTTTTCCTAAAACGCCACAATAATCTATTAAGAGATTTCAAAAAGGCGTCGTTTCACTATAGGATAACAGAGTTTTTGCCGCCGCTAAAGGTATAGCAATAGCGGCGGTTTTAAAAAAAAAAATGCCGCAAAGAACTATTTTATTTCAAAATAAAATGGCGCCGTTTTGGTATCAATATAAAAATAAATTAGTGGCGTTTTGTACACAAACGCCGCTAAAGTATAGAAATAGCGGCATTTTCTTTAAAAATGCCGCAAATAGCTATTTTATTCCAGAATATAACGGCACCATTTTGGTATCAATATAAAAATTAAAAAAAAAAACTCAGCATTAGTGGCGTTTTTTACATAAACGCCGCCAAAGGTATAGCATTAGCGCAAAAAACCATTTTATTTTAGAACAACACGGGGCCGTTTTGGTCTCAATACAAAAATTGAAAAAAAAAAACTCAAACAGTTGCGGGTTTATAATCTTATATATATAATCATAAAAGAGATATTATTAATTTTAAAATATTGAATTAATTCTCATTATAGTTTAGGGTTTATGGTTTAATTTAAGGTATATAGTTTAGGGTTTAAGCTTTATAGTTTAGAGTTTGGGGTTTGTAGTTTAAGGTTTATGATTTATGATTTAGGGTTTATGGTTTAGGGTTTAAGATTAAGGGTTAGGCTATGGTTTAGGCCGGGTTTATAGTTTAATTTTTAGTATTTTAGATTTATGGGATTTAGGGTTTAGGGCTTAAACCATCTCGAATAGTAAAGTTAGAGTCTTAGTGTTTAGGGTTTTAAGTGTTAGGGATTTTGATAAAAGAGATAAAAATCAAGTTATTTTAGGGTTTAGGTAAGCAATAAGATTATTTCTTTAATTACTTATGCACCTTGTAATATATATATGAGTTGTGATTTAGGGTTTAAGGTGTATAATTTGGGGTTTAAGGTTTAAGGTGTATAATTTGGGGTTTAGAGTTTATGGTACACTTTTTAGGTGCATAATTTAGGGTTTTAGGATTTAGGTATATATGAGAAATTAAATTATAAAACTATACAAATTAAATATATTGTTAGAAACAAAACAAAATTAATTTAAAGGAATTTAATAAATAATTAAACAAAAAAAATTTTATTACTATTGAAGGTATTAGCAGAGTTTTTGAGCAAAACGCTGCAAAAAGCATATTAATAAACAAAAACGACGCCGTTTACTTGGAGGCATTAGCGGTGCTATCCATAAAAACGCCGCAATAGATTAGTATTAGCGGCTTTTTTTCAGAAACACCGCAAAAAACTATTAATTTTAATTAAAACGACGTCGTTTTCTTTAAAGTGTTAGTGGCGCTTTCTATGAAACACCTCAAATAACATAACCATTTAATTGAAATGACGTCGTTTTTGTAGGGGATTTTACTGGCGCTTTTTGAAAACGCCACAAAAGGCCAATTTTCTTTAACAAAACGGCGCCATTTTTCTTTCTCACTTTATACCTTACCCAAGCCATCCCACTCCTCCCCAAAACAGAACCCCTTAATCCCTAATTTCTCCCCAAAATCCCTTAGCCCTCTCCTGCTGAAAACCGGACCGGACCGCCGCTGCTGGTGTCATCTCTGCTTGTCGCCGTCGCCATCGCCCTTCTCTGCCGCAACCCGATCGGTAAATATAGATTTCTAGTGGAATTTGTTTTAATTTTCTGCAAATAGGGTTCATCTTTTTTTATAACTGACAGCACCGGTGGGAATAGAATGTGGTAAAGGCAATGGCATGCAATGTGTTTGGTGTTTGTTAGTTTTGTTCCTTTTCATGGTGGGAGCTATTGAGTTGAGGATTAGATTTTAGGGCAATTCTGTGTTCTTACATTTGTTTTATTCACATGCTTTGTTCTGCTTTCTATATATATATATCTGTCAAATAACTTCTCGTATTCGATAGTCACATTGATCTTGACTAGATTCTGAATTGGGGGTAAGTTGGATCCCCAAATCGGACAGCATCTCCGATTGAATAATTACAACTCGATGTTGTTTAAATCAGGTCTGGAACTGATTGGAGTATTGATCTTAAAAAAGGGGTTAAACTGGGTAAATAGGGTTAAAAAATTGTTTGAATCAGTTTCTCTAATTTTTAATAATTATGTTTCTTTATTTTTATAATTTATTTAATTAAATTAGTTGAATTTGAATTTATAAAATTACTTATTTAATATTATTAATAAATTTCTTCTCCCTTATAAATTTATCTTTATTTGTTTTTTTAGTGTTTGGTTAATTTGTGATATCAAATTCAATCAAAAAATTTAAATTAGTATAAATAAATAAATGAATAAATAATTTATCTTTTATCTCTTTTTTACCTAATCGTATTCAATTAACTAATCCATTTTCACTAGATTCAATATTATTAAATATTGAATTTTTAATACTGAATTTGATAAGTCCTAAATTCATATTAGAAAGTTGTTTGGTAAATTAGTAAATATAAGTACTGAATATAATTATATTGTTTGATAAAAGGAAATATTAATTTTTAAAAAAATATTTATTTATTAGTTTAATCTTATAAATATAATATTTTATATTATTTTGGATCGTTTTGGATAAAAATAAATATATTAATTTGAATAGCTCTTATTTTTATAAAAAAAAGACAACTTATTTTAATTTTTTAATAAAATAAAATCAAGTTAATACTTTTTAAACTCTTTAATTTAGAATGAATCAAATCTCCTCAAATAGAATTTAAACCTACGACTAATCAGTTAATAGTCAACTGCTCTATTGCTGAGCTTCTGAGGAGTAATGGGAGATTAGATCTTATGGAGTTTAATTCTTGCTCTTAACCCATAATCAATATGAATTTGAAGTTTCCTTCGTAACTTTCGGAACTTCTTCGTAGTGAATCCGTTCCATGCTTGTTTTTAATTTCTCTTATTTAATTTATACTTTTACTTTTTTATATTTATTGTGAATTTAACTTACACTTTGAAAAGGTTATTTATTCATTTTTTTTGGTAAAAGGCATGTGGAATGTAGAAATGAGAGAAAATATCTTTTTTAAAAGGAAAAGAAAGGTGTAGTGTTAGTTGCTAGTTCATAGTAAAGGCAAAGAACTAGCAACTAATTGTGGTTCTCATGTTTACTTCAAACTTTAATTTTGATTTAATCATGCATATTTAAAAAAGTAAATAATTTTTTGTCATGATCTCTTTCAACTGAACTGTATTTAAAGTCTTACAACTATTATGAATTGGACAGAACAATAGTTAAAGTTGAGACTTACATCAAAAGATCTCATTGCTAACAAGTATAATATTCTGTTGATTATTGGCATTTTATGTGTTCTCTAAATATTATTTTAATATTTTGGTTTGGGTGTTAATTACCTTATCTTCATTGCTTCCAGGTGTAATTTTATCCTTGACAATGTTATAGACAAAGTTTTGTTATTGACTCGTAGAAGGGAAAAATACTTAGTATTTGCTGTAGTTCGCTTTGTTTGCACCATTCTTACTCGTCATGTAAGTTAATTCACTCGTAATTTTGCTATTTATACTGTTTTATTGTTCATTTAATTTATTATTTTCGATTTTATGGAGTTTCTTTTTTATTCTTCTTGTAGCTTCTCAAAAGTTTTGGGCGTCCTTTGCTCACCACAACAGTAGTTGCTGGAATCGACTCTACCATCCAATTTACAATTTCTAAGAGGTATGTATATTTAATTTGCTAAATTTAAATTGCACATAATATCTCCATCGGCAGACCTCTGCAGCTTGTCCAGTTTTTTGCCATTCACTTTTCTGTTATCTGCCATACTGTAAGTTCTTTTTCTAAAAACTCAGTGAATTAATGTTGTCTGATTTGATTTTTTTAAACTTTAAATTTGTTGGAATGAATGGTAAATAGGAAGGTTGAAATTGGAGTATAAATGCTTGTTTAATTGGAGCATAAATGTTGTCCAAAACAGGGCAAGTTACTTAGGTTTTGTCGTACATAATTGCTTGTGCAAATTTGTTAAATTCAATATCCTAATGTGCCGCCATTTATGTTGTATCATTAGTCAATAAAGCTATCCAAATGTGTTAAATTCACTGTTCTGAATACCAATCATAGTATGGTTGGAACAAAAAAAATTCAAAGTATATAGGCTGGAAACCTAATGGGTTGCCTTATATCTCACTGTAAGATATAATGGATCATCCCTAGGTATAACAATGCCATTTATGATGAATCTTAAAAAATTCAAAAAGATTTGAAAAAAGTTTTATCAAACTCTGAAACCCGCGTAGGACTAACCTGTTAGCATCTAATTGGAATTCTCATTGAAGATAATCAAACATTTAAATCCAATGAAATGACATATTTAATCGTTAGCTTAATAGAAATTCCAATATATCATTATCCTCTATTTTCTCATTTTCATTCTCATTATCCAATGAAATGACATATTTAATCGTTAGCTTAATGGATCCATTTTTCTGGTAGTTTGCGCTTTTTGTTGCCAGTTTTACTTGTAAGTGCAATATAACTTGTGTATTCATGGAAGCATTTAATTGTATATTGTGTTCTTTCTATTTTTGAAACTGTGCTTTCAGTTGTCATTTTTGTTTATCATCTAATTTGTACTGTATTGGGTTTTATTTTTGAGAAATTGTTCTAAGGAAGGAACACTAAAATTTCGGTTTAACTCTGCTGTATCTCCATCGGCAGACCTCTGCTGCTTGTCCAGAACGCTAAAATTAATGTTGTTTGATTTGATTTTTTTTTAAACTTTAAACTTGTTGGAATAAATGGTAAATTGGAAGGTTCAAATTGGAGTATAAATGCTTGTTGAATTGGAGTATAAACGCTGTTGAAAGCAGGGTATGTTCAAATTGGAGTATAAATGCTTGTTGAATTGGAATATAAAAATTAAATTCTTTTTTAAAAAAGTAATTTAAAAACTTTTTAAAATGAAAATTTATTTTTGTTACTTAGTAATTACTTTGTTAAGTTATTTCTTTTTTTATATTTTTATTATTATTTAAATATATTTTAATATAAAAATCAAAATACTAATTTTTTATATTAATAATGTTTGATTTTAACATTTAATATTTTTAAATGTTTTTATAACTTATAAATTTTTTTATCAATATAATAATAATGATAATTATTTAAATAACTTACATAATTGACATAACTCACATAACATACATAACTTACATAACTCACTAACTTACATAACTTACATAATACATGTAGTTTAATGTAATAATTTCCTTAAAAGCATATAGTTTAAAGATCAAATTTCATAACTTTCATCAAATTTCATAACTTACATAATACATAACTTACATAAATTTAAGATCAAAATTTCATAACTTACATAATTTACATAACTTACATAGTACATAAATATATATCATATCATTACTTACATAAATTATAAATAAACAACTTACCCGTGTAATTTATTGTCAACTTTAGACTTCAACAACTACGAGATGGATAGGACTTGGATGAATTTGTCGAGGGTAAGCAACGACTATCGAAATGGAGTAGAAACTTTTCTAAATTTTGCATTTCAAAATGCAAGCCAAGAGAAAATGATTCTTTGCCCGTGTAAGAAGTGTGGCAATATCAATTGGCATTATCGTGAAGTTGTCTACGAACATCTAATTGTTGATGGCCTTATTCGGGGTATAAAAAATGGATTTTCCATGGAGAGTGTACATCTAGTGGAGCCTCTTCATCGATGAATCTGGGTTATCCTCATAGTGCTTACAATCAGAATGTTAGAAAAGATGACATGGAAGGTATGTTGCGGGATGCATTTAATATGCGCAGTGATGGTTTGCAATCATTTCCACCTGACTTGGGTGCAACCGATGATTATAATTTTGGTGGAAATACTTTCACCGAAATGGGAAGAAGTGTACCTGATGAACAGCCAAATGAAGAAGTGGCGAAGTTCTACATGTCACTTGGTGAAATGAATGAAGAACTGTATGAGGGATCAAAATTTTCAAAATTGTCTTTCTGTATTCGTCTTTTTCACTTAAAATGTTTGGAGGGTGGACCGGAAACTCTTTGACAATGCTGTTAGAGTTTTTGAGAGAAATGTTCCCGTTTGTAAAAATCCCTCAATCTTTCAAAGACATGAAGAAACTGATAAAAGATTTGGGCCTTGGCTACAACAAAATTCATAGTTGCCCAAATGACTGCATGTTGTATTGGGGCAACTGGAAAAACCAACAGTGCTTTCATGTATACGATCAATCCCATTGGATGAATAGAAATACAAAAGATGGTAACGAGAATGAAAACGATGCACAGTCAAGGCAGAAGCCAGTTAAGATTTTGCGGTATTTTTCACTAATACCAAGGCTTCAAAGGCTTTTCATGTCATCGAAGACAGCCGAGTCAATGACGTGGCATCAAGATGGATGAACCGATGATGGATTGTTAAGGCATCTGCAGATTCTTTAGCTTGAAAATCATTTGACTCTAAATTTCCAAGCTTTGCAAGCGATCCTCGGAGTGTGAGGCTTGGGCTAGCATCTGATGGATTTAACCCTTACAAAATCATGAGCACAGCATATAGCACTTGGCCTGTAGTGCTTGTTCCTGACAATTTGCCTCCATGGGTTTACATGAAATAATCGTCCTTTATCTTATCTATGATTATCCTTGGAGAGAAAGGTCCCGAGAATGATATTGACATATATTTGCAGCCACTTATTGAAGAGTTAAAACAATTATGGGCTGGTGTTGAGACATATGATATACTGAGAAAGGAGAACTTTAATTTACGTGCAGCTTTGATGTGGACTATTAATGACTTCCCGGTTTATCCAATTTATCTGGTTGGAGTACCAAGGGACGTTATGCTTGTCCTTGTTATGCTACTCAAACATGTTCGCAATGGTTATATAATGGGAAGAAGTTCTCTTACATGGGGCATCGTTGGTGGTTACCGAAAAATCATAGATTTAGATTTTAGAGTACTCAATTTGACGGTACTGAAGAGTTTAGAGAAGCTCCTTCGCAGACCGGTGGATCTGTAATCTTGTTCATGTTGAAAGATATGAATTTCATTTATGGGAAGATGAATCAACCGCCCAACACGCAAAGAAATAAAAGATCAAGGGATGAATCTGATAATGAATCTGATGAAGAGGATGATCCTAATGAGGCGGACTTGTGGAAAAAAAGAAGTTTTTTTTTTAGTTGTCTTATTGGGAGCATCACATTTTACGACATAATCTTGATGTCCTGCACAATGAGAAAAATGTCTGCGAGAACATCATTGGGACTATTTTGAATGTCGATGAAAAATTGAAAGACAATATTCACAGTCGACTTGATTTAGTCCACATGGGAATTCGGCGTGAGCTTCATCCCTAAGCACTTCCGAATAGGAAATATCGGTTGTCGCCTTCTATTTTTTCAATGTCGAAGACAGAGAAAGAAGTGTTCTGTATGGTGTTGAAGGATATAAAGGTCCCGGATGCGTATGCATCAAATATATCTCGATGTGTGAGTCTTAAAGATTGAAGACTATATGCCTTAAAATCACATGACTATCACATCTTGATGCAATACTTACTGCCAGTTGCTATACGGTGTTGTATGTCAAAAAAGGTGACATCTTGTGTAATTGAACTATCCAATATAATGAAAGGCATTTGTGGCAAAGTTTTGGATGTTCAAGAACTTGAGACACTACAAGATCGAGCCGCATTAACTTTATGCAATCTGGAGAAGATCTTCCCGCCTTCCTTCTTCACTATTATGGTGCACTTGATAATTCATTCCCTCGTGAAGCAATACTTGGTGGACCCGTTTTCTATCGATGGATGTATCCCATAGAAAGGTCTTAATTTATTTGTAAATTATTCCTTCATTCACCTCAATGCCTTTAGTTGCAACTTTTGATAATGTTGTATATCGTGTTTAGGTTCCTATCCAAATTGAAGTCTTACTGCTGCAATAAGCATTATCCGGAAGGATCAATTGCTGAAGGCTACTTGGCAGAGGAATGTATGACTTTCTTTTCAAGGTATTAGGAAAATGTTGAAACAAGAATGAATAGACCAAGTAGATATGCTAGGCTCATAGATCATAACAAGAATGAATAGACCAAATAGAAATGCTAGGCTCACAGAAATGCTAGGCAGAATTAGATGATAGATCGTGGGTCCAAGCAAATCGATATGTTCTTTTTCATCACGATTCAATGGAACCATTACGCAAGTAAGTTATAGAATTTGATAAATATTCATCAATTATAATTTGTTTGTCTTCTAACAAAGCAAACCTTTTTTTTAACATAGTGAGTACAAACAAATATTGAGAGCTCGTTCACGGTCCTGAAGATTACAATAACGAGAAATTAATAAGTTGTTCACAGAATCATTTCATGAATGGTTAAGCCAAACGGTACGCAAATGAAGTTTTCATTGACAAGTAATAATGTTTTCTCATAACATTTATAATTACTCAATTTACTTTCGATTCAATAGGTTTAGAGTCGAAATGAAGTAAATGAAGAAGATAAATGGCTTTCCCAAAGTCCAAATAGAATAGTGAAAAGATATAGTGCCTTCCTCATCAATGGATTCAGATTTCATACAAAATATCGCGAGAGATTGAGGAGAACCCAAAATTGTGGAATTGTTGTTAATTCTTCAATTACAAGTTATGCTAGTGCTAGGGACAGTAATCCTGTCGAGGGGAATGTGGAGTATTACGGACTTCTTACTGACATAATTGAGTTGGATTATTATGGCAAATGGAAAGTTGTCATATTTCGAGGTGATTGGGCTGATGTGAATATGGCTCACGGAATTAAAAACGATCAATATGGTTTTACAATGGTGAATTTCTTTCAATTGATTCACACTGGAGAACAATTGATAGACGAGCCGTATGTATTTTCTTCTCAAGTGAAACAAGTTTTTTACTCAAAAGATCCAACTGATAAGGGTTGGTACGTTGTACTCCGAAACACCCCTAGAGACTTGTTTGACATGGGCAATGGAAGTAGAGATGACATCGTCGAAAGATCAGAAACTTTGTCTTTTCCAGAACAAAACTTAAATGAAAATATCCCTAGTACTAGTACACAATTTCAATGGTTTCGTTAGGATGTGGACGAAGATATTTACGAATTATGATGTAGTAAGATTTTACAATTTTTTATTTATATATAATATTATAATTTTAATCTTGGTCATGTTATATAATTTAACTATTTTATATGTACTATTATTGTTGTTATTTGTTACTAAAATTTCAACTATTTTATGTGTATTACAGGAAAAATGCATAGAAGAAGATTACGAGATTTAAGTATTGTCCAGAATACTCCAAATTTGGAAGAAGGAAATAGTGAACAACAAAGCGATTGTTGGTTCTTCGAATGTGCTAGGAGGCAGGTTGACGAGCTGCGCAGAATTTCAAAGTAATGTTAAGTTTATTTTACATGCATGTTGACTTTTATTATTGATTCATTTTTCAATTTTAATATAATAATATATCATTTTTCAGCTGAAAGTGGTGGGACGCGCAGAGGTCAAGGACGTACGCTGCTTAAAGATTTGTACGACTTAAATCATGTCAAGCGTGTCAAAGTAAGAGAAACAGTCATGGCCAGCCTGTTCGATATGAAGCTCGACTTTTAGCAGACTATTTGGGCATTATAGCACAAAATGACAATATGTTGCCCATTAACTACGAATCATGACATCACATGCCTGATAGCAACAAAAACCAAGCTCTCGATAATATTAAGGTAACAAAAAGTGAATGTAATTTATAATAGTTTGGTTTAAGTTTCATTTATATTTACTTTCTAAACTTATGTTTTTTTAGGAGAGATTTGCTTTAGAGGTCTCCGATGACTATATCAAGAAGACATTGGGTAAAAAATGGAGAGACCAATAAAGCACTTTGAAAAAAGAATATTTTGAGAAAGACATAAGCCTCGAAGAAAAATTGCGAAATGTCCCGCCAGGAATGTTAAGGTACCAATGGGAAGATGCGGTTAGATTTTGGAATTCAAAGAAAGGAGAGGTATTATGTACTTCTAAACTCTTATAAATTTTTCGGTTTATAGTATTTACTATATACGTAATAATAATTTCATTATGTAGGACCGTGAGCGAGTTGGAACAAGCAGCAGGCAGAAACAAAAATTCACGCACACGACAGGGTCGAGAAGTTTTGCTTGTGTAGCTGAGGCCAAAGTATTATAATTTATTAATTCTGTCAAATATTAATGACTTTATACTATTAAATTATATTTTTACTACTACACTGTAGGAAGTCTCGCCTGGTCAAAAAGTTGGACGCCTTTAGCTTTTTGACATTACGCATAGGAAGAAAGATGGATCTCCGATGACATCCGAAGCTGGAGAAATTATGGTATATTTATTTAATAAAATTTGATTTATTATAAATATTTATAATGTTTAATTATAATAGTTTAATTCGTCGTTAGTAGTTTTAAATTAATAATGTTAAGTTATGTTGCATTCCTTCTTATTATATATTTCGTTTCTAACTCTTTGATTGATTTATTAAAGAAAGTAAAGGAGAAGAAGGCAGAGTATGAAGCGGTTGCTTCGACTGATAGTTCTGTTAATCTTGAGGATATTGATAACAGAATTATTACTGATGTTTTGGGTCCTGAAAGGTATGGTCGGGTTCGATTTCAAGGATCTAGTGTTACCCCGACCCAATATTTTGGATCCAGCTTCCAGCAATATATGTCTTCCGGGAGTCAAGCTCAAGCTGAAGTTCAGAGGTTAAAAGACCAGATAGCTCAAATGCAAGCTAGCACGATTGAGTAAATTGCTGAGGTTCAAAGAAAATATGAAGAACTCCACCAACAGCTTAGAGCGGATGCAGCAGCGGCAGCAGCGAGGGAGGCAGAAGCAGCAACGATGGTAGCAGAGCAGAGCAAAAAGTACGATGAGCTCCAGCTACAGCTTCAACATATGATGCAGATGTTTCAGCAGTCGCAAAAGCCGCCATCTTAGACATTTATTTTCTCGTTGTAAGATTATTTTTAACATTGTTACATTTAACATTATTGTAAGAATATTTTCAGTTATACTTCATTTATTAAATTACATCATATATCTTTTATTGAATTTGAAGTATCATTTAGATTTAATGCTTTTGGTGGGATTTTTACGCTACATTTGCTGTTTTGGGTTGGAATTATATGCTACATTTGCTGTTTTTGGTTGGATTTAATGCAGGAAGGGTAGGATATTAGAGAAATTGTCTATTGCAAATCTGTACAAATTAGCGGCGCTTTTTTCGGCGCTTTTAAAAGCACCGCAAATACTATTAGTGGCGCTTATAAACGCCGCTAAAAGCCTGTTTTGCTATAATGTGTATAGCATTGCTCAGCCTTATAACTTGTCTTATATGGAGTTGACAATTTTTGTTAACAAAATCTTTAGGATGTGCCCTTTGTTGATTATGCGGACATATGTAAGCCCATATATGATATCTAAACCTATTATAGGAACATATCTTGAATATTGGTTCAAATTGGATCAAGCAAATCGGCTTTCCTATTTTGAGAAGACTGGATTGGTTTGGGTAACTTGATAATGTATCTTGAAAATTTAAAGAGTTATCTTGAACTTATTAAAGGTATTTTATATGCTTATTATCTTACTATTTTGACGGGAAGATTGATGGTAATTAATTTTTATGTTAACTAGCCTTAAACTCTTATATAGTAATGGTTTGTGTAGGTAAAAAGTGTGGAGAAGTTTACCACATTTTTTGTTATTTAGAACTTGTTTTTTTAGAGTTCATTTTGTAAGAAATCAAATGAATCACTTGGTTTTTATCCTAAGTGTTCAAGGGGAAAAAATTAGAGGAAAGTGATCTACATCTTGGGTGCAAAAGTGAGATTACTAATCTAGTGAGTGCCAATTCTTGTAATCACTTGTTACTTGAGGTGTTAAGATAGTGAATTACCTCTTTGAGTAAAGTCTCGACGACCCTACATATATTGAAAAACCGAATTGCGTAAACATTTTGAGTGTTGATTGTTTTTCTACTTTATTCTTCACTAGTGCCTTAGTTGTTGGGATTATTATTAAGCATTGCTTCTGCTTGCAATTATTGTCTTTGTTCTTTCATAATGGATTTAATATTCAAATATGAAATATATATATAAATCTGTAAAAAAATATTAAAAATTGTTGAATATTTAATTTTCTATTATTACATTCAATTACTATATATATAGAAAAGAAACAATTGTATTAGGTATAGATGGTCTTAAGCCATATCGTGGTATTGATGACTCTATTATACTTAAATTTATGATTTAATTTGTATAATTTTTATTTGATCTAATTTGCTCCTTTATTATTATAACCTCATTAATTAGTATAAATAATTAGTATCCTTAATCATTATTTCATCTCATAATGTCAGAATAGATTTTTTTTCTTTTCTCCTAATAGTTAACAATATTAATTATTTGAACTAACTAATAAGATTATAAAAATATAAGAATTAAATTCAGTTAGAAATTAAAATATATGGATTAAAGCTTAAATCCAGGCATAAAGAAGGACCAAACCTGAAATATTGCCATTTTTATAATGTGAAATGAGAGCTAACTTCACACGTCCAATGGTGATATGTAGGGGACCAATGCCAAGACTATAGTAGCTAAAATTGTGAACTATATAAGATTAAGAATTGGATTACTCTTGGATGAACAATAATGGAAAGAAAAATTATAGAACCAACAATAAAGTTTACCTATTAATTACCAATTAGGTGGTCTCATTGAAAATTGCATCCACTCAGAGATTGAGTAGATGGATAATGTAGGTTCAATAGCCTAAACATAAATAATGCCTCAAATAGATCATGCTAACGATTTTCTTCAAAAATGGTTTTATTAATGATATTTGAGACGTCAATTTGTGTCATGTTTTTATATAGGTTTAAATCCATAATTTTATTTTATGTATTATTAATTAAATATTTTTTATTAAATTTCCATGTCACTCTAACCATGTTACCAAATAATAGTAAAAAGTTTGCACTTCTGACAAATATAGCGAAGGATTTGCATTGATTTCATTTGGGGTAGAGATGAGAGTCAATTTGGATATCAGTAAAATTTTAGACCTATTTTTTATATCAAGGCTTGATTTGAAAAATGGGCTTAAAATTTTAACTAAGTTCGGTTTGCATAAAAATGTTAAAACTTAAACTCGACTCGGCCTGCTCGTATTAATTTTTTATATTATTATTTTTATATAAAAATAAATTTAAAACATATAATACATAAAATTTACTAAAAATATTAAAATAAATGTTTCTCAAAAAAATTGAAAATAAATTTAAAAATATTATTTAAACTTAAATAACGCTAAAATAGATGCAACTTAGCAAGCAAATACTACTAAAATAGTAACAAAATTAACAATAAAACAAGAGTTAATATCAAAACAATAACAACAAAATAGTAGAAATATAATAGCGAAACGACACCAAACCAGTAGCAAAAAGTAGCGGGATTTTTTTCTTGCAAATTTGGGTTGGGTTAAAAAAGCTTACCCGACCTATTTAAAAACTAGGCCTCATTTTTTTTACCCAAGCTCATTTTTTAAACCTATATTTTTATCTAAATCTTTCCACTTTTAGAGTAAATCTTCACGATCCAACCTATAATCAAGTCTAATTTAGGGTTAAAAAAAATACTATCCTAAAGCTAACACAATTAGGGTCATGGGTTACACCAAACATGTCTCCTAATTAACACTGCATTCTCCACTAATATAGGAGCTTTGTTGAAGATTTGTAACTATGATTCATTGTTGATAGATAGTCTCCCCATTCAATTGACAACTGCGTTTGCCTCCCTAAAAATGTATTTGACATGACCATCAACCGCAAAACTTATTGATTTAAGTACTGCATTAACATCTAAACTTAGGTTCCTGCCTTGGATAACCCATTCCCCCTTACCTTCTACCAATAATATTATAAAATTGAAGGGATCAAATTATATTAAGTTAAAGTATAAAAAATCTTATATTTAGGGGCAGATTCAAGGGTGGCAACCAAGGGTTTTACCTCCCTTAGTTCAAATTTTTATAATTTTCTTTTAGTACTTTCCAAAAATTTATAGTTCAATTTAACTCTTTTTTAAATACAATTAAATATCTTTAGAGAGGTGATTGTTATACACCTAAGACAACATTCGAGACACTTCTAACAATATTTGAGAATTAGATCATATTTAATTTTTTTAAAATTTAAAATTTAAAATTATAATATATTATTAATATTTATTAGTGAGATTTAAATCGCGTCATTAATAAAACTTGTAAATGTAATTCTAATTATTAAAGATTATTGTCATTTAATGACATTTGATTAATAAATTTTTATATAAAATTTAAACATTTCATTGAAATAATAGTTCATGTAAAAATTATTATTTTTATTTCACTTAAGAATAAAATTAATTTTACTAAAATTTAAGGTAATCGGCTAAGGTTGTAATAGAGAACTTATTTTGTAAAGAGTATAATCCATACTTTAGGATTGTTATTGTTATAGTTGAAAAGTTGTAAAAATTAGGCTTAATAATAGATTTGGCCACTAACGTCTGCATGTTTTGTCAAAATGGCCCTAATTGTATTTTTTAGTCTTTTTTGACCATCAACCCTTTTTTTTTTCAATATGCTTTTTTCAACAAATTTAATGAATAAATTTAAAGTTCCAATTTTTCTTTTTCTTTTTTTCAAAAGGTTTCAATCTCTCATACGTTTATTTACTAAGAAGTTTTTCTATTGAGTTAATTTTTTTAGATAATTGCGTTTATTTTCTTTAAATTAAGAGTTGCTTTTTTAATTTAATGTATTATTTATTTTATTATTATTTTTATTTTTTCGAATTCGATTATAAAAACGGAAGCAAACATTTGTAATTTCTTCTTCACGATTTTTCGAATATAAAGATAGAAAAGCAGAGGTATTTTTCACCCTTGTTTCGCATATCACGCATACATACAGAAATAGAAATAGTATTAAAGGTTTTACCTTTTTGCGACCATCGGAGTCCTGAATCCGAAGCCCTTTTTTGGTTTTTTCTTTTTGATTTCAGAGGAGTTTTCGGGTATTTTGAGTATGGGTTCGGGTTAAAGAGGCTTAAAAAGGCCAGGGTAGCCTTCTTTGGTCTCTTCGACCGCCGTATGCAGTGGTGTAGGTGGAGAGACTCGGTGGCTCGATGACAGAGACAAGCCAAACTTGGCCAGCGCTCCGAGAGCCATCCAGAGCATCCCTTTTGTTTTTTTTTAGCAACAGTTTAAAATGTTTTTTTTTGTAATGTTTTTGGAATTTATAGCCCATTGGTGCGACGTCGTTTTGATATGGTCCGTTTATGACGAAAACGACATCATTTAAAAGGCTAAACCCGCGCGAGTGACCCGACCCGGGGAAGGATCCGCGCGTTTTATTGAATTGGGATATTTATTCTTCTAGTCCTTCCGCATTTTATTTCTTTTATATTAAGTTTTATTTTTATTTTTAATTTTTCCCTTAATATGTATTCCGTTTTCATTTTGGTCCTCGCTTAAACGCAACGTTTTCGATACTAGGAATATTTGCTAGTTTAATCCCTATACCTCTGAAGTTGCAGTAGGTCGGATTGAATTTACCATACAAGTTGTATCTCCCTGAAGTTGCAGTGGAGCAGACTGAAGATAGCGAATCTTATTTCTCTGAAGTTGCAGTGGAACAGATTGAAGCTATGAATCATAGATTTTATCTCTCTGAAGTTGCAATAGAGCAGATCAAAACAAACCTTATCTCCTTGAAGTTGCAGTAGAACAGATTGAAGTCACAAGTCTTATCTCCCCGAAGTTGCAGTGGAGCAGACTGAAGACAGTTAATGTAACAGCCCTATTGTGACCCTAATCGGAACGGTGGTTTCAGGACCACGAATTCGAGTTAGAAAAATATTTAAATATTAATTTCGGTGTTCTGAATGTGTGAATTTGTTGGTGTGAAAATTTTGTTTTAAAATTTTATCGTTTAGATGCCTGATTAAATGAAAAGGGTCTAATTGTGTAAAATGGAAATTAAGGGTTAATGTGTAAGGGCCAAAATGTGATTGATTTTATATTATGAAGTATTAAGGTTGCAATTTGACCATAAATAGGTCTTAATGGCCGTCAAAATGCATGCAATAGTAGATGGGTGGTGACTTTAATATCATATAATAATATAATAGTAATAAAACATAAAAAAAGAAAAGAAAAGTGGGTGAACATCTTTTCTATCATTTTGTCTTCTTCATTGCCGAAACCAGAGAAGAAAGAAAGAGCTTGAGCTCTTAAACTTTCGGCCTTGCATGCTTGATTAAGGTATGAAATTGAGTTCGGTTTTTGATAATTTTTACGTTTTTGAGATCGTTGCTAAGTTATCTACAAAACTCATGCTTGAATTTTTGATTTTGGTGGATATTTTGAATTATGCCATTGTTGAAAGCTTGTGTATTTTGATGTTTGATGGTAGATTATGCATGTTTATGAGTAGAGGGACGATTTTTACTAAGTGATTTTCGGTGAAAACGAGTAAAACGAGTTAATCGGTAAAAGTTGTTATTGTTCATAAGTATGTGTTATAGTAAGAATTTGAAGTTGCAATAGAAGGGAAAAATGTTCAGCATGTCATAAAACATAAGAAAAAAGGATAAAGTTTAATTTTCGAGCCTAGGGGAAAAATCGTAATTATGCAAAAGTTTAGGGGCAAAATTGTAATTTTGCCAAAGTTTGAGTTAGGGACTGTTTTGAATAGTATATTAATTAAATAAGTGAAATGTGATGTTTTAGATCCCGAAAAACGAGATTTGGATGTAGAACTAGAGGAAAATCGAAAATCGAGAAAGTTGGTAAAATGGTCGTTTTGGCATTCGAGGTAAGTTCGTATGTTAATAAGCATTAAATTTAATATGTTTGAATGTTTAACTGATACCATGTGTTATTTTGTATGTTATTATTGGATCATGAATAATATAAAAAAAATTACAAAATTGAATTGAAATATCAAATTAAGAGAAATGCAGGGCGGAGTATGATCGAATTTCGACATGTAATGAATTGACGGATAAGACCATGGTTAATCCATGGCAAAGTGTGAAATGTAGGTATGGTATCATCCATACTGAGATATGAAATGTAGGTATGGTATCATCCATACCGGAGTTCGAAATGTAGGTATGGTATCATCCATACCGAGATATGAAATGTAGGTATGGTATCATCCATACCGAGTTGTGAAATGTAGGTATGGTATTAACCATACCGAAGTTAAGAAATGTAGGTATGGTGTTTCCATACCAAGTTGTGAAATGTAGGTATGGTATTTCAATGAGGAAAACCATACTGAGTTGTGAAATGTGGCACTGAGCAACGACGTACTCAAATTCGTAAGACGTTTCCTAATTTGATAATAAGTAATACAAAAGGAGTGAATCAAATGAAAGAGATTGAATGATTGTTAATGTTGAGCTCAACTATGTGTACAAGAGAGTTACGAAATGGTTTTGGTCACATGTATAGTACTAAGTGCAGGCTACTATGTGTACCAGATAGCTTCGGCTACAAGGGTGGTACCATGTGTAGGCCACCGTTTATTTGTTATCATTACGATGAATTCAACGAGAAATTGACTAAGAGAAAATACATGTGATTGTGTGATGACTAAGTGTAATTAAATACAATCATGTTATGAATAAGTGCAAGTATAAATGTGACCAATTGAGAAATGTGGCAAATGTACGTATGAATAATATGTTCAATAGAAATTTGAAAGATTAGTATAAGCAAGTGATGAACACAACTAAAATGAAAGAGAGCAAAAGTTTACAATAGAACTGCTTTGGACAGCCGCAGCGACGTGAATTTGAAAAATCACCAAAAATAGTAGAAATTGAATTATAAGTTGGATGAGATGTTTATTTAAATATTATTGAGTCTATTTTCATATAAAAGAAACAGAGAAAACAAAGGATTTTTATATTTCAAGATATTTAAATTCTTGTGAGATTGGTTCAGAATGAGTACGTGATCCCCTGTTCTGAATTGGAAAAATCATTAAAAATTGTATAAAAATAATTATGGGATAAAAGTTATATGCTTGAAATCCTTAATGAGTCGAGTTTCAAATGATATAAATGATAACATCATTTGAATTCTGTACAAGGAGAAAATTGATTCGTAGTGAAAAGTGGTCAGAATAGTTGAATAGTGAAATGGGGAAAACTTTAATGAATAAACTGTACTAATTGGCTAAGCCAAAAATTTTGGAAATTTTATGGTATGAAGATATGTGAGTCTAGTTTTTGATAAAGTTAACGGATCTTAATTTGGAGTTTTGTAGCTCGAGATATAAATGATTTAGTGACTATGACTCAAGTAGACAGCTTCAGATAAACATGAGAAAATGGTGGAACTATGTGTAATTATGATTGCATTATCTTGAGAACTTGTTGTGAGGATTTATCATGTTGAGGCCTTGATAAGGCTACAAATAAGTTGGGAAAGTAAGAACTTAGCATTATTTATGCAAGTTATAACGGCTTAGTAGTAAGCTAAATTCATTGCTAATGCTTATTATTTTTACATGTGAACTTACTAAGCTTTATAAGCTTATTCCCCTTTTCTTTCCCATGTTACAGAGTCCTATTAAACAAGCTCAAGTTGGAGGTCGTCGGAGATCGCTTCACACTATCAAGTTATCTATGGGTATCTTTATTTATAAATGATTTAAGTTATGGCATGTATAGGGACTTGACTAAGTCATTTTGTATATGTGTTAAGTAATTTGACCAAATGTATTGTTAAGTCTGGAAATGCCTCGTACTCGGTCCCGGCATAGGATACGGGTAAGGGGTGTTACATTTATTGGTATCAGAGCTATGGTTTAGTCGATTCTCAGACTATCATAGTGAGTGTGAGAGTCTCACTATACATGCCATAATGAACTGTGATAGTGTGACGACTTCCGACCCTGATGTAAATTATTTTATTAGACAGATGCGCACTTCAACCGAACTAAATTTGTTAGTACAAATAATATGTTTATGATGAGTTGAGACTCGTAAAAAGTAAGAGTAATAGTTTATGATGTTTATGTGATGATGAATAAATTGTGGAAAAAAAAATTCTAAAATATGAAAGATGATATGAAATGAAAGTTTACACTATGATAAGTGTTCATGTTGATTTGCATTTGTATGATGCTATGAGTATAACTTGTGAAATTAAGTGAATGTTATGAGTATTTCTTGTGCAGCTTCATGTTCTGAGATTTTGTCATTTTTGTTTCCTTAATAAATTATTGTTCAAAGTATCAACCATGAGATATCAGTTGGAAATGTTCTATTGATGAAAATGGTTTCTTCTTATTATTAAAATGCTTAGAATGATTATAATTTTTGACTTGATGGTGAGAGTTCTTTATCTGATTTGAGGTATAAAGATTGTGCTTTAGTATTGGTTGTTATGGAAACTTGTGTTTAAATTTCTCCGATGATCGAGATGTTTTGTTTTCAGCTGAGGCATTATCTACTAAAGTAATTGAGAAGTTTGTCTTATTATGGCAGCATGTGAATATGTCATTATTGGTGGGCTGTGTGCGATACCACAGTATTTATTATTATTTGTAGGCTGTGTGCGATACCACCGTATTTATTATTACTAGTGGGCCGTGTACAAAACCACTTTGTGTATTCGATATTATTCTAAAGTGCTCATCGGGAAACTTTGACAAAGTGAAAATTACGTGTGACTATGTGATGACAAATGCAGGTATAAGTGCATGTAAATGTGAGCAATGTTTATGATATGCATTTGGAATGTGGTAAGACTTGAAATGAGTAAGTTTATATGTAAATGATACGTCCTTTTTACTTATGTTTTTACATATTAATGTATCATATGAAATATGAGTGAATATTATTGATATTTATTAAAATGATGGGCGAGAAATTTCCGGATGAACCTTTGAAAGAAACAAAGGATACGGATGCATACCCCGAATATCTCGTTAAATGACCTAAAATAACTTGATCTTTGTGATGAAATTTTATGAAAATCATCCGGGTTTCGCAATGTTACGATTAAGGAAAAAGTTAATATTGACTAATCGACTCGTTCGGGATTCTTATCATATGAGAATGCTAGTTGATTTTGATGATAGATGAGCAAAGTGTTAATATGTCTGGTCGTGATCGGTTTACTCTATCTTTCTCGGTATTCTATTAAAATGAATTGATAGAAAAGAAACAAGTAACATTCATATGATGTTGAAATTCAGTTTCCACTGATTGTTATTCTGTGAAATGTGTATATGAAAACTATGTTGCTTCTGTTATCGTTCAGTGCTTAAAAGTATTATTTTCCTTCTGGAAATTTTCTGAGAATTAGTCAAAGTCGGTATTATTTCTCTTATGAGCTATATTCTCAGACTTCTAGTACGGTATCAAATCTTGGATCTCCTTTATCTCGAATTTCTTATTGACTTTATTTTATGAATTGTGCAAGAGATATTCCTTTACTGGAAGTAATCATACTTATGTGAGTATGAAATCTAGTTTGATAGTGAACATACAATGTTACTATTGTCAGATGTGTAAAGACTAAAAGTATTGTTTATCGATGTGACTGAGAAGTTAGCCTTGAAATGTCACTACAATTTCAATTGTCAGAGAGATGCAATTCCAATGTGGTTCAGTATTTTAAGAAGTAACAGTAAAATGAACTTTATTAGATGTGATCTATCTTTAGATTTCGGGAAAAAAAATCAACATTGATAAAAGAGTAAACAGTGAAGGATCAAGCTGGAATCTGCACTATGATTGTTATTTCTGAGTAATTTTATATATCTCAATGAGTTAAAACGAGATTGTTATATATCATTGAAACTGTATAGTTGATTTAAGGATCATTGATTCGTAACCGGAAAGAATTGTAATAAGATACATGTTTGAGTTATCATGGCAACCGGATGAAAATAGCTCCTTTAGAAAGGTCTTCAGAAACAAACCAAGACCAATTCAATTATTTAGTCTGGATAGTTTATTGGTTTGAAGTGTATTTTGATACAAGAACGTGAAAATGGTAGCTTATGCTTGCACTTAGTTAATACTGCATGAAAAGAATCTTATGATGTGAATTAGACAGTGATTATTATTCAGAAATAATGATGCTTATTCCATGATTTTGTGAAACTTAGAATTTTGTCAGCAAATGGTAAGTTAGAAGTGTTCAAAAAGAACTAACTTCCAATTCAGAACTACAGGTCAGAAACCGACTATTTATATGTTGTTTCGAGACGGAGTTTGTGTACCAATAAATCAATTATAAATTATCAAAAATTGCATACAGAATCGAAAGGTAAGAGTATTGAACTTAGATGAGTGTCAAGTGCTTCTAAAAGTATTTCATTAACCAAAAAAAAAAAAAATTCATCTAGATAAGTAAAGATAGGTGAGTTGTGGTTCATCAAGAGTATGAGATTATTGATAGAATAATGCCAATTACTTATTAGTGGGATTTTCAAATGAATTTAAGAAGATCTGTAATATGATTTTTATGTTCATGATAAGAGAGTATAGTTCTGAATCTTAGTTTAAGAAGTAAGTTTTGAGGATGCCGAGACTAAATGAAAAGCTAAAAGTGACTTGTGAAATTAAACCTAAATCCATTAACTGATGAGATTTTCGGGGACGAAAATCCCTAAAGGAGAGGAGAGTTGTAATGACCCTATTGTGACCCTAATCGTAAGCGGTGGTTTCAGGACCACGAATCCGAGTTAGAAAAATATTTAAATATTAATTTCGGTGTTCTGAATGTGTGAATTTGTTGGTTTGAAAATTTTGTTTTAAAATTTTATCGTTTAGATGCCTGATTAAATGAAAAGGGTCTAATTGTGTAAAATGGAAATTAAGGGTTAATGTGTAAGGGCCAAAATGTGATTGATTTTATATTATGAAGTATTAAGGTTGCAATTTGACCATAAATAGGTCTTAATGGCCGTCAAAATGCATGCAATAGTAGATGGGTGGTGACTTTAATATCATATAATAATATAATAGTAATAAAACATAAAAAAAAAAAAAAGTGGGTGAACATCTTTTCTATCATTTTGTCTTCTTCATTGCCGAAACCAGAGAAGAAAGAAAGAGCTTGAGCTCTTAAACTTTCGGCCTTGCATGCTTGATTAAGGTATGAAATTGAGTTCGGTTTTTGATAATTTTTACGTTTTTGAGAGATTGCTAAGTTATCTACAAAACCCATGCTTGAATTTTTGATTTTGGTGGATATTTTGAATTATGCCATTGTTGAAAGCTTGTGTATTTTGATGTTTGATGGTAGATTATGCATGTTTATGAGTAGAGGGATGATTTTTACTAAGTGATTTTCGGTGAAAACGAGTAAAACGAGTTAATCGGTAAAAGTTGTTATTGTTCATAAGTATGTGTTATAGTAAGAATTTGAAGTTCCGATAGAAGGGAAAAATGTTCAGCATGTCATAAAACATAAGAAAAAGGGATAAAGTTTAATTTTCGAGCCTAGGGGAAAATCGTAATTATGCAAAAGTTTAGGGGCAAAATTGTAATTTTGCCAAAGTTTGAGTTAGGGACTGTTTTGAATAGTATATTAATTAAATAAGTGAAATGTGATGTTTTAGATCCCGAAAAACGAGATTTGGATGTAGAACTGGAGGAAAATCGAAAATCGAGAAAGTTGGTAAAATGGTCGTTTTAGCATTCGAGGTAAGTTCGTATGTTAATAAGCATTAAATTTAATATGTTTGAATGTTTAAATGATACCATGTGTTATTTTGTATGTTATTATTGGATCATGAATAATATAAAAAAAATTACAAAATTGAATTGAAATATCAAATTAAGAGAAATGCGTATGAGTATGATCGAATTTCGACATGTAATGAATTGATTTGGATAAGACCATGGTTAATCCATGGCAAAGTGTGAAATGTAGGTATGGTATCATCCATACTGAGATATGAAATGTAGGTATGGTATCATCCATACTGAGTTCTGAAATGTAGGTATGGTATCATCAATACTGAGATATGAAATGTAGGTATGGTATCATCCATACTGAGTTGTGAAATGTAGGTATGGTATTAACCATACTGAGTTAAGAAATGTAGGTATGGTGTTTCCATACCAAGTTGTGAAATGTAGGTATGGTATTTCAATGAGGAAAACCATACTGAGTTGTGAAAACGTGGCATCGAGCAACGACGTACTCAAATTCGTAAGACGTTTCCTAATTTGATAATAAGTAATACAAAAGGAGTGAATCAAATGAAAGAGATTGAATGATTGTTAATGTTGAGCTCAACTATGTGTACAAGAGAGTTCTGAAATGGTTTTGGTCACATGTATAGTACTAAGTGCAGGCTACTATGTGTACCAGATAGCTTCGGCTACAAGGGTGGTACCATGTGTAGGCCACCGTTTATTTGTTATCATTACGATGAATTCAACGAGAAATTGACTAAGAGAAAATACATGTGATTGTGTGATGACTAAGTGTAATTAAATACAATCATGTTATGAATAAGTGCAAGTATAAATGTGACCAATTGAGAAATGTGGCAAATGTATGTATGAACAATATGTTCAATATGTAATCGGAAATTTGAAAGATTAGTATAAGCAAGTGATGAACACAACTAAAATGAAAGAGAGCAAAAGTTTACAATAGAACTGCTTTGGACAGCCGCAGCGACGTGAATTTGAAAAATCACCAAAAATAGTAGAAATTGAATTATAAGTTGGATGAGATGTTTATTTAAATATTATTGAGTCTATTTTCATATAAAAGAAATAGAGAAAACAAAGGATTTTTATATTTCAAGATATCTAAATTCTTGTGAGATTGGTTCAGAATAAGTACGTGATCCCCTGTTTTGAATTGGAAAAATCATTAAAAATTGTATAAAAATAATTATGGGATAAAAGTTATATGCTTGAAATACTTAATGAGTCTAGTTTCAAATGATATAAATTATTACATCATTTGAATTCTGTACAAGGAGAAAATTGATTCGTAGTGAAAAGTGGTCAGAATAATTGAATAGTGAAATGGGGAAATTTTAATGAATAAACTGTACTAATTGGCTAAGCTAAAAATTCTGGAAATTTTATGGTATGAAGATATGTGAGTCTAGTTTTTGATAAAGTTAACGGATCTTAATTTGGAGTTTTGTAGCTCGAGATATAAATGATTTAGTGACTATGACTCAAGTAGACAGCTTCAGATAAACATGAGAAAATGGTGGAACTATGTGTAATTATGATTGCATTATCTTGAGAACTTGTTGTGAGGATTTGTCATGTTGAGGCCTTGATAAGGCTACAAATAAGTTGGGAAAGTAAGAACTTAGCTTTATTTATGCAAGTTATAACGGCTTAGTAGTAAGCTAAATTCATTGCTAATGCTTATTATTTTTACATGTGAACTTACTAAGCTTTATAAGCTTACTCCCCTTTTCTTTCCCATGTTACAGAGTCCTATTAAACAAGCTCAGGTTGGAGGTCGTCGGAGATCGCTTCACACTATCAAGTTATCTATGGGTATCTTTATTTATAAATGATTTAAGTTATGGCATGTATAGGGACTTGACTAAGTCATTTTGTATATGTGTTAAGTAATTTGACCAAATGTATTGTTAAGTCTGGAAATGCCTCGTACTCGGTCCCGGCATAGGATACAGGTAAGGGGTGTTACAGTTAATCCTATCTCTCTGAAGTTGCAGTGAAGCAGATTAAAACGACGAATCCTATACCTCTGAAGTTGCAGTAGGTCGGATTGAATTTACCATAGAAAGTCTTTGTAACATCTCGAAATAGGGCCTAAACGGAATAGTGGTTTCGAAACCATAAATCCGAGTCAGTAAAATATTTTACTATTATTTTCTGTGCCGTTGATATGTGATTAAGCATGTGATAAATTTTTTTGAGCTAATTTATCTGTCTGTGTGTTTAATTTGATAAAGGATTGAATTGCATCAAATGCAAAATTAGTGTGCTTTATGAAAAGATGTCTATTTGTTATGTCTTCTTAAGTATGAGGGCTTATATTGCAATTAAGCCAACTATAATGATAGTGGACGGCATAATGACTAATAAAACAAAAAAATTCATGTTTTATGATAATGGTTTAATAAAGGTTAAAGAAAATGTAATTTAATAATAATAAAATATATGTTAAGAATAAAACAAAACAAAAGCCATTATCTTCATCAATTGGCAGAAAGTAAGGAAAAAAAAAAAAGAAGAAGCTTGAGCTCTCTCTCATATTCGGCCATTAGCAACCAAAATTAGGTGAGTTTTAGTTTTTGGATTTTTGATAATTTTACGTTTTTGAGATCGTTGCTATGTGATTTAACTAGCCCATGCTTGAATTTTTGAATTGGTTATGTATTTTGTGAATTGCCATTGAAGAAATCTTGTTGTTTTTGTAGTTTGATGATGAAATATTGATTATATGTGATAGATTAGCAAGTTTTGTTCTTGAACTTTTGATGAAATTAAGTGATCTTCGGTGAAAACAAGCTAATTAGTAAAAGTTATTATTGTTTATAAGTATGTGTTATAGTAAGAATTTGAAGTTGCTATAGAAGGGAAAAATGTTCAGCATGTTATAAAACATAAGAATAAGGGCTGAAGTTTAATTTTCGAGCCTAGGGGCAAAATCATAATTATGTAAAAGTTTAGGGGCAAAATTGTAATTTTGCTAAAGTTAGAGTTAAGGACTGTTTTAGTAAATGTGAGTATTAAATAAGCTAAATTTGCTATTATAGATCAAGAAGAACAAAATTCGGAGTTAGATCGGGGAAAGAAGAAGATAGTGGACTAAATCGATATAGTTTATCGTATTTTGTTTCGAGGTAAGTTTGCGGTAAATAAATGCAATATTCTATTATTTTACATTTAATATTATTAAATTCCAGCATTTACATATTTATTCTGTAAATTTATTATTTAAAGACTCAAGTATGAATTGTGGAAAAGCTATCTCGTAAAGTTAGGTTGAACCTTAGGAATGTGTAGGATACAAATGTCATGACATTAGGGTTTAAGGAAATCATGTAAGACCATGTCAAGACATGGCATTGATAAGTTACTATAAGGCAAAGGTCCCATGTAAGACCATGCCAAGGCATGGCATTGGTGAATTTATAAGGCAAAGATCCCATGTAAGACCATGCCAAGGCATGGCATTGATGAGTTCATAAAGCAAGGATATCACGCGTAAGACCATGTCAAGACATGGCAATGGTTAAGTTTCATAAGGTACCCGAGTATCCTTAGTATTCCAAGTGGTTCAACGGGAAAATTCCAAGAGTAAACCAAAGTAAAGGTAAGACAAGTTCAAGAGGTAAGGTAAGACAAGTTCAAGCTAAAAAGTAAAGGTAAGACAAGTTCAAGCTAAATAGGTAAGGTAAGACAAGTTCAAGCTAAATAGGTAAGGTAAGATAAATTCATGTTAAAAGGTAAGGTAAGAATACAAGTTTAAGTATATTGAATTAAAAGCTTAAGTGATCTTGATAAGAAAAGAATAAGATAGTTCATTAAGAATGTTGTTATCTATTTACATGTAAACTTACTAAGCTTTATGCTTACTCCCATTCTTTATTTTTTTTTATAGTATTACAAGCCAATTCGGGGATCGCAAGGATGTCGGAGATCGTTACACACTATCAAAAGATTATATTGGTATTTTGCGATTTGAACGTTTTAAGTTATGGCATGTATAGGGACTTAGCCATTTTGTGTGTATGACCTTATGATATGGCTTAATATTGGCTTGTAAATGCTTGGTAATGATTAGCCATTAAAATGGTTAATTAAGAACATGTTTTTGGATGTTATGAAATGCCTAGTTGATAGTTATTTTAAAAGAAATTATGTAATTATATGCAGGGGAATAGTTGGACAGCAGCAGTGACGTGATTTTGAAAAATCACAAAAAATAGTAGAAACTTAATTAGGTTGTGCATGAGATATATAATTAAAGCTTATTGAGTCTATTTTCATATAAAGAAAACGGTGTAGGAAAAAGAGTTGTATATTATGAGATAATTGATTTTTAGTGAAGAGATGTCAGAACTGTCAAATTGTGTAATAGGGGAGACTTTAACTAGTAAACTGTACTAATTGGCCACACCAAAAATTCTGGAAAACTTATAGTAAGAAGATATATGAGTCTAGTTTCAAGGAAAATTTACGGATCTAGATTTTGAGTTTCGTAACTCAAGTTATAATTTATTTAGTGAACATGACGCAGATGGACAGTTTCAATTTTTATGCCCCGAACTAGTAAGTTAAGTCTAGTAATGCCTCGTGCTCGACTCCGGCAACGGTCTCGGGTAAGGGGTGTTACATTTATTGGTATCAGAGCAAGATTTTAGTCGATTCTCAGAATATTCAGTATGAGTAAGAATCTAGCTATACATGCCATACTTATATTTTGATCGTGTGACGACTCCTGACAATTTTAAAAATGTTTTTCTTATATAGCTATGGATCCCGAACGAGATGGTGCAGATGATGTAGAGAGTAATGCGCCCGCTCCCTCTGAAGGGACGGTGCCACCAGATAGTCGTGAAAGGCCCGTTACAGTTAGTCAGGGAGGAGAGGCTCGAGAAGCCTTCTTCCAAGCTATGAATGATTGGTTTCTTTGAGTTCGTTAAATTAACCCGATCATTAGACCTCCACCCCTCATGATCCATAGACCACCCATGTAGCTCCCCCAGTTATAAATACAGTTAGAAGAGAGAAACCACCTATTGACAAGATCAGAAAACAAGGGGCTGAAGAGTTTCGGGCTGCCAAAAATGATGATGCAGAGAAAGCTGAATTTTGGCTCGAGAACACTATCAGAGTCTTTGATGAGTTATCCTGCACACCGGAAGAATGTATTAAATGTGTGGTGTCACTTCTTAGAGATTCGGCCTACCAGTGGTGGAAGACACTTGTGTCAGTAGTACCGAAAGAAAGAGTTACTTGGGATTTCTTTTAAGAGGAGTTCTGTAAGAAGTACATCTGTCAGAGGTTTATTGACCAGAAAAGAAAAGAGTTCCTTGAGTTAAAACAGGGTAAGATGACTGTGATCGACTATGAACGTGAATTTATTCGACTCAACAATTATGCTCGAGAGTGTGTGTCTACAGAGGCTATCATGTGCAAAAGATTTGAGGATGGGCTCAATGATGATATCTGACTGTCAGTTGGTGTTTTAGAGATAAAAGAGTTTGTTGTTTTAGTTGAACGAGCCTGTAAGGTAGAAAAGTTATTAAAAAGAAAGGGTAAAGCTGAAATTCATATGCAGGACACGAAGAAAAGACAAATGAGCAAGTCATTTCAGTCTACATCCAAGAGGCCTAGAGAGTTTTCTACGAGATCTAATTTTTCAACCGGGTATTCTAGCCAAAACAGAGGTGAAAGATTTATAGACTCAAAAGCTCAAACCACTTCGATTGCGAGTGTTGGCAGTATTCAGCCTGATAGACCCGAGTGTCCTCAATGTGGTCGATGTCATCTAGGTCAATGTCGAGCAACTGAGATTGGTTGTTTCCGATGTGGTGCACCAAATCATTTCATTCGGGAGTGTCCCGAAATGGTTAAAAAAGAAGTAATACCAAGTGCAAGATCAGGTAATGCCCCCGTTAGAGGCAGATCTCAAAGAAATTCGGGAGTAGGGGCAGGTAGAGGTACATTTAGAGATGCAGCAACAAGATCAGATGTTAGAGCACCAACAAGGACTTATGCTACCCGTGCTCGTGAAGAGGCATCTTCCCCCGACGTAATTACTGGTACATTTTCTCTTCATGATGTTAATGTTATTGCTTTGATTGATCCAGGTTCAACCCATTCCTAGGTTTGCATGAAATTAATGCCTAGTATGAACATGCCCATAGAGTTTACGGAATTTGTGATTAAAGTATCGAACCCATTAGGTCAGCATGTGTTAGTAAACAAAGTATGTAAAAAAATGCCCTCTGATGATTAGAGGTTACTATTTTCCGGCTGATCTCATGCTATTGCCATTTGATGAGTTTGATGTGATTCTTGGTATGGATTGGTTAACTGCACATGATATGATAGTGAATTGTGGAAAGAGATTTATTGAGTTGAAATGTGAAAATGGTGAGTTCCTTGGGTTAATTGGATGAGTCGAGATAGTTCAATTTCCATGATTTCAGTATGTCCGCTCGTAAATGTTTAAGGAAAGGATGTGAAGCTTATCTTGCTTTTGTGTTGAATACTAAAGACCCAGACTTGAAAATTGAATCAATGCCAGTGGTAAATAAGTTTCCTGATGTGTTTCTGGAAGAACTACCAGGTTCGCCTCCTATCAGAGAAGTTGAGTTTGGTATTGAATTGATTCCAAGTACCACACCTATTTCTATTGCTCCTTATAGAATGGCTTCAATAGAATTGAAAGAATTGAAAGCTCGATTCTGAGAATTAAGCGATAAAGGCTTTGTAAGACCTAGTTATTCACCATGGGAGTGCGCCGGTGTTATTTGTGAAAAAGAAGGATGGTTCCATGAGATTGTGCATAGACTATCGGTAACTTAACAAGGTAACCATCAAGAACAAATATCCATTACCTAGAATAGATGATTTGTTTGATCAATTGAAGGGAGCTACTGTGTTCTCTAAGATATATTTGAGATCCGGATACTATCGATTCATGAGTTAAAGAGTCGATGTTCCAAAGATCGCTTTCCGAACTAGGTATGGTCACTATGAGTTTCTTGTGATGCCATTTGGCTTAACTAATGCTCCTGCTATTTTCATGGATTTAATGAACTGAATTTTTAGACCTTATTTGGACAAGTTTGTAGTCGTGTTCATCGATGACATCTTGATTTATTCTCATGATGAGGTGAGCATGCAGAGCATTTGAGAAACAGCTTTCTGATTTTGAGAGATAATCGACTTTATGCCAAGTTTAGCAAAAGTGAGTTTTGGTTCTGAGGAAGTTTGTTTTCTTGGACATATTGTCTCGGTGAAGGTATTAAAGTTGATCCGAGTAAGGTTTCAGCAATTGTTGATTGGAAGCCTCCCGAGAAATGTATCGAGAGGTCGAAGTTTTCTTGGTCTTGCCGAGTATATATAGACGATTTGTAGAGGATTTTCCAAGATAGCTACTCCATTGACAAGATTGTTTCTGTAAATTTGTCAAGTTTGAATGGTGAGAAGTGTCATGAGTTTCGACAAGTTAAAAGTATTGTTGACTAAAGCTCCTGTTTTAGTACAACCGTAAGCAGGAAAAGAGTTTGTGATTTACAAAGTGATGCATCCTTGAATGGACTAGGGTGTGTACTTATGCGGGAAGGAAGGGTAATTGCTTATGCCTCTGCAGACAGTTAAAGCCACATGAGAAAAACTATCGACACATGATTTAGAGCTAGTTTGCTATTGTATTTGCATTGAAAATCTGGAGACATCACTTATATGGTGAGAAATGCCGAATATTCACTGATCACAAAAGTTTGAAGTACTTGATGACTCAGAAAGATCTGAACTTGAGGCAAAGAAGATGGCTAGAGTTGATTAAAGATTATGAGCTAGTGATCGATTATCACCGGGTAAGGCAAATGTTGTTCTTGATGCTTTGAGTAGAAAATCGTTATTTGCATTGAGAGCTTTGCACACTAGTTTGGCATTATCAGATGATGGTTCTATCTTAGCTGAGTTGAGAGCTAAATCGACGTTTCTTGAAGAAATTTGTGAAGCTTAAAAAGATGACAGTGAGTTGCAAGCCAAAAGAGTTCCGTGCGAGTCAGGTGTAGAGTCTGATTTTCAGATCGGTTCTGACGGTTGTTTGTTGTTCAGAGACAAAGAATGATGAGCTTATTAGGAAAATCTTACGGGAAGCACATAGCAGGTCTTTATCTATTCACCCAGGTAGTACAAAGATGTATAATGATTTGAAGAAAATATATTGGTGGACAGGAATGAAAAGAGATATATCAGAGTTTGTTTCTAGATGCTTGATCTGTCAGCAGGTAAAGGTCGAACATTAGATACCCTCAGGTTTATTGCAGCCTGTATTAGTTTCTGAGTAGAAATGGGAGCCCGAAGAGACTATGCGAAAACAGTACCCAAATCTCTTTACAGGTAAGATTTTCGGGGACGAAAATCCCTAAAGGGGGAGAAATGTAACATCCCAAAATAGGGCCTAAACGGAATAGTGGTTTCGAAACCATAAATCCGAGTCAGTAAAATATGTTACTATTATTTTCTGTACTGTTGATATGTGATTAAGCATGTGATAAATTTTTGTGAGCTAATTTATCTGTCTGTGTGTTTAATTTGTAAAAGGATTGAATTGCATCAAATGCAAAATTAGTATGCTTTATGAAAAGATGTCTATTTGTTATGTCTTCTTAAGTGTGAGGGCTTGTATTGCAATTAAGCCAACTATAAGGATAGTGGACGGCATAATGACTAATAAAACAAAAAAATTCATGTTTTATGATAATGGTTTAATAAAGGTTAAAGAAAATGTAATTTAATAATAATAAAATATATGTTAAGAATAAAACAAAACAAAAGCCATTATCTTCATCAATTGGCGAAAGTAAGTAAAAAAAAAAGAAGAAGCTTGAGAGCTCTCTCATATTCGGCCATTAGCAACCAAAATTAGGTGAGTTTTAGTTTTTGGATTTTTGATAATTTTACGTTTTTAAGATCGTTGCTATGTGATTTAACTAGCCCATGCTTGAATTTTTGAATTGGTTGTGTATTTTGTGAATTGCCATTGAAGAAATCTTGTTGTTTTTGTAGTTTGATGATGAAATATTGATTATATGTGATAGATTAACAAGTTTTTTTCTTGAACTTTTGATGAAATTAAGTGATCTTCGGTGAAAACAAGCTAATTAGTAAAAGTTATTATTGTTCATAAGTATGTGTTATAGTAAGAATTTGAAGTTGCTATAGAAGGGAAAAATGTTCAGCATGTTATAAAACATAAGAATAAGGGCTGAAGTTTAATTTTCGAGCCTAGGGGCAAAATCATAATTATGTAAAAGTTTAGGGGCAAAATTGTAATTTTACTAAAGTTAGAGTTAAGGACTGTTTTAGTAAATGTGAGTATTAAATAAGCTAAATTTACTATTATAGATCAAGAAGAACGAAATTCGGAGTTAGATCGGGGAAAGAAAAAGATAGTGGACTAAATCGATATAGTTTATCGTATTTTTGTTTCGAGGTAAGTTTTTATGTAAATAAATGCAATATTCTATTATTTTACATTTAATATTATTAAATTCCAGCATTTACATATTTATTCTGTAAATTTATTATTTAAAGACTCAAGTATGAATTGACGGAAAAGCTATATCTCGAAAGTTCGGTTGAACCTTAGGAATGTGTAGAATACAAATGTCATGACATTAGGGTTTAAGGAAATCATGTAAGACCATGTCAAGACATGGCATTGATAAGTTACTATAAGGCAAAGGTCCCATGTAAGACCATGCCAAGGCATGGCATTGGTGAATTTATAAGGCAAAGGTCCCATGTAAGACCATGCCAAGGCATGGCATTGGTGAGTTCATAAAGCAAGGATACCACGTAAGACCATGTCAAGACATGGCAATGGTTAAGTTTCATAAGAAAAGGTACCCGAGTATCCTTAGTATTCCAAGTGGTTCAACAGGAAAATTCCAAGAGTAAACCAAAGTAAAGGTAAGACAAGTTCAAGCTAAAAAGGTAAGGTAAGACAAGTTCAAGCTAAAAAGTAAAGGTAAGACAAGTTCAAGCTAAATAGGTAAGGTAAGATAAATTCATGTTAAAAGGTAAGGTAAGAATACAAGTTTAAGTATATTGAATTAAAAGCTTAAGTGATCTTGATAAGAAAAGAATAAGATAGTTCATTAAGAATGTTGTTATCTATTTACATGTAAACTTACTAAGCTTTATGCTTACTCCCATTCTTTATTTTTTTTTTTTTATAGTATTACAAGCTAATTCAGGGATCGCAAGGACGTCGGAGATCGTTACACACTATCAAAAGATTATATTGGTATTTTGCGATTTGAACGTTTTAAGTTATGGCATGTATAGGGACTTAGCCATTTTGTGTGTATGACCTTATGATATGGCTTAATATTGGCTTGTAAATGCTTGGTAATGATTAGCCATTAAAATGGTTAATTAAGAACATGTTTTTGGATGTTATGAAATGCCTAGTTGATAGTTATTTTAAAAGAAATTATGTAATTATATGCAGGGGAATAGTTGGACAGTAGCAGTGACGTGATTTTGAAAAATCACCAAAAATAGTATAAATTTAATTAGGTTGTGCATGAGATATAGAATTAAATATTATTGAGTCTATTTTCATATGAAGAAAACGGCGTAGAAAAAAAAGTTGTATATTATGAGATAATTGATTTTTAGTGAAGAGAGGTCAGAACTGTCAAACTGTGTAATAGGGGAGACTTTAACTAATAAACTGTACTAATTGGCCACACCAAAAATTCTGGAAAAAATATAGTAAGAAGATATGTGAGTCTAGTTTCAAGGAAAATTTACGGATCTAGATTTTGAGTTTCGTAACTCAAGTTATAATTCATTTAGTGAACATGACGCAGATGGACAGTTTCAATTTTTATGCCCCAAACTAGTAAGTTAAGTCTAGTAATGCCTCGTGCTCGACTTCGGCAACGGTCTCGGGTAAGGGGTGTTACAGTCTTATCTCCCTGAAGTTGCAGTGGAGCAGACTGAAGATAGTAAATCTTATCTCCCCGAAGTTACGGCGGAGCAGATTGAAGCTACAATTCTAATATCCTTGAATTGGATCGAAGCGCTAGTTCCTATACCCTTGAAGATGCAGTAGGATGGAATGAAGCTACTCGAAGAAGAAAAGCACCGAAAGAAGTCAAAGATTTGAAGACCGGGCAAAAATGGTCCTTTTTGAAGTCTTTGCTCCATTCTCGTTGCACGATAATGAGAAAAGGGGGGCAGCTGTAAGAACCCATCTTACCCATTATTGCCCAGGCCCATACCAATTAAAACAAAAAATAAATGTCCAAAAAAATAACAGTCTGTCCATTACAAAGAAATAATAAACAGGCCCAATAACTAAACCGAGCCCAAAACCTGAATTAAACCCAATAAAAAAACCCAATTACACGGCCCGAATGGCCCAAACATTTTGGGCAGACAGAACCCTAGGGTTTTAGGGGCAGTTTTGCGCCGCACGCATGCCCCCATGCACATTACTATGCGCGCCGCCACGCGCTCGCTCCTCCACGTCAGCCCACCTCCGTACATCGCCACGCACGCCCGTACCTGCACAGAAAGGATAGACAACAGCAAATCAAAAGAAAACGATTGTATTTTTCTTATTTTTATTTTTATTTTTTCGAATCCGATTATAAAAACGGAAGCAAACATTTGTAATTTCTTCTTCACGATTTTTCGAATACAAAGATAGAAAAGCAGAGGTATTTTTCACCCTTGTTTCGCATATCACGCATACATATAGAAATAAAAATAGTATTAAAGGTTTTACCTTTTTGCGACCATCAGAGTCCCGAATCCGAAGCCCTTTTTTGGTTTTTTCTTTTTGATTTTGGAGGGGTTTTCGTGTATTTTGAGTATGGGTTCGCGTTAAAGAGGCTTAAAAAGGCTAGGGTAGCCTTCTTTGGTCTCTCCGACCGCCGTATGCAGTGGCGGAGGTGGAGAGACTCAGTGGCTCGATGACGGAGACAAGCCAAACCTGGCCAACGCTCCGAGAGCCATCCAGAGCATCCCTTTTGTTTTTTTTAGCAACAGTTTAAAATGTTTTTTTTTGGTAATGTTTTTGGAATTTATAGCCCCTTGGTGCGATGTCATTTTATTATGGTCCGTTAATGACCAAAACGGCATCGTTTAAAAGGCCAAACCCACGCGAGTGACCCGACCCAGGGAAGGATCCGCGCGTTTTATTGAATTGGGATATTTATTCTTCTAGTCCTTCCGCATTTTATTTCTTTTAAATTAAGTTTTATTTTATTTTTAATTTTGCCCTTAATATGTATTCTGTTTTCATTTTGGTCCCCGCTTAAACGCAATGTTTTTGAGACTAAGAATATTTGCTAGTTTAATCCCTAACTATTTATGTGTATTTTAATTTAGTCCTTAACTCTGTTTAAATTATTTTTTAATATAGCTTGTTAATTTTATTCTTATTTCAATTAAGTATTTTTTAGTTTATAAAATTTATTCATTACTTATTTTTTGGAAGCTGTTTTAATAAATTATTTTGGACTATTTTATTGATTTTGCAATGTTTTAATTTGTTTTAAACTTCCATTTGTATATTTTAACTTATTACATAAAATTTTTTAATTTCAAGATGGTCTTTAATATGTCTCTTGGTTTCAATGATTTGTACAATATTTGATTTAAATACTCTTATGTATTATTATTCCATTTTAAATAATTTCATAAATTGTTGATTTCAAAATCCACTTTCTTTATTTATTTTAAACACATTTGTTAGCATTCAAAATTTTGGTTTTATGTTAGTTTGCCATTGTAAATTTTGTAGAATTATTATATCTTGTAGTTTATTGATCTTTAATTGTTAATATGTGTCTTTAAACCATGCAATTATCGTTATTATATATTCGTGCATTAAATTATTTCTATAATTATGTCCATTTGTATAATGTTGAGTTTGTATGTTATTTCATGCTTAATGCTATACTTATGCTACTTGTTATTGTTTTATGTTTCAAATTCCAATATATTCAAGCCTTTACTAAATATTTCATTTTATTAATAAAATACATTTTGAGCCAATTTTAAAATGGCGTATCTGAAAATTTTTCGAGATAAGGCAATATTTGTGTGTTTGAAAATTCGAAAAATTATGCCCTAATGTGCTGGGTATCAATTTTCCGTTCGACCAAATAACCAAATATCCTTTTAATTGCATGTTTTGAAAATCAAAGAAGATCTCAGTGTCGAGGTATAAATATGTCATATCCTAACGTATTGGATGTGATGTTTTTATTCCTTTGGAACGAGTGAATCTTGAGATTCAATTCAAAATTAATTAACCTTCTTTAAAAAAAAAAGAATCATATCTAAAACATTTTCAAGTTTTCAACGCAAGGACACTAGTTAATCGATTTGGTACCCGTTTTGGGGCGTACGGGGAAGCTAACTCTTCCTTGTGCGTAATCGACTCCCGAACCCCTTTTGTTATTTCATTTCATAGACCAAAATGTTTTATAAGGTGATCTAATCACACCTAAACAAAAAAGGGTTGGTGGCGACTCTATTCTATATTTTTTAAGTCGATCACCGTTTTTCCAAAAAGCTTAAAAAAAAATGGTTTCGACATCTATTATAGAAAGTAGATTAAAAAAAAAGAATAAAGGTTGATGGCCAAAAAATGTTCAAAAAATACAGTTAGGGTCATTTTGACCGAACATGAAAATGTTTGTAGCCAAATTTATCATTTAATCTAAAAATTATAAAAACAATCAGATAAACATGTTATTATAATGAAATACTATTATAATGGATGGTTGTTATAGAGAAAGTTGTTTGTATAAAATTTATGCTTTTAAATCGCTAAAATTGTCAATTGAGTCGTAGTTTAATTGGCATGAACATTATTACCAATGTAGGAGGACGTGGGTTCAAGTGCGTTGAAGTGCATTATCCTCCTATTTATAGGTTGAGGAGGAATTATTGGTAGTTCTAGACATTGTGTTTAAAAGAACAGATATGATTAGAACTTATAATGAGATTAGTAATTTTTTTAATCTTGTTTCAACTTCTAACACAAAAAATTTGACGTCACCTCTATTCATATTTCGAAATAATGAAAACCCTAAAAGGCTAAAATCATGATTTTACCTTTAAATATACAATGAGATCCCTAATTTCCAGCTGTTGTTCCCCTCCCAAGGTGTCTATACTCTTAGGCCTTGTCCAAATTGTCCAAATCGGGAAATTGATAAGAAAAGGTTTGGGCCTAATAAAAAAATCATAATTTTAAAGCATAATTTATTTTGTGTGTTGGACCTTTGAATTTTGTCCACAATTTTACGCTTTCTATAATTCTATTGGAAGCATTAAAGCTGTGGACTTATGCTGTCTCGGTGTCTCCTAATTGATGACTGGTTTCACTTTTCACATTCATGGGGATGTCCCATATACAAGGAAAATTTCAGTTTCTTTATCCAAAACTCTTATTTAAACATGTTAAAATATAAAAATTAATTTTAAAATAGGTTTAATATATTATATAATATTCGAGTTTAATTTTTTTAATGTGATGTTTATATTATTTTTTATTCAATCAAGTACTTGTATTTGACAAAACTTATATATTTTGTACCTAAAAGTAGCAATGTTAACTTTTTAATATTTACTTTCTCAAACACAACCCGATCTATGGATGAGATTTGTGAAAGTTAATTGCTAATATTATTAGCTAATTATTAATTTCATCAAATCAACTTTAAAGCTCGATGATAACATGATTATTTTGCATGATTTTTTGTATTTAATTCGGTTTATTTCTGAATTAATCCCTGCTAATTTGTATTTTTATGATTTAATTCTTGTCAGGGATGCAATTGATCGAACACATGCTAAAAAGGGGCCAAATTGAAAGAAAATCATGGAAATTGGGCCAAATTAAAAAATGGAAGAAGCTAAGGACTCATCGAGCTATTTGACTTTGTAAAAAGCCAAGAATAGAAAATCCTATTTTTAGTTTATTTTATTTTATTTTTATTTTTTATTTAAGATTTTATATTAAATTAGTTAAGCCTATTTTAGTAAATCCATTAGTATAAATAGGGGTTGTTTGTATTGGGATAATCATAATGAAATTAGTTTTTTTTTTCTATCCCTATTTTGAGTTGTACTCTTTCTTTGTCTTCTTCCTATTCTCATTTAGAATAGAATTTCATCTTTTATTTTTCCTTCAAAGTTAACGTCAATATTCTGCCAATCCCAATCCAATTTTTGTTTCTTTTCCAAAATTGGTTTAATTTCCTTCCAAACCCCTTTCCTTTCCAAATTCTATCATCCATTACAAAAACCCAAACATCTTCCACAACCTTCAAGCATGAGTGAAATCATGCCACACTAAACCCCTTTCAGCCTTAAGCCGGTATTAACCCCGTCAAAAAAACCCGTGAGTTACGAACCCGAGCTATTCAACTCTCGATTTCCGATACTTATTATTTCTCCTGATTAAGAGTATGACTTCGTCAGCTCATAAAGTCAAGTCGTATGAAGTCAAAAAAGACGTCGTTTGAGTTAGCGCGACTAGACGTACAGTTGGAATTCCGAAAGGATCGATTGTCTAATTGGTCTTCCGTGAACACATTGGCGTGCCAAGTGGGGATTACTGTTTAGTTCCGTCAAGGGAAATAGTAATCGGATATTAAATGTCCCAACGTTTGAGGGCATTGGTTCGAGCTAGGCTCTTCTAGAACGCAAAGCTGCCAAAGTTCTAAACCACGAACGTTTCGTAGGTTGTTCGATCGTTAAGGGTTAGTTATAGGACGTTCCATAGCTAATTTACACAAGGAAGAGTTGGTTCCCGAGGCGTCCTTGGTAGCTATAACTAGCTTATCGGAGAAAACGAGTTCATCTAATTTCGAGGATCGGGTCAAAGACGGAAAAACCCGTGCTTGAGGCTGAGCTAAGTTTTATCGATTTCTTTTCAGACTATTTCAACTTATTTTCTTATTTAATCTATTACTTTTTACGTTTTTATTTTCTCGTGTGTCTTTTTGAGTTTAATATTTTACTCCCCCCCCCCCCAAACGTCGCAGGCAAGACAATTGCCCAGACACTAACCTGGTCAAGAGATAGATGATTTTTCAGTAAAACCAATCTCTGTGGGATCGACCCTACTTCCTATACTGCTGAAATTTGCACTAGGTGTAGGTTTATATTGGTGGAATCGACAGCCATCACTCGAATTAAACACTAAAAAGTTAACATTGTTATCTTCAAGTACCAAAATGTATATTTTTTATCAAATACAAATATCATATTAGACCAAAAAATAACACATGTATCACATTAGATAAAAAAATGTCAACCATGCCCTAAGTGAATTAAGTCCCCCCGAGAAAGTGAATTAAGTCATTTTTTTTAAATATTTATTGTTATTAAATAATTTCAATAATTTATTTTATTTTACATTAATTCGGTGAATTAATGTGACAGATCAAAGAAGACCAAAACCATACAAAAGTCAATCAATATATAATGTACATGCAACATATTTTTATTATTTTATTTAGGTTGAGGTGGACCATAAATGTCTAGCATGTAAAAATTGTAGCAGCTATTATTATTAATTAATTTTAAAAATTAGCCCACTCAGCTTAGCTAGATTCTGGATAAAGATTCTGCAAATCTTACCTAACTAGCTTGAATTCATATTTAAAAAATTCATTTCTAAAATATTAATATATTATGGATTAATTTTATATTATTTTTATTTATACACAATAAATTTTAAAATTATTTATTATTATTATTCCTAGATTTATGATACACTCACGCTATAAGTAAAAAATATGTAACAAATATATTTATTAAAAATTTATATAAAAGTTAATTGATGATTTGGTTACAATAGTAAAATTAAATGTTTACCGTGCATGGCGATTTGGGTTCATATCTTATTATGACCAAATTTTTATTGAATTATTATATAAAAAAGATAAAAATGCCTTCATAAAATATAATTTAATTTGTATATGAAAGGGTATTTTAATAAAAAAAATTGGTGAAAAATACAAGATACAGACTCAAAAAACTAGACCTTCAATGGAAGATCCTCAAACAATCTTAAACCTGACTTTCTATCACGAATCATCTTGACAAGTCTATCTGCAATTGTGTTTTCCTCCCAGGGAATATGTTGAATCTTCCACTGCTTTATCTTTTTCAGGATCTGATAGATTCTTCTGAGGAGTGTTGAGTTTGAGATTCTAAAGGCACTTTCCTGAATGGTAGTAGCAGCCTTCTAGACTATTTGTTTGAATTAAGACTCTTTCAAATATTCTATCTAAGATAAGCTTTAACCCATCCAAGATACCCCAAAGTTGAGCCTCCGTCACTGTACAATTTCCCAAGTATCTGTTAAACCATCTACCATTTTGATCCCACACTAAGCCTCCTGTTGCAGCAAATCCTTCATCTTGTCTCATTGAACCATCCATATTTAAGCATACCCAATTTTTTTCCGTAGGTGAACTATCAAAAGACCTTTGGATTCTATGTATCGATGACTTAAAAGCGGAGGTATATTATCTTTCCCAGCTAAGAGAAACTTTAAGAACTTCGTCAATGCTCCATGAAATACCTTGAAAGGTAAGCATATTGCAGTTTTTCCAAATACACCAAGAGGCAAGAGATGATCCCAAAAAGACACAGCCAATCAATCCCAACCAAAGAAAAAGGCTGATGCATCTGGAAGTTGCTCGTTATCCATTCCTAAAGAGATTCGGTGTAAAAGCTTGAGAGTGTTCCATCTGGAACGATTTTGTCCCAAATGCTTCTAGCAGTAGGGCAATCTCTAAGAACGGGTAGGAACTCTTCAGACTCATGTCCACAAAAAATTCATCCGTTTCTACTATTATAAGCTAGTTTGGCTAATAAAATAATCAAATAGTTACACGTCGCATGCCACATGTACCTCATACTGACATACAAGGACCAATTTTTAACTATAGAAATGGATGAAATTTTTAATAGAAGGATCACTTTACTCTTTGATCTAATGTACAAGATTTAATTTGTCTTTTTTAGTAAGGGAGACACAAATATAATCCAACTCTTAATTCAAGGATCTCCATAATACTTGTATATATATAAGATATCTTAGTTTATTACTTAGTAACTAACATAAAAAATGCACCAATAGACTTCCTTCACTATTTAATAGTTTAGAATGAGTAAGGGATAGTTTAATCGACTACAAAAAATTTGTCCAATCATCTTCGAATTCAAGCAAAGATGATAAGTCATTATTGAACTTCGTTTCAAACATTGGTGCAAGCTGATCACTTTCGAGCATGTTACTGTTCTCAAACACGTCCGCTATCCCATTTTGTGAGAAACCAAAGTAATCCAAAGCGTTATCCATGTCGAGAACATCGTTATCCTTGGAAGATTCCAACGTTAACCCGTCATCGGTATCCGTCGGGGTTGACAAAGGAGGGCATTGGTTGTTCTTCAAGTGTTGAACTTCGTCAGATGAGAAGAAAATCTTAGTGCAACGAATGGCCTTTGGTACAACCGGAGTAATAATGCCGGCCGATAAATATTTTCCGATAGATTTCATGTCTTCACTTTCAGATGTTTTCTTTGAAACATCGGCATTCAACTTTTTTGATAGTATGGTGTTCCAATAGTTCTTGATCTCGTTGTCTGTTCGTCCTGGAAGGCGTCCGGCTATCAAAGACCACCTGCAAAATTCCAATATATAAAAAAAAATTCAAGAAATTAAAAGGTCTAATTGTAGTTATAGTGCCTCTACTATGTTGAAACATTTAAGATTTAATCTCTAATTTAGTTTGATATAATTCCATCAGGTGGCGGGAGGAGAGGCAGGGCTTAACCCCCAAAAATCAGAAAATTGCATTTTTACCCTTTACAATGTATAAAACTATAAATTAGTAATAATAAAATTACACTTTGCCCCCAAAAAGTGATAAGAATTCAATTTAGTCTTTTAAAAAATTATAAAGATATTAGCTAATACAATGGTGAAATTACATTTTAACTAGAGGCGAATCTAGGGGGCTAGCAGGGGCCTTGGCCCCCCTAAAATGAAAAATTACTATTTAGGTCCTTTAAATTTTTTTAAAATTTAAAATTAGTAAAGGTAAAATTATATTGGCTTCCTAAAATTATAAAAACTTGACTTAATCCTTTAAAAACTGTAAACATATAGACTATTAAAAATTAAAATTTATTCGCCCCTAAAAAAATTTTCTGGCTTCACCCCTGATTTTAACTCTTATCAAAATTTACAACTTGATTCCGTGCCCCTCTCCAAAAAAAATTTATTTTCTACCTTTTCCTCTGCCTCTACTTTTATAATGTTATTATTAGCTTCAAATTGAAAACACATTATTAATTGCTATTTTTAAAGTGTAAATTAATGGTTAATTGATAATGATAAGAGGCGACGTTCAAAAATTTTTTGAGGGGGAAATATTAAGTTATAAACTTTTGAAGGTGTTAAAATGTAATTTTATCACTATATTAATTTAAAATTTTACCATTTCCAGAGCAGGCAAATTAAAAACCATTTCTGGAGGGGCCTTAAATTTCAAGATAATAGAGGGACTTAAATCAAAAATAGACTAGAATAAAAAAAAAAGAATGAAAAAGAAGTTACCTGTTACCAAGAAGACGATGAAGTCTAATGATAAGGTCTTCTTCATCAGGAGAAATGTTACCTCTCTTAATACCAGGTCTCAAGTAATTCATCCACCGTAGCCTACAGCTCTTTCCACATCGATTCAAACCTGGTTTTTCAGCCATAAAAACCAGCACATTCAAGAGTAAGAAGATTGGTTCTGAAGTGAAATAAAAAAGTGTTTGCTATTATATATATATACCGGCTTTTTGAGGGAGAGTTCTCCATTGTCCTTCACCATGGAGATTAATGTAGTTGCTTAAAAGTTGATCTTCTTTGAAAGACCATGCTCCTCTATTAACTCCCCCTTTGAGACAACACGGTTTTCTGCCCATTGTTTCAGCTCTTTCTTCCCAACCCAATATTCTTCCCCTTTTTCTATTCAACGACATATATATAGATAAAAGGGGATCTGCTAGCTTCAAAATATGACAGCTGTTAATTTACTACTCCGTATTCAAGGAATCCCTTCAGGTTTAAAACCTAGGTGAGAGGCAAAAGCTTGAAAAAGAAGTATAAAAAGAGAGAATTGGCATTTAATTATTTAAAAATGTGGTAATTTGTTTTATGTGCGATAAAAAATTTTCTCTTCAACACACTCAAACTCATGTCTTCCTGCACTAACAACAATCTCGATGTCAATCGAGCTAAAATTAATGGCTTGTTTTGTATTGATGTGGATAATCATTTTTGGCACTACCAAATATATTTCATTCCAAAATACAAGTGAAGATTTACAAATAGAGAGAATAATGCCTTAAGTAGAGAATGAAAAATGTGAGTTGATAAAATGAGAAATGGTTAGGCCTATTTATAATTAAGGTTTAGGGATCAACTTGCAAAATCACTATAGAATTAGGGACCAAAAAATTGCAATTATCTCATGCCAAATCTTAATTTCACTTTTGGTACCTTAAATATAGATTTCTAGTGCCAACATTTTAATACCCATATCTTTGACTTTCCAAAGTATAGATGATTTCCAGCACTTTTGAAGAGTACTTTTTATAAATATTTTTCAAAAGTAATGCTAAACTAACCCTTAATTAACTGCACTTATAGGATTTTCTTCTTAAAAAATGTTAGAGTGGGTTATCAATACCTATTTCTATACTATATTATATATTAAAGCATTGATTGAATTAATATCATGAATTAATCAAGTATTAATTCAGTTGAATCGATAATAACTAAAATTGTATTATTGCTTTGGTATAAACCTATGTCGTGCTTTTATCGCATTCCATCATGCTAAAAATTAAAAATAGACTAAATAACAAGCATATGAATTATTATTTGATAAATTCACGATGAAATTTTTAAATTTCACAAGGAAAGTTAAAATATCATCGTGTGTCTCATTTATTTTTTGTCGGTTTTTAATTCTTCAATTATGTTGAAATACAAAATTCAATTCCTCTATTTTATTTTCGCGGAACTTCATCCCCTATTTTTATAATGTTAGAAATAAGTTCAAATTAATAATACTATTAATAATTACCGTGCAAAAATAAATAACAGCAATCAATTTTTTTTTTGCTAACGGTGTTATCAATTTAAATATACAAATAATATTATAAAAATAAAACAACTAAATTAAGCTAAATTAAAATAGAGAAATTGGGTTCATCAGAAAGGTAATAACCATAATTAACTTGATCGACTACAAAAGATCTGTGCAATCATCTTCCCATCCTAGCAAAGGTGATAGGTCGTTGAACTCCATAAGCTTATCACTTTCAAGCATGTTATTGTTCTCAATCACGCCCTTAAAAGGTTGTTTTTAGAATTATTGTTCTTCTCTTATTTATCTTTCTTTATATATATATATATATGATTATTCCTTTTATGATTATTATATAATCACTTATTATATCTACGTTAAAGATTACATTTTTATATTACATTCGTTTCAGGAAATGAAACAAATCTAATAGTTATTTATTTATTTAATACCTGATTCTTTAATGGCATTTTTTTTTTTTGGTGAAAAGAAAGTAAACTAAGGTCTCCTAAGAGACATTAAAGGCCTTATCATGTTGAAAAATCGTAGCTACCATGTCAGGTGAAGCTTCAAATGTCCGGAGCGAATTTTGCCAATGGAGCTCAATCTTGGCCATTTGGTCTGCAGTTAAATTATTCTCCCTGGGAATATGCTTGATTTCCCATTGATCTTCAGATAACAGAAGTCTTTTAACTCTCCTGATTAGCGTAGATCCAAAATCTGCCATGTCCTTTGTGGACAAAATCCTAACCACTTCAAGGTTATCAGATCGAATTTTGATCTTCTTGTAGCCTCTATTAATAAGAATGAATACTCCATCCAGGATACTCCAGAGTTCAGCTTCCAACGGTGAGCATTTCTCCAGGTAATGCGTGTACCCTAGCACCCAATTACCATCTCGATCTCGAACTACTCCGCCGGCTGCGCCATTTTCGGAGTCTCTCGCCACTGCTCCATCAGAGTATAAGAAAACCCAGTTGTTAGAACAATGCTGTAAATGCCCCGGGAGAGTATCGTTAAGCTTAGGTCTCGTGATAAAGGCTTCAAAATTTTGTGCCCAACTGAGGGAGGATTTGATTAGTTGGCATATTTGAAACATGAAAAGCTGAAAAAAATTTCTTTAACAAGGTCTCATTAGCAATATTCTCTCACATAATTTTAATTGAAAACTTGTTCTAAGCATTGTAGAGTCATTATAGTAACTCAGGAAAAAAAAAGTCATTTGGTTTTTTTTTTTCCATAGTTAATGTATCCTTCGTGTTCGTTTTAAGGTCTATGAAAATGAATCTTTTTGAGGTCCATGGATACCTCTCTCAATAGTCACAATTATTATTATAAAAGTGTTTTTTTTTTTATATTTTATATAAAATTTATAAAAATCAATTTAAAGGATAAATATCAAAATTTTAATGCAATTATATTAATGAAACTTTAATTGCTATTCAAATGTACGTATGGAAATTTGATTTTGATTTTATTGTACACATTTGAAGAAATAAATACGTTAACTTATTTTTATATTGAATAAATATAATTATTTGCATATGTGGTAGGTTAATGTAAAAATGATGTTATATTAATAAATATGTTGGTAATTTGTGAAAATTGAATTAAGTTAACATTTAATATATAAAATTGCATGAAATCAAAGTTTATGTATAGCATTTCATATAGAGGTGCTCATGGGCAAGATCTAAGCATGAGATTAACATACTTTATGTTTGTTCAGCTCGGCCCGACCCAAAATATGGTCTTAAAATTGTGCGCAAACTCACTCATATTTGCAAAAGAGTAACCCAAGTCATTTTAGGCCCGCCCATATTATATTTTAAATATTTTTAAAAAGATTTATTTTATTTTAATATACATAATTTTTTTTATTAATTCAAATTGTTATATAGCTATCTTAACATTATTTTAATGTTTACATATAGTATTATATCTTTAGTATAGGTTTATTTTTTTAATGTGTTACAAATTACATAAAATAACATAATATAAAGTATTATACACTTAAAAACGGGTTGAGTCGGGTCAAGTTGAGCTTGGGCCTTAAATATTCAAGCCCGAGCCTAACCCATATTTTAAACAAGCCTAATTTTTTTGCCTAAGCCCATTTTTTGGGCCTAATATTTTTGTTCAAACCCTCCCAAACTTTGGGTGGGTAGTCCGGCTCATGAATAGGTCTAATTACATATTGCACCAAAGTTCATGTATAGTTTTAGACATTCTCCATCAATTTAAACTTAAAAATTATCCACAAATTTAAATCTAAGACATTATAGACTTCATCATTTCAATCAAAATCTCATTTGCTTTTAGGCATAACTTCTTACCCACATTCATTGACAAAGCCTGAATTTTTTTTTTGCGGAACTAAATTATATATTTTTATGATAGTAAAAAAGTAATTTCATCATTTTAATATTCTATAGTTTTATAATTTTTAAAGAGGTAAATAAAATTTTTTATCATTTTGAGGGGATTAAAATATAATTTTATCATTACTAATTTATAATTATATAAATTATAAAAGACCTAAATTAAAATTTTAAACATGCGTCTACAGTACACCTTGCCACTGCCCACATCATACACTGTCATAATTTAATTTTTATCATTTTAATAAGATTTAATATAGTTTTTTATGTACGAATATATATATAGTTTTTTTTATAAGTTTGACGGTATTGATATAGCTTTGATAATTGCTATAATAGTATACCTAAAAAAAAAACATAAATTATATTAATGGTCCTTTAATTTCAAGTTGTTGTTAGTTAGGAGCTTGACTTGAAATTTTATATTACTTTGGCTCTGTCTGTATATAACCTTCTTTATTTATATACATTATTATTTAATACACAAGTGATGATTTTTTTTAAATTTTATAGAAAATTTGAAATATTGTTATCTCGTTATGGGTTCTTATGATATCATTTTTTTTAGAGAATGCTTAAAATTACCTATAACCTCTCTCAAACATTTAAATAGGAGGATAATATGTTTCAGCACACTCGAACTCACGTCCTCTCTACACTGCTAACAATACCAATACTAATCGAACTAAAACTCAATCGACATCCAAACTTTAAATTAATTAAATGATTTTACTATCTTCAATATCAACGTGCAATAGTTTATTATCAAGTCAGTCCAAATTCCAATTAAATAATAAAAATTTTATTTATTAATTTTTCTTAATCAAGCAAGTGTTTCAAACAGAAACCATATTCCATACAAGCCTTGTTAACAAAATTATATATTAATTAATTCAGAAAATAAATCGAAGCGAAGGAAATCAAAGTTTCTAAGAATACAAATAAACCAAAACATCAAACCAGGAAAAGTTTCATTAGTTTCAGAAAATTTTAATATAAGAGGAGGATGACTCATGCTTAGTTGACTAACCATTTTGTTCACATATATTGCTACAATATATATATACAGAGGTTGCTTTCTGCCATTTTCATACGATTTGTTGAAGCTAAACTATCTGAAAGTTGGAATTAAATATAAAGGAGAAGGTTTCCTAGCAGATATAAAATGAAATAATTTTATCAGAACCCGGTCAAATTATACATAAAATCATCAGTTTCTAGTGATGAACAAAGCAGATTCCAAGAAACAAAGTTCATAAAATGGAGTTCATGAATATATATATTGTACACCTTTTACGTTCACGTAAATAAAAAAACAAAAAAACAAAAAACAAAACTAGTTCATGATGTTTCCTCAACTGATGAACGTTGTCCCAGGAGTTGCTCTATCAAACATAATAACCTTATTACTAGATTCCATAAAGAGAGCAAAGAGGACAGAAAAAAGATTCAAGCCACTCCTCGATCATCTCAACGACACGGTGAATTGGGTTACGCCGAGGGTGGTGGAGATAAGTCGGTCCACTGATTCGCATGAGATCGAGAGGCTGTTGAATCATTTGACTCGAGCTAAGGAAATAGTTGATAAATCAAATAGGGTGAGTTCATGGAGCTATGCCAAGAAGTATAAGTTTGCCAAAGAGCTGATTGAAGTGGATAATTCGATTCGGACGATGTTGGATGTATTTTTTCCGGTTATGATATATGAAGATACTAGGAAAATTCTGGATTCAATGGATGAATTGAAGATGTTGGTTATGATTTTCTTTTCTATTGTGGTTGAAGATCTTCATTCGGGTGCTAAAAATACTGGTGGCATTGTTTTTGATTTGATTCGATCCAAAGCTTCATTTGAGAAAATTGTTAATTCTCAGCCTGCAGGTCAGTTCCTAATATACTCCTTTTGGTTCTGATTTTGGTATTTGTATTAGGAGGAGCAAATCACTATCAGTTCACACACCACAAACATGGTTGTCGACCAAAAATTAGAGCATTAAATTATGTTAAGTTATTGTTAGAATTAAATTTCAAATGTTAGCTTAATAAAAGGACCAAAATCAAAATTGACCTTTGAAAGCTTTCTACGACCTTTTTTTTTTGTTGTTGTTGTTGCAGAGCTTGTAAACGACATAGCTTTATGGAAGAGAAAGAAGATAAGTGGATCACTTTTTGCAAGCTCAGCTGCAACATGGCTATTACAACAAGTTTACGAATACAACTTCCTCACTATTGTTTCATGGGTAGCCATTTTTGCTATCACTGCATTGTTCATTTGGAGATATGTGAATCGGTTTCTTGATCGGTAAGTAATCTCCAATATTTCTAGTTTCAATTAATTAATTCCCAATTTTGTTTCATCCTCCTCTTCATCATCACTACTTTGATTTAATTAGGGAAGAAGCAACCAAATTGAGGTTGGAAAAACTGCGAGAACAGGTTGCCATGGAAACTGCAAATGCTTGTTGGGAAGTGACTGATAAAGTGATAAGATGGGTACTTTATGTGACTGATGTTGAGGGGAATTGTTGGTCTGTATTTCCACAAACGGTTGCCTTTCTTTTGCTTTTCTCCTATGCCGGAACCTTCTTTGATCTGCCAACGCTTTGTAGAGGTAAATATATGCCCAACCTGGTTTGATTCCAACTTAAATTGGTTTAAATCCAAAATGATTTTGATCTTAAACATGAAATGACTTGAATTTTTCTTACTTGATTGAAGTATATAAATATATATTGTTAATGAATTCAAAATGTTAGAATTTTTCTATGGTTGTTGGTGTTGCATTATTGCAGGTGTTATGATGGGTACAACATTTCCTATGCTGGTGGCAAAGAACTGGGATCGAATTAAGCCTTTTTTTGGGAGTGTGGTGGGCAAAGTTGGTGAAAAGGAGAACAAGAAGAAAATGAAGAAACAAAATTGATATTTATATATAGAATCCGATATTTAATCTAGTTGGTTCATATAATCACTTTTAAGAGGCGACATCCAACGTATAAAAGAAATTGTATCTTAATATTCGCAACTTTTTTTTGTGTGATGTTTGGTTTTTTCTATACAAAAAATTGATATATATATATGTATATATTATAGTATAAAAAATTGATATATATATATGTATATATTATAGTATACTATATTATATTTAAATTATTTGATTGAATTAATCTCACGAGTTATAAAAAAAATTGATATATATTCAATACATAAAATTTTGATTAAGTTAATATCACAAATTAACCCATGCAGCTGGCCGGGTCAATGGCCACAATGGAGAAGGGTTAAGGCAGTAGATGAAAAGCCTCAAGACAAAAGAAAAAAGGTTTATATTTTATGAGATTTGAACTTCAATTTTACTCTTTCAAAGCTTCTTCTGTTTTTAACATAAGTTTTTAATTAATATACTTTTTGCATGAATTTTCATTACAAATTGGATTGGATTATGAATGGTAAGAGGAACACCAGATACTTTCATCTCATTGCCAACAAACGAAGAATTAGGAATATCATTCACACGATCAAAGATGAGAATGGCAATCAATGGAAGAAACATAAAGACATTGAGAAGTGCTTCAACATTTTAACAAGCCAAAATCCAATATGTTAGACGATATAGAGAACTTCTTGAATGAGTTGGAAGTGTTCTTTCTGGTTATGATATATAAAGATACTGGGAAAACTTTGGATTCTGTTGATGAACTGAAGATGTTGGTTTCGATTTTCTTTTATATTGTGTTATACATCGGTGATCACTAATCCGAATCTCAGGTAAGATTTAGGTCGCCTATCAACGATCCAGATAGGTCCTACCAGACAATTGAGTATGAGGCGAACCGTAAGAGGACAACAAGGGGAGTTCATAGGTCTAGCTCACAAGAATAGTTTGCACGAACCAAGGAGAGGTCGCGGTCTCAGTTCACATGTATCCAGAAAGCTTGCAGAAGAGAGACCGCGTGGTTTGGCAGACTACCTAAAGTGAAACACCTGTCCAGCATGCCTGAAACCCGCTCAGAACGTCAGTCCTAAAAGTAGTGGGGTCAAGTCATGAACCGTAAAGTCATATCGTGAACATTAATAGTATGTATAAATACCCGAATGTTTTCCGTTAGTTAGTAAGACATAAAATAAAATTACTAAACACAATGGCAATTTTACATTACGTAATCTATAGTTTTTTTCTTTTCACATATAATCAATAGTCAGCACCTTAAACCATTCCCATGCGAGTAACTAGTATATATATTGGTTGACTTAATCTAGATAAAAAAAAAAAAACCTCGTTCCTCATCTGTTTCCCACAAGAAGTTGTCACATGTCAGTGCTCCCACCATCAACCTCAATCCTAGGAAGCTACAATAAATTAAAGAAGTTCAGTCCATGAGAACATACTGTAACATAGCAACCAATTACTCCAAAAGGAAAATTAAGGAGCAAGGATTGGATCAAAAACTTAGGTACGAAGATGCAAATAAACAACATAAGAACTTAGGTACCTATAACTATTAAAAGCACAAAAAGCTACCTGATATGCACACTAAACACAAAATTCAATTCCATAAAATTCAGTGATGAAAATTCAATTCCTAACACAAATTAAATTGACTGTACAACAAAACAACCAGCAAAATAGTTATACTAGATAAAGGGCTACATATTTTATAAATCTTTGCAATTTTATAGGTATTATCAAGCGAGATAATTCATTAAGCAATTAATCTAACATGAACTTAAAGCACTCAACTTGGAACCTTTAGCCACCACCACTCACTAGCGCCGTGCGTCCCGCAGCTGCCGACCAACATCACCATTGCTTTCCTTCGGTTCTCCCACCACCTGCAGCCACCGTGACTGAATCATCCTCTGGACTTTCATCGTGGTCACTGACATACCTCTATCGTATGGCTTCTCTTGCGTTTCACCTGCAAAATATTCAGTAGTGCCAGTGATCTCAACCATGTATTGTGTTCGTGGTATAGTGACCGTGTTCGTCAATAACCTTTCGGCTAGGATGCATTGGATATGGTTATGGAAACTGTTCCAATACCATGGGAGAGTGGTGGACGTTTTCATACTGTCGAGAAAGAGTAGATCAGGGAAGAAATATGATTTTATCGGATATGCATTCTTTCATGATGCATGACGAGCTATTTCGAGACTAAATGGCTTTATGATGGTGTAATACCCAAAATTTTAGTAGTCCAGAAAGGATTAAGTATTTTAAAAGTGAAATAAGTATTTGGAGAGGAAGTATCAATAGTGAAAATTTAGTAAGGACTAAATTAAAAAATTGTAAAAGTTGAAGGATTAAAAGTGAAAATTCACCATTTTTTAAAGGAGTTGAAATTGAATAAATATTTTATTGAATGTTACATAGATATGTATTGATGTGTGGAGTTGGAAAATTTAAGTATTGGCTAAATTGAATAGTAGTGGAAAGTATATTGTGAGAAAAGGGCCTAGATGCAATGTTACTATTTTAATTGATATTTTTAGACATAATAATGGGATTAGCTAGTGAGGTGTAAAGTTTAGGGGGAAATATGGTAATTAAGGATGAAATTTGTTGAAATTTATTGGTGGGTGGAAAATAAGGATGAAATTGAAAGAAAAGAAAATTGTAGAATTTTCTTATATTATTTTAGCATGGGACGGCGGCAAGGAGAAGGAAAGGGAGAAAAGAAAAGAAAAAGAAAGTAATTTTCCATGAATTTTCCTTGAGTTCTACATTAAAATCATAGCTTAATTTTATATGTTGGGGTGTTATTAGATCATTTTTTACCATAGAAATCAATCAGTTGAAGGAGAAAAGTGAAGAGAAAATAAATGTAGTGAATATGTAAATAAATGTATGTTAGTAAAGTAAGAAATGATAAAGTGATAATTTAGTGATTAGTAAAATTAAGGATTAAATTATAAAGATTGAAAATTTGAGCTTTAAAAGCTTTCTACAGCCCTTTTTATTTGTTGGTGCATAGCTTTATGGAAGAGAAAGAAGATAAGTGGATCACTTGTCGCAAGCTCAACAGCAACATCTATTACAAGTTTATGAATACAACTTCGTTTCATGGGTAGCCATTTTCGCTATCACTGCATTGTACATTTGGAGATACATGAATCAATTTCTTGACCGGTAAATAATCTCCATTTCTAAAGCTTTAATTAATTAGCATCCTAATTTCGTTTCATCTTCATATTTGTCATCACTGCTCTTTGTTTAATTAGGGAAGAAGCAACCAAATTGAGATTGGGTTGCCATGGAGACTGCTAATGCTTGTTGGGAAGTGACCGATAAAGCAATAAGATGAGTGCTTTATGTGACTGATGTTGAGGGGAATTGGTCTGTATTTCTACACCCCATTGTCTTACTGTATTATTTCTTTTAGATGTTAATTAGAATAAAGTTTTTTTAAACTTATAAATAGTAAATTGTTTGAATTCGACATAGTAAAATTCCCAAAAGATCTAGATTTCTCTCTACTAAATTTCTCTATGAAATCTATCTCTTTTTTTTATCATTATTGACATTCCTTTTTGACAAATCTAGATCTTTCTCTACTAAATTTCTCTATGAAATCTATGGACGTAAATCAAGAAAAAAATGTGTTAACATACTTAATGCACTCACAATTACAAATTCCTCATGAATTTATAAGTGATAAAACTCTTAGTACATATCCTATACAAGTTTCTTTCACATATAATCATTTTGTGTTTTTAGTGTGGTTCTAAAGTTCATGTTGGAGTTTAAAAACTTGTGAGTAGCTAAAATTAGAAAAATTCAAAATTTTAATTTAATTTTAGTATTTATTTATAAGAGTAACACAAAACAACGTATCATTTTAATTGTTGGGCTTTTCGACCATCACGAAGCAAAATTTCTTATTCGATAATATGTCCTTTTTCGTATGACATTTGCATTATTATGGCCCATAATTATGCTTGATATTTGAGTAATCCGTAACTTGTCCTAAGTTGATATTTGAAAACAATTTTTATATAAGGGTTTGAAATTTTTTTGGTCAAGTTAGTCACTATACTTAATAATTATTCTCGCATTGGGATTTAAATTAAGCAATTGTTCTCGTATTAAGATATAAATTTTTTTACATGTTAGTCCTTAAACTTGACAATTGCTTTTATATAAAAGCTTGAATTTTAAGATTTTCATGGAAATATCAAGAACTACCATGAATAAAAGAAATTCAAACTCCTAATATAAGAATAATTACCAAATTTAAAGAATAACTTGAACAAAAATATTTTATAAAGAAAGAGAGAGAGTTATTTTGACAGTCCAAGATAATGGTGTTGAAATAATTGATAAATTAATAGTCATAATTTGATGGTCAGAAATGGTTTATCCGCTTGCATGAAAAAGGCATCTTTATCTTCTTCTTCATTTATCAATATCCAACGCCAACAATTCAATGAATCCTTATCTTCTCACTACCTTTAAATATATATATATACCAACATGTAGAAATATCGAATTTTAGATTGATGTTTTGACATGTGTCTCGAATCTTGAGAGGATAATGAAAACAAATTAGTCTCCGTACAATTGATTGAATGCTATCCTTCAGACGGAGAGAACGCCATTCAGGGAGGACGCCTTCGAAGCTGGAGTGCCTAAATTTCAAATGGATAATATTATAATGGCCCTTTAAGGTTTATTAAAATTTTGTATAATCCCTCCAATTTTTTTTTTTTGAAAGTTTTAAGATTCTATAAATAGAGTTAAAGAAATTCACAAAGAGAGTCAGTTTTTTTAAAGAAAATCTATAGAAACTCAAATTAAGGTACTAAATTTAATATTTGAAAAATATTAAAAATAATATTTTTTTTGCGTTTATATGAGTTTAAACTAAGGTCATTCATTTAAACTTAAAAATTATTGTTTTCATTAATTTCAGTTTTACAGAGAATTTTCAATAAAAATAATGATAACAACTTTTTATTATTTTTAAATTTCGCATATTTTAATTTTTTTTAAAAAATACTTTTAAAATTTTCAACAAAATATATTTTTTTCAATGTTTTCATTTTACAATAAAACAAAAAAGAAAATTGCATCTATTTCCTGAAACCAAACGACTAAGTATCATTTTAATAAAAAAAAATAAAAAACTTAAAATTTACTTTTAAACTTGAAAAGTATTTTTTAAATTTTTATTTTTTAATAAAAAGAATAATTATAAAACTAATACGATTTTTAATATTTTAAAAGAGAATATACTTTTTTTAAAAATATATTGGATAATTTCTTTTTTAAAATTTTAAAAATGAATAAATAATGTATTTAATACATTAAATAATATATTTTTAATTAAAAAAGGCAGACTATTTTTTTAACATATCTTTAAAGTTGGAGAGAGTATATGGAGGAATTTGATAAACTTCAAAGATCATTATGATGGGATCTAAGTTAAATTTTGGTTATATTCGGAAATAAAACCTTTTGAGCTATTTTTGAATTTCTTCCCGTTATTTTTAAACTCCAATGCTTGAAATAATAAACTAATTAAATCTTTAAATTCTTTTTTTTATGTGACTAAATCGAAATTTTGTAATTTAAGATATGATCAAAATATTGAAACATGTTGGTGGTGGAATTTATGCAGGTTCCAACTCCAAAACTGGAATGAAATTAAAAGGAGAGAAGCTATTGGGATAAGATTGTTAGGTTTTGGAAGCACTCTCTTATAACATAACATGAATGGGTGCTATTAATAGGCTTCCTACCAAAGACAGACTTTGAGGGTCATTGTACCCTCTGCTAAAGGGAGTTGGAAGTAAGGGACCACTTATTTTTCTGTATGTGTTTTTGCGAACAAGGTTTAAGGAGACGTCCTAAAGCTGTGCAACATTCAAAGAAATTGCATAAAAGAAATTGTTTTAGGGATTACAAGACATTCTTAATTGCATAATTAAAGAAATTGTACATATTAGACTTATAATGACAAAGATTGATAGATAGAATGTTGTTATCAATTTGAGTTGCCTTTGCTTGTTGTAAAGAATTTTTTTAGCAGTTTTTGCTGCTTCTTTGGATAATACACAAATTATCCAAAAAAACACTTTTTTTATTATTTGAAATTTGAGCACAACCTACATAAATAGACTATTAAATATAATAATTAAATTAAAAAGAATTTGAATCCCATGTGATGGCCCGATAGTCAAAGGCATTTACTGCCCTAAATGTAGCTTAAGTTTGAGTTGTATTAGTCGCGTTGGTTGTTTGAACTTTGTCTTATTATTGTAATTTACCAAAAAAAAAATCTCAATAATATATTTTTTTCAAAAACTAGGAAAATTAATCTAATTTTATAATAACATGATTACAACATAATTTTTGTTCAAAAACGCTATTAATCAAAAGAAAAAAATTAGAATAAACTAACCATAAAAATGGTAAGATACAATCTTGCTTGACTCGAAAAAAAAAAAGAACAAAGAGCAACACAAATTAGTATAAAGTGGGATTACAAAACGTTATAGCATCTTTCTAACACAATAAAGCAAGGGCATCCTCAGCTAGATGAAGAAACTCTTATCTCAAAGGTCTAAAGCCATACATGACAATCCATTCGAAGCGATGGTTAAAGCCAACCGATAGCAAATAAGAGCAATGAATGAATCAAACCTATAAAACGAGGCATCAATCATTAGATTGGAAAACCCTTTACTAGTGTCAAGGGTCGTGGATCTAAGCCCGAAAAAATGCACACAGAATATCTCATGGAGGTTAACTGATTAAATGGGGCTCATTTGACCCACTTGAACTGGCCAGATTCGTGAAACACATGAAGAAGTTTGTTGATATACGGTATCAATGAAAATGGAGAAAGAGGGGGAGGGAGTTCTAGTAAAGGAGCAAAGAAGAAGAAGATGGTAAAAATGGAGTATTTGGAGTGCCCTCCCCCCAAGAGGGGTCTTTAGAAATATATATATGAGGTATATTAGGGCGGATTTCGGATTGAATTCCGGACCAAATTATTTTTATTATAGTTGTATAACAATTTGCCCCTCACCTTGTTGAAAAAGAGTTATAAAGTGACTCTTCTGAGACAAGCTTACAAGTGTGATGCGTGTAATTTGGGGCTTACTATATAAGTTTTAACTTGAAACTTTACTTAGCAAATTTTGTTGTCCAATAGTGTGGTACAGGAGTAAAAATTTGTATTGCAGAATACCACGAAATATTTTCCCGTAAGTAAAAATTTGTCTCCCACATTGTCAAAGAAATCAACGGGTTTTAAAAATGACAATCGTGTTCGTAAATCAACGAACCTTAATAATATTAGCTATGATCGTAAATCAGCGAGCTGTTTGGAGTAGCCATAGTAAATCAGCTAACTCAGAGAAGATTGTTCATGATAGTAAATCAATGAACTTAAATTGTGATCGTAAATCAGCAAACCTTAATAGTATCAGTTGTGATCGTAGCGATAGTAAATCAACTAACTCAAAGAAGATTGTTCATGATAGTAAATCAATGAACTTAGGTTGTGATTGTAAATCAATGAACCTTAATAATATCAGTTGTGATCGTAAATCGTGTTGGGAAGAAACCAAACAACCAAACGGAAGCGAAGCACAACCGGTGTTCTTTCTCTTCCTATAACTCTTGTCAAATATTATGGCAAGCACAATAGCACAAAAATATTTGTTCTCTAACAACCTATCAACCACAAATCAACCAATGCAACCACAACAAAAATAATAAATAGAGACACCGATATTTTTTACGTGGAAAACCCCTCTAAATCAAGGGTAAAAAACCACGGGACTTTAGAGTCCGATCAAAAGCTCCACTATAATCAAATCTTCAGCTACAAGATCACAATATCAAGCCTACAACAAGCATTCAACTCCAACAAGGCTAACATTATGTAATCTTTAGCAAAAGAGAGAACAATTGGAGAACATCACCAAAAATGAAGCTCTTTGTAAAACGGGTATTTCGACGCTACAGGACTCGGATGAAAAATTCGACGAGTACAAAGTCAAGAACACCTTGTCGCGTCTAGCTGCTGTCCAGAAAATCAGCTCAATCAAACCACGGATGGACCTCGATCGAAGAGTTGATCACAAATGCTCCAAATTTGAAAAATTAATTTTTTTAAACTTCAAAGCTCTCTGTTTCTCCTTCTATTTTCTCTCTTGTTTTTCTCTCTTAAAAATCTGATCATTTGGGCTCCCACTCACATTAAAAATTGGTGCACTGTCATCCTTTAAAAAGACAAAATAAAATGATGCAAAAAAACAAAACAAAGTGCAATAAAATATGGCAATTTTTGAGGATTTCACAGAGTGGGACCCTCCCAACAAATCTCCCCCTCCTACTATGTGGGAATACCTCCATCTGGGAGATCAAACAACATGCTTCAAACTTTCCTCTTGGTAAAGCCTCCCGTCAACATATCAGCACCATTATCATCAAGTATGTATCTTCTCAAGCTCCAATAGCTTAGCTTCAAGAACATCTTGTATCCAATGGTACCTTACATCAATATGCTTAGATCTAGCATGAAAAGTTGGATTCTTACCAAGATGAATAGCACTCACTGCTATCACAACACAGGCATACTTCTCCTAAGTAAAACCAAGCTCATGCATAAACTTCTTCATCCAAAGCATCTCCTTGCACGCCTTTGGTTGTTGCAATGAACTCGATTGATGATGGACAATGCAACACACTTTTGCAATCTTGATTGCCATGCCCTGACTCTCCCGCATAAGTGATCAAGTAAACTGAAGTAGATCTCCTCGAGTCAATATCTCCGGCCATGTCTCGAATTTGTATAACCAACAAGAACGGGTTTTCATTGCCGAAACAAAGTTTCATGTTGGAAGTGCCACGAAAATATCTCATAATCCACTTCTTCGCATTCCAATGCTCTGCTGGATTAGAAAGAAAACGATCGATCAGTACCAACAAAGATAAGCCAAGTCTCGGCCGTACAAACCATTGCATACATCGGACTCCCACTACCAAGAGTAAGGAATTTTCTCGCATCTCTTCTTTCTCTTTTTCTCGTGGAAGGATCGTGCTTAACACTCAATCAAGTGCGTAGCAAAGGAGTGCTCACCGCTTTAGCTTTGTCCATGCTAAACCTTTGAAGTACTTTCTCGATGTACCTCTCTTGTGATAACCATAATTTCTTGGCCTTTCTATCACGTGTCAACTTTATGCCAAGAATTTGCTTTGCTGGCCCCAAATCCTTCATTGCAAAGGATTTACTCAACTCTTGCTTCAACTTCTCAATTCTTGAAGCATTCTGACCAACAATAAGCATGTCATCAACATAGAGCAGAAGAATTATAAAATCATCACCAGAGAATCTCTTAACAAACACACAATGATCAGAAGTAGTCTTCTTGTAGCCTTGCTCCCCCATAACAGACTCAAACTTCTTGTACCATTGCCTTGGAGCTTGCTTCAAACCATACAAGCTCTACTTCAATCTGCACACGTAGTCCTCTTTCCCTTATGCAACAAACCCCTCTGGCTGCTCCATGTAAAGCTCTTCTTCCAAGTCACCATGAAGAAAAGCAGTTTTCACATCCATTTGTTCAACCTCTAAGTCATAACAGGCTGTCAAACTCAGTATAGTTCTAATAGAGAACATCTTCACAACCGGAGAAAATATTTCTTCAAAATCAACCCCCTTTTTTTGAGTATAACCCTTGACGACCAATCTAGCCTTGTACCGTGGAGATGAAGACTTCTCTTCTTGCTTCAAACAGTAAAACCCACCGATTTTTCAAAGCTCTTTTTTGCCTCTGGGCGCTTTCACCAACTCAAAGGTATGGTTTTCATGCAAGGATTGAAGTTCATCTTTCATCGCTTCAACCCATCGATCTTTGCATTCACTCTCCATAGCCTCTTCATAACATTGAGTTCTCCCCGTCGGTTAAAAGAACATATTCATCGAAGAAGAATACGACGTAAGATCGTCGATCTCTAGAAGACCTTCGAAGTGGAACTGCTGGTGGAGCTATAGGTGCTTGTTGTTGATCGTTCACAACATCATCCATGGGAGCATCAAAGTCACCTATATCCTGATGGTCATCAGTAACATCACCATGTACATCATCCTGGATAGGACCTGGTGAAGAGTTTAGGGGAACCGGATTCACATCGATCAAATCACCATTGTCTTGTGAATTCACTTTCTCCGTCTTATCAATGTCATCGATGGTCTGATCCTCAATGAAGACAACATCTCTGCTTCTCACGAGTTTCTTCTGAACGGGATCATAGAGTCTATAACCAAACTCACCATCTAGACCATAACCAATGAAGATGCATTGTCGAGTCTTGGCACCCAACTTGGATCTTTCATCCTTTGGAACATGAACAAATGCTTTGCAACCGAACATACGTAGGTGATCATATGACACATCTTTGCCAAACCAAACTCTATCTGGCACGTCACTTTGCAAAAGAACACTAGGAGACAAATTTATCACATGTGTCACCGTATTCAAAGCTTCAGCCTAAAATGATCTTGGCAGCTTTGAATCTGACAACAAACATCTGACTCTCTCGATCAATGTTCGGTTCATTCTTTCAGCTAACCCATTTAACTGTGGAGTCTTTGGTGGTGTTCTCTGATGTTTGATTCCCTGTCGCAGATAATACTCATGAAATGGCCCTGTGTACTCGCCACCATTATCAGTACGAATGCACTTCAACTTCTTCCCTGTTTCCCTTTCAACTGATGCTTGAAACTGTTTAAACACCTCAAAGACTTGATTTTTAGACTTCAAAGTGTAAACCCATACCTTTCTCGAACAGTCATCAATGAAAGTTACAAAATAAAATGCACCGCCAAGTGACCTTACTTTTATCAGACCACAAACATCTGAATAGACCAACTCTAGCAACTATGATCTTCTATGAGGAGGACGGCTTCTAAAAGAAACTCTTCTCTGCTTTCCTGCTAGACAATGAGCATAATTCTTGATGTAGCTTGATCTTCAAACTCGACGATTGATTCTTCTTCGCTAAACAATTAAGTTCTTCTCACTCATGTGATCGAAGTCGTTTATGCCACAACTCTGTTGTTTGCCATTCCTTTGTCACATTCACCGTCTCTCGAGAAGCTGAAGCTTGTATCAAATATAAATTTGAGCTCTTCTTTCCTCGAGCCACAACCAAGGAGCTTTAGTCAGCTTCCACTGCCCATCACTGAAGGTGTTACAGAATCCCTCATCATCAAGCTTTTCTGCAGAGATCAAATTCAAACGGATATCCGGTGCGTGTCTGACATCCTTAAGAGTTAACTTTGTTCCATTGTTACTCACCAAGTGAACATCTCCCATACCAACAATCGGAACCAAACCGTCATTACCCATCTTTAATACCCCAAAATCACCAGAAGTATAAGATGTGAAGAAATCCTTCCTCGACGTGACATGAAGTGATGCACCAGTATCAATCACCCAACTAGTCTCGTCACATGCTAAGTTGACCAAATTCTCATCACGAATGACCAACAGATCTTCACGAGTAGTAGTAGCAACACGCTCGGATTTTTCATCATCACTCCGATCGTGTTTATCACCACCTTTGTTCTCTTTCTTCCACTTGAAGCAATATTTCTTGATATGGCCTTTCTTACCACAATGATGACACTCAAGATTCTTGTATCTCGATCTTGACTTGCTTCGGCCTTTATCTCTACTCTTTCCATCTTTTCTCTGTTCCTCCCCCTGTTCTCGGTAACCAACACCTCGGACTGTGATGTAGAACCCTGAGATCGTCTTCTGACCTCTTCGTTCAACACACCATTCTTAGCCAAATCCAAAGTGATAATACCCTTTGGGGCAGAATTAATGAGCGAAACCCGAAAAGTCTCCCAAGAGTCGGTAGAGAAGCAAGCAACCAAAGCCCTAAAATCTCGTCATCAAATTTGACACCCATACCAAGCAAATCGATTCATCACGCTCTGAAATTCTCTCACATGGTCGCTATAGACGTTCCTTCTTTGTATTTCAACGCTTATCATTTTCTTCAAAGAAAAACAACTTGTTATTGCCCGATCTCAAGCATACAAGCTTTCAAGCTTCTCCCACAATGTTCGAGCTTGTGTCTCCGATCAATGTGGTTGTAAACATTTTCTTCAACAAATTGTGAATAAAGCCACACACTTGTTGATGCTCAAATTCCCATTCTTCATCACTTTTCGAATCGGGTTTTGAGTAACAAATACCTAGGAAGATGCAGAGCCTTCACAAACAACAAGTCCTTCATTTTATTTCGCCAAAGTTGATAATTTGTGCCATTCAACATAATCATCTTACTCGTATTGATTTCCATAATTATTTGACAAAATAACCGAGCTCTTGATACCAGTTTGTTGGGAAGAAACCAAACAACCGAACTGAGGCAAGCACAACGGTGTTCTTTCTCTCCTATAACTCTTGTCAAATATTATGGCAAGCACAATAGCACAAAAATATTTGTTCTCTAACAACCTATCAACCACAAATCAACCAATGCAACCACAACAAAAATAATAAATAGAGACACCGATATTTTTTACGTGGAAAACCCCTCTAAACCAAGGGTAAAAAACCACGGGACTTTAGAGTCCGATCAAAAGCTCCACTATAATCAAATGTTCAGCTATAAGATCACAATATCAAGCCTACAACAAGCATTCAACTCCAACAAGGCTAACAATATGTAATCTTTAGCAAAAGAGAGAAAAATTGGAGAACATCACCAAAAACGAAGCTACTGTAAAATGGGTATTTCTGACGCTACAGGACTCGGATGAAAAATCCGACCGTACAAAGTCAAGAACACCTTGTCGTCTAGCTGCTGTCCAAAAATCAGCTCAATCGAACCACGGATGGACCTCCGATCGAAGAGTTGATCACAGCTGCTCCAAATTTGAAAAATTAATTTTTCAGCTTCAAAGCTCTCTGTTTCTCCCTTCTATTTTCTCTCTTGTTTTTCTCTCTTAAAAATCTGATCATTTGGGCTCCCACTCACGTTAAAAAATTGGCTGCCTATCATCCTTTAAAAAGACAAAAAAAAATGATGCAAAAAAAAAAAACAAAACAAAGTGCCATAAAATATGGCAATTTTTGAGGGATTCCCACATAGTGGGACCTTCCCAACAAATCGGCGATCTGTTTGGAATAAAGATAGTAAATCAACTAACTTAGAGGAGATTGTTCATGATAGTAAATAAATGAACTTAGGTTGTGATCATAAATCAGTGAACCTTAATAATATCAGCTATAACTGTAAATTAGCGAGCTGTTTGGAGTAGCGATAGTAAATCAGCTAACTCAGAGAAGATTGTTCATGATAGTAAATTAATGAACTTAGATTGTTATCGTAAATTAGCAAACTTTAACATTATCAACTGTGATCGTAAATCAACAAGCTGTTTGGAGTAGCATTAGTAAATCAGCTAACTCAGAGAAGATTGTTCATGATAGTAAATCAATGAACTTAGGTTGTGATCGTAAATCAGTGAACCTTAATAATATCAACTTTGATTGTAAATCAATGAGTTGTTTCATATATTTCGTTGTTTCTTGTCTAGGCAAGTTAAACAACATTTGCAAAGAATGTATTTTTATTGAAAAAGGGAGAATAACATTCATACATAATATTTTTTAAGTTATGCTTGCGAAGTGAGAATTAGTGTCCTGCAACTCTAACTGGATAAGGGTGACAAAACTACATCAACAGTATGAGTTACTCCAAACTGCATTAAGGAAAAAATATTTAAAGGGTGATACTACTACACTGAAATAGATAAGGAACAAACATAAGGAATACAAGCTTACACCAAGGCAATCATATTGAATACAAGATAGTTGCTTAATTAATAAAATAAAATAATGTAACTCTACATTTTACATGTAAGAACATGTGATTTAATGGAAAAACCTTGATGTTACCAATCTCACTCAAGATAAGATCCTAAATGTAGAACAAAAATATATTTGACCCACATAACTGAGTCCATGTAGTAGAAAAGTTGTGTTTTACATATATCTACAGAATGCATCTATTGCCAAAAGAATTACCATCAAGCTACATGAAGCACAATATTAAGAACTGTCCAAACATTTTTTAGCCCTTCTTTGCAAAAGTGTTAGCATCACATGCAAGAATGCATTGAAAATTCAGTTGTAGTGAAGAACAATATAGCCACTATTTTTTTTCCAAATGATTGTTAAACACAAACAAGCACTTATAACATAATCCCAGAGCCTACTTATTGTTCAGATGCTTCTTCAATTGAGTTTATTAGCTGAAAATGCACACATGAATGTATATCAAATAATTAAACTTAAGTTTATAGCCCTTATCAAAGTGAATTTACAAAATTACCTCTAATAGTTTAATCTTTATGTAATTTAATCCCTAAATCTAAAACTTGCAAATTAACCATTTTTAACCATCATTCATGCTAGCCGAATTTCTTAGGGTTTCTAATCAACCCATGTTTATCACCATTTCAAAGCATTTCCATAAAATTTTACTATTTTAACAGTTAAATCCTTAAACATTAAAATTACCAAAAATCACTTAACAAAATACTTATAATTAGCTATCAAACTCATGAATCTATCAATTAAGTTCACAGACACACTTAACTCATTCATGGTAAGTCCCTAAAATTTTAACAGTTTCACAAATTAACCCCCGAGTTAGCTAGATTAAGCTAAAACAACTTTAAAAACATAAAAATCACTTACCATGCATGAACAAATGTTGACCAAAGCTCTCTAATTTATTTAAGGAGGATTTGGTTATGGGAAATTAAAGGAAGAAGATGATGATAATAGATTTTTTCATTTTTTGTTTTAATTACCAAATTACCTATTTATAAAATTAACCTTTAAAAATAATCAAAATTTCACCAAAACCAAACCAAAACCGTCCACTATCTAATGGTATGGTATAATTACCATTTAAGTCCACCAATTTACTTTCCTATATCCATTTAACATCTTTAGCTGTTGGAAACTAACTTTTGTAGCCTTTACGATTTAATTACTGAATTAACTATTTAAACATTAAAATTTCTTAACCAAATTTTAATACGACCCTATACTAACCCTATAAACATTAAGTAAATAATAAAATATTGATTCGCTTGTCGAAATTGTGGTCCTAAAACCACTAATTTCGACACAACTGAAAACGTCCTGTTACACTCTAAAAGTTTCTAAATTATATTTCAGATTTTGATCGATTTCACATGGGTGAACAAACCTCGTCGCAGTCTCAGTCACAGGTTCTATCCCAGCAACCAAATGACCCCTCTACTGTAACTTAAACCTAAGTTCAAACCCAATCTGGAGACAGAGTAATTCGTCCACACTCATTGCACCATTGTTAATACACAGTATCAACAAAAGTAGAGAAGGAGGTGGAGGGAGTTCTAGTGAAGGAGCATAGAAGAAGAAGATAGTAAAAATGGAGTATCTGAAGTGCTCTCCCCCCCTCCCCCAAGAGGGGTTTTTAGAAATATATATATAGGGGGTTTATCGGGTCAAATTTTGGGTCGGTTATTTTTATTATAATTGTATAACAAATCTCATCTATTTGAAGCCTTGGTAGCATAGTGAAAAACTCCAGTAAAATTAGAATTACCAGGGTAGTTATTATAAATCCTAAAGGATAAGATGTGTAGAGTTTAAATCCCTTAGGACTCTCATATTGTAGATAGGCACTAACTTTAGTCGTTGATGTAATTTGTTATCACTCAGTTGTAATTCTTCAAAATAATAGAATACTTTTGAGAGCATTTAATAGAATACTTTTGAGAGCATTTACTCAAACACTTATTGTGTTATTGTTCTTTTTTTACTTTTCTATTTGATACAAGTTTCTTTATCTTTACGAGTTTCCTTTCGCTTTGTTTTTTGTGCCTTAGAGAATTTCTACGAGAATTCTTATTTGTTGAGAGTATGGATGACTTAGACGGATTTCAACCTAAGAAATTGCCTAAGGCCGCACAATTTTTCAAACTAAAATTTTAGTCCCATGACATTAGTATGTTGTTCCCAACAACAAAATTTGTGCTCTCCTTAAGGAATCAATTGGTCCCTGAGGCATGATGAAACAAGAAGTCAAAGATGGATAGAAGACTCTGGAAACTTCTACTCTCATAAGGGAGAGAATTGAAAATCCAATCTCCATAAATGTAAGTCAAAGATACAGCAACAACTATGACCGACCCAAGGGTGGATCGCATAAGAAAAGCGACAAGCATTATATTTTTGAGTAAGTAGAAAAGAGTAATAAAAAAAAAGATGAGAGAAGGAAAATAAAAGAGGGAGACCAAAATAGAAGAACTCGATAATGGCAAGTGATAGCCTACCTAAAAGTTGGCCGTGCAAAAAAAGAATTTAGGGTTTTGCCTTTGATTTCAGAGAGAAGAAATAGGTTTTAAAAGAGGAGAAATGAAATATAATTAATACATATACTATATTTATGGCACACCCATGATGTGAATGAAAAAAATTATATAATAAATATATTTATTAAAAAATTACATAATTGTTTATAATGCATGATGTTTATAATTGTTTAAATTTTATTATATTAAAGAATAAAAATATTATAGTAAGATATAACTTACTTTATATGTGAATTTTTTTAAAATAATTTTAGATCGGAATTCAACTCAATAAAACACTTTAAATATATATATATATATATATATAGGGGTGTGTTGGTTTTGGGGTGGACGGGTATTAGCAAAAGAATCTCTCATCTTCATCAACGGTTCCTTACCATTTGCCATCATTCAATTGGTTGTTTTACTTTCTCTAGGAGATTCTAATTTCTTGGGCACACAAATGCTTAAATATATATATATAAAAGTTAAAGTTATTTGAACACCAATCCGAGAAAAGGGAAGACAAATATATATATACTATGAATAAAGTAGCTTTGTCAACAGGAATCTTTCGCATGCCTTGTTTTATCTTTTTCCATCTCGAGTCTTAGGTGAAGGACAAAGTCTTCAATAGGTGGGGGGCACTTGATGGATGATCTTGAATTAAATTGATTGCTCATTATTCACATTTGCATTTGCATTGAGAAGGAATAAAGAGAAAAGATCTTTGTTATTCAATGAATAAAGCTAAGGAAAATCTTATGACACTTCATCTTTTAGTGACAAATCACCTAAAAATGTTTAATGTTATAATAAGAAACTTATTAGGTTAGAAACAATTTAGATTTGTGTTAGGTTATAAAACTCAAGGTGTGTGTGAAACTTATGTTATGGGATATTTTATATGCATTTGGTACAAACCCCAAGATTGCATTTATTGTAACGAAATTAGAAAATTTGTTTAAGGGTGTCGAAATTAAATTGTAATTTTTACGATGCTAAAAATGTAATTTTATCACTTTAATAGTTTATATTTTTATAATTTTTAAATGATTAAATCAAATTCTTACATTTTTAGGGGGTCAAAGTACAATTTTATCCTTACTAATTTAAAATTTTAAAAACTTTAAATAGCCTAAATGGAAGTCGATCACCTGTCAGTACCCCTAATTTCACCCCGAGTGAAGTTGTATATATGATTGAGTAACATCTTTCTTTTAATTCAATTTCAATGTAAGTTACTTGATTATTTTTAATATTAGAATTAAATCAAAATCAAAATTATATGTAATTAAATTTCATTTTGTTTATAGATCAAATATTTGTAAAGAAAAACAAACAGCTATAATTTGGGTTATCTCCTCTCTCTAAATATTAAACTAACAAAAGATTTTCTTATACTAAAGCCCATTGCACTTGTGGGCTTGAAAAATAATTTTTTTTAAAATAATTATACTTAAATTCATTTATTATTATATATTAAATTTTTTTTTTTTTTTTTTTTTTTTACATTTAACCTAACTATGTTGTTATTAGGTTATCTGTTGGCACTAACTTAGTCAAAAATTTAATATTGGTACAGGCGTGAAATAAATTAGAAATCGTGTGTGGGTGAAAACAATGAAATTAATTAAATAATTAGTTGTCCAGCAAGTTATACAATTGTCGTTTATTGTGAATTAAAATAGTGTATAAACGCAGTGACCACTAATTGTATAGTGACCACAATTCATTGATTCACACACAATTAATTCACTATTTATTTATTTATTTATTTCACAATTGTCACTAATTGTATAGTGACCACAATTTTATTTAATTAGTTGTCCAGCAAGTTATACAATTGTCGTTTAAGTTATACAATGAAAGTGTTTGACCGCAGTGACCACTACGACTCATCGTTGTGAAAATTGTGCAAAAAAAAAAAAACAAAACAAAAAACACTAATGTTTGTTTACACAATTTGGTTTCCATATGTCTTCAGAGCCTAACTTAGTGAGTAATTCTACTATCTTTAATCACCAATATAACAAGTGAATCACACTTTATGACTTGTATAGAGATATTACCTTTATACCTACAGACTAAAACATTCACCTCTAAACCCTCCCCTTGAGAAATTGGGCAGTAAACACTCAATGTTTACAACTCAGTTTGCACTCTTTCACAAAAATAGTTACTTAATGAACAAATTCAAGTGCTCTCTATAAGCTATTACACATAACTTAGACAAGCCTCATAGCATATATCAATTACGACTTGCTAACATAGAATCTAAGTGAATAATAATCCACTTGATAAATAACAAAAGTACCATATTTTAATCTTGTTCTTAATGCATTTTTGGATGATTACTCGATTTAAAATGGTGAATTTTATGCTTCTAATCCTTTAAATTCATGTTTTTATACTTAGGAGAGCATTTGGGAACAAAAGGAGCGAAAATGAGCAAAAAAAAAAAATCAAAGCAAGTTTTAGGAGCCACATGGGCTAGGCCATTCCACATAGGCTGGACACACAGTCGTGTGAGCCACATGGGTTGCCACGCAGTCATGTGCCAGGTCGTGTCAAAATCGTAAACTGCATTCCAAACACGCAGAAAAACACAATTTTTAGGTTTTTCAAGCATTCTAAAACCTATATATGACAAAGGTAATAAGATGGGAGTAAGCCGTCATAGAATATTCAAGAAAACAACTCGAAAAACACCATTAAAGCTGACTTTAAAGTAGATTTCCATCAAGATTGAAGATCTTCTTTTGATTTCTTTGAAGTTTATTATGAGTTTATTTGTTTCTTGTGGTTATACTGCCTTTAAAATGTTTTTAATTGCTATTATGAACTAATTTTCCAAATACCTAGAGAGATGAACCTTAGGATGGATTCTGTTATTTAATTTTTGTTTTACGCAATAAATACTTGGATATTGTTCTCAATTATGTGTGCTTAATTTTTGGTTTGATATTTCTAGATTATTAATCTATGTTCGATGTGCTTAAATCAAAGGAGTAATAGACCCTATTTAAGAGTATATCTTAGCATAATTGAGTGGAGTTGCATGCAATCCTAGAAATAGGATGACATAAATCTACCAGATTAGAGTCAAATCTAATAGGAGGATCCATAGATCGAGTTAATGCAATAATAAGGATTTTAATTAGAAATAAATTCCAATTAATCAACCTAGAGTCAGTTACTCTTACTCTCGAAAGAGATATTAGCATCATTTAGGAATTTCTACGGATCAAGATACTAAGTGAAGAAATTGTTTAATTTAGATTGATAATGACAGATGAAATCTAGGTGGATTCTTTCCTGGATATTGCTTCGCTTCTTGGTTGTTAATCATTTGTTTTCCTGATTCGTTCTTATCGTGTTCTTTAGTTAATTAATTTAGTTAATTTTAGTTTTAATCAATCTCTCCAATTTGTCGATCGGTTAAATAATAGAAAGACAGTAATTACTAGTACTTTTAGTCTTCGCGGGAACGATATCTTTGCTCACCATAGCTATACTAGGTGCACTTGCCTTAGTCGATTTTTAGTTAGTTTACAAGTGCATCACAACTCCTTAAACATTCGAAGCACAATATGTCGAATTGGTTCACTCGACACCAATCTATACTTCAATAGCCTTGAATTGGTTTCCATAGATGGATTATACAATCTTCAAATATGGTAAGTAATTTCACTACCTCAGTGCTAGTTTACAGTGGCACTTCGAGTGCCACTCACCTCATTCAGCACACCTTGCTTCAATAGTAACGATTAACTAGTGAGTTTGCAGATAAATGTAATGAAAGTAGTCAACCGAGTTTTAAATTTACAAAAAAAAAAAATTAATGTTAGTATAATTTTTCTACTTTTTAATTTGATTGTTTTGTATTTTTTTTTCAATTGAATTAATGTCCGCTTAATTCATTATACCATACTTTGTTAAGAATTTGGGGGGGTCAAAATGAAATTTTAAATTTTGGGGTCAAAATATAACTTTACCGTTATACCAACTTATAATTTTATAATTTGTAGAGAGATTTAAACATTACTCGCCCATTGTATTTGTTTCTGGTTTTGAGTGGATGACAACAAATAGTAACGTTCGGCGCGTGAACTGATAGATAAAAATGGAAAGAAAGTTGACAGATAGACATTCACTTTACTAAATAACTAATATTAGTATAAAAATCCTTTATATTTAATTTAGGTTGATTTTATAAAATTTTAAAATTAGAATAGTGTTGGGTTAATTCGTAAAATCAATCTTGAATTAAGAAAATCATGTTAATATATAGATAGATGTAGATGACAAATATATGTAGATGCAAGGGTATCATTGGCATTTAAGTAACATTTTCTTGGATTTGAAATAGAAAATCTAGGGACATCTTTTTCCTACCAAACACATTTGTTTCTTAATTATTTCATGACTAAATTATCTATTACAATAATGAAATAACTGAAATACCCCTCCAACGTACTTTTGACAAAGCTTCCCCTATTCATGGGTCAACTATTTATGGTCAATTTTTTACACCTAAACAGTAATTTCATCCCAAAAAGTGGAGGAAAAAAAACTAAATAAAAATTTTAAAAAATGTTCATATTTTCAACAGTTCGCCGCGTGGCCTTTACGGAACCTATAGATTCTTTTCAAACATCACTGAGTTAAGACTACCGAGTCACCGAGTTATATTCTTATAAACTTTAAAAATACGCGACGATCCGTTCGTGAAAAACAGGCAGCGAATCTTGAATCTCTTTTATACTATATAAACATGTCTGGTTGGTTATTGTCATGTTAGAAAAAAAAGAGAGAGCGAGAAAAAAAAAGAATAATGGAGTTGAACATGGATGTGGATTTGGTTTATGTACCAGAAACTGTATCTGAGTTTTTGAAACAAGCTTCAAAGATCAAAAATGGGTTTCAAAGATTATGTAAGATTAGTGATTATGTTAGAAGATTGGAAAATGAGATGAAGAAAATTGATGCCTTTAAACGCGAGCTTCCTCTTTGCATGCTTCTCTTGAAAGATGGTATTTTTTTTTTGTTTATTTTTTTTCCTTTTTTTCTGGGATTTAATTTGATATTTTTAATGGGATTTTAGTGATTAAGAGATTGAAGGAGGAAGAAATGATGTGTAAGGAGCTTGGTGATGGATCAGTGACCATTGATGAAGGAAATGGAAAGGTAAACAAGGAAAACGATGGCGGCGCCGGCGACAAGAGGAACTGGATGAGTACTGTTCAACTGTGGAACTCTGATTCCGACAACGTTGATCAGAACAAGAAACCAAACAAAGTTCCAGGACTGAAACTGGTAATATCCTAAACCAAGTGTGTGATTTTAATCTTGTTTTATGGAACAGTATTTGTTAATGTTTTAAGGGGATTTTGAGTTTGACAGAGAAGTGAAGAAGAACAAGATATGTTTGAGGGCCCAGTTGAATTTTTTAATAACAAAAGATTCAAGGGACAAATGGATAAGGAAAATCTAGAGCTTTCTCTTATGACCCCAAGTTTTGATTTGGGTTCTTCCTCTCCTCATAATCCAATCTTGAAGATCAATGACAACTGCAAAACTGGTTTTGGTTCAGATCAAAACCAAACTAAGTTTCAGACCAAACATCAACAGGATATGCAGAATTGTAAGAATCAAAGACGGTGCTGGTCACCTGAGCTTCATAAACGATTTGTTGAAGCTATTCAAAAGCTTGGTGGTTCAAAAGGTTAGGCCTTTACAAATAAAGTAATCAATTTTGATGTTTTTCAATTTATGTATGGTTGTTATCCAAGTTGAACTGAAAAGAACTCTTTTTTAGGACCAGGAATCTGATTCTTTTGTTGGTGTCTTAATGGTTTTTTGACAGTGGCAACTCCTAAACAGATTAGGGAATTGATGCAAGTTGATGGTCTTACCAATGATGAAGTGAAAAGCCATTTACAGGTACCATATGTGAAATCTTAGACTTGTTATGGCCTTGTTTTATGTCCTTTATGTTTGTTGAAAGAAATTTTGGTTTAATTCTGTGCAGAAATATAGACTTCATTTCCGGAAGATTGCTTCGGATTCATCAGCTCAAAATCAGTGTAACGAGAAGATGAAAGCAAACATTTCTGAGTCTGATTCCCCACAGGGTCCACTCCGAGCTGGCGGTTGGGCTAAAGGGCTGTCGAGTGGCGGCAGCGTCGTGGAGGGCGAAGACGATGAGAAATCCGATGGGCGAAGTTGGAGAAGCGGGGGTACAAAGACTCGGGAGATTGAGCATTGATGTGTATACACAGATAACTTTTGTTTGTTCCCATGAATTTTGCTGAAACGTGGGGAAATGGACCATAATAACAGTGACTTAGGGAGATTTATAAACAGATTTTTGCAGATAGCTTTCTCCATGGATTAAGTTCCTGGTCTGCTACATGAATTTGTGTAAATTCATGATATTGGATTTTTAGAAACTAAAATGACCATCTTTCACAGAGTTTTTCTTTCATTTATGCTTTAAATGCAATTCCTTTTAGAATTTATCTACTTAATATTGGGCTTATCCAGTAGATTTTCAATCCGATGAATTTGGATTAATAAGGTTTAAAATTTTCTCGGTAAGGGTTGACCTGCGATTAGTGTAAAAATAGCAGTGACGGTAGGATTAGATACTATAGCGGTGACGGTAAGACAAAAAGTAAACTAAACGTACCATATCGTCCATCCAAATCCACCCTAAAATATTTTCATCGCGATGAGTTTCAATTTTTCTTTTCTTTTATAGTTTATGTTTGAAATTTGTAACAGTCCTTCTCAATAAGATTATCTGTAATGTTTAAACTTACAGTCTCCCATTAAATGTAAAATTTGTCTTACCATTGCAGCCAACTATTTGGTAAGTTTTGATTATTTTGGGTTCAAATAATTCTAGTTTATTAACAAGGTTTTTTAAGATTGAAATATTCGAGTTGAGGTAATTTTTATTTGGATTATTTTGAGTCTGGATTATTTTTTAGATTAAGTCCTATTAAATTTAAATGGATCATTTTGAGTTATTTCATGTTTGAGTTTAAATCATTTCAAATTTGAGATCAATTGAGGTTTTCAGATTAGATCCTATTAAATTAGAATTATTGTTGATACAATTCTTATTATCACTCAAAATCTTTAAACTCTTAAATAAAAGAATAATACAAATTTAAGTATACTTAAATTCACGTCTTTTCACATATTATAACATCAATAATGTTAAATGATTTAAAAGATTTAGGGTAGGCTTGGATCGGCAAAGGAATGCAATAAGATTCGTTTAGCTTATTTTTTTGTCTCACACTATAATATTTTATAGTATTTAATTCTACTATCACCGTTATTTTTACAACTGCAAGTAAATACGCTAATTATTCAAATCTACCCTCAATCAATAAATTTAATAATTTTAAATTTAAATAATATTCCATATTTAAATTTCTGCAACAATCCAGTAACAAATCCTGGGTGAGTGAAAATAGTCATAATTTGCAATCATTGTTTTTGACATCCATGATAGAATGGGGTTTGAGTGGAGATTTTACTTCATGATAATATATTCTGCAATAGTGGTGACGCAATTCAACCACCCCTAAAATTTCCATCTTCCATAAGATTTTATTTACATATTTTCTTACTTCATCCCCAATAAGTGAAAAGACTGGCATGTAACCAAAAGTCAATGGCTCCTACTTTCAAATCAAGTGTCAACAAATATACATCAATCATCATATTGTCACTTAAAATTTAAAAAAAATATATTTTCAAATGATTATATAATACAGTTTTAGAGTGTGACATACAATATTTTAATAATTAGACCAGTAATTGAAGTGGCTAGATTACTGGTTCTCGATTCAACATGTTTGATCAATTCAACTGCTAAACTAACAATAATTAAAAAATTATTAAAAAATAAAATTGTTAAATTTTAAATTAATTCAACCTGTTTTCAATTTTTACTGGTTTTGAGTAGTTTCTGATTTAATTGATTCAACTTTTTTATATGGATTAGTATACTAGTTGATTCTTGATCCAATCGATTTGATTAATTAATTTAATCATATTCTAAGAATACTAGCCACGTCATTAAATATTATTAAAATCCAAGTTAAAGGATCAAAATAAATTGCAAAATTCAGATATCAAAATGAACTTAATTATCAAATTAATAACCACAAAATTATCCCTAATTTCTTTTGCTGTCATTTCAAATTCTTAATTCATCATATAAAAATTTTATCTAAATGCCCCATCGTATCGGTTTACCTTCTTAGTAGAAGCACTATCCAATGGACAGTAAAAAAATTGCAAATTAAGTATTATTTCACTCATTCATTTTATTTATTTATTTATTTATTTTTACATATTGTAGTTTAAAAATTTAGGTTTATTGTTTTGGTTAGTATATTCACACTAGATCTATATTATTGTTATCAAAATTGAATCGAATTGATATGTTAAATTGAGAATAAACGATCATATCAATAACATATAATCGAAAATAATTAGAACTGTTTTGAAAACAAATCGAATTAAAAACTTGGAAATCACTTTTTTGTTTTTTTTTTAAATTGCCTTTTAATTTTTTAACAAAAAAAAATTGATTTTTTATTACGTTTGAGTTAATTTTTATCTTTGTTTTTAGGCTTAATGATTTAAAAGTACTTCGAACTTTTTCAAAGAAATCAATTAGCCTTTTGGGATTTTTTACACTTAATCGAGCCCTTAAATTAACAAAACTGGTCAAATAGGCCATTTGACTAATGATGACTATTACAACATTAACATATCTATTAACAGCGTTGATGTGGCGCTCCATGTCAAAAATAGTTGCTAATGTACTGCCACGTCAACAAAATATAATAAATTCATTTTTAAAAAAAATAAAAAATTATTATTATTTTTTATTGGAATGAATTTGGATAAATGGTTGTCTAGGTTCGTTCATTTCAAAGCTTAATTTCTTTTAAAATATATATTTTTTAAAATTAATTATTTTAGATTTTCATAAAATTTTAAAACATTATTAAAATTTATAAAAAAATTTAAAAAAATTAAAAATAAAAATATGTAACAGTCTAATTTTCAATGGTTTCGAAAACGGTGGTTTCAGAACCCTATTTCTGATGATTGAGTTCATGAATGTTATTATTTAATATTTACGAGGTTAGTATAAAGTTCAATTGAAGTTTGGTCCCTTAATTTTGTTAATTGGATAGTTAATTAAGGTATAAGGACTAAATTGTAAAAGTGGTAAAAGTTAATTGCTAAGAAATTTTAATTAATCAAAGAACCAATTGAACCATTGGATATTTTTCTAAAATGCAAAACGGTGGTGAGAACCAATTTTTGAAACACCCAACCTGACCTAAAAGTTATGGCCGGATTATGAAGATTACATTGATAAATTAAAAACTTTAGCCATTTGTTCTTGAAACACATCTTATTTTGGAAAATGAATGGTCAGGAAATATTAAATTTAGCTAACCTTTTATGCATTTTTAAAAAAATCCCATACTCGAAGACATTCATTTTACAGTAAAATCACTTAATTACTTACTTAGTATAGTAGCCAAAAATTTTCAAAGTTTTAGTTTCGAAAATCGATTTCTAGTTTGATAATTCGTACAATTTTGTAGTTTTACGTTTAAAATATCAAAATCTGAAAAATGAACAAAAACCATAAAGCAAAGTCCAAAAACAAATTTACAGTCATAACAGAATTAAACATAAATCATTTTATGGTATTATCCAAAAAATCAATCCGAGCTCCAGTGCGTTGTTCGATCCTAAATTTGTTAATTATCTAAGAAGTCAAAAAAATTGGGAGCGCCTACAAAGTTCAGTGTGTAACTTAGCCCATACATACAGAACAGATAATCACACAGAAGTCAGAAATCAAACAGAATACGCAACATGTCATACTATGCAATGCAACATAATAATCAAATCAAATACAAATGGCATGACATATCATGTGATGCAACACTTAATACAAAATAGAAACATATCCCACCCCCATCCGCTACACACTATGTACACACTATCTCCGTCCATCCCTACACACCAAATAGCATAATAATTACACATCCAACCCCCCACACTTATAAGTGAGTGTATGTCACTTTTTAAAATAGTGCAGTCAAGCTGCCAGAAATAGTATGGTAATTCGCTAGAATCACATAAGTATGGTCAAGCCACTAGAATTGCAGTCAAGCTGCTATAAACAGATATGTGGTTAAACCACCAGATAAGGCAGATCATTAAATTGCCAACACTTCCTCCATCACATCATAATCCTACCCCAATGCACATGCAATCACTATCCATATATCCAAATGCACATAAATCATAAATGCTTTACATATCAGAACATGCTAACATGCTTCTAGAAGTTACACAAACAAAAGAAGAATATTGTATTTCATATACAAAAGTCATAAATAACACTTAATAGACCCTACGAAGTAGCTAACCTCGAAGCGCACATCAAACACAACCTTAACTAATTTTTACTAAAAATGGGCTCACAAGGCCTATCTGGCCCAACCTGTGTGGCCTACATGGTCTAGCACATGCTCGTGTGGCCTACACGACCAATTTAACTTAGCCTATATGGCTAACATGGCCTGGCACGAGGCCGTGTGGCGTCGATAGTAGGTTTCTCAACTTCATGTCGTTTATTGTTTTTATGAGCTCAAGTCATACACCTGGTCGTTTTTCGATGTCAATGCAACAACGAGGATTTTAGAACCTAAAATGACATTAAGAACGAACTAATTAGCAAATCTCGTACTAAATCCGAATACTAATTCAACCATAAACGAAAATTCAATCAACTTTAACGCTAACAAAATCATCCCTTACAAGGCATTCGATTGCTTACCCCTATTGAAGCAACAGTTTCTAAGGTTCACTAATCGCTGAAGGAATGTTCGCCTCAAGATTTTCACCTAAACATACCCAAAATTAGTTAAACTGATATCCTACAATCAACTCACATACTTCGATATAACAATTAAGGAAACTAAACAGAGGAAACTTACAATCTGAACACCTTAACCACCTACAACCACACAAAGGAAAAATGGAATGAGTCGACAGTAAAGGACAACTCAAAGTCAAAATGGTGGCAACAAGGATGAACAAGGAAGAGATATTAAATCAAAACAAAAGCTCAACACAGAAGTGGGAGGAAATTTTAGTAGCAAATCGAATGGAAAATTTGCAAAAAAAAAAAAAAGGGGGGGGAAGAATTTTGAAGTAATAAGAACTAATGTGAAAAGAAAGATAGTGGGATGTAGACTGCAATTTGGAGAGATTTTTGGGAAAGTTTCAAGAAAAGAATTTAGCAAAACTACCCACATCCCCACCAATCAGATTTTCCCAAAATTCAATTTTGACCCAACTACTAACCACATGGTGGCACACTTAGGGAGAACCAAAAATAATTTTTGCATTACACTCTCAAGATTTGAACACAAAACCTTTAAATAAGCTAAATCCTTTACATTAAACCAACAAGCTCATTTTTATTAATAGTTGAGCAAAAATAATATATAAGCTAGATGTTCAAGAACAGGGGTTGGAACAAAAATAGTAAAAATTCAAAGGAAGAGGTTTAAACACAAGATCTCAAACACACATGACTAACGCAAAGCCATTACAACAAATTAATTTTCTTAATATAACCTTAATACATTTATTTAAAAAATAGGGCGTAACCACTCTCAGTTCACCATCCCAATTTCTACTAACCCGATTTTCGGGATATGACAACTCTCCCCTCCTTAAAAGAATTTTGTCCCTGAAATTCATGTTGTCACACTATTCACTTAACCATAAAATTTGTAATTTTCTCAATCCAAACTGACCAACACGCTTCCGCTGCGCAACTCTGATTCTAATGCAACCCAGACAAAACCTTACCTTAAAGCTCCAACGAACTTCCCATTCACTATTACAGATTGCCTCATGGGATTATCTACAAAAGTATCACTAACAATTTCTTCTATCCCAAATTCTCAGAAACACTACTAATAGCAATCATTTGAGTAAAACCAATTCTCGATTATTTCAAGGTACAATTTAATTAGAGTAAAACCAATTCTCAATTATCTAAATCTTATACATATTCAATTGGTAATATTTTTCTAACATTTGGGGAAATTAGAATGAATAAGTAGCGATACCTTAAAGACGACATTGTTGAGAAGTGTAGTCACAATTCTTGAACATGGAGCTCAATATACTTATTGTTAAACATTCCTTAATCAACTTAAACATTTCTCATTAAAAGTATCATGGAGGACATTGTACTAAGAGTAAGATCGTATTTTTTTCCCTCTGCACAAAAAATAGGCAAATTAGTTATTGTACATTAAATCAAATAGTAAATTGATTCTTCTGTTAAAAATTAACCTCTATACACAAGTATGAGATACATGTGTCATGTCATGTGCCATTGTTTGGTTATTTTTTTAGCTACGCCAAATTTTAACAATACAAATGGATGAAATTTTTAACAAAAATGATTAATTTGTTATTTAATTTAATGTACACAGATTAATTTAACAAGTTTTTTGAATAAATGAGGTTGGCATGGCCTCGGTCCCTTAAAATGGAATATTTAATTTTTAGCCCTTTAAAATTTATAGAATTTTAAGTTAAAATATGATAAAAATTTACTTTAATCTCTAAAAATGATACGATTTTTTAATCTTATAAAAATTATAAAAATATTAATTTTAACACTAATAAAAAATTGCAACTAAATTCCGACTGTCGACAAAATTTCCCAATTCGCTCTATCCATTTACAAAAGGAAAAGGTTGCAAATTTGAACGACAAAGCAATCGCTTTCATTACAAAAATTGAATCTTTGAGCCCACATGAGATATTTTTGTTTGAAAATCGAACAACCCAAAAAGACTATTGCAGTAATTTTATTGAGAATCTTCCGTACTTCAATGGACACATATGGTGTCCACAAGCATTTTCTTGACCCTAGCCCAAACAAAGAAAGCCTCAGCCATGGCCCAAATCCTTGAAACTCAACAAAACCCTCATTCCAAATGCTCTATGGGCAATAGAGTTGGTTGTTTTCAGAACCAAATTAATTGAATCGATCAGTTCAAAATAAGTGATTCAATTGATGAACCAATGAAACCAAATTTCATTTTTTTTAAATTTTGTAAATTTTTAAATAATTTATTCAATTGAATCAGATAAATCGATAGAATTGATTAAATTGATTAAATCAGAAACTAATGATCTGATTGATGAAAACCTTTCAAAAAAAATTTTAGGTTATTTTTATAGATTCAAAGGGACCACGAGATTGAGGAAATATTGAAATTTGATGTTTGTTTAGGTTGATGAAGCGACAAAATTGAAGGTTAATGTGCCTTTTGTGAGCTACAGCTTACTTAATTAGAAGGTTAATATTCATGCATACCACACACTAAATCCAAAAAGTGCTACCAATTAAAACTTTGTAACTTACTTTTTTGGGTGTGGGAATCCGAGTGAGCTCTATAAAAAAGCATCTCTAGCCACTAAACCAATTAAAAGAGTTGAAAAGAAAAAAATGATTGATTGCCCTTATATTCAAAAAGGTAGAAATTTTGCTAAAATTGCTCCTTTTATTTATTTTTGGTTGGTGTTATTGAATGATATCATATGAATGATGATGGTAAGTTAGTTTTATCTATTGCCTCAAATCATGTCAAATTGTTTTGATAAAGAAAGTAAGTAAACATCTATTTCCGAGGTCTTGGAAAGATAAATAGAAAAATAGTAAAACCATTGTGTTCGATGAATTGTTACTATCTTTCCATTTGTTTCCACTAAATGATGTTACCTTACAAGATATATTGGTGCAAGCAATAATGCACGAGGACCCAAAGTGGCATATGTACTTTCCATACCATTTATGGTTTCTTGTTTTTGGTAGAATCGAGACTAATCTTTTCATTATTCGTAATTATTTTTATTAATAATATCATAATCAATATGAATTGTCCTTTTAAAAATATAATACTTTATCCAACATTTATTAATATTATTAATATAAAACAGATAAGTAGGAATACTTAATGGTTTCCTCATTTTAATGCTTGTTTTCATGCTAACTGCTTGATGAAACTTCTTATTGCCTTCCCCTTTTTTTTTTTTTGGTTATATAAATTAATACAAGGACATACCTCAAGATTTTTGCATGCTTTTATCTCATGGAAGACTTTGACACAAGAATGTAACAATCCTGCCATTATTGTCTTGTCCTGAGTTATTTTGGTTTAAATTATGTTTGATTTGTGATTTGGGTATATTTTCTTTGTACTTGGTAATTAGTATGGTTATATTTGTATCAATTTAAAAATAAAATTGCGCTATTTTAAAAAGTCAATCATTGCTGTTATATCTTTATCAAAATATGACATGTGACAATCTATTAGATAGTCCATAGATGACCGTCCATAAGGAACGGTCCGCAAATAGCCCTCCACATGGGACATTCTGTAGATCTTCGTAGACCTTATCTTAGTCGACTTATAAACAACATGCTATGCACCCAATTAAAACCATCAAAGTATAACTATCTCGTTCAACCTTAATGATCGGAATGTCAGAGTAAGACCACATAGTGCACTCTATATTGACAATTGACATGTAACAACACTATCATTTAGTCGACACAAGACACTGTTCTGTCAACTATGTGGCATTATAAGACAAGAAATAACCCCTATATAGTCTTAAGTGCACAAGGAACAAGGATTAGCCCTTATTTTCTTAGGGCTAGTTTGGTAATGCTTTTGAAAAGTGTTGTGGAAAAGTGCTTTTGAGAAGTTTACTTTAAAATTTGAGTGTTAAGCATTGCTGTCAAAAAGCACTTTTGAGAAATAAAATGTCCATTTTAGCCATGTCATTATCAAGTAATAAATATGCATTTAAATAAAATTTAAATTAGTTAATATTATTATATTTTAGTAAAAATATAAAAAAATTACTATAACTTGTTAATATTTTAATATATGAAATATAAATTTTAAATATTTTTAAGTAACAAATATTAATTACTTATAAAATTTAATTAGAATATATAAACTACATTTTAAATATTTAAATATAACCATTAAATATTTGTAATTAGTATTTTAAAAAATATTTTTATTTTTTATTTTTAACACATTTGTAATTAAGCATCAAGAAAAAAAAGGGGAAAGTACTATGTTATTGGAGAGGTGAAAAAAGTAATTAAGCACTAAAAGTGCTTTTGGGAGAGAAAAAACTAAAAATAGTAGTTTCTCCTTTTCAGAAATACTTTTAAAAATTCCAGCCAAAAGCAGCTTGTTCTATACAACTTTTCTTCCAAAAATGCTTTTTAAGCTAGAAATACTTTTGAAAAACACAGAAGAACTGACCTTAGCCTCCCTACACAACAATCCTAAAATAATCTCCTCCTTCCACTTTTCTTTTTTCCTAACACTACTCTTTATTTATCATAAATGAACCGACAAGTACAAAAATTACCTGAATGATTAGCTCCACTCATGCATTTATACAAATTAATAATTTTAAACCTGGATTTTTGAAACTAATTTGTCATTATACTAATTTGGGGTTTTTTATTATCTAATTTGAAGGGACATTTTCGCACCATTTTGTTTTGGTATAATATATATACACAAATTTACATAACTAATAAAATATGTTGAAGTCATGTCTGCTTAGTTTTTAGGAATAGAGCCTTGTCTATTCACCTTACCCTATATCAACCAATTATATTATTTGGATCAATGCTAGATATGGAATGAAAGAAAGTATAATTGTTACAAATATGATAGCACTATTCCGACACTATGACAACAGTGATATTTTCTTTCTCTTATTCAAATAATTATAACCAGAGATTTATGAGACACGCATGTGAACCTCATTATTGTAGTTGATTAACGTTTCATGATTATAACTATAAGATAATGAAGAGCCTTTTCCATTTCCCAAAGCAAATGAGACATTAACTTCTGATATTATGTTGATAATAATGATTAATCCTTTTATGGTAAATATTTTTAATTTCATGAACAGATATTATATTCCAAATCATTTAATTAAAGACAAGGATAATCTCAGAAAGGATAGTATCCGGGAAAATCAGACAGATGAGCTCTGATACAGTACTAGTGTACAACCAGATGATATATCGTACGGGTGCAAAGGCCAAACCAAAATCCTGTTTTTCGGACAGCCTTCTAACCTCAACATCTCATCTTTTAACCTAAAAATCCGTGTCATAACTCGTTAGACAAAAAATCTGATGATTTTATCATACACCAACCCACATATTATAACACACCCTCCACTCTTTTTAACAATAAACAGCGAGAACGTACAGTGTCACTGAACAGGCAAAACTCAAAAAGCAGCTAGCAGCAGCTACAGCTACAGCAGTGCCGTGGGGTCAGCACTTTCAGCAGCCAAAACAACCCAACACGGCAAACGAACAAGTTAAGACATAAAGACCCTTTTTTTTTTCCCTTCTTTCATTGGAGAAGAAAAAGTAGGATTAGGGTTGTTTTGGGTTGGAATTAGAGAGTTGCTATAGAGGGAGAGAGGAGAGGAGAAAAATGGTGAACCCAAGATGTTATATGGACATAAGTATAGGTGGAGAACTAGAAGGAAGGATAGTGATTGAGTTGTATAAGGATATTGTGCCCAAAACTGCTGAAAATTTCAGGGCTTTATGCACAGGTGAGAAAGGCATTGGACCTAACACTGGTGCTTCTCTGCATTACAAGGTTCTTACCCCTTTCTCTCTCTCTTTCTTATATACAACAGTGATATACATATATATATATGTAATTTGCATGGAGACCATGCCTTGTTTATGTTTTACTCTTTTTTCTTTCTTCCTGGTTTGTCAAAAAGTTTTAGCAGTAGCACTCTTTCATTTGAGTTTAGTGGATGGTAAAGTTGAGGGGTTGGAGTTAGGGGGTTGTTTCGACTTTTTGTGAAGTAAAAAGCCTTTTTTTTTTTGTATTTTTTAATGAAAATTTAGCTGGAAAGCAGTTTTAGATCTTAATAAATGAATGTTTGTTAGAGCTTACATGTTTTCTTTGCATTTTGTGTATTATTTGATAATAAAAAGTACAATTCTTTTAGGAGTACAAATGTTTAGGGTTACTAAACAACCTGGAATTGATGTAAAAGTGATAAAATGATGCAATAGTAATGCAGTTTGCTTCTAATGTTGCTGCATGTATAAACATAATATTTAAAATTGAGAATAGAGGGAAGTATAATGATGGTATGGTTCAGTTGCTTTGGTTGAATGATTGCATGCACTCAAATTCACATGTTTTCACTCATTTCATTTATTACAGAGAATTAGCTTTGTTCTTCTCTTTGCCTTTACCTTTGTGTAATCAATTTCATGGGGGTCCTATGTTCATAAGAACACAAGCTTTTTTATGCAGATAGCCTTAGAATTTGTTTTATTCACTTTTGTAAGTGACAGTGTAAACAATGTTAATCTACAGGGTGTGCGATTTCATCGCATTATCCGAGGTTTCATGATACAAGGTGGGGATATATCAGCTGGTGATGGAACTGGGGGAGAATCCATTTATGATTTGAAATTTGAAGATGAAAATTTCGAGTTAAAACATGAAAGAAAAGGGATGTTATCGATGGCTAATATGGGGCCTAATACTAATGGATCTCAATTCTTTATTACAACTACTCGAACGCCTCATCTTGATGTAAAACATGTGGTGTTCGGGAAAGTTATAAAAGGAATGGGTGTTGTTCGTTCTATCGAGCATGTTGCTACCGACGACAGTGATTACCCCACTCAAGAGGTTATAATTGCAGATTGTGGAGAAATTCCCGAAGGGGCAGACGATGGAATAGCAAACTTTTTTAAGGATGGTGATATGTATCCTGATTGGCCTGCTGACCTTGACAAGAAATCCGATGAAATTTCTTGGTGGATGGAGGCAGTCGACTCAATCAAAGCAGTTGGAAATGAACAATACAAGGTATTTGATATAATCACACGCGGGCTTTGTGGTATAATTTGCACCTTTTGTTCCCTTTTTCTAGATTGTGCATGGTGTATGCTCTATTATGAATGCTTAACAATGGTACATTTTCTCACTAGATATTCCTAGCTGTTTCTTGTTACAGAAACAAGACTACAAAATTGCTCTTAGAAAATATTGGAAGGCTTTGCGCTACTCAGACGAATGTTGGGAGCTGGAAGGCATTGATGAAGGTGCATACTTTAGTTGCTTGCTTCGATGATCATGATATTTTTGCCATGAATCCTTTTTAATTTGTCATTGAACAGTGAAAAGCTCCAAGTTGCGGAAGACCAAGTCTCAGATATTTACAAACAGTTCTGTAAGATTTCGAATTCCTTGAAAATATTTCAATAGTTCATAGGTTTAGGCATCTAGCATGGAAAATTTTAGATCATTTCAATCTTCTTTCTCATATTTTAGATTCTCGTTACTTGAATCAGCTCTGTAATGGTTGGTTTGGCAGTATGTGATAGTAAGGAGTTTCTCTACTTCGATGCTTGTTGTTGCTTACGCATATTGTTTTCGCGAAATCGATGTTCATTTCCTTTCGTATATCTACTGTCTTTGTTCTTGGTTTTAGGCCTGCAAATTGAAACTCGGTGATCTAAAAGGAGCATTGTTGGACACAGACTTTGCAATTCGTGATGGAGAATATAATGTGAAAGCTTTCTTTCGTCAAGGCCAGGTCTAATACTTACTATCTCTATGACATAGCCTAGTATCGGAACTAGTTTGAGGGTGGAACCTTGCTTGTTTATTTAGATATGTGTTTTTGCCAGTTAGGCATCGTTACTTGTTCTTATGATAAGATGCATGCATGCTATGTTTTAGTAATGAAATGCTAAATGTTCAATTTCTTAAATGGTTGATTGTGTTTTTACATTGGATGCTTTTCTTATTCTCGAATGTTCAAATTCGTCTGTGTTTTCTTTCTGGTTAGGTGTCGTTTCTTATTCTTAGGCTAAGATGCAGGCATGCTATGTGTTTGTACCGAAATGCAAATTGCTTCAAACTCTTAAATGGGTGATTGTATTTTTACATTGGATGCTTTTCACAAGTGCTTTCATTTTTCATTGATGTCAGGCATATATGGCACTTAATGACATCGATTCTGCCGTAGAGAGCTTTAAAAAGGCATTGGACTTAGAACCGAATGATGGTCAGTACAATCTTGTCTCTAGTGAAATAACAACAGAAAATTTTAACTAATTTGTACGATTCTTTGCTCGGTCCTTCCCTCTTCCATTCCCTTCCTTTTCACTCTTTCGAGGTTGATAAAGGGTCTGGCATGGTTGTGTCACCGGGTTAACTAGCATGCATAAATGTATGGAACTTAATGTCGATTTATCATTTACCTCTGTTACATTTTGCTTATCATATACATTTCTTCACTTTCAGGTGGAATAAAGAAAGAGCTTGCGGCTGCAAGGAAGAAGGTCTGTCCATCATCTATACTTGTATTAAACATGTTAAACATTTAATGCTTTCCTTCCTACACTTCCCTTTAAATTCATCATTGGAGGAAACTGCTTTCGTAAAATTACTGCAGATTGCTGATAGACGAGACCAGGAGAAAAGGGCTTACTGTAGAATGTTTCAGTAGATCACGGTACACCAACGACCTTCATATTTGCTTTCTGATTACCCAAAGGTATTACTTTTATAGTAAACTATAATTTGATATGTAGGCTGCCTTTTACTTGAAGGATCAATTTTGTTTCCTTTTTGCATACATTATCAAGTATCCTGTCTTTCGAGTTTGTTCTCGATATAATCTGGCCGGATTAGTAAAAAATCAGGTATAATTTTGTTCTTTTTTGTGTAACGGTGCCCTACAGACAATCACTCTATTCTTTTGAGCTGGACTATTTATGGTCATTTTGAGTTCGGATTATTTTGGGTTGAGTTGTTTCGGGTCAGGTTCTGGTTACAAGAGTTTGGGTTGTTGACCTTTTTATGGTCAGATAGATATTGTCAGGTTTGGATTCGGGTGATTTTCGAGTTTGTGTCAAAATTGATAGGTCTACTATGTTGCTATAGTTTCATTCTTCTTGAAGTACCTACATCTAACACCCATGTTTTTTGCATTTTCGGATTTGGTTATAGGGATACGATATTTCTAGTCGAAAAACTTGAAAATAAATGAATATACCGATATCAAATATATATTTATATTTGACACTCACACGAGTCTGATAGACATAGCTTAATCTTCGAGAAAACTTTATTATCTTGATTTATTTAGAGGCGAAACAAACAAGCATACTCCCAAGTTTTTATTCAAAGACAACATTTTACAAAGGGAAAAATCTCAATTTTCTTCCACGCCGTTAGGAACTAAGACGAAAACATCGTTGTTCATGGAGTCTGATGGCAAATTTAGCAAGAGCTTCTTCATTTGTGAGTACTTCATCTTCTTCTTCTAGTCTCCCGGTCTCAAAATTCAGCTTCGAAACAGGTTTCTTCAAGAGTTCGTTTCCAATCTCCACAAGCTTCTGCAGATTCTCCTCGGTTGCAATATCAGCTGTTGATGCTGCGCCCTTCAACGAGTCATCCTATTCAAACAAGATGTCAATACGCATATTGTAATTCTTGTAGCTTTGTTACGAATCTATTAAACTGTACCTGAATGCGAAGATAAATTTCTTTGCACCTAGAGGTTCGGAAAAGAGCAGAAACATGAAAATCAACCATATCGGAACTCGCTTGCCCACAAGCATCAAGAAGTGGTGTGTTCCCATTGTGGAAGATCCAGTCCAACATTCCCCAATTATTGGCTTTATCTGCATCATAAAGTGGTGGATCCATGCAGGCAATACCGGTTCATAGAGAAAGCACGAGCATCCTCTTGTTATCCATTGGTTCGATATCATTAAATTTCGCGTTTTGCTTGAAACTCTCCATCCAAACATGGCTGATAGCTATCAGAGTCTACACATACAATTCACATTAAAATGGTCTTTAAATTATCACAAATTTTGTTAGCTACTAACCTATGAGCTATATAGGCTGGTTGGATTCTCACAGGGTTGTTTGCAGCAACTCCGCCGTCGATGAGATCAAAGCTATGGGTTTTGCCATCAGAACCCTTTGTTTCGAAGCGGTGTGCCGGTAGAAGAGTCGGAGCAGATGAGGTACCGATGCATGCATCGGCTAGTTTAGCATTCTTCCAATCGTTTACCTTTGCCTAAATTAAAAAAAAAAAAAAAATTAAGGTCGTTTTTGACTAAATATAAATAATATTAGAAATAACACAATAATAATTCTTACATCATTGGTTGAGAAGATAACTGGCTGAAGAAGCTTGATATCAAAAGTTGGTAAAACGAGATTAGTCAATGTCTGTTTTAGAGTAATGTCCCCTAGTAATTGGTTTATCAGTAAGCGTAGGTACACTCCGTCGTATTTGGGTCCCGCCGGTTTGTTTATGCTGCTAAATTTATAACATTTTAATGTCCTAAATAAATAGAAAAGAGCTAATTGAATCATACGTCTTGAAGCTATGATCCAAATTCTAAATTGATCTTAAGCTTCAAAATCTTTTGATTGAGTCATCAAAGAATCAATATACCTGTTAGTTTATTCAGGGAAGGCTAATTTATTCGGAAAAAGTCTTCGAAGTGTTATTCGTTTGAAGTTAATGTAGCCTTTAATGAGTTGGTATTTTCCTTGGTTATGGCTTTATCTCTCTGATTGTCTAAGGCGATAAGTTTGCAAAACAAGGGCACCTCATCGAGATCGGACCATACATGTTGCACCTACTAAAGGAAATATGGACATTTTCCCATAGTAAAGTTTTAACCTTATCAAAATGTCTATATTTCTTTTGGTAGGTGATTGTGTGCCACACATGGTTTGATATTGACAAGGTGTTTTTGCTCTATGAATCCACCGCCTTATGTATTTGGACTCTCCTTAGAGTTGGGAAACAAAAACCCGACTAGGGACAATAATAACCTATTGAGGATTAGTTAACTTAAGACAAACGACAAATCAAAATTTCTCCTAAAACGACAAATCAAAATTTCTCCTAAAAGAGTTGGCTTTCCTTCAACATAGCTATTGATGCAATATATATGTGTTTAATTCTTTTGATATATTTCTTGAACTGCTCGTAAACCTCCAAATACCAAGTAATTAAATTGAAAGATATTGCACGTTTAAGTGCACTCAGAACCTTAGCCTCCAAATTACTGCAGCAACAACAATGTTAACTAAGCTAGTACTTAGGGTCAGTTTAGCATTATTTCTCGGAAGTATTTTTGGACCAAAAAACACAATTGGACAAAATTTTAAAATTTTCTGCTTCTACTTTTGGCTAAAAAATTGTTTTTGCAAAGCATCATTTGTCCCAAAAACATTTTTAAAAAGTTCAAAAACATCTTATTTAGTAATACTTTAATCTCAAAAGTATTTTTTATCTCAAAAGTGCTTCTAGGAAGTAATACTAAATTAGCCCTTAGTCAACATGTGTTTAAATATACTTCACTTCTTATTTCAAGCTAGCATTTAATATCCACAACTATAATGATATAATTTGAAGATTCAATTAAAAAATTTTGAAATTTGAGATGAAATTAGAATTTGGATCATAATCCTAAAAATAAACATTTAGAACCTGTCTTGTGGGAAAATCTTAGGGGAATTCTCTAAATAGAACTTGGCGATGTCCTTTGCCTCGTACAAAGGTTGTCGTCCATTGTCCTTGGGAGCTGTAAGCATGGTGGCTATCAATCCACCTGTGCTTGTTCCTGCAACAATGTCGAAATAATCTGCAATCCTTGCATTTGGTCCATCCAGTGCCTACCACAATAATCAACTAAAAAAATATAAATTAACAGATAAATAAAGATGATGGTAAACCAAAAAAGGGTCCATACTTGAAGCTTGGATTCAAGGGATGCAAGAAGAACGCTTGGAATTATGCCTCTAATGCCACCACCATCAATGCTCAGCACAGTCACCATCTTCCTTTTCCCACAACTGTTTCCCATAATTATGATTCTGTAGTTGAGAACAATATTAAAAGCTTACATATATGAAATAGGAAGCATTGAAACTGCATATTTATAGTAAATGAGTGAGAGAATTTTGAACATTAATTAATTCAAAGTGAATAATAATAGGTTGGTTTTTCTCTTTATATTGTTTTTGTTTGGGGTTGATTTTTACCTACTTCACATGCATTCTTTGCTTTTGTTTAATATGGTTTAACAACTAGCATTTTTTCAAGGTTTTATAATTACCTAAAAAGAATACTTGTTTTCCACTTTCAACCTACTTTTGAGTTATTTTAAAACCACCCAGTATTGCCGGTTATCATTATCATGCATGTGATTTAAACATAAATTGTATATATATTTTTAATGATGAATGTTTAATTTTGATTATGATTATTTAAATGTAAATATATTTGTAGTCTCTTAAAAATATTAATAAATAAATTCATGTATTGGTTTGATGGTCAATATATTCATTATCTTAAGTGTAATCTAAGTTTGAATCGTGCTAATCCTATTACTATTAGGGTTTTCAAACATTGTATTTGCCTACCTACTTTTTATTTTATTCATATGGGCTTGTTGTCAATAGATAAGGATTGGCCTTGCATTCATTTTCATAATTTATATTGAGTCAACTTTGATTGATTTTTTTTTTTTTAATGTTGGGTCTTTTGCATTTTGCATTTATAAGAATATAAACTTTTGACGAATTTTATTTTATAATTTTTTTTAGTTTCATATTAATCTTGAAATTTGATATTTTTTCTAATTCGATCTTAAAGTTTGAATTTCGTTAATGTGTGATGTGGTATTTTAAGATTATGCATATCATGACATCTTGTTATGTCAACTTTTCTCGATTTTATAATTTTTAATTTTTTAGAAATGACATGGCACAATCTTTAAAGTATCATGATATCATATTTTAATGAAATTTAAAATTCAGGTAAAAAGTTGAGGATTAATGTGAACAACAAAATTTAGACAAAAAATTCACATTAAGTATAGATTAGAAGTATTTATAGATTGAATCGAGTCTTAATTTAAAAAAGAATTTAAGCTTAAGTGCCAACCTAACCCACACTCAGATATGTCGTTTGACTATTAAAAAATAATAAATTGTATTTTTATACATGTGCTTTAAACATAAATTGTATATACATGTTTATATCAGAAAAAAAATATTGTATATACATGTTTCTTTTACGCTATTAAAGCTTTTTAAATCTTTATATATATAGTGATTTTATGTTGAGAATAGAGTTCTGTTGGGGTTGTTGGGTTGTGATTAGGATGATCGGAAGTAGGAGTAACGCCTCGAATTTGGGCCTAGTAGATTTGGGCCTATTGGGTTGTAACGCCCCAAAAATCCCGAAACTTTAAATTTCTGTGCACTGAGGTTGGTATGTATGAGTAGCACTTAGAATATTAATTTTAAGGTATTATCGGGATTATTTGAGGTCTTAGAGATAGGGATGACCATAGGGAAAAATTTATTTTTCTGCCTTTGGTGGACCCTAGTCTTAGGCATTAGGCTTCTTAAGCAGATTAGTGAAAATAGGTCACAAATGGGCTTGTGGTCCAGTGGCAAGATGGCGTCACATGGGGAGCTACAAGGTGGCGTGAAGAGGTCCAAGGTTCGAGCAGAGGTAAGGTATTTTGGGAGTGTTTATTTTGCTTAGTGGACGGCCAGAGTTGTGTGGGAACGGAACTCTTTCGTTGGAGTGTTTGACTTGGTCTTATGAGCTGATAGAGGAGGAAAATTCGGATGAGATGGAGGGATTATCAGAGAGAAAAGTTAGGAGATGAGGAGTGTGGATGTATTGGTGCCGATTTTGGACTCTGGAGGAAAGAAAGTTTTGGCTAGGGGCTATATATAGGTGCCGAATTAGGTTCCTAGGGTAATGCCGAAATTTTATTTTTCCCTCTAGCCGAATTCTTCACTTGTGAGTTGCCCAAACACACTTTTTCTCTCTAAGTGTTCAGAAGTCGAATCCTCCATACCCTCTCTTCTCAAATTCCCTTTTTAGTTCACCTTTGGTTCTAGCCTATCACCTCTTTTCTTTCTCTTCCTATTAGTCCCGAATTGTCTTTGTCACCATACTAATCTCAAAAGCCGAATTTAAGCCGCAGGATCAAAAGAGGATTCCGAGTAAGGTTCAACAATCACAAGCATGGTAGGTAAGGATCGTTAGCAAGAGGTAAGTACACTCATCGCGGTGGTAGTTTAGTAAATCGCCGAATGTATTATGGCTCATAGGGGTGACTTATGAGGAATATGGGTCACTTGATTTTGACTATGTATGTTTGGGTGCAGATCTAGAGGATAATTGCAAATAGTAGCTAAGGAAGGGCTACTAGAACGTGTGGCACACGGTAAGGTTACGGTGAGGTTTCAGTTTCTGATAAAGTGTATATTAAGTTATGATTAATCGTTAGGTGATGTCGATTGTAGGTTCGTGATTAAGGGGTTTGCAACGCGCGTGGTTACCAGGTATGTACAAACACTATACACAGGATATCGACAACGCCGAAAAGTCAAAAAGCCGAAAGTGGCTAAGTGAGCCTGCCGAACTTGTGGGCCCAAACGGCAATGGTTGATATGTGAGCATGAATAATGAATTGACATGAACGATTGTATGATTGGATCGTAATTGAGCCCAATGGGCTATATAACGTGAAATGGGCTTGATGGGCTTTGTAGGGACATAGACAAGCATGTTAGGGTTAGTGGACTTTAGGCCTAGTTTGAACAACTCTTAAACCGCATAAAACTTTATAATAATTAAACATTGTCCGTGGACAAGTCGCTAGGTTAAAGTGTGGTAACGGGCATGTGCATGTCTAGGATTGGATCTAGGGAGAGCTTGGTACTTAAGCGGCCCACCTCCTCTTCTCTGGAATCCTACCTGGTGCACAGTGTCTGTTTACTTTAGCCGCAATGACTTATTAATGGGCCAAAGTTCATAACTAAAACCCGAGAGGGACCAAATATCCCTAATTTTAAAAATACCCAAAATACCCTTAGATTTGTAAAATCACTAAAATAGTTGAATTGTGTATTTACCAGAATACCCTTGATTTGCTGAATACCAAAACAACCCTGATTTACAAAATCTCCAAAATACCTCTGTTTTCAACATTACCTGAATACCCCTATAGAGTAGATTTACGAAAATACCCTTGGGTTGTGAAATGAAGAAAATACCCCTATGTGATGAATATGAGTTTTGTGAATGTTACTCATGTGCATGTTGCATTCATACGATATTCTGTTTAGGATACATATGAGTGGGAATTATGGTACGGAGGAATATTTGAGGGTCGCATAGTCGCTTGACGACCATGGATCCACCGGTGGCTTTAAGCCCATTATATGATTAGCAGCTTTGCTGCAACGTTGAGTAGTGCCGCTGTGAGTGCTACCGTTGGTGTGTAGAGGATGAGTGGATCGATTTAGAAATCCCCCCAGGTGTGTAGGGTTGGAAGGGAAATGGTGTGTAGCGGATAGATTTTTGGGGAGGGTTTTGCATTACCTTGGTTTGTATATGATATGATATTATATGATATGATATGAGATCATTGTGGGCCAAGGCCCAAGACCACCGATTTTGATAGGGCTTAGGCCTAATGTGAATATTTGTATGTTGATTTGATTGTCAAGGGTTGTACACACTGAGTTTCGAAACTCACACCCTTTATTTAATGTTTCAGGTGATCCTTAATAGACGGCTCGACGTGGAAGGGGACTATGAGATGGCCACACTACGAGATGTTTAAATTTTGTTTTTGTTTTTGTTTTTGTTTCAATAAAAAAAAACATGGTTTTTAATTGCTTTATTTTAGTTTGATGTAATAAGGCCTTGTACTCTGATTTGACTTTAGATTTTGGGTTGCTGTTTTCAATTGTTTACCTAAATATTAAGCCTAAATAAATTTCGTATGTTTAAACTTGGTTTCTGAAGTACTTAAAACTATTAAAATGGGTTTTTAACAAGACTCAAGGATGAAAGGGCTTTTGGGCCTTAAAATTTTAACTTAGCAAAGTCATTTTGAATTGTGCCTTTAATGTGGCATTTCGGATTCGGGCTTAACTTTTAGGTCGGGTTTGGGGTGTTACAGTAGGTATGAGTAAAATTCGATTTTATTCAAAAAAATTTTAAAAAATTGAATTTTGAGTTAATCAAATTAAATCGAGTTATTCAAGTTAACTTGAATAAATAATTCAAGTTTCAAGCTCGAATAATTCAAATAACAGATTGGGGTAAATATCCTTTTTGTCTTTGTCAATTTTGAAAATGAGTAAATTGGTCTATCTCAACAAAATTACAAAAAGAAACTCAAAACAAATTTAAAAATTCAAAATATTTATAAAAATTTTAAAATTTTATTTTTAAAAAAAATCTAAAAAATATATAAAGAAAGTTATAAATTTTAAAAATTTCTAAAATAATAATTTTAGGGACCTAAAGAAGTTAATTAATGATTCAAGTTTACCATACTAAAGTATTTTATTTTTTTATTTTGCACTGAAAAAGTTTTTAAATATATATGGTTTCAAATCTATGTATAGTTTCAAATATATGTAATGGAATTAGTTATACTCTAATAAGATTTTAATTTGACATGTTTAATTTTTTAATTCAACTCGAACAGATTCATTCGATTTGACTTGATTCGAATTTCATTTGACTCGACTCGATTCGAAAAAATTTCAAATCGAGTTAATAAATTAAGACTCATTAATTTGATTAACTCAATTTTTTTACAAGATTCGATCATATAATCAAACTTTTAATTTAGAAGTATAACTCGTTTTTATAAATTTGTGATTCGAAAAAAAAAATCACTCATCATAACGGAAAAGTTAAAAGTAAACAAACTAGGCTCGTTGACATCATGGTTTTATTTTGACGTTAATACGTAGGGATTGGCCTTGCGATAGCATTCATTGGATTGGGATTGCACATTAGTTAGGAGTATTTTTTTATCCCGAGTTTTAAATCAAAAAAAAAAAAAAAAATTCGACCACATGATTAAGTGATGATGTACAAACACTAAAAATTAAATTTTCTTTTTTTTTTTAATTGTAGATGTCATTACTCATGTACTGTGTATTATATTTATATTTTCTTAATTTAACATTTCCACTCAATCAAAAATATACAATTGTTTTTGATCTAATTCAAATTTATTTATTCATTTGACAATTTTTATGTTTATGTATCAATTTGATCCAAGAAAAATGTTTAGATATTAAATGTAAATTGTTCAATTTAAAGACTAAGCATACATTAACTTTATTATATTATATTTTGATCATATTACATCATATTTTATTTAAAAATTTATTTTGTATAGAATAATAATTTTTTATTTATTTTTTGATATTTTCTATGTTTATTTTATGATTAATAGTTATCCCATCCAACAATGTATCTTATCATTACGATTAACACCTATTGAAATTTGTTTATTCATATATATATATATGTGTGTGTGAATACAGGTTGTAAGGTTTACCTAAGTGTTTAAATGCCAACCATGGAGACTGATGAGGGGTGTCTCTCACTAAGAAGAAAAAGGAAAACAAGGGACCCCAACAGCCATTAATATGAGTTCTTATGCCAATTTCTTCAGTCAAGCTTTCATACCTGTGCGACCAATTTGTTTAACCCACGCTCTTCTTCTTCTTCCCATAAAATTTCAGTTTCTAAATAAATTTTCTTGAATAAAATTTTAACATTTCCACTCAATTTTTATGTTTATGTATCAATTTGATCCAAGAAAAATGTTTAGATATTAAATATAAAGATTAAACATACATTAACTTTATTATATTTTGATCATATTATATCATATTTTATTTAAAATTTTATTTTATATAGAACAATAATTTGTTTATTTATTTATTTGATATTTTTCATGTTCATTTAATGATTCATGTTCAAGATTTGTAGCTATCCCGTCTAATAATATCATCTTTATAATTCAAACTTATATTTTTTCTTAATGGTGTTATGTATCTTATCATTGCACTTAATACCAATTGACTTAATTGTTTCGGCTATAATAAATGCTTGCAGTTGGGAACGATGGAGACTGATAAGGGGTGTCTCTCACTAAGAAGAAAAAGGAAAACAAGGGACCGCAACAGCCATTAATTATGCCGATTTATTCAGTCAAGCTTTCATACCTGCGCGACCAAATTGTTTAACCCACGATTTTCATGCTCTTTTTCTTCTTCTTCTTCCCATAAAATTTCAGTTTCTAATTAAAAAAATTATTCAAAAGAGTAAACTTATACAAACATTAAAGTAATGAAAATGAATCAAATTCTTGTTCCCAAATCGAGGGCCACAATGAAGTTTAGATTCCGAGGGGATAAGTTTCGTTCTAGGCAAGGATGAAGCCAGAAGTTTATCTTTAAGGGGCCAATTAAATTATAAAATTTTAAAGAAGTCAAAGTATAATTTTATCCTTGTATATGCTTATTATTTTAAAATTTTAAAGAGATTAAACTGAAATTTTTTTTCATCTTTGAGGGGACAAAATGTATTTTTACCATTAACTAACTTATAATTTTAAAACCTTAAAGGGACAAAAATGATAATTTGCCATTTGGGGGGACCCTTGCCTGCCCTCGTGGCGCCATTTTGGGCCCGAACATAGTCTGAGACTTTGGATCTGTTCTAAAAGCTGGTCCAAGTTTTGATAAAGCACCTAGGCCAAAAGTTCTAAGGGGCTAGGCATTTCGTTAAGCATTGGGTGAATAAGGAAAAGATTGACTGCAGCCCAAGCCTTGAGTGAGAGCCTATGAACTTTTTGACAAGGATAGAGCCTCGAGTGAAGGGCTCCTCTTGTTTGAATGAAAAAGCATTTTGCATGCATGTCCCGTTTGGTTGATTATTTATTTCTTATTATTGCCATTTCACATATTATTTAGAAGATGTTGTGGGTAGTTGACAAGCACACAAAACATTTCAAGTCAGATTTAGGTTTCCATGTTCTACAAGAACTAGACTTCAATTTTCACCTGTTTGACACAATGATTTGCTAATCAGCATCAGTTGTAATTAAGAATACTGTGTAGTCTCTCTAAAGTTTGTTGCAGAATTGTGTAGTTTTTGATAATAAAAGAGTGATTTGATGAGAGCATTTGTTTCACTTTATTTTGGTGCAAAGAAGTCCCCCTAAAGAAAAAATTGTAGATATTGAAATGCGAATATTATATTTTATTAAATGTTATTTGGGTAAACTGTATTAATAATTACTATGAGATTTTTTTTTTTGGTTATTCAACTATGAAAAGTTATGAAATGACCACTCAATTATTGTATTTTTTCTTTTTTGGTCATCCAATTATTTTAGATTTTTGAGTATTTTTATTTTCGCTAACAAAAAAAATCATAATTAAGAAAATTCATTAAAAATCGTAAAAACAAATAAATATTTAAAAATTGAAAAATTAGGAAAAATAATAATTACTAACAAGCCAAAGATGGAAAAATAAAGCAAATTCCATGACTTTATTGAAGATGAGAGAAACTTTTTGGAGATGAAAATTATCGAGAAAAGTATTAAAAATTTTAAAATTTTCTAAATATATTTGAGAAAAAAAAACTAAAAGTGTAAACTATAAAAATGTCACTTTTGTTTGCTTTAGATTATATTTTAATCACTTCTGTTTGAAACGTTACGTTTTAGTCACTTAAGTTATCGTTTTGTTATGAAATAGTTACCCTACCATTAAACTATGTTACCTCCCTAATGGCAATCCTACATGGCAGTCCAAATGGGTTTTAAATGTCAACTTGGATGTCCAGTTACTAGGATGAAAATAAGTTTTTAACTAAATAAATTTAATTTGGACTGCCACATAGGACTGCCGTTAGGGAGGTAACGGAGCTTAACGGTAGAGTGACCATTTAGTAACAAAACAATAATGTAAGTGACTAAAACGTAACATTTCAAACATAAGTGACTAAAATATAATTCGAAGCAAACAAAATTGACTATTTTTGTAGTTTACCCAAATTAAAAATATCAAAAAATACCAAAAATACAAGCACAACTTAAAAAATCAAGTTTTTATATTGTTATTTTGAAATTTAAAATTATATAAAATTACTAAAAAATATTATATCTGGGAATGAACTTAGACAAAATGACATCCTAGTTCATCTAGACCTAGACATTTTATTTATCTAAGTTCCATTTGATCATGAAATAAATTTATAATTTTTAACAATTTTTTTAAACTATTAATGCTAACCACATGTCATAATTTTAGGTTTTCATGTGGCATTCTGTTATTCGATGCTAGTGCTACGTCATCACATTCTAACAATTCTATAACAAAAGGTATCACATTGTGCGACGATTTTCAAATTTAGATATCAATTAAATCTAATTTTTAAAAAATACCAATTAAATACCGGTGGCTAATTTTGGAGGGTTAAAATATACATTCACCTTTTATATATATATAGTTATAAAAAGTTAATATTTTTGAGTTCCAAGTAGTATTGTAGTATTAGATGTATTGATGGTGTATAATTTTATACCCTATTAATTAATTAAACGTCGATGAGAAGTTATCATAAAATTATAAAAATAAAATATTAATCCAATATATTCGTAATGAAAAAATCATTAAACTAAGAAAAAGGAAAATTAAAATTTAGATATTCAATTTCTCAAATTCATTTTATTTTTGCATATAATTAATTTGAATTCAAATATCCATTATTTGAATATCCAAGAGATAATTTAATTATTTTAAATACAAATAATAATTTTTATAGATATTCGAGTGGTTGTCACTCCCATAAATACCGAGGGAAATGGGTTTCGAGGATAAACTTTGTATAATGGACTTTGGGTTTCATTAGTAGTGGGCTTTGACTCCATTATATATTGTTCATTAATTTTGTTCACAGGCTATTTGTCCATTACACACATCATGTATTATATTAATAATATATACTTATATTAAGTTATTGAGTTTATTTTACAAATTAATCGGATATCAATTCAACAGAGATGTCATGCCAATTAAAGAAAGGATAACTCTCAAAACTATACGTGAACTATGGTTTAATATACAATTATATACATAAACTTTGGTTTTATGAAATTTTAGTTTGATCCAAACCTTATAAATTATTAACACAATTATTGATATAACATCATTTTATGTTTATATATTGCATACATAAATAATTATATTTATCCAATATAAAAATAAATTGATGTATTTAATTTTTTAAATGTGTATGATTAAATCAAAATTAAAGTTTCAAGTATATATTTGAACCACAATTAAAGTTTAATGTGTATAATTACACCAAATTAAAGTTCATATATACAATCATATATATATATATATATATATGCTTTAGATAAGGCGTGCTTCAACTTGGGAGCTTTGTAGTAGAACCCACAAGGTTTTGTCAGTCGTAGAGACCAAATCTAAAACTCGAAAGATCGACATATATATTTATTTGATTCAGTCATCATATATACTATTAGTTTATTCATTTTTAATGCTCTTTTCGAGTAAGTAATCAATAATATCCAGCTATTCCACTTATACTCTACGACATGCTTTTGATGCAGTTGTGTGCGTGAGCAATTAAATTATTATCTCGCATATTCTACATATCGGACCATGCATAATCAGACCTAAAAGGCTAATCAGAACCTATGCATATATAAAATCAGTCTAACCCTACCCTTCAAACAGCTCAAAGGCTGATCACCACCAGGGTTTTAAAAAAAAATGGGGGAGATTAGTACTTCACCTTATAATATTACTCTCATCTCATGCGCCTCCCCACTATCCCTGATATATTTGGCCGGTTCCTACAGTTTAAAAGGCTGCGGCAGCTGGCACTATTCAACTTTACACCGGTTTGGCTCCGTCCCTACGACATCAATAGCCTTATAGCCACCACTTGAAGCTTATAGGGTGTGTAATTAAACTATGTATTAAAAAACACAAGGGACAACATCTCCATAGCCTGTGGAAGGTAGTTGCCAAGTTGGGGGCTTTGTATATAATATAATATCTTCTTCATAGACAAAAAGTTTTGGGGTTGGTCGAAGATTCCTTGAAATGTTTAGTTTTATCATTAGTGCCTTTTTGAAAGTAGAAACTTTGTTAATTTTCTTTTGTTTTCTTTAATATTTGTTGACCCGAAACTCGAAACTAAAGTCCAAAACCCTCATTGAGAGCTCTCGTGTGCGCACGTATTATTATTTACTACTTAACACACTGTCATATATATATGTATGTTACATTTAAATATTAATGAAATTTGGCGGATCATTTCATAATATATTTTTTGGCGGGATTCGATAGCCGACATTTAATTTTAATATAATTATTTAATAGATATCCAACTTATTTACCTCTCATATTTATAATTTTATCAGAAAATCGAAAAAGAAAAAAAGAGGATTACAACAAGTGCATGTGAGGCCGCCTGAATGCTCAAAATGAATGAAGGAAGATTCCATGAGACAATTTTCGATACATGTGAAGTGTGCACAAAGAGTGAATATATAAAATGGAGTTTTGGGAAGTAAGTAGTCTGTCGAATGTGGAATCCCCTTTACATGGTCTTTACATATATATAATATTTGGCCTAAGTTAAAAGGCCCCAGACAAAGTGAAGACTTTCACAGCTAGCCTGCAAAGGCAAACCTGTCAGGGAAATCATTCATGTTTTTTTTCTTTCCACGTTTCTTCCTTTTTTTTCTTCTATTCAACGAATTCAAGACTCGAGTCATTTTATTTTCTTAATGTTTGTCTGAAGGGAAAAAAGAAAGAAAAACCCAAGTTGGTACTTGCAATATTTTTCACATGTGACGAGTACAAAACTAAAATTAAAAGGTTAAACTCTGATATTAATCTTTGTATTTTATGAAAGTTATTAATTCAGTCTTTGTATTTTTATTTGATTAATTTTAGTCTCTGTACTTTTTAAAATTTAAAATTTTAGTCATAGCCTAAATAGTAGCAATTAAATTCGTTTAGTTAAATTCAATTACTAGTCCTCTACTATGTATGCTGTTGAAGTTTTAGTCCATTTTCTCCAATTGGATCAGTCTAAGTCCTTATACTTTTCAAAATTTGAAATTTCAATTTTTGACGCAAACTACAATTTGAAATTTACTTAATGAATTTAATAGTTATTGTTTGATGATGATTGAAATTTTAAATTTTGAAAAGTATAAGGACTAAAAATGACTAAATAAAAGAACAAGGATTAAATCTATAACTTTTGTAAAGTACAAAAACTAATAGCAAAATTTAACCAAATTAAAACTATTAACATTGGCCACATTTGGGGAGAAACAAGGAATTTTTTTCTTAATGGCCTTGATGAAAATATAAATATTCTAAACCAAATTTTGTATTAGAAGACCTTAGATTGAATTATTATTTGTGAGAGTTAAAATGTAAGGAAATGAATTAAGATAGGACGAAGGTGGACTTGGAATTTAACCGAGCAAATCAAGAGGTTTTTGCAGAGAATTTTGAACAAATAAGTTGAGTAACTAATGGTAGATTTGGATGGACAATGTGCTTATTTGCGATTAGTGCAAAAACAACGGTGATTGTGAGATTAAATATTGTAGCGATACTGTAGTATGAGACAAAAAGCAAGCTAAACACACCGCACCACATACTACCGTCCATCCAAACTCACCCTAAGTCAACTTAAACACTTAATTTTAATAATACAACTAAAGTAAATGCTCTCTTTATTTGATTATTAAATGTTGGATACAAATGAGTTTGAGGAGGCTTCTATTTATAGTTATCAATAGTACATATTAAATTACATCATTGACTTATATTTAAACTTACATATAAGATAAAGTTTTAAGAAATTTAAACTCTGTATTATGTGTATGTTTTAGAATTCAAATTAATTTAGGCCCTATTTGATAAAGTGTTGAAAAAAATTTAATCTATTGAAAATCAATATTTTCAACAACTTAATTTTTTAAACACGCTTGATAAACCACAATGTGGACTACCAGATAGAATTATTTCTACAAAAAAGTGTAAAAAATGATAAATAGATAATGACCTACTTATCACTTAATAGAGAATAAATTCAATTGTTTTTATTTTATTCTATTTCATTTAAAATTATATTATTCTTTATCAGACAATCTAATTATATTTAATATTTAATTTTAAATAATATACCAAACATATTTTATAACTTAAATTCGACATTTAAATTTTTCATACTTATTTCAACACTTAATTTTTCAGTTTATCAAACATAACTTTAGTAAATTATAAATTACTAAATTGTTCCCCGGATTACTAGACTTCACAAAACAAAGGAAAATGTGTGAAGATAAAAAAGAATCAATCAAAGAATATGCTACACTATTGTGAAGGAAAAAGAAACACAAACAAGATGTTGATCAAGTAAGAATTCAAAGATTTAACCATATAATCATGACGAGTGGCGTGGTGGTTGGTTACCTTATCTTTTAATCATGTGGTCGGGGGGTTTGATCCTCACTCGTAGGAATGCTCCACATTTTATAGTCAATCGTTTACTTTTCCATCCCAAAGAATACCCACAATAAGGGAATTAATTAATCACTGTTGTCGACGATAAATACCTTGATTTTGAAAAGAAATTAAGAAAAATGTATAGAATAACTTATCATTTGAATTAAGCATAAACTTTATATCATTCATTTCAATGAATTTTCAATGAAAACTAATTTTTTCATGTTGATAACTTCCTCTTTCAATGATATCACCTCTAAAATTTCAACCTAAATTCTCTCTGTGACTAAGCGAACAGATTATGAACCGCATCTTTATTGAGGGTTACAGAAAAGAATAATATGTAAAGAAGTTGCATGGCCCATGCAAAGTATCGGACCCCACAGTTTTGGAGAGAAGTAACTTTGACCATATTCTCTTTTTATAACTAATTTGTTACCTCCCATTTCTCTACTTTGACTAACGAACTTGTTTTTAATAAACTTTTCAGTCTTCTTCTTATAATTTGATTTGGATGATATTAGGATAATTCACTTTTAAAATTACAAATATATTTTTATTTATTTATCTGGAGGAAATAATTATTAAGATAATGTTTGATATTGTGATATGATTCTCAATAGGCATTGGAGTTAAGAGAGACCAAAGTTGATCGCAAAAGATTTTATTAAAAAGGTAGAGATACAACAAATACAAGCAGTAATGCAAGAAAAATGAAGCTGCATACAAACTAAACTAAGAACTACAACAAATTGCAAATATCTTAGTGGTGAATCAATGGCCAACACCAGGGCTATGTCCAGGGGTTGTGGGTCGAAAAGCGTCTATGTATCCTTCTAAGGACCTGAAAACATGGTGCAAAGGACTTGGGATGGCTACATTAATGCTCTTCCCATCACCCTCACCATGACCGAATAAATTGCCATGCCCTAACCTTGTCTTCAGTTCCAAGCTCCTTCCCTCAGTAAAGAGAAGTGTTTCATGGGACAAAACAAGGATCATTAATAGGAAAAACAAGCAATTGCATCTCAAATTGGCCATGGCTAGCTACAATGGTGATGTTATGGAAGGAAGTATTAATGGTTTATAGCTCTAGTCTTTTGAAGCTATAGTTGGATTCAATGCGTGAGCTCTATTTATAGAGGATAAAAGGTTAGGGAAAAGGGTAAAAATGATTATGGGAAGAAAGAGAGAGAGTGGGAGAAGTGTGCAGTCATGTGGCTTGTTAGGGTTCCAATGGAAATGGCATCTTTTTTTAGAATTAATGTCCCAAGTATACAGGAAGATTCAATGGTCTAAAGTTAATGAAAATATGCATGTATTGAGCAGTCCAATTAAAATAACAGAAATGGTTTCGCCTCTTTGTATTTTTGGTCAAATTCTAACCTCATTTATATTGTTAGTACTTTTTATTAAAAGTTGTCATCCATATATTTATGCAATGAGCAAAGTAATAAATTTAATTAACATTTTTCAATGCAGCACTAAAATCTCAGTTTTTGTTAAATATAAATATACAACATTTTTTTTCGATTGAAATTATAATATCCATCAAATTTTTCGAAAAAGACTTGTAATATTCGAATGTCTTACTGGTCCTTTCTTTCCAAGAGGCCAGACAAAATACCCGACTTTCATGGCCTCTGAAATAGCACTAAACTGACCACAAAACCATAATCAATGTCTAATTAGTTTCTTTTTTTCCCTTCCAACTCCATAAAAATAATGTTTTAAGCATAACAAGTTCTTAAAATAATAATCAATGTCTCAACTACCATTTCTGTTGTCCAGGAATTTTTTTTATTGATATAAATATAAGTATTTTTGTCTATTTTACTTTTTAAACTTAATTTTAGGTTCCATTTATTCCACTGAAAATGGTTTTTGAAAAATGATTTATTTTTTTAAAAAATTAATATTTTTTGGTGTTTGAATGAATCTGTATAAATATTTTCTATTATTTAGAGATTTCCTGAAAATATTTCATAAAAACTGTTTTTAATGAAACAAACATACATTTGAGATTTTTAATTTTTTTAATTATTTAATCGAGTTTATTTTATATCTATAGATTTATATTTTAAATTGTTCTTTGTAAAACAAACAAAACATAAATATATTTTTTAAAATATTATAGTGCAATATTTTTCTTTTAATAATCGAAATTTACTTTATAATAAGAAAATATTTTGTAATAATCAATGTCATATATAAAATTAATAATAAATAATAAATAATGCTTAATTAAAACTTAATTTAAATTACATATATTACATATATGAGAGTATATGTTACACGTTAGAGTTGTAAATGATAAATGAAGCTAAGCATTATTTATACAATTACTTATATTTATATAATTAAAATATTCATATTTTTACACTAGGTTAGAATATGTCATAAGTCCTTGTACTCTTCGTAAATTTAAAATTTAGTCCATGTACTTTTATTTTTGGGTTAGTCCTACTTTTTTAGATATCAAAATTTAGGTTCAGATGTTAGCATTATTAAAATATTTTGTAAAACTCATGTTTATTATAACGTCGTTTTTTAGTTACAAGAATGCCGATTATTTTTTTTTAAATGTGGCATCAAAAGAATTGACAGAAAAAAAAATAATGTTAAGAATTGGACTTGATTTTTAAATCTAAAAAGTACAGGGACTGAATTCTAAATTTGTGAAGAATATATAGACTTATGGCATATTTTAACTTTTATACTACAAAACACTTATTATTAATATATTTATAATTATAATAAATATTTATTATTAAAATATTAATATTGAATATTTTCAATAATATATTAAAAATACATTTTTAAAAATTTATTATTAAAATAAAATTGAAATATTAAATAATTTATTACTTAATATTAGATATAGATTAATATTATATGACTTAAGCTTTTCGAAAGGGTAAATCATTTTACAGAAAAAAAGAACTTACTTATTGTTGACTTGTAAGTCATTTTCCGTTGGTCAAGTTATTTTTCATGAAACAAATACAAAAAATTATAAAAAAAAAATTTTTCTGAAAGTCATTTTCAATGAAACAAACGAACCTTATTTGAATAAGGTGATATTCAAGTAAAATCTTCTTAACAATGATAAATTTAAGATTCGAACTCAATTAAATATTTGAAGAATGTTGTCTTAGACACTTTTAATTTATTAATATTAGATCAGGTGCTTAAACTTGAACAGCTCGTTCTCCTACCCCATATATATATATATGTATGTAACTACTGTATGTAACTACAGGTGGAGTTCAAGAGTTGCCATTTTATTTGGTTGTTTTTGACCCTAGTCCTTTAGTTATTTTGCTTAGACAAAAGTGATCAAGTTGACAATAGGAAAATAAGAAAACACGTGATCATATATAATTTTTTATACGCAATTTGATCAAGTTTATAACATTAATGTCGAGACTTTTTAATTTGTCGGGGGAAACGTGACTTCAACTCTCTTTCTTCCTCTTCAGCTTTTCTCACACTATATTAAAAAATTAAATACATCTGAAATTACGATTAATTTGAATCTCTAATTAAATTATAAAAAATTAACCATCTAAATTCGTTTAATTTAAATTGACTCGAGTTTAGAATGACTTGATTAAAAATACTTCAAATTTTAAATACAAAAACTTTAATCATGACCTCCAAGTAATAAATTAATTCTATCCAGATTAACACAATCGCTAACTATAGTTTAAAAGTGAAGTAAGACTCCATTAGCTGGCTGGTAGATTCTTTGGCGGCCCTGAACCCTATGAAGTTACTGCTAAAAACACTAAAGGGGTCTCACATGGAGAAGTTCTTGACCGTCGATTTTTTTTTTTTTTTGGTCTTCATCTCCTTACTGGCAGGGACAGGGCCCGTGGGGTTCCATTGATCTTCTAAAAAAAAAAAAACAACTTATGAGACGGCCGAAAGGTCGAAAAGGGTGAAGGATGATAACATTAAAAACTGATGTTTTTGCTGAAATATGGACGAATCTATGCAAACTAACGGTTATCATACAAAGATTCCATTGCGAATCTTCCCTTTAAAATGATTTTGCGGCTGCCCCTCTTCCAATTTCCAACTACTAAAACTAAACCTAAATTACTTTGGACAGCTGTTTACGCATGCAAATAGATAAGTTTATTTAGAAATCCGAGAAAACCTAAGCTTGTGCTTACATTTCAAAATCCATTTATGGTTTATTTTTTAGGCTCGTGATTATCTTTTAATATTGTTGTTTGTAAGAGTCGATTTTATATTTTTTTTTAAAAGTGTAATATAACGTACTACTACATAAAACATTTGTTTGTATTTCAAAATTCTTATATTTATAATTATTTTAAAATTATTTTATATGATGAATGAAGTTTGGTTAGGTTGGTAATTGTTGAGGTCTTGTGATTTGAGCGGCTAAGCTTGAGTCTCTCGTTATAAAAATTATGTGTCGGTTAATTAGAGTTAAAGTTAATTTATTTATTATAATAATTGTAATAATTGATTCAGATTTAAAATAATAATGTAATTAATTAGCTATAACTTTAAAAAAGTTTATATTAATATAATCTTCAATACATGCTAATAATTTGGATTGTAAACACTTTTGGCATATTCTTGTAATTTGGATCCTAAACGGGTTAGATAGGATAAGAAAGGGTCTCACCTACCTGGTTAAGTTGAGGGTCTGATCCTCACCTTGGGTATGGAATAAATTTAAAATTTGTAGCCAATGTCTAACCCCTTAACAAGTCTACAAAATATGGAGGTTTAATCGTTGGGCTTGCTCTTAACCATGTGATCAAGGGTTTGGTCCTCGCTTATGGAAACGAAGCAAATTTCATGGCTAACCGTTTATATCTTTAGAGTACACCCATGACAAAGGATTAATCACAACTATTGACGATGAATACCCTACATTAAAAAAAAAGTAGTTATATAATTCAAAGTTTCTAATTATATTTTCTTCATCTTTCTTGTTACTATTACAAATTAGAGATTATTATTTTTATATTATACGCATTAGTTCTCGCTTTAGTTTTTTTTATAATCAAGATATTTTTTATGTTTGTTTTATGGTTAATGAAGATTAGTCTTTTTAAAATTGTATACTTTTCTTAATAATGTTATTTGTAGAATAATCAGCTTTAATTTATAAAACAATATTATTTAATATAAGTATATTAAAATGTAGTGCCTGGAATTTTTCTAAAAACAAGTCTTATAAAAGAATTGGACTAAATAGGATGGATTAATTCGAGAATCAAGTATGAAGGTAGGCTTTAAATTTTTTATTTTCTGGTTTAGGCATATCCTTTATAGTCTTCGATTCCAAAAGTTATGCTCTCTTTATTCCTTTCGGGTTTATATATACTTTTACTAATATATATGTTAAAAGGTGACCTTTTTTACTTATTTAATAAAAAAATTAATCAAAGTTTATTTTTGGTGAAACAATGTATATTCGTTTTATGATCCACATAGATTAATCTTTTTAAAATTTATAATTAATTTTTGGAATAATATTATTTCTGATGTTTTGAATTTATATTCTCTAAAAAGTGTAACATGTTTTACTATTGTACTAAACAATTGTTAGTATTAATCATATTTATTTATTTTTATATTCTCCACATCCGTTTTACTATCGGTTAAAATTAATGTAGTAAATATATTTTTATATATTATTTTTTTAATGGGACTTATTGGCTAGAATTAGTTTGCTTTAGGCATTCATGTGCACTAATTTTGGAGCACTGTTTGATTGATTTGCAAATATTCCTTTCTCATTATAATAAAGAAAAACAAAGGTTTAATTGGCCCTTATTCCATGTCCATGGGACCCTTTTCATCTTCATTCCTTAATATTATTTAATTCCCAAAAATTAGCTTTCATACTCCCTTCTTTTTGGTTTTTAATCAATATTTTTTAGGATTTCTTGCCTCAAATGGAAAAGCTTTATCTATACTTTATTTGATGATCTCTATCATAAGCAGGACCAATGGAGTAAGAGTGATTTTAATATTAGAATGTATTTATATATATTTTTTGATAAAATATTTATTTCTACTTATAATCCATCTCCAATTATTAAATTGGAGGAAAAACGTGGTTAAACACACTTCAATCCACGTTCTTGTTGTTGCAATAACAAGGATACTAACTTAATTAAGATACAATCAATCATGAAGAAAATAGTTGAAGGAAGACAATACGAAAATTTACATACATGACACGGTGATATACATAAACACATAGATAGCTAAATCAAACTATAGCTAGTTACAAGCTTCATACCAGTTTGCTTTTCAGTCCACATCAAATCCCACGTTTACATGCATGTTTATGCATTTGGTTCAGAATGTTGGTTCGGATAAGCATGACCAACTCCAGGGCTGTGCCCTGCAATTGAATGCTTACCATTGCCCTGCTTGCTAATGCTTGATGGTTTCTTTTCAACGTCTTCATCATTATCTTCAAAAGAATGTCCAGCACCAGGGCTGTTCCCTGGTGTGGTGGGTCGAAAACCATCTTCATCTCTTGCAATAGACTGCTTGCCATTGCCCTGCAGGCTAAAGCTACCTGGTTTTCGTTCAGCAATATCTTCATCATCTTCTGGAAAAGAATGTCCAGCACCAGGGCTGTTCCCTGGTGTAGTGGGTCGAAAATCCTCTTTGTGGCCTTCAACTGAGTTACCAAAATCTGAGGTTTCAGTTGGTGGAGGGGGTGGGAATACTTGCTTTGGATCATCTTTGCTCACTGATTTTAGCATTCTTCCCTCCACTGAGAGAAGTAAATGACAGGCAATTAGAAGAAAGACAGCAAATGTATGCATGGGTCTGAATTCCATAAGTAGGAAATCAATAAACTTGAATGTCTCTTTGTAAGTATGAGAAAGCTAGGAAAGAATGAAGTGAGTTCTCTGGTCTCAATCCCCTGGTATTTATAATGCGGGGATGAATGAGCTACAGCCCTTTAAAAAATATCAGTTCCTGGTGTAGTATTAATTGCATTAATAATGGATGATTTGAACTTTGAAGAATTTTTCTTTTTTAAAAAGTGTCATCTTTTGTCAACAATTTTTTTTATTCAAAGATGAGGAAAATAAATTGTTTTTGATCTCTTGAAGATTAATACATACATTATAATCTTGACATTGAGTCTAATTTTATGTAAATGTGCGAGCTCGCTTTTAAATTTATTTTGATTAGTCAGCACTACTTTATTAAAGTTAAATTAATTATTTATTTTAATATATTATATTGAATTAATTATTATTTTAGTGCTCAACCTGTTGTAAATTCAAATATATATATATCTAAATATTGTTGTGTGGCAAGTATTCTTCTTTATGTCCCACAAAATATATTATTTTCCTCATTTGAAGACAATATCTTCCTATATTTGGTTTGCATATCTTTTAGATGTTCTTTTAAATGCCCCGCTTGTTTAACTCTTTGTATAAATTTTTTCGCATACTATTATAACAATTAAGAAGTTAAGAACATTTAGTATGAAATTCAAAATGTGTATCTAATATGAATATATGTTAAATGTGTGTATACCTGATTTTTTTATTTATAAATATGTTAAATTCACTTGTATCTTGATCCGTAGAAATTCCTAAATTATGTTAATATCTCTTTCGAAAGAAAGAAAATTAACTTTAGGTTGATTAATTGAACCTTTTTCTAATTAAAACCCTTATTGTCGTATTAACTCGATTATAGATTCCTCTATTAGATTTGACTTTAATCCGGTATATTTATGCCGTCTTATTTCTAAGATTGCATGCAACCCCATTCAATTATACTAGATCTACTCTTAAACAAGGACTTTTTCTCCACTGAATTAAGCACATTAAACATGAATTAATATCCTGGAAATATTAAAACAAGAAATAAGTATACATAATTGAGAACACTAATAAAGTACTTATCGTGTAAAAATAGACATTAAATAAAAGGATTCATCATAGGTTTCATCCTCCTTAGGTATCTAGGGAATTAGTTCATAATCGTAAATAGAAACATCTCAAAGTCAGAATAACCACAAGACATAAAGAAACTCAATAAAATTTTGAAAGAAATTAAAAGGAGATCTTCGATCTTGATAGAGATCCCGTTCTGAGTTGATCCCTTATGTCTTCTTCTTATTGGTGTTTATAAACTTTAGAATACTCAGAAAGCTTAAAAATTGAGTTTTTCAGTGTATTTGGGAAGTAGGGTGTGAAATCGACATGGACTGGCACATGGGTGTGTGTCCAGGCCGTGTGGAAATGCCCAGGCCGTGTGGCTCCTGAATACAACTCTATTTTTTTTTTCCGATTTTGGCTCGTTTTTCGCCCTTTTCACTCTCAAATGCTCTCCTAAGTATAGAAACATGAATTTAAAGGATTAGGAGCATCAAATTCACTAATTTTCATAATTAATCATCCAAAAACGCATTAAGAATGAGATTAAAATATGTTACTTTTATAGCTTATCAAATATCCCCACACTTAAGCGTTTGCTTGTCCTCAAGAAAAATCCTCAACTCACATAAAAATTAATCTCTCTCAACTTATAATTCTCATCAATAATGTTTTGAAACAATTCACAAATGGTCATACATTGACAATTCAACTAAAAAATCACTAAAGATCCAAACAATCCAAGTTGAAAACTTTTAAAGTACAAAACGTAGGTATTTCCCATTATCTAAGTAATTATCTATAATTGAAAATCGACAAGAATCGACATCCTCACTAAAGATTCACTCAAATCAATTAAAGTGTTTAAGGTTCAAGAATAAGCACTCAATAGTCGAACAAGAAATGATATTACCATAGGCTTACGTGAAAATCAAATCTCCTCCACTATAAAATGATATGATACACAAATTAAAATGTTTTTAAGAGGTTGTAATGGGGCTTAGGTTAAGGGTGTGAAGAAATGCCAGAAGAGTCGGTTATAATCGAGATCAAATTGATAATATTTCAAAACTAAAAAGAAAAAAACAAATGTTGAATTAAAAACAAACGCATAAATTAATAATTTTTCTGAAATAAAAACGAGCTTCTTCTCAAAATATGAATTTAACTGTTTGACCTCAATTAACAAGACTAATTAATAATCAAATTTTTTATCTTTTTTTTTTAGAACAAAGAGAAATAATTCAGTAAACAAACAAAGAGCATAGCTAGGCAATTAAACATATCAAATCTCGACAAAAAAGGGAGTCAATAAAACGGGAAAAAGTCTCAAGGAAAAAAAAAGAGAGAGTTATGGGTTAACATTAATGGGTAAATCAATAAAAAGTGTGTTAGGCTCAACGGTGTTCACTAAGGATTAATTAAAAGGTAGGCTTTTTATGGGATAAGTGGGTTAAAACCTAAGTGTCTTTATCATCTTAGTAAATCAAATCAAAGGTGTGGTCTCGACATGTATAATCGAAGCAAGTTCTAGAATAACAAATCAAATTGACACACTCATAACCAATAATAAAATGAGCAAGAAAAATGTATGCTCTAAAGGCTCAAAATCTCACAAAAAATCATGGTTTTTGATGTCAAACTTATAAATTTAAAACTTCAAGATAATACCCCAATTCAGGGAAACAACCTAAAATTTTTAATTCTGAAAATAAACTTATCATGCTTGATTCTCTCATGCCTTAAAGTTTAAATCAATCAATGCACAACTATCTACAAATTAATCCATAACACATCAACAAAAATCCCAAATCGGTAAAAATTCATTCTAATGGAGGTATGAGAAAATTACTTAAACACAATACATAATTCAGGGATTTTTTAATAATTAAATAAATAACCTTCCCACACTTAAAGATGTACATTATCCTCAATGTACAAACATATATAATCACAGTATAAGCAGAATATCATGAGAGAAGGAGAAAATTGAAACTATCACAGTATAAGCAGAATATCATGAGAGAAGGAGAAAATTGAAACTATCCTGAATATGGATGAAAGTGTCAGAATAGTGAAAACTGAAATTGTAGGCAAATCTAAATGTAGTGCATGATTCCGAGCAAACTAATAAGACAATAAACATAAATAATAAAGAAGATTAAGGAGTTACAAACTCGGTTAGAAATACCATAAAAAAATATAGTTCAAAAGATAATAAATGAGATAAGTATAAGAAAATAAAAATAAAGGAACTAAAAAAATAAAAATAAAAATGAAATGAAAAGGAAAAGAAATAAACTAAATGATACCAATAAAATTAAAGGTAATTGTGTTGAATAATAGTAAAAAAATACTCTAAATAATAGAAATATAATTAAATAGCAGAAATAAATTAAAATAAAATTAAAATCTAAGCAGAAGAATAAAAAAAAGAAAATAGATCAGTAAAATAAAAATAAGTAATATAAAAAATAATAATAATAAAGAAATAAAGAAATAAAGAAAAATAAAATAAAGAAAAGGGTAAAAGGGGAAGACCGACAGAAGACGGTGGCTGGAGTTACGATGGGGGATCACGCGTGGGAGGCGGTGTTGTATTTAGGTGGGGGCAGGGTTGGTCGACTATGGGGAGAATGGAGAGGAGGTGGGTGATGGGGGGGAAGGGGTGGCTTGTTTGGAGAAGAAGAAAATGACAAATTGAGAAAGAAATTTTAGGGTTTGGGCTTCAGCTCGTGTGCAATTAAAACTTAAGCCTAGTCTTCACACGGCCTTGGACACGCCACGCCTGTGTGTCCAGGCCGTGTGGCACACACGAATTGAACGGTATAATGATTTGAATAAATTATTACCCTATTAACTGTTCAAGTAGAGTTAGATGTAATTGGCATGTCATAGGATAAATAGAGTATGGGATACTTTGATTATGTGTCAATAAGTGCTGGGCATAACTTTTGCTTTGGTTATACCGATGAGCGCTTGATGCTAACTATGTAATGCCTTAGGTTTATAATTTTTGAGTGTTAAAATATGTTAAGTAATTGATTTAGTTTAGTGGTTAAGTGTTTTAGATATGTGCTTAAGGTCTTGTGTTCGATTCCCTTCCCTTACAAATTTTTATCATTTTTGTCCATATATCTGGCTTGGAATGTTTAACTTATCTTTAATTTTTGTACATTTATTTATAAGAATGAGTTACTAGTTTAATGATTAAGCATCCCCTTATTCCCTTTCGTTTGAAGTTTGAATCTTGTTGTGTGCAAAAGTAAAAATTATATTTGCTTTTTTCCTGCCTCTCCCCCATTGTTTCTCCACTTTTAGGTTTTCTTCAGACTTTTGGTTTCTGCACACTTTCTTTGTCGTTTTTTCCTTTTGCTACTCTTTCCTTTTCTTTTCCAATTTTTCCCTTATTTTCCTGCATAGCAAACCCTTTTTTTTTCTTATTTTTCTCTTTTGTCGGTTTTTTTTTTTGCTATCTTATTACTGTTCAAACCTTGAGTTTCTAGAAGAAATTTTGGTAATAATTGTACTTTTCTTTTGTTTTATGAGTAATATCCATTCATTTCTAGAGGGCGTTGTTTTCGGGTTTTACTAAAGAAGTTGTCGTTATTGACATCTGATTATTTTATTTGTGTGATTCAATTTAGGTGAGGAACGTGTGGCAAATAATCCTCCGACAAATTGAGGATCTCGACAACTTCTGCTTCTAAAGGGTAAGTAGTCGAATGTCATAGTTTAGAGGCCGACTTACGTTATTTTTGTACAAGCCAAATGACCTAATGGTCTTGACCGATTGTCTTAGGCCAAATCTTTGTGTGATTGCTAATCGATTAAGGTTCTGGGTGTCGTGTGCAGACCTCGAATTGTTGCTGTAGTGTTGACATCCCGAAGACAATCAGTGTGTCTCTAACCTGAAAAGTAATAAAATGGTACGAAATCGAAAGTGGTAGTTGATGGCACACGGGTGTGCGTCTGGCCTTGTACATGGTCGTGTAGGGTTACATGGGTATCGTCTAGCGGTTTTTCGTATTATATCTGGCAACTCGACTGCATAACTTTTTAGTAATACGTGACTACTAATCTATTGTGTTTGGTTGGATGGGTTCTTAATAACCCTAATTGGTGTGTTGGGTGGATGGAGATTGTGTGTAGTGGTTGGGGGTAGAAGCTATTCTTTATGACATTACCATGCTAAGTATGCCTTACATTTGAATTTCTGCTCTGATATGTTTTGTTTGTGCATTATTTGACTATCTGCTATGTTTTTGGGCCTCGACACACGCTGGGCTTTTTGCTCACTCTATTATTTTATCTTTTTAGGTAATCCTCAGGACTAGGATTAGGCGACGTTCGAAAACATTGAGTTAGATTCTCATAAACAAACAAGTTTTTATTTTAAGGTTTATGTTGATTTTAAAACATGAACTGTCTATAGTTTTGGGACTTTATTAACGGTTTTGAGCTCTTGATGGGTTTTTGTAAGTTATTTTTATTAAACTGCAAGATTTTTCTGTTAACTAAACTGGTCGCATGTTTGTTTTCAAAGTTGATAAAATAATGAATTTTTCTGTTGCAAATCAAAATAAACAAATTGAGTTTTGTGAAAGTTAAATAAGTTAACAATATTTTTTTAAATTAACCAGATAATAGATGACGAATGTTTTAGAATACTCTCGCTTAACAATAGTAAAGTTTTTTAAAAATAAGATAGTAAAACGAGTTTTGCAAAATTGTTTATACAAGAACAAACAATGCTTAAATAAAGTAAACAAGTAAATTTTTCGGGTGGTCAATGTGACCTTCAAGGTCTGGTCATAACGTCTAGACTGGGTTTGGGGTGTTACAGACTATTTACTGTGTATCCGTTCGAGTCCAAGTCAGGTTAATAAAGATATAAAATGTAAATTGGATAAATGATATTCGAATTGTGTTGATATTATGATTTGATGATATAAATACATATTGCGATATACAAATATCGATAGCATGTGAAAGGCCATGCAAACCTATTATACGAGCCCGAAGGGCCAATATGGAAATGTGACAAATCAGTTAATTCAATTCGAAATTCGAATAAGGAATGAAATAGTAGTGATTGACATTAAATTGGAATTGGATGTATTGTTGATAAATAGATGGAAAGTGATCTGAAATTGATATTGAATTGACTAAATGTTGAATATAAGTGAATGGAAATGTTATATGCTTGAATTACTATATGATGCGATATATGTTGATACTCACCTTGTTGATATGTGGTTGCCAAGTTTAGGCAAACTCGTAAAGCTAGTATCTTATCGAATGAAGTTGTAAATTGAGGTAAGTTGTTGCTTAATGCCTATGAACTTACTACACATTTAAAATGCTTACCCCATTGTTTTCCCTTTCCTTATAGATTGCTAACTTGCGGAATGTGTCATGCGGATTGTCGAGAAGATCACACTATCCTGTTATTGATTTGGTAGTATTTTAATCATTTTGAAGCTTGATTTTGTGGCATGTATATATATAGGTGTTATGCATTTGTTAAATCTTTGAATGGTGGCATAGGTTGAAGTGCAATTTATGCATGATTTTAGGCAATGTTAATGCTTAGTTGTAATGGAATGCTTGGGAAATGGTTTGTGATATGAAAGTGACTAATGAAATGGTATATGTGGATACAAATTAACATGGTCAAATTGGTATTTAAATGATGGGTCGGTATGTTGGTTATGATAATGAAATGAAATAGCATGTTTGATCATGGTTTTGTATTGAATTGAAGTTGAAATTTGAATGGTTAATAGATTGAATGAATGATATGAAAGTTGAAGTATTGAATTGGTATGTCTTGTGATAGATTAAACCTATATTGATTGGTTGTTTTGATATAAGTAATTGATTTGTTTTAATAGGTTTTGGTAAGATTGAAAAGTGGCATGAAATAGGCACCAAAATGTAGATTTTGTTTTGAGGTATTATTAGAGTTGTGTGACCCAAATTTCTGTTAAAGAAACAACATAGTGGTAAAACTAAGGGACCATGTGGCACAAGTAGAATTTGTATAGAACTACACTTCGTCTATTTGACATTGATTAGAATAAGGTTTTTCAACTTTTAAATAAATATAGTCGCAACTCCTCTTGTATCATTCCTTTTTCAACATTAGTGAAATTTCTTCTCCTCTACCCGTGATTTTTTTCCCGAAAAGGCTCCCACGTAAAATCTATTTAAAATCTGTGTGTTTTATTTTTCTTTCTTTTTGCTTTGCAGTCGTTTTATATTTCCATTATCGACGTTGAGTCTATTTTTAGGCTAAATCAAGCTCAAAGTTGAGTCTACAAATATATGCCACAATACCTATGATAGTATGACGACTTCTAATCCAAATTGACATTGTTTTTCATATAGATAAATCATGTTAGCCGAAATATATTGTGCCAAATTTGATGAAGTAGAAAGTAATATTCTTGCTTCCGATCAAGGAGCTACAAATAGTATGCCTGTTCCATAAGGGCTAGGGAATGAGGTAAAATATGTCTTCTTCCATTTTTTGAACCAGTGATTCACCCAATATCTGGAAGCTACTCCTTTAGCTCCACAATCGCAAATGCAACCTCCACCCTCGATTGTGCCTCCTATGACACCCTTCTTGTCTTCAAAACCCAAACCTGGTAAATGTTTACCAACTCCTGATCGATAAAATTAAAAAACATGGGAAAGAGAAATTCTGAGAAATAAGGACAACAATTCGACGAAAGCATAATATTGGCTGGAAATTACTTTGAGAGTACCTGATGAATTGATGTGTTTTCCGGAAGATAGTTTGAAATGTGTCTTATTGTCACTGAAAGAAGAAGCGTATCAATGGCGGGCGATGTTGATATTGTTATTCTTAAAGACCAAGCAAACTGGGATTCCTTCCAGACCGAGTTCAAAAAGAAATATGTTACTCTCTTTTACAATTCAGATTTTTTCTCATGAAACTACTTTGAATGTCACAAATTTGCGAATCAAAATCCAAACAACTTTCTTCTCCGTTCTCCAACACTGACCGTCAAATCAATTTAGATATAAAATATATTTTTCTACTTGTCGATGGGTACTAATCTATAGTACCGATCATTGAATCGTCGCTTGAAACTATCTAATTGGAGCTTAAAAAACTTAACAACCTAATGACTTACATAAAAACTTTTGAATAGTTTAATGACTTAAATAAATTTTTTTGAATAGTTCACTGATCATTTTGAAACTTTTTAAAGTTGAGTAACCAAGACGTAAACTTATAATTTAGTAACATCAGATGTAATTTAGCATTTTAGAAATTAATTTAAGAACGAAGCACAAGGGCATTGTTTAAAACTTGAAGCTCTATTCTTGACCTTTCATAGTGCTGAAATGTATAATTTCAGTGAGGATGGCAATCTATTTAATCAAATTTTTAGAAGCTAACTGCGTTGGTTTGCAAATACTATTCCCTAGAGAGAGCAAATATTTTGAAAATATTGGACTTCCTCCCCACCACTGAATTCACCGAAAAGGTAAGGGATTCTCCTGTACTTTTCCACTTGCAAATGCCTATATAAATAGTATTATTATATACCGATGGCTGTTGTGCAATCTTTGAACTCTTTTGGTCGACAAATGATAGTGAAAACACATCTGTCCTATGTTTCTTTTGTTGAACCTCCATTGTTTATGATAGCTGCAAATTTTGAAGTTTCAACTATAAATGGGTGGAATGATTGCTTGACTGCTAAATATTGAAGATGAGTACTTTAAGAAAAATGAGAATTCTTGATAACATGAAAGTGCCCCCTGCTCTAACACCACCATCAATTTCAAAGTGCTACTTAGCATCTCTGAATTATATGTTCTACAAGCATCTATCTATTTAACTAAAAGTAAAACTTAAACGAACAGAATAATTTCAGAGAATTTATATATACCAGTATTCTACGGGCTTTATTTCTTTTATAGTTATCACCTTGGAACCTTAAGTACTAATACCGGCCTACACAATAATCTATGCAAAAGTTGATCAAGCACTATATAGAGATGAATTAAGAAAACTGGGTTTGAATTAAGCTTCCCACTAACGGCAAAAAAAAGAAAAGTAGGATCACTATATATCATAATGGTTGGTTCATAGTACAGCCGACATTTGACCAAATATCAGTGTCATAAGTTGATATTGATATGAATCTTGCTTTTGCTTTTTTGCAGGTTTCTAAATGCAAAAAAACTTGACCCTATGGAGGGGGAGCTTAATAAAATAAAATGGAATGAAGGCATGTCACTTTAAAGATCCGTCCACTATGTGGAAAAAGCTTACATAGATTGATGTACTAGCGTGACTTATACAAATTAGATAGTACAGTTTTAAAGACAAAACTGTCTATTGCTTAATTATATTAGTGTAACAATACTCCACTATAGTTTAACAGTGGAGAGCCTGCTGCAAATTGGTCTCAAGTAACTACTTGGCTTTAACTGTAAACATATAGAACTTATTATCTAAATTAGTAATCAACTTGGAATCTTTTTCTTCAACCTAGCTAGCCATGCAGTCAAAATGCAAGTCTTTGAAGTCATTGTTGTTTAATTTGCATGCTTGTGCACTGTCATGGTTATAGTCAGTGAAGCCCATAATTAATCACAAAGAGAAGGGCACCAACCAAAGAGAGTGTCACCTCCACTTTACATTTCTTTATACTAAAGAAATAATCTTGGGTTTGTCTTGGTTGATCAAGTCAAAAACCAAGCAAATGATGAGCACCAATTCAAAGTTAAAACCTCTCCACTTAGAGAAGAATAATTTATTATATATTAAGAATCTTTGCAAAAAGGGCTTAATTTTTTTCCTTAATGGTCGGTTCCTGCATCTGAGGAAGTCCCCATCCTCTGGTAATAACCCTTTGAAAGACTGCTAGTAACTTTTTTAACCCTTTGTAAAGCCGCAACAAGGGAACAAAATATATTTGATTCCCTGGCATGCCAGGCCATGTTAGGCTGTGCAGTTTGTAATGGTTAAAAATAATTAAATCAATTCCGAGAAGAAGGAATCTTCCATGCATATATTCTTCTGATTCTTAATAATAACTTTTATACGTACTGATGACATATATACTTCACATATACATTAATACGTATACTATGCACTGAAGACTACACGATTTATGTTCTCAATTCTTTTACTTGCATTATTGTTAGCACATGAGGAGATAGATTCAGATGCGCTGAATATATTTATCCTCTTATTTAAGAGTTGAGAAAGGATTATAAATAGTTTTAAATATTGTATAAAAAAATTATGCGAGATATTGAAAAAATTAAGAATTTTGAACTGTGGTTGTCTTCAATTATATAACCAAGTTGATAATTCTTTTCTCTAACCCTTAAGTCGAGGAGTGGATCTTTAGATAACAAAATGTTCACGTTCATATCTGATATTTGCTTGAGATCATATAATATATGCTGATAGCATAGCAGATTATTGCACATTGTATTGAATGTATATACTAATATTTGATTCATGGATTTTGACTGAGTTAACTAGCTAATTAACGAAGGTCGATTAAACATAAACTTTATGCTAAATAAGTGTTATTTCTCATTTTAGAACAGAAAACGAGTAAAGTATTTGTGATGTTCCTTTATTGCAGTGGATAAATCAAATTTTCTATTTTTAAATAAATTAATTTTATTTTTACATTATTAAAAAGAATTAAATAAATTTAGGGTTTAAAAGATTACATGATTCTTTTATTTGCACAAGTAAAATATTTCATTTTCAAAACCTTTTAAATTATAATTTTATTAAACTGATAAATGACAATTTTTTAAATAATAAATATTATTTATGTGGAAATTTAGTCATATATGACTTTTTTTTAATATTACAGAGAATGAGAATTAATTAATTTATTGGAAAGTGAACTTATACCACTATCACTCATTGGTCGATCTTTTGAGTCATGCAGTTGAGCTTGAAAAAACCCTTGAATTTCATTGACTAATTGACTTCACTAACAATATTTTGGATACATTTTTTTTTTCTAGATTTGAGCATTTAACAGACAAAGTACAAATGATCAATCTCCCATCTTCCAAACAACACTCGAACCTAATTTACCTCAAACTGAAATTGAAACCAAACACATGTCAAATAATAGAGAAACCTAACCAGGATGAACTCTCCTACTGTCACCATGCATGATATAAAACTATCTGTTGTTTGCAATGCACGATTAACATGGTGATGGAACACTTCGTTTTTTAACTTAGTTTTGAAGGGAATGGCCAACTCCCGGACTGTGGCCAGGAGCTGTAGGCCTGAAATCGTTTGCATTTTTGGGTGGCGGGGTTTCAGTTGCTCCGACAACCACACTCGGTGTTGGTGGTGAAGGTGAAGCTAGAGACTGCGTGTTGGCAACAGCAGCTTTATTGCCTTCAGTCCCTGTTTCCTTCTGATCCAATAACAAAGGCCTTCCTACAATGCACTGAATTTGTAGGAAGGAAACAAGCAAAAGGAGAACAAGAAAGGAGAGTTGCTTGTTTTGTGCCATAATTTGAATTGCTTTGTGAATCTATATATGATCTAAAGGGAGAGAAGATATAGCCAAGCAAGAGCTAAACAAAGCTTGCTTGATATATCGAAAACTAGGGAAGAAGGCACTAAACTAGCAACTCTGCCTATGAACCACTTCCCCATATTGCTATTTATAGAAGATTCCAAAGCTTGGGAGAGCAAGTTGTCAACAGTATTTCAACATAATTTATGTTATGTGGGAATTACGAAAAAGAAAACTAATAATACAATAATAAATAAAGAAGGTGGCAACTAGTTATTAGTTTAGTGATAAATGAATTGTGAGTTCCAAGCTTAGGGTTTCAACCATGTTACTTTCTCATAGAATTGATATACTTCAATAAAATTAAAATGATTAATATATGATGCATCATTGCTGCATAGGTTTCACTTACCATTAGCTAATCCTCATTGGAGTAAAATCAAACATATTGAAGTACTTAAATAAATACTATTAACTTTATTTAACTTGAATATAAATTTTAATTTTTTTACTTTTGTTTCGGGTATAGGGTTTGAGGTTTCGTTTTTTGATTTTTGATTTCAAATTTCGGGTTTGGATTTTGAGTTTTGAATTTCAAATATGATGTTTTTATTTATTTATTCATGTTTAATAATTATAATTAATAATTATTTTATAAATAGAGTTATTTATATATATATTTTTTAAACCCTTTAATATTTTTTGTTTTACACCAATGATGATGTATCATCTTATTATTAACTGATGATGTATGAAACTTATACATCGGCGATGCATCAAATATTCTTCTAAATAAAAATTTATCTATGTACTATATTTATATCAAATTTGAATTGAAAACATCTTAATCTTCAAAGGTGGAAATTATAATGTTGTGAAAAATAATACAAACACCAAAAAAAAAAAAAATTCATCAATTGTAAAATAGACATAAATTATATCTTAATTATATAAAAAATAAAAACCTTAAAATACTCGTATCTTTATTCACATGGGCACAACATAGGAACTTATTATCACAATCTCCAACCAGTAGTTTGCATGGGCCATGCAACTGTTCATTATTTATTTAATCTCCTTTCAGTCTCCTCATAACATGCAAATAGTGATATTACAGTTAAAAATCTCCTAATATACTTTTCTGGAGTGGACAAGTTACTCCAACCAACAATGTGAGATGATTAAGGTTAATGAAGGGGCAATTAAATTACTGTAAATGTAATTAATTACTGAACATCATCTATCATGGTCCCAATGTAAATTATGATTTATTTAAATACCTAGATTATAGAGATGTAAAGGCGTAGTGCTGCCGCCCCCAGTTTCTGACCATTAAAACATTAAATTTAGAATAATGTTTTGTTGGTAATCTCGTGTTCAGCTTTCCAACTGGAAATCCTAGGCCTATTCTTCCTCTTTTACATCTTTGTTGCTTTAAAAAAATGAATTTTGATCTCTAGCTAGGTTGTCAGAAGCTATAACCCCATTTGCAGCAGCAGGTGAAGTTAATTTTTAACATATTATATTGATTAAAATATTATTGAAAGAAGTAATCATAAAATTTGAAAGTTTAAAATTTTCATATTTTTTTTTTTATAATTGAATCAAGATGTGATTACCAAATATATACATTAGTATATATTAAGTAGCATAAGAATAAAAATGTGCGATATGCTTTGATTTGATGTCCTGGTGGTTTGGAGATTCTTGCTTTCACCACAATGCTGTGATCAACTAAAATTGGGTTTCCTAAAGCCTGTTAGGCCATTCCTCTTTTGTATCTTTATTTTAATGAATGGTAAATTCATTTTTTTATAGAAAAAATAACAAGGCAGAGATAAGAAAACCCTTGAATTTCATTGGCTAATTGACTTGACTAACATATTCTTTTACATGCATTTTTTTTCTTTTTTCAATATTTGAGCATTTAACAGACAAACTACAGTTCCTTCAAAAAAAAAAAAAAAAGACAAGGCAAAGATGATTATTTCCCAACTTCCAAACAACGTTCAAACCTATTTTACCTCAAATTGAAAATGAAAACAAATACATGTCAAATAGAGAAACGTCCTAATTAACCAGGATGAAATCTTTCACGGATATCAAAGTTACTGTCACCATGCATGATATAATGTTATGCAATGCACGGTTAACGTGGTGATGACGCACTTCGTTTCTTTGACCTAGTTTTGAAGGGAATGGCCAACTCCTGGACTGTGGCCAGGAGCTGTGGGCCTAAAGTCGTTTGCATTTTTGGGTGGCGGGGTTTCAGTTGCTCCGACTACCACATTCGGTGTTGGTGGTGAAGGGGAAGCTAGAGACTGCGTGTTGGCAACGGCCGCTTTATTAAAGTTAGTCCCTGTCTCTTTCTGATCCGATATCAAATGCCTTCCTACAACGCACTGATTTTGTAGGAAGGAAAAAAGCAAAAGGAGAACAAGTAAGTCGAGTTGCTTGTTTTGTGCCATAATTTGAGTTGTTTTGTGAATCTATATATGATTTAAAGGGAGAGAAGATATAGCCAAGCAATAGCTAAACAAAGCTTGCTTGATATATTTAAAACTAGGGAAGGAGACACTTAATTAGCAACTCTGCCTATAGACCACTTCCTGCCCCCATATTGCTATTTATAGAAGATCCCTAAGGTAGGAAGAGCATGTTGTCAACAGTATGTCAACATAATTTATGTTATGTTGAAATTACGGAAAGAAACAGCTAATAATTCAATAATAAAGAAAGCAAGTTGAGGGTTTGAACCATCCCATGGTAGAATACCATTTCAACCAAAATCTCATGTTTGCAAATATTTTTCTCATTAGTAGGTCAAATAAAAAGCCTTAAAATACTTGTATCTTTATGCACATGCGCACAACACATACAGCTTACTGACAACCAGTAGTTTGCATGGGCCATGCAACTGTTCATTGTTTATTTTAATCTCCTTTCTGTCTCTTCGTTACATGCGCAGAGTGATATTATAGTTAAAATTCTCCTAATTATATTTATTTTCTGGGGTGGACTATATATACTCCAACCAACAATATGAAATGGTTAAGGTTAATGAAGGGGAAATCAAATATAAACATGTAATTAATTAATGAACCTTAATTCTACCAAAAAAAAAAAAAAAAGTTAATTAAGTTAGCCGCCCCCAGTATGTGACCATGATGACACATTCAATTTAGAATAATATTTTGTTGTTAATCTCGTATTCAGCTTTCCAACTGGAAACCTAGCATTTTTGTATCTTTGTAGCTCTTAAAAAATGAATTGATCTCTAGCTAGGCTTTCAGAAGCTAAAGAACCCACTTGCAGTTAGGGGTGAGCAAAATCCAATTCGATTCGAAAAACTCGATAAAATTTTCAAATGTTTACCTTTGCTAAAGTTAAAAGTTAAAACCGTTAAGTTAAAAGGTAAAATTACGTTGTTTTGATAAATGTTTATATAGTTAAATAATTTTATACTTTGTTTACTAGTTAAATAATCGGTTCATGTAAACGCAACATTAAATACAAATAATAGGATTCGTTAACTCGACTCGACTTGACTCTAAATTTTTTGACTCGATTCGATTCGATTCGAGAAAAATTTAAATTGAGTTTGGTTGCTAAAATAGGATTCTTCAACTCGACTAACTCGAAATTTTTTGACTCGATTCGACTCGACTCGATCAAATACTCACCCTTACTTGCAGGTGTTCTGGCTGATAAGAATTTTTAGCTTTCTCATTTTTTTTATTACCCCAGATATAAATTAGTATATATTAATTAATTAAATGGTATTAGTATGAAAATTAGTGGAATATACTTTGATTTGGTCTCCTGCCATTTAGGAGATTCTTGCTTTCGGCACTGCGCCTTTTTCTGAATGCGAAGATTAACTAAAATTGGGTTTCTAAAGCCTGTTCGGCCAAACTTAAACTGAAAATAGCCATTAAATTGGATGGGAAGTTGGTCCATAAAGTACAAACTCAAGTGTCATGGTCTGCCTTAATAATATATTTTTTGCTGAGCAAAAAATAAAAAATAAATTCCCAACAATTAGCTTTCATACTTTTTTTGAGTTTCCTTTACATGTTTTTAAGGTTTCTTGTTGTCTCAATTGGAAGAAGATTTATCTATCTATACTTTATTTGATGAGTCCCATCATACTCAAGACCACTTGACGAAGAAAGAGATTTCAGTTCATTAAAAAAAATCAGAAACAATTTTATTAAGATGCTTAAAGGAACGAAGACACTGCAAAGAGTTATGTACACTACATATCATAGTGGTATATATAAACTTCAAACCATGTATATATATAACCATTAGAACTTTCGTGGGGGGATTTTCATGGAAGTTTATGCATTTGGTTCAGTTTTTCAGAATTTTGGTTCGGATAAGCATGACCAACTCCAGGGCTGTGCCCTGCAATTGAATGCTCACCATTGCCCTTCGTGCTATTGCTTGGTGGTTTGCTTTCAATAACTTGATCGTCATCTTTTGCTCCTGCAATTGAATGCTTGTCATTTCCTTGCAGGCTAAAGCTACCTGGTTTTTGTTCAACAATATCTTCATCATCTTCTGCAAAAGAATGTCCACCGCCAGGGCTGTTCCCTGGAGTAGTGGGTCGAAAATCCTCTTTGTAACCTTCAACCGAGTCACCAAAGCTTTTAGTTGGTGTAGGGGGTGGGAATACTTGCTTTGAATCATCTTTGGTCAGTGATTTTAGCAGTCTTCCCTCAACTAAGAGAACAAAATGACAGGCAATTAGAAGAAAGACAGCAAATATATGCATGGGTCTGAATTCCATAAGTAAAAAATCAATAAACTTGAATGGGTGTTGTAAATTATAGAATGAGAAAGCTAGGAAAGAATGAAGTGAGTTTTTTTGCTTTCAATCCCCTGGTATTTATAATGTGAAGATGAGTCAGCTACAGCCCTTTAAAACTAAGTGATCAGTGCTTGGTGTGTGTTAAGAATATAAGTATACTCTGTTAATGAGTTAGCTAGCCTAGCTGTTAGCTTTATGAGCTGTTAGTTTGTTACTCAATCAACTAGGTTGAGCAGTTACTACATTGTTCTATAAATATTAGTCTCTTCAATATACTTGATAGATTAGAAGTCTAAATACAAAATACTCTGTGCTTATTCTAAGTATACCATAGTAGTGTGGCATAATGGACAATGATGGATTGTTTGAAGAAATTTTATTAAAATATCCTCTTTTCTTAATTATTTTTTTTTATTCAAAGATGAGGAAATATTCTATTTCTTCTCTTACAATTATTCTTCTCCATGTCCCACCAAATGTATTATTTGCCTCCCTTAAAAGGCTATCTTTTCTATTGGCAAAAAACAATAAAAGAACACAATATCTTCCCATATCTTTCGAAGTGTTCTTTAAAATCTCCCCACTTGTTTAGCTCTTAGTATATTTTTTTCCAAAGAATAATGGTACTATAATAACCTCTATTGGGTGAATTCTGTCCTATCTATACATATCTAATATGAGTATCTTAACTAACCACATGACCTCAAATTTTTGTGTATGGTCATTTCTAGTCACCATTACGAAGTATGCTGAAAAAACAAAAGAACTACCTTTTCCTTTTAAATTCACTTATTTCATTTTCCAAAAACTCAAAAAGCTGAATGGTAAATTTGAATTTTGATTTTATGTGCCAATACATGTACATTAATATTCTTAAAAAGTGAATAAGCATATACATGAACTATTCAAAATGAAAAAAAGGGCTTATAACACTTGTTTTTTAAACTTTTTCAAGAACGAAGGGTACCAATTGAAACTTGAAGCTGGATCCTTGACCTTTCATGGTGCTGAAATGATCACTTTATGGTTTGATTTAAGTAAGGATAGAAGCTAACTTCATTGGTTTGTAAACCCAATTAATTCCCTAGAGATAACAAATATTTGACTTTCCCCACACCGCCCAAATGCATCCAAAAGGTTAAGGGCTTCTCCTGTACTTATCCACTTGCAAATGCTTATTTAAATAGTATTATTATATTACCGACGGCTATTGTGCAAGCTTTGAACTTTTTTGGTCGACAAATTATAGTGAAAAACACATCTGTCCTATGGTTTTTGTTGTAACTCCATTGTTTAATGCTAGTAGCAAGCTTTCAAATTTCAACTAAATAGGTAGTGGAATGATTACCTGAATGCTAAACATTGAAGATGAGTAGTTTAAGAAAATGAAAATTGATTGAGGCTAGGTGAGCTGAGTGGCACTCAGCAGTGCTGACTGTAAACTGTCACTGAAACAGTGAAGTTACTTAGTTGGTAATTTAATAAAGCAAAATCTTTGAACTAGTAAATGTGTTGATTTTTGGAAGATACTATTATACTTTGAATGTTTATGAATTGATATATGATTTGAGGCTTGTTTAGATGTTGCATGAGAGCATATTGAGGGCACTTGTATCTATTCAATTAATGAACTGATTTGTGAGTAACTGCAAACTGATTTATAAACATCGAGTGTTTACTGCCTAAGTTCTCAGTGAGAGAATTTAGAAATGAGTCTTCTAATATTTAGATACAAAGGTGAGATCTTCATATTTGGAGAGTGATAAGGTGTGATTTAGTTGTTGTATTGTGGATTAAAGATAGTGGAATTATTCACTGAGCTAGGCTCCGCAAATGTAGAGAAACTGAACTATATAAACAAATCTTTAGTGTTGTTTATTTTTGTTTGCATAATTTTTCTTAGTGCCAAGCTGTAATGGCAGCTGCAATAGAATACTTTCATTTACTGTTTTCATATTTTGTAAACAACAGTAGACAGCAACAATGTTGATAACAATGGAAGTAGCCTGCTCTAACACCGCGACCAATCTGAAACTGTTACTTAGTATCTCAGAATATTGTGTGTTCTTCAAGCATTTATATATACTAATATTCTACAGTCTTTATTTCTTGTATAGTTATCACCTTGGAACCTTAACTACTAATAACAGTCTACACAATAACTTATACAATAGTTGTGAAAGCACTACATAGAGATGAAATAAGAAAACTAGGGGTTGAATAAAGCTTCCCACTAATGGCAAAAAAAGGAAAAGTAAGATCACCATATCATAACGGATGGCTCATAGGACAAGCCGAAATTTGACCAAATGTCAATGTCATAAGTTGATATTGATATGGATCTTGCTTTTGCAGTTTTTCAGGTTTCTATAATGCAAAAAAATTGACCCTACGGAGTAGGAGCTTATTTTTTTATTGAACTCGAGCCATTAAAAAAATTGAAGGCATGTCAATTAACAATGAGATCCCTCCACTATATGAAAAAAAGCTTACATAGATTGATGTACTAGGGTGACTTAAACAAATTAGATAGTACAGTTTCAAAGACAACTGTCTATTGCTTAATTATTTTAATGTAATAATACTCCACTATAGTTTAACAGTGGAGAGCTTGCTGCAAATTGGGATCTTCAGTAACTATTTGTCTTAGTCGATGAAGTCAAAAACCAAGCAAATGATGAGCACCAATTCAAAGTTAAAACCCCTCCACTTAGAGAAGAATAATTGATTATATGTTAAGAATCTTGCAAAAGGGTTTATTTTTTTATTCTTAATGGTTGGTTCCTGAATCTAAGGAAGTCCCCATCCTCTGGCAACCCTTGAGAGACTGCTAGTAACCTTTTAGCCCTTTGCAAAGCCAAAACAAGGAAACTATATTCATTTGGTTCTCTGTCATGACATGGTAGGCTGTAAAATGCAACTGCAGTAATTGCTGGAAATAATTAAATCAGATGTAACAGAAGGAATCTTCCATGCATATTTTCTTTTGATTCCTAATAATAATTGTTATGCGTACTGGTGGAATATAGTTCACTTACATTACTACGTATAGTATGCACTGAAGACTAACTGTTAAAAAAAATGGTCATATTTTTATAAAATGACACAATTTACACTAAATATAAAACTCCAAATCCTTGATTTTAATTTCTTAGCTTATTGGTTAAGGTGGAAGTACTAAGACTTTAAGTATCTAAGTTCGAATCTTATAGTGTAAGCATATATCACATATGGTAAAAATAATTTGTCCTTTCATATATTAAGATTCATTCAAATTAAGCCATCAAAGAGTAATGAAGAGTCTCATGGTGATGTTCTTCTTCAATTCTATAATCAAGACGTAATTAAATTTTTTCTATAAGTATACTTTCTGCCATTATGTATTTATACTGAAAATAGAAATGATTTAAGTTTGAGAAACGGATCTTTTGGCGACAAAAGGGTCACATCCATATATAATATTGCTTGAGATCACATATTATAGTTGATAGCAGGATAATACACTATTTGGAAATATATACTAAGTGCTTCTGATTCATAGAACTGCAAATTATTAGAGATAAAAGAAAATTGGAAGGTGAACTTCTATCACTCGAAGAGCGACAACAAGGCAGAACTAAGAAAAGAAAACCCTTGATTTGAGCATCATCTACAACACAAAAAGTACAAATGCTTTATTTTTCCAACTTACAAACAATACATAAACCCAAGGTACCTTAAACTGATGAGGTTGAAACCAAACACATGCCAAATAGAGAAAAGTCCTAAGTAACCAGGATGAAAGGGTTCAAGGATATCAAAGTTACTGCTACCATGCATGATAAAATACCATCATTGTGGAATGCACTATTAACATGGGTGATCAAGCACTTTGTAAGAAACTCTTTGAACCTAGTTTTGAAGGAAATGGCCCACTCCTGGACTGTGGCCGGGACCTGTGGGCCTAAA